>OY293412.1:39864601-41064601 GCA_958502065.1 Chrysolina americana
TCATTCCAAGAAATTTGACAGAATCACTACATACTAGTTCATGTTTAAACAGTTTCAGTTTTGGATTGTTATGGACTGATCTTAGTCGACAAAAGTGAACGCAATTGGTTTTCGCAGCAGAGAAGGTGAACCCTAAGGTTTTCGCTTTATCGCAAAGGCTATATATAGCTTCCTGGAGAGTCCGCTCAATGTCATTCATTGATGGTGCCGAGTAGAAGATTGTTAAATCATCAACGTATAAACATCTTCCCACTGCTGGGTTGAGGTTATCTAGAAGCCCGTTAACTGCGATAGCAAATAGTACAACGCTGAGAGTAGATCCTTGGGGCACTCCATTTTCTAGTACATGTAGCTCTGAGGAAGTCAGTGCATTCCTGACACGAAATTCCCGTTGTTTGAGACTTGCGACGAAATTTGGTAAACTTCCCTTCAGGCCCCATTTTCGTAGTTGATCGAGAATATTGAAGCGCCAAGTTGTATCAAATGCCTTTTCTAGGTCGAAAAAAACTGCTACTGTGTGATTTCTGCGCGAAAAACTATCTTGGATTTCTTTCTCTAACAGAACTAGGTTGTCGATTGTAGACCTGTTGCTCCTGAAACCGGACTGTGCATCTGATAAGAGATGATTAGATTCTAGATACCACATGAGTCTGATGCTCACTATCTTTTCCATAACTTTGCTGAGACAGCTAGTGAGTGAGATGGGTCGATAACTACTCGTAAGTTTTGGGTCTTTTCCTATTTTAAGGACAGGAATAATTATTGCTTCACGCCATTTATCTGGGTACATTGAACATCAATCCATATTTTATTATACAAATCCAATAATACGATTTTTGTTGAATTTGGTAGCTGTCTGATGAAATCATATACTAGGTTGTCTACTCCTGGTGCAGAGTCTTTCATTTCAGAAAGTGCATTTTCCAGTTCCAGCATGTTAAGAAGGTGATTATAGTTAGATATGATTTCTTCCTGGAAATCAATTTCTCGCTCTTCTGCTTGTCTTTGAATCTGAAACTCTGGGTCGTAGTGTTCCGAGCTACTGATATACTCGAAATGTTTAGCTAAGTGCTCTTCTTCATTTATTGTAAGTTGGCCATCGATTTCTAGGACCTGTGGTGTATCTGTGAATCTCTTTCCTAGGATAGCGCGGATTTTTTTCCATACTTCCGATGCCTGTGTTCTAGCTGTGATAGTGGAGACATATGTTTCCCATGTCGTTCTTTTACTCTCACGTATGGCACGTCTAGCTCTCGCATGTGCTCTTTTGAATGCAATCGTGTTCTCTACTGTAGGAGAACGTTTAAGAGTGGTCAATGCGCGATTTTTCTCTTTCACATGCTCGGCAACGATGTCATTCCACCAGGGAGTTGATTTGGTACCTTTTCGACCACTAGATCGTGGGACCGATATTTCCGCTGCTGTCAAGAGCTCTCTTCTGATCAGTTCTGTAATTTCATTGGGATCAGTATCTGTTAGCTGTAAGTTTTCTAATTGCTGTCTATATAGATCCCAGTCAGCATTCCCCAATCTCCATCGTCTGGGCAATGCTCGGGGAATGAATCGACCAGCAAACTCGATTGAGATTGGGAAATGGTCTGTGAGGTGATCTCCTAAACAGTTCCATTGTATAGATGTCGAGAGAATTGGTGAGCACAACGCTAAGTCGATAGCTGACAATGAGTTGGATCTTAGGTTTACATAAGTGCCATCTCCATCATTGAGGAGAATAAGGTTCATTTCATCAATGAAATTTTCGACAGTTCTGCCTCTATTGTCCAGTTTATTCGAGCCCCACAATGGATTATGAGAATTGAAGTCTCCGACAATCAAGAAGGGGGCTGGTAATTGGTCAGCAATATTTTTCAGATCTTCAATAGTCCAGTTGGCGTCAGGTAGATATATATTGCAAATCGAGAACTGGATCGGATAGCATACAGTAACAGCGATGACTTGTAATCTACTCTGTATGGGAATGTTCCGGTGAGGAATATTATCTTTCAGGAAGATAGCTACACCACCTCTAACTCTGGCATCAGGAATAACATCTTTCCTATAACTGATATATCTTCTTAGAGAAAAATTCTCTCGAGGTTTTAGGTGAGTCTCCTGTAGACATATGCAGAAGGGTGCCTTCTCATTTAAAATGTTTTTGAGTTCCGGGTAGTGCGTTATACAACCATTACAGTTCCAGAATATTAGGTTTTCGAGATTGAATGTGAAGATAAGGTGTATTTGTGACACGAAAAGTATATAAGAAAGAAAGAGAATGAATATGACTAGAAGAAGTATCGACGCAAAGAGTTGATTCATTTCCTAGGTTTGCCCTTAGGCCATCCTTTTTTCTTTTTGGTACTCTGAGAGGACTGAGTGTTTGAGGAGTACATACTACCCTCTGTGTCTTCATCAGAGCTAACATTGGATTCTCTAGCTTTGAACCGCTTCCTTTTGGATATGGGGAGCGGCTTAGGTGGAGGGAGGGGTGGAGGTTGACTCGAGGAGGATGTGGGTTGGGGGAGAGTGGGGATGACAGTTTGGTTTGATGATCCCAATAGATCTTTAATCACCTTCGTCAGGTGGGGAATTATACTGGCAACTATATCGTTTACGCTGGCGTTACTAGTCTGAATAGCCTGGGAATATGTAACACCTACCGTAGGTGTTGTGATTTGAACTTTTTTTTTGGCTTCTCGATAGGGAATTCGTTCTTGAGTTTTAACTTTCTGGATAGCTTGCTCGATTTTCAGTTGCGGACATTGTCTGGAATTAGCTGGATGTGGTCCTCTACAGTTGACGCAAACCTCAGGTTTTTCGCAGTCTGTCCCTATGTGTGGTGGCTTCCCACATACACAGATTTGATCTTTTCGGCACCACGACGACATGTGACCAAAAAGTTGACATTTGAAACATCGCATTGGGGCTGGGAAATATGGTCGAACTTTCAGGTTGTAGAAAGCTGCTCGAATATTATTCGGTAGAACTGGCGTATCAAATGTAAGAATATGATTGGGAGTTTCCATAACGATCCCTTCTCTCTTCGTTTTCATACGTTTTACTCCGATAATACCTTGATCTTTGAGTCCTTCCACTATTTGTTCGACAGTGCATTTGAGAAAATCTTTACAATAAACGACACCTTTGACATTGTTCAATGTTCCATGAGGGATTACTTGTACATCAAAGTCTGAGAGTTTGCTAACTTTCATCAATCGTAATGATTGCGCCCTTGAAGAAGTTTCCACTAAGATACCATCTCTTACTTTTCTTGTTTCCTTCGTATTACCAATCAAACCATACATCACTTTACTGATCAAGAAAGGGCTAATTTTCGAGAAATCCTCCCCATCTAGTCTCTTGATGAGTAAGAACCGAAGGACAGGTCCTGTCGTCTCTGTACTCACAGCATTTACTATTTCGATGGAGTTAGTAGCCTCCGTATTTTCAGGGTCATTATTTTTAGAATAAATATTATCTGATTCATTCATTCATTCATTCATTCATTCATTCATTCATTCATTCATTCATTCATTCATTCATTCATTCATTCTTTCTTTCGTTCGTTCGTTCGTTCGTTCGTTCGTTCGTTCGTTCGTTCGTTCGTTCGTTCGTTCGTTCGTTCGTTCGTTCGTTCGTTCGTTCGTTCGTTCGTTCGTTCGTTCGTTCGTTCGTTCGTTCGTTCGTTCGTTCGTTCGTTCGTTCGTTCGTTCGTTCGTTCGTTCGTTCGTTCGTTCGTTCGTTCGTTCGTTCGTTCGTTCGTTCGTTCGTTCGTTCGTTCGTTCGTTCGTTCGTTCGTTCGTTCGTTCGTTCGTTCGTTCGTTCGTTCGTTCGTTCGTTCGTTCGTTCGTTCGTTCGTTCGTTCGTTCGTTCGTTCGTTCGTTCGTTCGTTCGTTCGTTCGTTCGTTCGTTCGTTCGTTCGTTCGTTCGTTCGTTCGTTCGTTCGTTCGTTCGTTCGTTCGTTCGTTCGTTCGTTCGTTCGTTCGTTCGTTCGTTCGTTCGTTCGTTCGTTCGTTCGTTCGTTCGTTCGTTCGTTCGTTCGTTCGTTCGTTCGTTCGTTCGTTCGTTCGTTCGTTCGTTCGTTCGTTCGTTCGTTCGTTCGTTCGTTCGTTCGTTCGTTCGTTCGTTCGTTCGTTCGTTCGTTCGTTCGTTCGTTCGTTCGTTCGTTCGTTCGTTCGTTCGTTCGTTCGTTCGTTCGTTCGTTCGTTCGTTCGTTCGTTCGTTCGTTCGTTCGTTCGTTCGTTCGTTCGTTCGTTCGTTCATTCATTCATTCATTCATTCATTCATTCATTCATTCATTCATTCATTCCTTCGTTCGTTCGTTCGTTCGTTCGTTCGTTCGTTCGTTCGTTCTTTCATTCATTCATTCATTCATTCATTCATTCATTCATTCATTCATTCATTCATTCATTCATTCATTCATTCATTCATTCATTCATTCATTCATTCATTCATTCATTCATTCATTCATTCATTCATTCATTCATTCATTCATTCATTCATTCATTCATTCATTCATTCATTCATTCATTCATTCATTCATTCATTCATTCATTCATTCATTCATTCATTCATTCATTCATTCATTCATTCATTCATTCATTCATTCATTCATTCATTCATTCATTCATTCATTCATTCATTCATTCATTCATTCATTCATTCATTCATTCATTCATTCATTCATTCATTCATTCATTCATTCATTCATTCATTCATTCATTCATTCATTCATTCATTCATTCATTCATTCATTCATTCATTCATTCATTCATTCATTCATTCATTCATTCATTCATTCATTCATTCATTCATTCATTCATTCATTTATTTATTTATTTATTTATTTATTTATTTATTTTTTTATTTATTTATTTATTTATTTATTTATTTATTTATTTATTTATTTATTTATTTATTTATTTATTTATTTATTTATTTATTTATTTATTTATTTATTCATTCATGTATCACATAATACCTCGGATGAGTTAATCGAGCTATTCAACCAAGTCTCCATTAAACATATAATGTCGTTATCAAGATTTAATGAATTTTTGAAAATAACTAATAATTTTGATTTCAAACCACGTTCGTTCTGGTAGAATACTGATAAGTCCATCAAGAAATGAAAAAGAAATATCAGTTGATAGTGAAATAAAAACTACTTTATTTTGCATATGTCGTGTCTATCATGAATCCTCATAGCCCGGCCATTATCATCTTTTCTGACGAGAATATGCCCTTCTCGTACCCAAACGTATTCAAAATCAGAGTTTTTTGCTGCATCTTTACATTCTTTTAACAGCATTTACGTATGGCTTGTTAAATGCTCGTTGATAAACAGCTGATTCGATATATTGTCTACTTTTAGACCGGGAGCTGAGTTGCCAGACGAGCGAATTTGCGCCCGCTTTGTTTTTATGGCTGCTAAGATGTCGTCTTTTTTCTTTTTGTGTGCGAGCTGTGTGATAATAGGTTTGATTTTGTTTGGTACACGTGTGTTAGCTCTTAAAATATGGTCTATATCAGAGTGGGTAATTGTACACTGGATTTCATCTCCGATTTTTTCGACAATACTTGGTAAATTCTCGCCGACTTTTTCGGGGATGCCTTGAATTTAAAATTTTTTAGATAGGGCCTGTTGCTCTAGGGCTTCTATACGGACACTCAATGATTGAACCTCTTTTTTAGAGAAGCGTTTTCCTTGGTAATTTTTTCCATGCTGTCCATTCTGCTATTTATCTGCTTGATAATTATTTCAAAATCCGAAATGCAATCGCTGCAGAACTGCACGGCTGTCATGACTTCGTGTTGTTTCTTCTTAGCTTGTATCTCAGATTGTATGTTCTGAAGTATTTTCAACGTAAGTCAGGTATTTTCATCTCCAGAATCCTCCTATTCGTCATCACCTGGAACTACGTTAGATGAATTGCCAGAATCAACTAAAGATCGGCAGTCAGGGCAGATCCATACTGCGCCAGGTAATCGGAAATTGCTTAACATCTGCTTCGTTAGCCCAACGCATTTTTTATGGAAATATTTTGAACAACTGCCTCCGCACATTGAACCAGGTAATTGATGAGGTACATGTATTACAAATTATGGTTTGGCTCACCGACTATTAGCAGTTCACGAACCTTTGTTTTTATCGCTGAACATTTTTTATATTTTTGTTTAAATTCAATTTGAGAATGTTAATCTTCAATTACGATTATGATAACTAGAATGCGAGATATCACATGAAACTTTACACAAATATGCGTCCACCATATAACTATTCCCTGGCAAAAAAACTACTTTTTTTTGGACAGTATTTACTACAGAAAATTGTAAAGTAATAGGAGAGCTGAAAAGTACGTGTCGCACTGCAAATTCCTCTAGTTCACGTCTGAATACGAAATCGAATTCAAAAAACAGATAAACATACGCAAAACGTTCACATACATGCTACCACTGTCGAAATTCGACATTTTCCCAATCTCCAATAAAAGTTTTGTTTTTAGATTACCCGCACACCGATGTACCTTCAATAATCACGAAGTTAGCCTCCTATGACCTTTTGGCTTAGGAAAATATGTTCCTTGAACAAATATGTTTCTTAACATCGAGACGAATCCATAGATGAAAAAATTATTGAAATCAGACTACTGGAAGTGGAAATCGAAAGTAGCCATCTTATTGCAGATTTTGACTCTCCTCGATGTGCGCAATTCGAATTCCCCATTAGATTTCCCCATTAGATTTCTTTTATCTCAATTCTTACAAACCGGAAAGGCTTATTAATCGATGATTTGTAGAGATCCGAAACTTCGATAATTCATATATTTACCAATAATTAAATCGAAAATGTACTGCACATATATTTCTTGATGACATTAGCGTCATACGTTGAAACGCTAGACTCCCATTGAACTGACATGTTTTTTTTATATGATATATTTTGAGGCTCCTGTATTGAGATCACTCGTTTAAACGCTAGACAACCGTTGAACTGTCAATTTTTTTTCCTGAAACGATGTATTTTGAGACATTGTATTGGGATCGCACATTGAAACGCTAGACCCCCGTTGAACTATCATGATTTTTTTTCTTATATGGTGTATTTTGAGGCACCCTGTATACGTTTCTCATTTGGATCACACGTTGAAACGCAAGACTCCCGCTAAAACATCGTGTTTTTTTCTCATATGCTGTATTTTGAATCATCCTGTAAACGTTCTTCATTGAGATCGCACGTTGAAACGCTAGACACCCGTTGAACTACCAAGTTTTTTTTCTCAAACGATGTATTTTGAGACATTCTGTGTTTTTTTTACTCTCAAACGATACATTTTGTTACTCTCTGTATACTTCATGCCTCATTTTCCACCGGGAATACTAATTTTCCACCGTAGTGCAGTCGCCATGTTTTTTCTTAAACGCTTTATTTTGAGGGAGGCCCTGTTTTTCCTCTTCCAACACGTTAATGAGACACACTCTGGACTGCATAGACATCCTGTAAACGCAAAACGAAAACTTTTGAATCCCTCATATTCCCAATGATACGTTTTTCCTTTGGTCCATTTTCCCGTTTTTCCTTTGGTCCATTTTCCCACCTTACATTCGACAAATGACATAGTCGGCCATGTTTTTTTCCTCTTAAATGGTGTTTTTTGAGACGCCCTGTACAACCATTTTTAGAGACACCCTGTTGTTTTTCCTCTTCCAGCACGTTAATGAGACACCCTCTATACGTTAAGAACTACCATGTTTTTTTCCTACTTTTCGAAATATCATTATTATTATCACACTTTAAAACTCGGAATATTCCATCTACAATCATTAATGTTCGTATATTATTCAAATCGCACTCGGGACTGCATAGACGTCCTGTAAACGCAAAACGAAAACTTTTGAATCCCTCATATCTTCCCTCTTAAATGTTATGTTGGTACACCCTGTATAGCAGGATATATTGCATGACAAAATATTTTTGACATGTCTTTCATGTGTGGAAGAGTATAACCGGAAACGTGTGTAATATGACAAGAATAGTTGACCTTGAAATAGGTCATTGACTCCCTCCTCCCAAAGCGGTCTCATTATATATCTACTGTTGTCACCGCCAATGCCTCCACTTATGATATCCAAATTGATGATTTCCAGAGCCGGCTCTTGTTACATCACTTTCATTGTCTGTTTGATTATTTGTATGAGTGTGACCACGCCCACATCTGACATTCGAATGACACTACAGTACAGCTATGTAAGAAGGTATGCAACATCATTCGCGTCAGTGTCATACTGACAGTTGAACGCGAAGGTCGTGGAGTGGTGAACACTCTGATTAATCATCTACTGTTCGAGCTGCATCTGCCTTGATACCAGTACTGAGGACCGGGTACCAACCTGCAGAAGAAATTAGCAAGTGGAGACCCTGGTGTGAACCCTTTGGATTCGGCTTGTAAGTCCCACGATCTTGCATACTCGCAGAGTACTTTTCTGAAGGACAGACACAAGGCTAAATGGGCGCTAGAAAATCGAGCTTGGGAACGTGTCAAATCAAAAGACGCCAAATTCGGTGAGGAAGCTGCTGCTTGGCTGGTCACCACAACCATGAAGGCAAAACGTAATTTGGGCATGTCTTTAGGCTGCTGCTGCTGTTCGAGGAGAAAACAATGACCAAAGTCCTTCAAGAAAGATGTCGTAATGAAGATCGCCAAGACTCTGCGCAACACGCTGAAACCTGATCAGTTGAAAGACTTGGGTGCAAAGGCTCTGCGTAAATCGTCGTTAGTAGCATTGCGTGCAGCTCGTGCCCAAGTGCCTCGAATAATTTCCTTCGAGGCTAAGAGTGGGGAGTCTACTGCCTCTGTTTTCGATATTCGCCGCTCTTGGAGCGCTGGGCTCGTTTGCTGGCGGTGCCAGCACCATTGCCAGGACCATAATCCCTTTGAAAAATGCCCAGAAAAAATTGGACGAAGACAAGCGTCACAATGCTGCGATGGAGAGCATCGGCAAGCAGGGATGTTTTTGCACAAGACCGCTCGAGGCGTCTACGGTCTCTTCCTCAAAAATTTTTCAAAAAACTCCCTATAAGGCTGCCCAATAGCAAGCGACCTTTGTACGATGTGGACTTGCTCAAATATGCCAAACGTTTGAAAATACCTCATTTTATTGGGGTTTTCATGCGCGATGATCTACCTTAGTCTACGCCCATGTACAAGGAGTGCGCTATCATCAATTAAGACTCGATAAAAAATCGTGAAAAGCATTGGGTAGCTTACGTTAAGAGTGGGACAACAGTGACATATTTTGACAGTTTCGGTAATTTGAAGCCGCCTGTGGAACTGGTGCAATACTTGAATGCTGGTAGTAGTAGTGGTGGAAATGTGCAAATTTTCTACACTAACGATCGCTATCAGACATTCGATCAGGCTCATTGCGGTCATTTGTGTTTAAGATTCCTCTACGACCAAACACGTCAAAAATGAGCTATACTAGTAACTCAATGACGTGAATCGTCCTATTTGATGGTAAAGGAGGACTACATCAGGCTTATTGGCTTGTATTTGTCTGAGGGAGGGGAATGAGTAGTTCCAATAGATTCGGCACTTCTCATTATCCAAAACGGACTCAATATCCCCCGGAGCAAAAGGCAACACCGATATCCCGTCTACACCGTACGAGTGTCGTAGATGGTAGTACAACACTCGTAGGGCCGCGTAATGCCTGTGGATATAGGCTAAGACCGCATAGGCTGAATGAGCTGACAGAAAACGCATTATGGTCTCAGCTGCCGCACGACTTGCTCTGCATCTAGTGTCAGGGACCTCTATAACCTTCATTCGACTGCGGTAGACGACGGTGTTGAATTCACCATTCTGGCAGGCCATTATGAATCACTCAGCGCACTTGACCTGAGAAAAGTGAAGGTCAGGTTTCTGGATAAGCCAAGATCTTCAATGTTCTTCAAGAAAACGCCATGCGTTGGCTTATCCTTATGAATCTGTAGGAGCCTGTCACACTCCGCAGCATTCACGTGGGCTTTTTGCTTAACGGGTTCCAACTCAGTGACAGAGTTTGGGATCGTCCGTTCAGTGTCAAATAGGAGACCGAGTTAATCGGCTGTACGGGTTGCTGCCTTGAAAAGAAATGCTCCCATTCCTGCTTTTTCATGATCGCATACCAAGCAGAGAAGGGGATCTGTACTCCTGATGACTTTACAGGCTCCATCCAGTACCATTCTGTTATGTAGACACTCCAAACTCAAAAGTATAACCATGGAACAGACGATTTAGGATGCAAGCTTCTATGAAGATGCATCATTTTGCAAGCTTTTACGTCGAGTTGTCGCAGCTCTTCCTGAGTCCATTTCATTACTCCAAAGGAGTAAAGTAGGATCGGAACGGCAAGCATATCAGTTGCAGCAATTTTGTTCTTCCCCGACAGTTCTGATGACCAGAGTTTGTGCTGATACTTGCCGCGGAGAGAGTTTTTAACAGTAGCTACCTCTTGGGTGTGGCGTTGTTCCACCCCTAGGTAGATATACGTCTCTCCAGCATCCAGATGATGTAGGATGCTTCCGTCTACGAGCTGAACGTCCTCTCCGTATTCCTCGCTTCGTCCTCTTTTGAGATGAACCGTGGCACATTTGTCGATCCCAAACTCCATTCCGATAGCATGCGTGTACCCTTGCACCACCATGAAGATCTTCTTCTCAAGTTTAAGGTCATCCATGTAAAACAGATGGGTGACTTCATGCCTCTGGTTGCTGGGGGTAACGCAGTTGTATCCGCGGGTTTTCAGTATTGAGATGCAGAAGAGGAGAGGGGAGGGCTGAGGGAGTCTTTCTGAAACACGCCCCTTCTAAAGATAACCTGCTCTGTTTGGACTCTGATTCGACCAGATTTTATGGTAAATCGAGTCCTCCACAGCGGCATCAGCTGTTCAATGCATCTCACTATTTGATTGGGTATCGCAATGCATCTGAGCAAATGCATGATGAGTTCATGCGATGTTGTATCAAATGCCTTCCGATAATGTATCCAGTTTGAAAGATTACGCTTATACTGCACGGAGTCCTGCGTGATGCATCTGTCGATCAGCAGGATCTCCTTGCAGCCAGCTACCCCCTTCTTTGACCCTCTTTGCTCTTATATCCGTTCATACATCGGCTCAACTGCGGAGAGTATTCGCATGTACAAGATGCGTGTAAACATCTTACAACATGCGTTCAAGCATGTTATCGGTCTGTACTGAGTTGAAAACTCTTGCTAGATGGTGGTGGGTGCATGAAAAATTTTTTCATTAATGGTTAATTAGGTAATCAGGGCTTAGAGCAGTAAAGTTCTTCAAGCCTTTGAGGGCCCGTCGAACTTCTTCCGGGGTTATCGGATTGCGCAGTTCATTGAGCTCAGGCTGACTAAGCTTCCTGCAGAACGCTTCGAACCGCGCTAGGGCTGGAGTATCTAAGTTAAGTGGTTGCAGAAACTCGTAAATGCACTTCAAGAAGGTTTTTACACGATTAGTCGCCGGCGGGTTATCAGCAATACGTGGAGGTTCTTGGAATAGATAGATAGATTTTATTGTTTTTTGGTATAAAATACATGAACAAGAGAGTGACAAGTGACAAAGATTATTTCATAATATAATGAGATTAAAATAATGATAAACTAAGAATTTAATTATTATTGTATATAACAGTTTACATTAGGCTTGCATACTACTTGCTATCGGACAAGGAATACTACTCGTTTACAATAAATGACCTGGTTTTTAAAATATTCTTCATTATATTATATATTTGATACCATAGTTGTGTTTCAGCTTCATTGGTAATTATTGATTCAATATCAGGTAGGGTTTGAAATTAGTTTTTATTGTATATGCATTGTTATTGACATACATATATAGTATTTTAATGTTAGTAGTGCGTATCTGTGATATGTATAGGGCTTTTAGACTTTCTAAATCGGACATGTGGGAAGATTTAATTAAATTCTAAGTTGCGTTTTGTGCTATTTTGGTTTTCGTTATACGTGATTTAACATTTTTTGAAAATGTGCCATTGAAAATATCACTCCTAAGTAATTAAAACTGTTTATTTGTTCAATTAGTGTGTTTTTATACCAAAATTTAGGTTTATGTCCAATATTTGGGCTTTTTCTGAATATAACTACTTTTGTTTTATTTTCACCAACTTCCTATTTATTATCGTAGCAGTAGCTTTCTAAAATTTTCATTGACCTGTTCAGTCGAATTTCCGAATCTTCCAGAACCACAAAATCATCAGCGTAACCCAATATAGGAAGTTCAGTGTTTTGATCTAGGGATATACCCCTAGCTCAGTGTTCTTTGAAGTAGTCTTCTATGTCTGCCATATATAAAGCAAATAATAGGGGGCTTAGCGAATCACCTTGAAGTATACCTTTGGTGACTTTAATTTTGTTTGAAGTACAACCATTTTGTTCAATTGTTTATGTTGCTAAAGAGTACATACTTTTTAAAATTCTTATCATCTTTCCACTGACTCCATTAGAGAAGAGTTTTTGCCAAAGTATCTCAAAATTGATGTTATCGAAAGCTTTTTTGAAGTCGACAAAAAGTGCGAAGACTTTTCTCCCAGGCAGCCGCAGATGATTGCTTATTGCGCAGTAAAGGATAAAAATATTATCTTCTGTGCCTCTTTGTTTACGAAAGCCAGCTTGACATTCTGGTTGCGCTTCAATGAATTCGGTGAATGTTTGTAATCTCTGATTTATTAGTTGGGTGAATAATTTAGTTTAGTGATTTAGTAAGGCAATACCTCCTTCAAGTTTATGATCCAGTCAAAATGCAAATTTTTGTATAACTCATTTGATATTTTATCATCAACTACCGCTTTATTATTTTTTGATATATTCATTACGTTAAATATTTCTTGAGTTGTAAACGGTGTATCTGAATAGGGGTGGTGTGTCTGGCATCTATTATAGAAAATTTTAAACTAACGTCTACGGAACTATAAAATAAATTATGAAAATTTTCCCAATCTATGATCGCAATATGGTGTTCGTTATATGGCTTTTTTTATGTAGATTCATATATTTTCAAAATTCAGATGGGTTTTTAATGTCAAGCGATTTTGATTGTAGTTCTTGTTGATATTTACGTTGTTTACTTTTTGTTAAATAATTAAATTGTTTTTTTCTGTTTTACATTCTTGGACTGTATTAATGCTGTAATTATTTTTCTTGATGTTATTTTTCTTTGATTTTAGTATTTTTTTTGCTTTGACACATTCTCTATCGAACCAGGGTTTCGAATTGTGAATATACGTATTTTTATTATGTCGTTTTTTGCGCATATCAAAAGTTTCCGCTGTCGAGATAATGGAATTCATCAAATGTGTATCGAGTTCTTCAATATTGTATGATTCTGTGTTCATAACAATATTGGACATTATGCTTTTGTAATTTTGGGTTATTTGTGGGTTCCATTTAAAATAATTTGTTTCTTTTTGTTGAAGTTGTGGCTGAACTAAATTAAGATTTTTTATGATTAGTTCTACTGTGCAGCTTTGATGGTCCGAGATAAAATCTTCATTTATGTAAAATGTTTTAATACAATTTATGTTATTAAGATTAGCCCAAATTAGATCTACTACGCTATTGCCTCGCTCGCTCAAGAATGAATGAATAAGAATAAATGATCATCATATCGGCCATTAAGTGTCTGCGCCTTCAAATACATCATTAGGTAAGGTCCCTCGTCTGTTAATTGTTAAGTCCATTGAGTTTCTTGTTCCTAGTGGAAAATTATTTTCGAAAGGATCATTATTGTAAAAACTAATAAGTTCGCCAATTCTAGCGTTAAAATCCCCAAAAATAATTATTTTATACTCCGAGTATTTACGGGTAATATCCTTCACACATTCATCCAACATATCTATGCAAACCTTATTATCTAATTTTGGCTTAAGGTAGACTAAGTCTAAAACAAACTTAATATTATTGATTTCAAATTTAATGAATATCCAAAGGTTTGACTTTTCAACAATATCAGCCTTATTTTCTACCTCTCTGTTTGTCTTTACTTGCGCAAGAATTGAAATATTATAATTATTTAGAAAATTTGGTAAAGTTGGGTTTTCTATAGATATCCATGTTTCTACTATTCCTATAATTGGAAATTTACTAAATTTTAATTTTTCTTCCGTATCGAAATTATTTATTGTATTAAATCCTTGACAGTTCCAGAAAAGTAAAGGAAGTAGTGCCTCCATGTCCTTTTTATTATTAGCTTTCACGAAATAGCTTTTTGGAATGCTCAAGTCCTTTTTTAAAAAATTTATTTTAATTACAAAACTCGTAAAACAACTAAACTGATATACATGAAAATAAATGTGTATTATACGAGTGCTCAACTACAACTAACTCTAACAAAAAGAATTATGTTAACATCTCGTTGGTAATGCGATACTGCTGCGGCAGCATAATCAGCATATTTCTTGGGAAAGACGACGAACTCGGTGAGATATTTCCTCCCCTCGAAGATTCAAATCCACAGAGTTAGCGAGGAATTAAACACCTGAAAGATTTAGTGGTGGTTGTTCGTTTTCTTTCTTCTTGTTGCTGCACCATCTGGTTCTCTTGTATCCGATAAACCCAATCAATATAATTCCAAATCAATACAAAAGCATTGTCCATATGCTAGGGGTATGTGATATTACGCTGAAGGACAAATTCGGTTGATTTTCAGCTATCATCCTCTTAATATTGTGTAGATCATCCAACTCTATGTCTTCTAAAGAAATCTTGAGGTTTACTTTCGGCATTTCGTTTTCATTAGTGTTGATTTTTGGAAATAATATGGCTTGTTCTGGATGGATGAAATGTTCCTGGTTACTGATGTTGCGGAACGATGTAGTTATTCGGCATCCCACTGGAATCTCGAATAGGTTTGTACCCTTGATTGAGACGATATCTTCTTGGTTGTAGCAGTTGATTTTTATTTTTTCTTCCTTTGGCAGCATGGTTACCCATTGGTTGGATTCTCCAAGTCTTTGGAATAAATTTGTTTTTTGATATGATAACCTTGAATTGACTCTTTTCAGGAATAGGAGTGGAATACAAGTGGAATAAATCGAATTCGAATGGAAAAGTGTTTGATTCTATTGGGATGGGGTAAAACTTCAGTTAATTTGTATGCCACTTTTTCTTTTACGAAATTCAGGATTTTGACATAATTTGAGGAGTCATTCAGGTACAGGGCATTTTTATTTATCGTTAGTAATAATTTGTGAGCCTGGTTATCCAACAAATTTACTTCTGAAATTATGGGTTGTAGATTATAGTAGTGAATTAGTTTGTAGGAGCTTTCTTGAATTTTTGCTTGTTAGTTTGAGTGGGGTTATACCAGGGTTCGCATCTAAATTTCTTATTTTTATCTCCGGCAATCCGAGGATGCCTGGTGAGCTGAAAAATATGAATTGATAGTCAATTATTAAATCTGAAAGTCTTTTTCAGGGGACGTTTCAAATTATCCATGTGGATTTTTTTCTTGATCATTAGTAGCTACTGTTTTTTGCTGAATATTTACTGACTTTAATTTGTTGGATTTTTTGAACTTATTAGCTGTCTTTTGCCTTTTACGGATTTTTTTAAATACTTTTTGGTTTCGTTGGCATATTTCGAGATCGTTTTATTGACATTTTCGATGCGTTTTTCTTTTTCTTTCATTAGGTCTTCGTTAATTTTAGAGTAGATCAATTTAGATTTTTCTTTATGGTCGTTTATATAGTCATTGATTAAATTTTTTCAATTTCTAAAATTAAATGGGTCATTGCTGCTGATATGATCATTAATAACGTCAATCGGTTTGCGATTCGTAACAGAGTGTATCGAATGATTGTAGGCGAGGATCGCGTACACCATTTTCATTTTAACCGGAGTTTTCAGGAAACCTCTGGTGTTGAGAATTCTTATGTGATCAATTATGGTCGAGTGGAAACGTTCAATAGCTCCATTCGATTGGGGGTGATTTGGTGAACAAAAGTATATTTTGATTTTATGCAGTCCGAGTAGTTCTGTGATTACAGAATTTTTAAATTCAGTGCCGTTGTCGACAATAATGTGCTCGGGGACACCGTGATGTGAGAAGAACTGGATCAGATGATCGACTATTTCTGTACTTGATAAAGAGTTGAGGTGATATGCTTGAGCAATTTTTCATGAATGGCCAATAATATTTTTCTTTAATGCGTTGAACTGTTTCGTCTATTCCTCTGTGATTGGTCTTTCCTTCGTGATAATTTTTTATAGTTTCTTCCTTGTCAGTATCGTTAGTAACGTCAATGAGTTTTTTCGTACACTTTTTCAATTTCAAAGAAGAAGATTTAAAGTATTGTTGAAGGACTCTTGAGAAAGTTTCGTAGAGTTCGGGGTTTTCGAAATAGAGGTAATATTGAGTGTCAGGATTAATATAACTTTTTACAAAATCATTTACATCTTTTTCGAAGTTGTTTTTCGAAAGTTGAAGGAGAATACGTTTTCTTTTTTCCGAAGAGAATTTTGATTCTCGGTTTACAAGGTGAATGCAATACTGAACTGATTATTATTTGATTCAATCCATAGTTGACTGCTGTTTCTATTATTGGTATTTCGAAAACTGGATTATCTTCAGCATTGGAGTGAATAGTCTGGTCATTGTCATCTATATTTCTGTTGGGGTCGTCTTGGTGTTCTCTCTCAGTATGGCTAGTTGTTTGTAATTGTTCTAAGTCATTTGAGGGTTCAGTGTTTCTGGAAAGTTCTGGATCTGGTTGAACTTGGGTCGAAACGTTGTCTTTTCTGCGTTTTCTATGTTTTCTAATTCTTCTGGTGGTGATTGGATAGTTTCTAGAAAGGTTCTGGAAATTTCTGGATCTGGATGAACTTCGGTCGAAACGTTGTCTTCGTCAGTTCTGGTGTTTTCTGATTCTTCTGGTGGTAAATGTAAAGTTTTGCTATAGAGATCTACTGGAGAGTTATCATGGTTGGGATTGTTGGGGTTTTGGAATAGGGCTCTTTGATTGTCGTTGTAGTCATCCGTCTCTCTTAAAATTTCGTCTATTTGATTCCAGAAAGGGTCTGTTTCTTTGGTGTGTATTTCAATTCTAGAAAGGGCGTCTGCATTGGTATTTAACGTTCCTTTCTTGTAAATGATATTGTATTCATATTCGTCTAGTTTTATACGCCAGCGGGTTAACTTTGAGCTGGGATCTTTTAGCGAAAAAAGCCGTTGTAATGGTTTGTGATCCGTGATGATGTTAAACTTTCTGCCATATAAATAGGGTCTAAAGTACTTAGTCGCCCAGACTATAGATAGTAGCTCTTTTTCTATGACAGAGTATCTCTGTTCGGTATCATTAAGGGTGCGAGATGCATAAGCTATTGGTAAGTCGCTCCCAATAGGTCATTGCAAGGGTATGGCGCCTAAGGCTACATTACTCGCATCGGTGTTCAAGTTAAATGGTTTTGATAGGTCGGGGTACTGCAGGATTGGTTCATTCATCAATAAATTCTTACAAGTTTCGAAACAAGTAATGAACTCTTGATCATGGGTTATTTTGGCACCATTCTTCAAGCATTTGGTCATAGGTTTGGTTATTTTCGCAAAATTATTGATGAATTTGCGATAGTAACCTAGAAGGCCTAGGAATCCTTTAATCTGCTTTGGTGTTTTTGGTATGGGTAACTGTTTGATGGCTTTGATCTTATCTGGGTTGGGTTTAACCCCCTGAGGAGTCACTTCATGACCTAGGTAGGCAACCTCCTTTCTCAAAAACTCAGATTTATCCATTTGGATTTTGAAGTTCGATTCTCTGAGTCTCTGAAATACGTTCCTCAGACGTTCAATATGTTCCTGGAGAGATGTAGAGAATATAATGATATCGTCGAGGTAGACAAGACATTGCTCGTTTTGAATACCTCTGAGGATATTGTCCATCACTCTTTGGAACGATGCCGGAGCGTTTTTCAGCCCGAACGGCATGCGCAGGAATTCATAGTGCCCATTCTCGGTAAAAAATGCTGTTTTTTCCATATCTTCCTTGGCCATCTCAATTTGGTGAAAACCACTCGCCAAATCGAGAGTTGAAAAATATTGGCACCTACCAAGCTTGTCCAACAGGTCAGTTATGTTGGGAAAAGGGTACTTATCGTCCACTGTTTCATTATTTAGTTGTCTATAATCGATATCCACCCGCCATTTCTGCTTACCAGAAGCATCCAGCTTCTTTAGCACTTCCCAAATTGGGGAGGACCAAGGTGAGCTACTAGGCTGAATTATTTTGGAATCCAGCATTTTTTTAATTTGCTTTTCGACTTCCTCTCTATAAATGAAAGGATATCGATATGGTCTAGAATAAACGGGAATTTCATCAGTTGTCTTTATTTGATGTTTTATCCTATTGGTGAAGGTTAGGGGCATGTCCTCATGGTAAAATATATCGGAATATTCATTGCAAAGATTTAGTATTGACATCCTTTCTTCATCATTGAGATGATCGGTTCTAATATTGTGGAGGTCAAAATTTTGTTTTGGACCGTCATCAATACAATTCAAATCAAAACTTTGAATCTCTTCTCTATCGAATTTTTCAACTAATATCGGTTTTGTGTAGTAGTATTGTTCAATATTGTTGTGAAAGCTTCACCATTTTTTGCAATAGTGAGACTTTCAGGTATTTCACAATTGTGAATTTTTGATGAGGAATTATAATTTCTCCATTTGGTATAAAAGTTCTAATTTTGATAATTTGTTGGGTTCTAGGGTTCACAGAAATGAGATTATGCTCCGTTTTTGTTGGTTGAAACAGAAGTTGAATTTTAGTATGCGGAGTAACTAAATATCCTTCATTAAAATCAATATCAGCTTGTAAATATTTCAAGTAATCGAGCCCGATGAGCCCATCGAACACATTATGAAATTTAAATAGATAAAATTTGAGGTATTTGTTTTCAGGTAAATCGAAAATTTTTGAGGCAGGTATCAAAGCACTAAATTGATGCGCAGATTTTTGAAAAACTGTCGAGTCTATAAAAGGTTCATTTTGCATTAAATTTGGAAAGAATTTAAAAGCTATTTCTGGGTCAATGAACGATTTTGTTGATCCAGAATCTATCAAAATTTTTACATTGAATTCAGGAAATATAACATATGATAACTCACTCGAATCGGTGGTATTGAAAGAAATTATTTGGGGTTCTATGTATTGTGGTGGTCTTGAGGCATTTCTAAAAAATTTTGGTCAGAATTGTCAGCGTTCACATCAACATCTTGTACTTCTTCGAATCTCTCAAAATTTTGATCACTGTTTTCGTAAAAATACTGATCGATATTTACTTGATTAGGTAATTGATCTGTTTGATAATGATTGATATTGTCTTGATCAATTTCCGATACGAAATTTCTTTGGGGTTTCACAAAATTATTAGCATTTTTTGTTGAAACACTCATAGGCGTAGGCCTAAATTGCTGATTTTGATGTTGATATGAAGTTGATGGTCTAGCAAAATTTGCAGTATTTCTAGTTGTGACACTCATAGGTGTTGGTTTAGGAAAGGTCTGGTTAGAGTTAGGTTTGAACACATTTTTGTTTCCAGGCTGTTTGAAAACTTGGGCGTTCGTAAAAAACCGTTGTGGTTGATTGATCGGCCTTGTTTGAATGTTGATTGGCTGTGAAGGAAATGTGTTTTGTCTAAATTGGTATTTTTGTGTTTGAAAGTTTTAATGGTGTAGACTGTACATTATCAGATCTTTGTTGTGCTACTTGAAACCTCTGAATTTGTGGTGATTGAGCCTTTGGATAGCTTCTGTTAGAGAAACTCTGAAAATATTGAATATTGTCTTCACTAGTGACAAATTGTAAAGCTTCACTCAAACTGCATGGTTTCATGCAACGTATAGTTGTACCTAGGGGCTCTTTTAGCCCTGCTAAAAATGTATTTAATGCTAAATCTTGGTATAGGTTTCGTTTTAAAATTTTCGCCTCTGCCGTACTTTCGTGTACATCGGCGTAACTGCATGAAAGATTAAGAATATTCAGACATTTGTCGAAAAATTCTTGGGGTTTTTCATTGGGAGCTTGTCTCAACATTACTAAATCTCTATTGAGGCAGGCTTCGTCCCTTTGATCTGCAAAATTTCGAATCAATGTGGACTTCAGTTCGTCCCAAGAAGCGATATTTTGAATATTTATTACTAATTTAGCATTTCCATTCAATTTAGAGATAATGGAATTTAACAAAAAAGTATTTTGAAAATTAGTTGGGTTTATTTTATCAAAAAAATGTGCGATTAAAGATTCACTTGTTGAAATATATCTATTCAATCCGTTGGGATTTCCATCGAATTCGGAGACACACTGTAGGTACTCTGGTTTGAAGTTTGGAGTGGTCATGATGGGTGTAGAAGTTGGATTTGAAAAAGGTAATTGGGAAAAAGAGTCAGCTAAAGGGTTGCTTATATTCAAATTTTCAAAACTAGTCAATAAGTTTTCCATAAAATTGTACTCACATAAATATAAAAGCGACCATGAGCATGTCCTGCCTAACTATGAAGATGACCGACAGATCTGCAATTTTTGTCTTCACTGTGTAAGTCCTCTCCGTGAATTTGGGCAATTTGGGTCCCAAATTCCGATGCTTCGCTGATGATGGGTTGGAATTGGTATCTGGCGATAGATCCGGTTTCTTGATTTTTGAAGAGCCGCCAATACAACACCTCCACACAACGATTCACCAAGGTTCGAAATATCCAGTCAATCGTTGAATCGAAAAGTTCACGTTCGATACGCGGAACTCCGGATAATCCTACCGACTGCGCCAAATAACTTTTTGGAATGCTCAAGTCCTTTTTTAAAAAATTTATTTTAATTACAAAACTCGTAAAACAACTAAACTGATATACCTGAAAATTAATGTGTATTGTACGAGTGCTCAACTACAACTAACTCTAACAAAAAGAATTAAGTTAACATCTCGTTGGTAATGCGATACTGCTGCGGCAGCATAATCAGAATATTTCTTGGGAAAGACGACGAACCCGGTGAGATATTTCACGTTATCTTGTGACTGTTCTTGAATTTTTACATTATCTAGTTTTTTGGGATCTGCGTTGTAGTTACTTCTTCAAGCCGGTTCTGATTTTCATCCCATTTCCATAATTTTCCGCTTATTGTGACTTTTTTGTATCCTACTTGTGTTTGTTTTCTATTTTCCCTTTCGTCCTAGCAATAGCCCTAAGTTTTTTCTGAAATGCTTGTTCTCTTTTCGTAAGTTCCGAGTTTATATAGATTTTTTCGGACAGATTCCTTAACTTGTTATTGTTCTTCACACTCAAGTTTCAATTATATAAATTTTTTCTGCGATTTTTCTAGCATTTCGAAGTTTTGCGTTAATTTGCATATTGTTTGTAATAAACTTCTCAATGACTTCTTTGATCTCTTTATCATCGTTTGACGCTACTTGTAGCCCGGATATGATCAAATTTTTTTTCTTATTTTCTCTTTCCATGAATTCTATTTTGTCATCTAATGTTTTTATTTTTTCTTTCAATTCTATATTTTCTTCCCTTATGTCCAACAGTTCCTTATGACTACGCGCTTGCTCTTTCCATATTTCTTTCAGTTCTTCCATTATTTCATCGTTCTTAGTCATAAGTTGTTGCATCATGTTAATCATGATTTCTTCAGAGTTTCTTTTCTGTCCAGTTGAACTTTTCGTAACCTTGCTGCTTGAAAATAGCTTGTCCAAATAGTCCTCTACTCTTTTCCTTTTGTATTCATCATCAGTATCTGTCCCGTCGAGCGACATTTTTGCGGCCACTATACGACAATTTATTCTATATTTGAAGCTCGTATTTTTATTCTAGTCTGGCAATACCGCTTCCGATTTCGACGAGTTGTCCTTTTGTTATCTCTATGCAGCACTTTTTGCTTTGATATTTCACGATATTTTATTCACGGATTCTTGGAATAGGCGAGAAGCTTTATCGCGGAACTTCATGTTATCCGCGGTGCTTCTCGCCCGCCTCACTAGGGACTTTTTTGCAGCCACCAGCATCCGTATCCTATCAAGACAGAGCTGTTTGATGGTAAACAGCACGCCTTGATTTAGTGTGTGGTGAGCTCGTCTTGAATGTGTGGCAATTCGCAAATCTCCGCATCCACCTGTGCCAGTTGTTGTGGCTTGATGTTGTGAAGCGCCCTGCGGGTTCTGATGCCTTCCGTTGGTGGTATGATGCGGGGCTCCTCTACAGCCAGGTCGACATGTGGCATATCTGCCACTTCTGCCACTGCGTCAACTGGATGAGGAGGGGCTCTAACATAGCCTCGAACCTGAAGGTGGGATACATAATCCCTCAGATTTTGTGCGGAAAAGGTAGCATGCTCTGGGTGTGTTTCACACCACAGAGCATGCATGGGTACTAATGGATCACACAACACATGTATATTCGGCTTATCATATCACTAAATCCAGTAGCCTGCCATTTATGTTTTTGATAGAATTCCATTGAACTAAGTCACCGAAGCTGTAGCTCAGAGAGATTGAAATCCCCAATAATGAGTTTGTTCTCTTCGAAACAGCTTTCCATAAATTCAAAGAATTCATTGTATTCTTCAAGTGTTATTTTTGAAGGAATATAAACTGCAGCCGTATATAAGGGTTTCATATTTTCCGTTGATACCTTGATACAGAGAAAATGTATTGTATCGATAGGACATGATATAAGTTCACATATTTCTGATTTAAATAATTATACTGTTCACTGCTACTAATACATCTACACCTCAAGTTCTACGATCTTTTCGGTAAGTTACGAAATTATCTGAAAAAAGTCTCCGTTGCTCACTCCATCATGTAATCAGCTTTTTGTAATTACCATTATATTTTAGTCACCTCCCAGAACGTTTTCTTAAAATAAGTGAGTTTTAAAATACAAATCTCTACAATTTTGGTAAGGAATTGATATACAATTTTCTTGGGAGGACCTACTGTATGAGTGAGTTCGCTTTTTTTTGTAATAAATGGATATCCATTTCTGTATTTTATCATCAATTTACTTTTACCGGACTCTTGACGCTCCTCAGTTCCTAGCGAAGTCTAACAAGAAACTCCCTTTGCATCGCTGTCTGATCGGGTTTGATGTAGGTATACATCTTTTAATCGGTCAACAGCTCGTATCTTCTTATTATTCCTAATGAGTTGTGAATGTTTCGAACTATCAGGCCTAATTACTTTTAAACGTCGGGTTTTCCCATCAAAAGGGTTTCCTAAACTATGGATTTTTGATCCAGTCATTTCAAAATCTGGAATAATAATTTTGACCACATCCTTTACTATTGCCTCTTGGGCATTATTATCCTCAGGAATACCAAACAAAATTATATTATTTTCTCGTTGATTTCAGATATTATTTGGATTGAATTTTGGAACTCCACTGACGAATCATTAACTTTGGCACTAAGTAAATTTATCGTATCATTGAGATTTTTCACTTCTTCGTATTCTTTCTTTATATCATGGATTTTGAATTTCAGCTAGTCCACTTTTCTCAAAGGTAGCCAGTTGTTGTTTTACACTTTTTGCGATTTCATTCGACACGCCATCAGTTATTTGTTTTAAGAAGTATGGTTCCTTGAATAGCTGTTTTATAACTATTTCAGCGAAGATTTTCAATTCACTCATCTGTTCTCGAGTTAGTGGCATAACGAAAATAATTATCAAAAAGATTCGAACGGCTTCACTCAAACACGTCACTCTCTCGCCGCTACTCTGTAGCAGAGTATTCACGTTTTTTACAAGCAATCACCTGAATACATCAATAACATATAACAGTATCATGTTCTGATGCCTTTCATTGGTGGTATGATGAGGGCTTCCTCCACAAATAGCAGTACTTGGTTGAAAAAGCTATCAAGCACACACACTGTAACTGCAAAGGTCGGAATCTGCTAAGGATTTCGACGATTGGGAAGAAAAACCACAACCCTTCAAGAATATGGCGGACCTGAGGCCTGGCCTATTGAGTCTAGTAATGAGCACTGGTCCAGACAAAAACTCCAACATAACATGACACCACACACAATAGATCTGCAAAGTTGGTAGTGGAAAGCTCGTACAAGTACATAAGCCTCTAACCAATCATAATCCCAATTTGATGTGCGATATGAAAAAGTTACCTGTTTAGGGGTTTTGACACTTCAGTACTGACAGAATAAAATGTTATATATGATATTTTTATTCTAGTACTTGAATTGTGACATATTTTTTATCTATAATCAAATCACAATTGCGCCAATAGCATAATAGTTGGTGAGAGCATGTAGTCATGGAGAGATTATAATATAGCGTATGCAATCTGAGAATATGGAATTTTCTCAACAAAATTTCCCAGGCGACATTTGATTTACTCACTGAGACTTCACAGTTTTATTCAAAGCAATAAGAATTAAAACTAGTGCAATAAATGTTATCAGGTAGAATTTAGTACTGAATGAAATGAGCGAACCTGTTGATGAAGGAAGGAAACAAACACACATATTACAATATTGAATACATTTAAATGACCAGTATACCTATATGATAATACCCAGTGCACTATGACTGAGCTGGAAATTAACAAACCTTCATGTGATACGAATATGAAACTTGTTCTAGAATAAGTAACCGGTACTATAGCTTTGTTCTGGTTCTGAAAATTATTAGGCCTGGGACGTCAGGATTATGCGCAGTTGAGAAAAAGTTAGCAAATATGAACCTAAAGAGCAAACTTCTCATCAACTGCGCATGATCCTGACGTCCCAGGACTGATCATTTTCAGAACCAAAACAAACCTTATATAGCATGAATCAATCCCCACCTTATACAAATAACACCTGTTCCAGACCTATATTTTTTAATTGAAAACTCGTATATGTTTTCTGCGATAACCAGTGGTGTACTGAATAGCATACCTCAAACTAGGCTAGGAGAAGAAATCGTCTCCCATCGGATCCAGTCGTTGTCCAGTTACAATTCGAATCTCGCAGTGTGTCTGGTTCAGGGCTTCAAACTTGTTTTGTTGGTTAAAACCTCTGTTGACCCGTTCGATTAGCAAGTTACACTAGCAATTACACCTCTTTGAAAATACTATGTTTCAACTAACGGTTTTATTGAAGAGAGCTTATAGTAACAATAGTATGAAAAGAATGATTTTAAGATCCTTTTCAATCATCTTTACCTATTAGTTCAGTCGACAGGTTGAAAAAAGTGGGGTTAGATGGAAAAGGGTAGGAAGTTAATGAAACTTCAGGAAGTTCTTCAAGGATGGTTAATTAACAGTTTTTCAAGTTTTGGACCTCGAGTACCCTGTGCGAAAAAAGTAGGGAGGGGAAAACTGCAAAATGTTTGACCTCTCTCCTGTTTTTCCTCGATTACTTTTTTCTCTTACGTCCTACTGAAAAAACATATCAATATTTTTTTTTTAATTTTATACAATTTTGACAAAAAAACATGTTTGTATATGAATTCGCTCTCGAGATATGGCACGTCAAAAAAAGGTCATGTTTCAAAATTTGCTAAGAAATGACAAAAAATGCAAAATTACAGCTTATTTCATCTGTTATACACGAATTATGATGAAATATTGTAGCAATTACGGTTCTTAGTTGAAGTCACCAACTTTGGACACCCACTCCTCCTTCCCCCACCCAACCCCAATTCTCAAAAGCTAACTTTCTGATGAAAGCCAACCTATTCACATCATTTTGGTATTGATATCAGTTAATTTTCGTATCGATATCCCCCCGTTCTCCTACATAATTATCCCAGGACAGAAAGAAAAAAAGACTTACTGCTTTCGTGAAAAAAATTAATGTAATTAACAATATTAAGTTATTCTCAAGGCATATATTATATTGAGGAATAAAGATATTATAGCTAATCATAGTGGGTAGGTACTCATTTGTACTCATTACATTTCCTGCCGAGATTTCTTAGCCGCTGGTTCTGCTCGTAACAGCTCGTCGTCCTCCTGAGCGATAAGGCTGTCAATGATATCGCTGTCGTCGTTTTCGTCCAATATTTCTGGTGAGTCCCTTTGCTGCACTTGCAGGAAACAATATGGAGGATGTCATCCGGCGCGGCATTTCTGGTTGTGGGGATTGGTAGTACTCCTCGTGTGGTTTGGCTCCAGCCCCATACTGATGGGAGGAGATCATTGCCCAACGATGCCTGTACTTGCTGGTAAGTGCAGGGCCACTACTGCAGAGAGGGAGGTATTCTTCATGTAGATACTGCAAATTTTCTTCTTCCCCAATCCAAACGGTGCTGAAGTGGTATCACAATCACTTACGGCGTGAAGGAAAAGTATGTCCTTGGGAGGAAAGGAACTTGGCGAGTAGAGGATACTGGGACCACTGCCTCTTCCACTTTTTTGAAGGTAGATGTTTTTTGTGGACGTAGCTAATGCTGTCAACAGAATAAGTATGTTCACATCCTCAGCAGTAATTATGACGCTGTCGAATTCGCTGGCCTTGGATATGGCTGTGTTGACGATCATCACGTCGGCGTCCTCATATGCCTTCTTCACTTCGATGCTAGCATCCGTCATTCGTGTCATCAACATCGAAATGAATGCGCTCTTATTATTATCGTTTGCCAAGAACTTTGCCTGTGCTATGGTCACCATGGTAGATGAGGAGAACAGGACTTTAGTTGCTGATTGTAATGCAGAACGGCGAGCTCGTTCTGCGGCTTTGGTGCTTCGATATCCTGCGTTAGAGGGGTATCAAATACAACAATCACATTGCTCCCAAAGTGTCTCTGCACGTAGATGATGTACGTAGAGCATAGCATCTCGAATGTGGTTGAGGGAGTTTTGTACCACACCACTTTATGTAGCAGGTATCCTCCATCAATCACCTTACATTTCCTGTTGCCAAAGTTGACTTCGTCTATGGGATTGAAGAGTGGGTACATTGCAGACTTCGTTCCCTTGCGCAGTCCCTCCTCACTGAAGATTGACATAGGGAAGGGTGCGAGTTCAAACTTGAATAGTTCTTTCAGATCTTCTTCAGATTTTTTGGCAATGCAGACACGCTGGAAGAGAGTGAGAGGATCGACAGTGAATTTTTAACCAGCAATTTTCATCGAGAAAGAAACGGAAGCGAGAGTCACGACCTTATCCTTCCTTTCTTTATGCGATGACTTTTACTGACGGCAACTAAATCAGTGTCCAAATTCTGAAACTGGCTAATGCGCTCTTCTATTTTCTTCCCTCAGTCGTCTCCACGCATCCTCGCCTTATCTATTAGAAATTTCGGGTAGTCACTTTGACTGTAGCATTGCGCCTTTCCAAGGGCAACTTTGCCTGATTAGCTCTGAAATCATCAGTGATAGCTTCTTCACAAAGAAAACACAAGTCTGATCTATGAGATGTAGACGCCATCTCAGAAAATTACCCAAAAACCAAAACTGTCACTAACACTCGATGCTCCTTTCGCTAACAAAGTTATTTACTTCAAGAGCTGAAGGTTTCTAATGTTACTTATCTAACATAATCTTACATATACTCTGAGTGGTTAAACACTCCCTGTCCCATTTTTACCAATCCCTAATTTTAATTTTCTTATTACCTAATTTGACTATTCTACTTGAGATACTTATACCCTTCTAGAATTACTATTTTCCGATTTCTTCTTGGAATTAATGAATAATAGAGTCATGTTGAAAAAATAAAATGAAAAGTGATCTAATATGACCTCAAAAATCGAAAACAAATAGGTCTAAGTAGCGCAGGCAGAATAGACAAATTTCAGCCTTCTATGTTGAATATTGGCTCATCGTTTACATTCCGCAGTTCCACAGGAGCAGTGTTCTAACATCTATTGTTTTCCAGCTTTTTACTGCTGTAGCGATCACACACTCCCCTCGGCCCGACACTCTCTTTTGTCCTTGGGAGGAACGACT
The DNA here is from genome assembly GCA_958502065.1 of Chrysolina americana. NCBI lineage: Eukaryota > Metazoa > Arthropoda > Insecta > Coleoptera > Chrysomelidae > Chrysolina > Chrysolina americana. Next base: position 39,892,555 of record OY293412.1, read on the forward strand.
TGACACCTGGTGGGCAAGCAGGAGTGGGGGTTATCTAAAGTTGATGATTTCAAGTAGGAACTATAATAGCAACTACATTTCATCATAATTTTTGTATAACAGAAGAAATAGGGTGGAATTCTGCATTTTGTGGCGAAATTTGAAAAATTACCTATACTTTGAAGCGCCATATCTCGGTAACAAATTGACACACAAACATGTTTGAGGCAAACAAATTCGTAGGGAATTTGACGGTCTACAAAAAAGTAGGATGACGTTTCTGATGTAGAACGTAAGGCAAAAAAGTTATTGAGGAAAAACCACACCATGGTCGAAAAATTTGCAGTTTCCCCCCCACTACTTTCTTAGCACAGGGTCCTCGAGGTCCAAAACTTGAGAAAATGTTAATCAACCATCCATAAACAACATCTTAAAGTTTCATAACTTCCGACCTTTTTCTATCTGAAACTACCTGTCGACTGAACTAAATTAATATTAAAAGAAAATGATGATATAGCATCCCGAACCCATTAATCGAAAATATAAAGTTCGGTAAGAATGGAAAATCCCAACGCGAAACTGAGTCTTCGGCCGGAATTGTGTCAGCAATAAGATTCCGGTGTGAAATCTAGGTGCGGCTCCGCCATCTGTTCCGGTTAAATTGAAAGGGCTGGCTTCAGGTTGGTGCGGTACCAGATAAGTAACTGTCCCATATGATTAAATTTTGTTAAATTATTTTTTTTTTGTTAAATTTGTTTTTACGAATCACCCAGGTTTTTCGGAGAAAACCCCTCAAAAGCAGAGCTTGTGCGAGCAAGGGAGATCCAAGACCTACAGTTTAAATAAAAGTGGAATCCGAACCACTTTAGCTCAGTGGCAGGCGGTCCCGGGGATCGAACCCGGGTCGTCTGGGTGGGAGCAAATACTCTAGCACCACGATCAACTTCACTAGTTGCCTTACTATCTTATGCAATGTCCATATATATTTCCATATTTACTCGAAGCATATCCAAACAGCAACATCTATTTGAATCACCCTCAACTATGTTTGGTCTTATTATTCATCCTCTAAGAATTCCGGAAGAATTATTGAAGCCGAAACAATACCATACGGATTCCTAACCCCGATTTCGTCTATTGAACTTTTCATTGTTTGTAAATCGCAATTCATCTGTACACAATACATGAAATAGAAATTCTTTACTATATTCATTTTTATTTGAAATAATTTAATTTCATTTCGGCATCTCTCGGTCGTTGTCACTGTTTTTTTTTTGGGAAGGTGGAGGAAATCTTTTATAGAGAAATATTGAGTCTCCAAACTGAATAAGTACTGTGAGAATTTCCTTATTACGCATACTCACTAAAACCTCCACCTCTGTGTAGGTCCAGTCAGGCTATTGCCTCCGGTGACACTTAGGCTTATGGCCCATTGTTGTCACTGGTTAATGCGTATTTAATTTTTATCAAAATACAGCTCGCGTGTCTGCAAAAAATCGTTCCGTATCGTTAATGACGGAATTTCTTATCTAACAGAGAATTAGAAAGTTTTCAGTTTCTTTCGATTTGAACTAGCCAAAATATTTCTGGAAGACATCCAGAAACCAAACATATTCCAACTGCAACATACGAAACTACATGAATCTTGAAATATTTTGAAGCATCAATTGCGTTGCTCAATAATTTGTAACTTACTATTATATTTCAATACTGAGTAAAAATGTATTTCTGAACTTTTCTGTTCTATGAATGACGATTACTTCTCTCCTATAGACTGAAAGAGAAAAAATATTTTCGTGACTAAGTTATTGTCAGCTATGACCTCCGTTGTAAAATGAGAGTGGGTGCCTATATCTCACAATCTAGGAAAGTTGGAATGGAATAATTATTCGAAATATCCATTAAAACTGCCATATCCATGTGAAAATCCTCTTCGAATATCTTCGTATGTAGCGAAGTAACGGAGGATATATGAAGAGGGTTAATATTTGTTTTTGGCGCATAAAACAAAATCAAATTGATTTTATCGAAAAAATATTCATATTAAATTTGGCGTCGATAAACTACATTTGGAATCATTTACGTGACCTCGTATCTCTCACTGTCAGAAATATGTCCACTATGAGCATGGTATGTGGGACATACTGTATAGTTACGAAAAAGTGAATAACTACTGGAAATAATGAGATAAAGTATAAAAATAAGGAACTCGTACCATTTACCAACCTTGCATAAATCAATCCCTATCTTATACGTATACCTAGTTATAATTTGCTTCCTTGTAGATGTTTTGAATTCAACGCCATATTTCCGCAAGATCATAGTTTGAAAATTGCTGTTTGGGATAGAGATATCAGTACATCTGATGATTTAATAGGTGAAACTGTAATTGATTTGGAAGTAAGATATTACACAAAACATAGAGCACGCTGTGGGATCGCGGAGAATTACATAAGGTTAGTAATTATTTATATTTGATTGAAGCTATAAGTGGTTCAATATTTCGAATATTTTTCAAATGTATGAATGACTTCAATTGAAAAGTTAAAAAATTATAATAAAATTAAACATACAAAACCAGGTCAGAGTGGTGATATTAATTAATATTAATTGAAAATTCAATAACAACTATAAATAAATTTTTGTTTTTGTAAAATAATATATGGTTGTTTTTGTTTTTCAAGTAGAAAAAGAAAAAAAAAAATACAAAGAGATAATTCATTTGTTAATAAGAAATTGTTTATTAAATAAACAATGACAATTTAAATAATATAAAGCTCGGGTAAGTGTGACCGTGATTTTCATTAGTTCGCATTGAATTTAGTCCATCTGATGAACCTGAACTAATATAACAATGAACTTTTGCAGGTATTTACTTCGAATGTCAGTCTTTGTAATACGCCACAGAAAACTGTTGAAAAACGTATTCTATGAATTTTATTTATATATTCAGATATACATCTCCATAGGTCACACTTCCCCGCAAATTTGGGGCAAGTGTGATTTTGGCCAAATTTAAAGATATTAATGCACGTAAATCTCTCTTTGGGGCAGGTGTGAGTAAACAGTAAAGGAACTTTCACCACAAATAATTTGTTTCGAGATATCTTTATTAAAAACATAGTTAGGAACTTTTTAATATTGAATTTGAAATGCCCTATTGGAAAAAAACACAAAATAATCGTGAAAGTGAACATTTGTTGAAAAGAAAAATTTACAGGTAGAAATCTGAAAAATCGAGTAAGAATTTAATTGATCCCCATCTTCTGACGAGTGGTGATGGAAGCATAGTTGTTATTTCATCCTCAGAAAGTGTATCAATGTCTTCTACATCTGGCCAGGTATATTTTTTAGCTCTCTGAGATTTCCGTATATAATTTCGTACTATAGCTGAAAAAATATTACTGTTTAAATTGGCCAAATGAACCAGGTTCCCACTTACCCCGACATATAGGTCACACTATCCCCAATAATATTAAATTTCGGGGTAAGTGTGACATGCAATGGAAAAATGTAAAAAAAATAACTTTATGAAAAAACGGCATTCTATAGTCAGATTCATTGTGTAGGCAGATGAAAAGTGTATAAAATGGATTCTCACCTTAGATTTTAACAATATACTCAAAGCTTGAAATAAACTCGTTATACACGTTCGGGTTGATGAATTGTAGGTTAGAAAATTGGGGAAAATTTTTGGATTTCACAAGATCTCTTTTGTATTTTATATGATGGTTATGGATTCATTATGAGTGTAGGCTATTCGTCAATAGATGGCATTGGGCTGTCGCCCGGTTTAGCGAAGATAGCGAGCAAACTCACACTTGCCCCAAATTCACACTTACCCGAGCTTACCTATATATGTCAAAGACCAAGAAAAATGAAGATTGAAAAAAATGGTTCCTTCATTTTCCTAATAAGTGGTAAAAAAAATTGTTATTTGACAAATTAATTTTTCAGCAATAAATTTTTTTTTTAAACGATTTTTTTTTAAATCATAATTATCATCAAAGATTATGTTATCCAAAAAATTTTTAAATTACCTCATAAACAACGCATTTGTTTATAACAATTTTTTAAACAATAGGAGATCAAAATTATTAAAAATCATTTTTAAGTTGCTTCTAATCATACGAAAACGGATCAATAATAGTATTGAAACAAAATTTTTTTTTTAGTGTTTAATAAAGCTTTATAATTTTTCACCTTAGTAAATTGTTGATAACAAAACGAAAATTAACGATTTTTTTATTTTTTCAACGGTAAACTATTCTAAGACCTATGAAAAATAATTCTCAGATTATTAGTTTAACGCCACGGCAAATGATAATAATAGCCATCCTCTACCCGCACAGGCTATGCCTTTGGTTACACTCTACGAGTGTTTATGAGGAAGTATCATTATTATTATTATTATTATTATTATTATTATTATTATCGCACTTGCAATGTTAATGTTCGTTCTACAAAAAATTTTTAATTCATTAATGTATAATTTATTGAAAAATCGCGATAAAAATTTTTTTACTACGGATTATTATTCATTGATCTATCCTGCAGGCGCCTGAATTTTTTCAATTTTTAATTTTCTTATTCAATAAATTTAAATAATATTTATTCATTAAAGGTCCGAAGTGGAGGTGGCTTGCGCAATCCGGAGTAGGTACCCGTTTTCTGGCGTATTTTCAATCATCTTGGAAAATTATAAATATTGGTCCTAGAGTTCCGCGAGTTGAATTTTTTTTTAGGAAATTTCCTCTTCTTTTTGAATTTTTTTTTCAAACTTGAATTATCTTGAATAGTTTTTGAGATATTGAAGTCAAATCATATCCCTTTTTATTTTTGTCACCTAATTGTTTATAACTATTGCAATTTTTTCGAGCAGCCTTAGCATTTTCTCAAAATCTATTTACATGCCATTCCGAATCGAATGACATCTCAACTATAATTTTCGGAGAAAGCGAAACAATGTTGACCTAAAAAGCACTTGTTGCTTAGACTAATGGGGGTTTCCAGTAATTTTCGGGAAAAAAATATTTAGAAAAAGTTCCTTCATAAGTACCATGTGTTCAGTTTTCAAAATTTTGTTTCATTAATTTATCGAGATAGAAATTATTGAAAACGCCAAAATTAACCACAGAATTCAAATGACTAGAAGAGGCGGTAACGTGACATACTTACACAAGAGATATTAATTGGTTATACTCGTGATATTCGCCTTGCAGATAAAATAAATAATGTACCTGACAGCGTTGCCATATCGCAAAAAATATGATACACCAGAATACACTATTTCACTTCCTTAATAATCTCATAGTAAATAGTACTTTCATTTTTACTCCAAAAAGCTATTTATTTACCAACTGTAACGCCTTCAGATTAAAAACCTCATTTGGATTCAAGGTACCCTACTCTGTGGTTCAGGTAAGCAGATATAACAATGATATAATATACTTGAGTAAATGAGGAATCTTATTCAAATATTAAAATCCCTTGTCGACTTGAATCTGATTGCGGTGGCTATTGTTAGAAATTTGTATGTATTAACCAGTATTTCTAGTTCAAGAAGCATTAATAATTACTAAAATTTTCAGTGGAAAGTGCAAATAGTGGTGCGACAGTTATCAACCTGACAACTACTGTGCATACTTCAACTTGTCATTACACATAATTACTTTCTAGATTTTACAAAGACTTGGCAACTGCGGCGTCCCTCAGTCAATCTCGGATGTGTCCGCACAATCCCATACTCCAGCCAGTCGTATAACATGAAGACAATGTCGTCTCAGCTGAGGAACTTTTGAATTTATGCATATTTACTAAAATCTCGTATTCAATATTGGATAGTTAATAAGAGTTTTCAAAATTTAGAAATAAATAAATGGTTATGACTATGTTATAAACGGTCCTCCAATACGTCAAGTGAAAAAAGTATTGGAAACCCCCATTTGATATATGACATGTGCACTTGTTGACCTTGAAATGAGTCATTGAACCCATTTTTTGAATATTTTTGCTTGTCAAGACATGTTGGTGACCTGGAGTATGTTGTCAGCAAATTCCAGGTAATCCGATATCTGACATGTGCACTCATTGACCCTGAAAGAGGTCATTGAACCCATCTCAGATTTCTTTTTGCTCGTTTGGACGTATTTGTAACTGGAAATAAGATATTTGACTCGTGCACTCATTGACTTTGAGTTAGGTGAGTGAACCTGTATCAAGTTTCTTTCGCTTGTCTTGATATGTTTGTTACCGGAAATGTGACGTCATCGAATTGCAGGAAATGACCTATAGCACTCCTTCCAAAGCTCTCTCATACCTTTTCGTTAACTGGATTATTATTGGCCGTGGCGCTACTCCTCTACTAATTGGATTTCGAGTTAAATTCATGTGAATAGTGTTCGTTGCCAATCACATGCTTCTTTTCCAAAAGATTCGGTTTATTTATTGAATCCTAGTGTTCAGTTTACATAAACCGTTCCTGGCATATCTACCTTTCCCGATGCTCCGGTATTACTAATACGAATTTGCATTTGTTGCTTGAGTGGTGTTGAAGCTTACCAGAGCTTCAGATGTTGATTCACCTCGCAATTAGAATTACTAATTTCACCATTATTTATATTGATATGAATATATTTTTGAAATCTTCCTTTTCTTTGATTTTTTTGATTGCATATGTTCAATAATTGCTATAAACTTTTAGATCCGGTTACTGCGCTTGGAGGGATAGTAATAAGCCAACGGCAATTTTATCAGATTTATGTAGAAAATGGAACATTGGCTCACCAGACTACGGTCCTTCTTCAGTTCGAATAGGATGTAAAGATTTCATCCCTGATAATTTTTCTAGTAAGTGTATTTGTAGCGATAATGAAGCTTAGAATTTATCCTCTGAAAATATTGAGAACCAATGGCTTTTTGCGTCAAATTGGTCATGAAGATACCTATAGGTATTTTATCTCATGTTTTTGAGAGCATATATCGAATTCAGTGGAGAACATTTAGGGTATGGTCCATATTACTTTGGTTAGTGATTTGCCGGTCCGTATATATCAAATTTCTGAAAAAGTGGTGACTATTTCTTGAAACTTCGATGACTTATCTGTCAACAGAGCAACAATACTTTTTCCTTGGTAGATTCGGAAACCGCTTGTCATTTGTCAATTTAACTCTTTGCTGATTGATAGTTTTGAAATATTAGATACAAAAAGTAAAAATGCAATTGAAATAAATGTTTATGGATTTGAAACCATTAGAGGTGATTGTTTTTAACCGAAAGGAAAATATCCTTAACAAATTCACTTTAAAATAAAGTGACAAGGGGTCCGTAATTGTGGAGCCGGATGTCAGAAAACTTATAACCGCAATATACCGAGCTGAAAATTTCGGCGATATACGGACCATACCCTTATTGAACATCTACTTTTTAATACCCGTTTCAGAAGTCTATGCCTTAGTGGGTTGAAAGTAGATCAAGGCGTTTCAATTGCATCTAACTGCAATACTTATACGATAACAACATTGTCATCAGATCATTAACACACACTGAACTTCTCAAAGATACTCTGTAATCTAATATCTGCTTGAATATCTATGGATTACCAATCACAAACCAAAGCGTTAAACTAATCAGCAAATCAATCAAATTATGTAATACTACACTACACTATCATCCAAATGTTGGTATATGGCTCCTCATGCCTGAGGTCTGATGTCATAATGAATTTAAAATGTCATTCAATTTAAATAGCTGTTAGACTGTGACGAGTACCAAAAATGAGTTGGAATTGTTAGCTTGTCTGTATTTAAATTAAATGATACTTCAAATTCATTATGAAATTGGACCTGAGTTCTAATCATGCAATCTATTTATGAAAGGAGAAGGGTTCATAAAATTAATTCGATAACTCATTTATGAGTATTTTGTGAAATAGTTTATAAATATCAGCCTTCTAGAATTTTTTTTTACTAGGAAAGTTTTGTCGGCAAACTCCGAACAGAAAATCCAACAGCCCCCATACGACTTCTCATTCACCAATTTGCAGGATGCTAGGTTCGAACTTCAGTTCTCCGTCCAAACTTGTTCTGCTTTTATGATCAGCAGAACCGTGAAATTAGTATGCAGATAATCTAATCTTCTGTTTTGATTTACAACATTTTCTAGTCGTTATAGGAAGTATCGCAAACTGTGCCAAGCGTTGGGCAGAAGTGATTCGGTGTAGTATAAGGCTTTTGGATTTAGGCCAAGCTATAGAGCCACAAATGATTGCTTTTTGGACAAAAATACTACCTGGGAGCCACCTGTACCATCCCGTGCAGGACAGTCCGTAGTTTATTCCCACCATGTATGTCATTTTTTTATTTGTTATAAACAATAAACAACAAAAAATCGCGTTTATTTTAGTGTTTTTATTGTAAAATGGAAACTATTGAAGTAGTGTTAACAGTGCGACGAGTGAATTGTAGGGAATTGAATTCCGAAGAGAATGACGGATAAAACGATCCGATCGGATAATAAGAACCGGAGAAAATCGGGAAAAACCAGAAAATTGTGTTTTTTTTCTTTAATTCATAACTCTGCCATTTTTTAACATTAAGAGCTGAAATTTTGCACGATAGTAGCTATTGACGTGCGTCTTATGTGAACGAAACCTGGATTCAGTCGGATTAATACTTTTCACACAATCCTCATTTGAATTTTTTTGGAAATATTTTCGCGGAGAGCTGGATGCGTGTGAGGTCGTCCGATTGAAATTGAAAAATAGAATTGGAAAGTAGACGTGAGCAGTAACAAAACGTCTATTCGGATTTTTCGATAAAACGCGTTTAAGTGTGTTAAAAACTAGTGAGAACATGAGAGAAAACGACCGACCGCGCGTGAGCGATCGAGTGGTGGGGAACTGTGCGAATCGAGGAGAAACGTATACAATACAGTAATAAGCGCGAGCTGCGCGCAACTTATAATTCTTTGCATTTGTTTATCTCGGCATGTACTGCAGCTATTTGATTGGTCTTTTTCTTGATTTTGGGGTATCTGAACCTGAGGAATTCGATTCGTGACTCAGATTTCATGAGTGATGAAAGAATAAGAAGGTATTCTATGTTTTTTGCACATATCTTTATTTATAGACAATATATGAATAGATAGCAGCTTTTTTGTTACAAAACAAAGTAATCAATTTTCTTACATAATATCTGTACATTTTTATTTTAACGCAATTACAAAATCCTTCTTTTTTTGGCAGGCTCATCGCATTCTGCTACTTCTCTATTAAAATTAATATTGTCTATTGACATGAAATCACCGCTTTCATCCTCGGATCTACATTCATCGGACATAATTGTATCATTATTATTTATTAGTAAATTTTAACACGTATCTTCGTGGCAGTGTTCACAAAGATTCGAACATCTCAAGCTGTTTTTTTAACAAGTACATGATGCATCAAATCCTCCGTTTTTCCTGCATGAACACGAAATGTGATCAAGCAATGTTTTAGGGATTGGTGGATCAGTGGTTCTTACGGGAACTAAACGATTATTTTGTTCAATCCACCCCCAGTCAGTGGCTTTCAGATTTTCGTTACCTAGCCACGTTTGGACTTTGCCTCTCTTGGTTCAGTTATTAAAAATCATCAACAAAAGAAGATTTATTGTAGATCCAACTCCAAATCCAAACTTTCTGCGGAAGTCTATGGAAAACCACTTCGGAGAAAGATTATCATTTTCTTGTAACAAAATAATAAAAAAATCTGTAGCTCCAATGAGCTTATAATATGAGACACAAGATGTCTGTAGGACTTATTATTGCTAATATCCTGTAAAATAGCAGTATTTGGGTCGAAAATCTATCAAAAAATAACTACTTTCCGGCTAATGCCACTACAAACATTGAATTACTTGTGATAAAAGTGGCGCACTCAGTTTGGATTTATCCACGGTGCGGGCGCGTTCGCGGCCCTGAAATGGGATTAACATCGAACCATTCGTTGCAGTCATTAGTTATTGACTAGTAGACCTACCCTATACTGATGAGGGGCAACACCCCGAAATCGGTCTATAGGTGGTCCGAAAATTTTAATAAACATTCCCATGCAACAAGCAATTGGAGAGGAACTCTGCAAGGAAATTTTATCAGATGTAATTCGATGTTGGTCGCAGTATTAGCCAGGAAAGTAGTTGTTTCTTGATAGATTTTTGATTCAAATACTCCTATTGTATAGGATATTAGTGATGAGCATTTCTACGGACATCTCGTGTCTCACATATACATCTGAAAAACCTATAAATCCTACAATCGTACATTCTCCAGATATCGCGTATGGTCTTCCCAATTTCCAAATTCTTATTGGATATTCTTATGATATCATCTGTTAATATTTTTATCAAGTAGTCTTTATAAGTAATCTGTTTCGAATAAAATTAAAATTAATAAATTGCACATTTCCTGTGAATGAATAGTGAATAGTTTCTGTAACACCGTGTAAATATGTTTCACAAGAATTAGGAACTTCAATTCAAACCTTACCATACGTTCCCAGACGACAGTGGTTTACGAATATTGCATCGCCGATGATATGTTTCATCGTCGTCAAGAAAATATGTATACAGGGAGGACCAAAAGTCCGTCGCCCCCCCCCCCCCGTAACTTCTTCATTTTCCATATTATAAAAAAATGTTAAATACATAAGTCATAGGGTTTCATTCGATCTCTTCAATGGTTTAAGTTTCATTCATACAGAGTGTCTCAAAAAAGCACGGAGACTTAGAAGTTAATTTTTTTGAATGGAACACCATGTATTTCATTGCATTATTACATTCTACGTTGAATTCTGAACAAGTTTGATAAATGGTTTTCTATAAAAAAAGTTAATAGTTTTGGACTTATGAACACTTGTAAATAATTATTTCGACTACTTTTGCGCCAGTTCAATGAGAAAATCGTAACAAATGGATCACAATGTATTCCACTTTCCTATCCTAACTTTTTGAAAGCTATCCAATGTTGCAAACTGCTGATGGCACCATGTGTAACTTACCTCGTCGTACCATTTTACAATTGTTAGAGTTGTTGAATCTCACGAAAAACCAGTACAAATGAAGTTGAAACATTTTATTAACAAATAAGGTAGTCCATAAATACAGATCAAGAATCATTAAAAACTGAAGAGATATTTTAATTTATAACTAAAAACGGTGAGTTTTTATCTATTTCAAAAGATGTTCGACATGTCCACCATGCATTTCTTGACACATAAATAGTCGGGTTGTAAACTCTTCCCTAACATTAATCAAGGTTTGAGGTGTTATTTCTGAACACACTCCAATAATTCGACGGCGCAGTTCATCTAACGACCCACAAACTGTCTTAAAAACTACGGATTTCACATAGCCCCAGAGAAAGAAATCAAGCGGTGAGAGTTCCGGTGAGTGAGCTGGCCACTCTGTTGTACCTCGACGTCCAATCCACCTACCTGGATACCTTTCATCTAAGTAATTTCTCACCTCCCGAAAATAGTGTGGTGGCGCTCCATCTTGCTGAAATGTTACATCCAAGTAAAATTCATGTGGATTTTGCGCAAAGATCTCATCGATACTGGGACTTATTGTATCTTGCAGCATTTGGAGGTATCTGGGACCATTTAAATTTTCTTCCAAGAATATGGGACCTACAATGTGGTTACCTAAAATACCAGCCCAAACATTAATTTTCTGGGGAAATTGAGTATGCCCCTCGCGGAATTCATGGGGATTCTCATCACTCCAATATCTACAATTCTGGGTATTCACATTTCCATTTAGGTAAAAAGTGCTTTCATCACTAAAGCAGATGTGTTGCAAATAAAGTCAATTTGAAACAATTCTTCCTGCTATGGTCTCGCAAAATTCAAGTCGCCGGTCTGGATCATCTTCAACCAATTGGTGCAAAATTTTTATTTTGTAAGGATGGAATTTATTTTGTTTTAAAACCCTCTTTACTGATGTTTTAGAAACATCACATGTCTCAGCTACTTGCTTAGTTGATTGTTGTGGGTTATTTACCATTTCAGCTAGTACTTGAATTCCAACATCTTCCGTAATTATTTTCGGCATCCCAGATCTCGGAGCATCTTTCACGGTGCCAGTTTGGTTAAATTTTGCCACCAATTTCTGCAGATATTTTCGACACATCGGACGTTCTGGAAACCGTTCATTGAAAATGCGAATAGCAGCGTGGTAATTTCGGTTAGCTTCACCAAATATGATAACGGCTTCAACTTTGTCTGCTACTGAACGAGCCATATTAATCAACAAGAGAAATTGAAAACCGTTTGAAACAAAGTTTTGAAAACCTACAAAATGTCAATGACATTTGGCAAACACAGATAAGAGTTTTTTTTCATTGTCATGGATAAAATAAACGCGCCTAGCGTACATAGCCTACCTCATTAATTTATTTGTGAACTGGTGCAAAAGTAGTCGAAATAATTATTTACAAGTATTCAAAACTGTTAACTTTTTTGATAGAAAACCATTTTTTGAACTTGCTCAGAATTCAACGTAGAATGTAATAATGCAATGAAATACAGGGTATCCTATTTAAAAACATTAACTTCTAAATCACCGTGCTTTTTTGAGACACTCTGTATGAATGAAATTTAAACCATCAAAGAGATCGAATGAAACCCTACAACTTATGTATTTAACATTTTTTTGTAATATGTATAATAAAGAAGTTACAGGGAGGGCGACGGACTTTTGGTCCTCACTGTATATAATTTACATGTAATGCTACTTGGAAAATTGCGCAGTTTTTGGTGAAAAAAGAATTTCAGTCGGATGAATTATGAGTGACTCTCAGCGTGTTGAAAAATGAACATTTCATTGAAAGTTGAGTTTCGGCACAAAATAATGCTCATAGGCGAAACAGTATTATTAGCGGTGGCAAACCTAAACGCCATGCGGTCCTTGTATTCGTCATTTACAAATTGCTCTAGCCAATTCATTATCGATAATAGATCTATACATAATCGATATGAAATGTAGCTGGGAAAATTGCGCAGTTTTTGTGAAAAGAGAATTTTAGTTGGGTGAATCATGAGTGACTTTCAGCGTGTTGAAACATTAACATTTTATTGGAAATTTTGTCTCAGCACAAATTAAAGCACATTTTCGGAAAATGCTTTTTTTCTTTAGAAATTTTTGGAGACTCATTCCGAAGTACGTGAATAGGCCTTTCTAACAGTGAATTAGTTCTTCAAATAACTCTATTATAGTAGAAGTTGTAGCGCCTTCTTTTAATTAATTTTTGCAATATCCCAATTTTTTTAATTTTTTCCATGTAATTTTTGTCACGACCAAGCTGGCGTGTCGTATATTTCCATTTCATATGTGGAAAGACATAAGGAATCGACCTGCATAGATCCCATTTTGATATACCGCAAAAATGGGTCAGACTTTAAAACAGGCGATTTCGGCGCTGTTCCCACCGGACTATAAACGTTTCTCCTCAATTCGCACAGTCCCCACCACTCGATCGCTCACGTGCGGTCGGTCGTTTTCCCTCATGTTCTCACTAGTTTTTAACACACTTAAACGCATTTTATTGAAAAATCAGAATAGACGGTTTGTTACTGCTCACGTCTACTTTCCAAGTCTATTTTTTAAAGGACCCCGCTCTCCGTCAAATTTCTTGAATTTTTGATATGTTGTAGAATTGATCATTTCGATGAAATGCTTCAACGGGCGCAACACGATCCTATGACTAGTTTTCGAGATACAGGGTGTTGAATATGAGAAACATTCACTTTTCATCACTCTGTATCTGCCAAGTTACGATTTAGTTCGGATTTATCTTTTGTGGGATCATCATCACATTCGTGTATGATGAATTCATGAGAAATTCATTTCCAAATCTTTTCGTACTACAGGGCGATTTCACTTGAAAACAATGCTATTTTGAGACTTTCATAATTTAGTTGTTTTATAAAGAGAAAATGCGAGAAAAGGTAGAATTATCACATAATATTATAAATTTATTTCATCTAGCATCACAGTTGATACAATTCATATAAGGTGATTCACAAATATGGAAACAAAACGAATTTTGGTTTTTGGGACACCTTGTAGTAATAAACCAAACTAAAATGACAAAATTCACTTGAAGAATGTTAAATGATATGTTTCATCATATACAGAGTCGAATGATATCAATTTAAAAAAAAAATTAAAAAATTAGTTATACTTTAATAAATAAAAACCTTGATTTTTTAAATCACCCTATATCTCATAAGGGAGTCCGAAAAGATAGCGATATTTTTTCACGGGAGAACTCGAAATACTTTCATTCATATCGTACAAAATTTTCATCAAATTCCTATGACAGGTTTTTTATATACAAGGCGAACAATTTGTGAAAAAGTCCATATATTTCACTATTTTACGATAATAAATTACCACTCTACCTATCCATTGAAGTCTCCTGATGTGATTGAGAAAATACTTATTTGATATTTATTCAAAACGTAAAAGTAAGGAATTCAGTGAAGTGAAATCAACATTATTTCAACTCATAACAACTTGTACGGCCTTGCCAGATGGCACACATAATATGTATCCCATGGCTATTGGGAATTCAAGATAAGGGATACTCCCTCTGGTGTCGGGTGTTGAATCTATACTTACGTGAAAATGAGGTTGACTATGATTTTGACATTTTGAGCATTTCTACAACAATAGCACAGAGCAACCATAAAGCTGTCCTGATGAGTGGGAAGGAAAATACATGATGGATAACTGAATTTTTCTCTAATCAAAAAACATTATCAAATACGAATTAGAAGGAGATTCTTACCAATAACCAATAAAATTAAACTATTTCTGGACCGATATCCATGTCCTCTGGAAGCATTCTATTTGCAGCATCTCCTATGGAATCTAAAAGACGATTGGATGGAAAATGTATGTTTTCTTGATATCTAGCGTACCCCAAAAACCATATCACGCTAGCAACATGCGCACAAGTTCCTAAAGTCCTAGCACCGGACTTACAAGTACAATAATACCCTGTAATGGGGAGAGCAGGATCTTCTACATTTTCGTCACCTCTTTCAGTGAAAACAACCCAAAGCATGTGTTTAGCAGCATTCATGAACCGAGAAAATATTCTGAATCTTAGGAAATTGGGTTCCCCATGTAACTCACCGACTTCTAAATTGTTGTATACTTCACCATCTCTACGAGTTGTATCTTGGATATATGACGCAGCCAAGTGTAAATGATATGTTCCAGTAAGTAATTTTAAATATTCAATATCAAGGCGAGGAAACGATTGTATATGATATTGATTTAAACGAATCCATCGACCATTCCTAGTTCGGAGGTTTTCAGCTTCAACTCGTGCCTGAACAATGTTGACATCATCGGAATCAACCAACATTTGTGTGGCCGTATCCAACGTTCCAGGCATATTTATCAATGGATGGAATTTATTTATAAGAGCACCAGCAATCAGGTAATAGTCATGTAGCTTCGCAGCATGTATTGCTGTTATGGGTTGACGAAAAAATTTGAAAATTGACTTAAAATGTCCATTTCTAGCTTCAACAATCCATCTAGTAGTGGTTATTAAACGTGCCTGATTGGCTTCATTTGTCGTTAATTGCCTTTGATTCGGCGGTAGAAATGGTGGCATATAGTAATGCAAGCCAAGTTCTTGTAGACTATTGATTGAATCTCTATAGCCTCTATCGACTATCACAATATCTCCTTCTTGAAACCATGTTTTCATTCCATTCAAATCAACTTGTAATTCGTGATTTAGAACACTTGCATCATTATTCCTAGCATCTGCGAAGTACGGCCCGTTGATTGCTAAGATATATCCATCGGGGGCAACTATGATCTCTGGTTTGACCAAGTGTTCATTCTTGTGGAAACAGTATGATTGCCTCAATACCCGGAAGTTACTGCTCTCTTCTATTTTATTGTAGGTACAATCTATATAAACTATTGCTTTGAGAATATCTGGTGTGGGATTGTACAGTTGATTCGTATAAGGGGATACATGACTGTTAATATAATTTTCTCTTGTTATTGAATTAAATCCAATATTGTTCGGTACGAACCTTTGTAAAAGAGATAATCTCACATTAGAAATAATGAAGCTTGCTGTTTGTCGAGAAGGATAACTGAACAATATTTTCAAAAACTCATCTGAAACTCCATGTTTCATTTTGATAAAAAATGCCAGCAAATGTTTTCTTTCGACATTTCTTCTCTTGCCACCTTGTTCAACAATATCACAAAATTCTAGTAATTGTCGAAAATGATTTTTTGAGATTGATGTCAGATACTTAAATTCGTCTTCAGTGAAACAATTGATATCCTCCCAGTTACGGAGTGGCCTGTTTCTATTAGCAAATGTCCTCATTCTTTGAAGAAAATGTTGAAGATTGGAAATTATGTATGGTTTATTCACAAAATTCAAACCTCCATGCAAGTAATTTGGAAGGAAACCTTGATGATCAAGATGGTGACCACAAATTCTCAAGAAATCTGGGACATAGATATCAGAAGCAACAAAAATATCCACTCTACATTCTAAAGAAAGTCTTTGAATATTTTGACGAGCATTACAAATAATGTACGCACGACTTGATACGCGGGACAACACATTGAGACGAAGGCAATTCGGGTTATTTTCCATAGCAATAATGTCATTCATTACTGTGTTATTACAATTAGAACATATTTTTGTATCATCCTGAATATCAATAGGTGGATTTCCCGCAGTTTGTCTTCGATATGTTGCAATTTGCAAAACATCAATATTATCTCATCTATTCAAACGCATTGAGAGTCTAGGAATAACATTTCGGTCACAAACATAACAACTCACTCTATTTGCGAAGGCCATATTGTTCAGCAAAGTTCAACAAACACTGGAAATCACATAAACTTGAACAGTAAAAAAGAAACTTCAATTAGTCCAATAACCCAAAAAGAGTTCTCGGGCTTTATGACAACAAGAAAACGACTATTGACATAAGAATTTTGTTGATTTTATCCTCTTTGAATTGTTCTCCATGCCTACTACGAAATGAGAGGAATATATTAATAAGTAGGTATTCGAAGATGATTCAGATGATGTTTCAAATACAAGAAAAAGAAAGAGAAACGTTCTCTGAAAGGGGGTATATACTATATACAAACATATATACGATTCGAAGATACAAGAACATAATTGAAACATAAAACGTTAATTTGGTGTAAAAATATGCCGAGAATGTGATTTGATATATATCTATATAAGCCGATAGAAATAATTACATACAAATTATGATTTTTTTCTGATTTATCCTATGTGGTATTTTCGTTATGTGACAAATTCATGAGATATTCATGTCCAAATCTTTTTGTAGTACAGGGCGATTTCCTTTGATAATAATGCTATTTTGAGACTTTCACTATTTTATTGTTTTATAGAGTGAAAATTCGAAAAAACGAACTTCTGCGGATGTAATAAGTATAATATACCTTCTGAGAAACACTAAGCATGAAAAAATAACTTTTCCATTGAATCGCCTACTAGACGATGCTGATGCAGATAATAATTCGAGTTCTGGCTTTTTTTTCGAGGGATACGGTACGCTATTGTACGGTATAATAACTGATCACTATTTTATTGAAATATTTTTATTTCGAGTAAAAGCGGCCGGACGAGGAAGAACTACAGCAAACCCGCCGAAAACTGGAGTGAAAATACATTTTTCGCCTTGTATATGAAAAACCCGTAATAGGATTCCGCTGAAAATTTTGTACAATATGGATGAAAGTATTTCGAGTTCTCCCATGAAAAAATATCGCTATCTTTTTGGACTCCCTTATGAGATATAGGGTGATTTGAAAAATCAAGGTTTTTATTTATTAAAGTATAACTAATTTTTCAAATTGATATCGTTCGACTCTGTATACGATGGAACATATCATTTAACATTCTCCAAGTGAATTTTGTCATTTTAGGTTGGTTTATTACTACAAGGTGTCCCAAAAAACAAAATTCGTTATGTTTCCATATTTGTGAATCACCTTGTATGAATTGTATCAACTGTGATGCTAGATGAAATGAATTTATAATATTATGTGATAATTCTACCTTTTCTCGCATTTTCTCTTTATAAAACAACTAAATTATGAAAGTCTCAAAATAGCATTGTTTTCAAGTGAAATCGCCCTGTAGTACGAAAAGATTTGGAAATGAATTTCTCATGAATTCATCATACACGGATGTGATGATGATCCCACAAAAGATAAATCCGAACTAAATCGTAACTTGGCAGATACAGAGTGATGAAAAGTGAATGTTTCTCATATTCAACACCCTGTATCTCGAAAACTAGTCATAGGATCGTGTTGCGCCCGTTGAAACATTTCATCGGAATGATCAATTCTACAACATATCAAAAATTCAAGAAATTTGACGGAGAGCCATTTTCCCATATAAGGTGTGCGGGGTCCTTTCAATCGGACGACCTCAAACGCATCCAGCTCTCCGCGAAAATATTTCAAAAAAAAAATTCAAATGAGGATTGTGCGAAAAGTATTAATCCGACTGAATCCACACATACACATACACATAAGGCGCACGTCAATAGCTACTATCGTGCAAAATTTCAGCTCCTAATATTAAGAAATGACAGAGTTATAAATTTAACAAAAAATTATACAATTTTCCGGTTTTTCCCGCTTTCCTCCGGTTCTAATTATCCGATCGGATTGCTTGATCCGTTATTCTCTTCGGAATTCAATTCTCTACAGTCCATCCTCTTGCACCATTAACACTGCTTCAAGAGTCTCTATTTTACAATAAAAAAACTAAAAAAAACGCGATATTTTGTTGTTTATTGTTTATAACAAATTAAAAAATGACATTTTCGAGTTGAGGACATAGTGGGAATAAACTACGGACTGTCCTGCACGGGATGGCACAGGCGGCTTCCAGGTAGTATTTTTGTCAAGGACAATATCTCTATTGCTTGGCCTAATTATTTTCTGTTCATATTTCGGAAAATTAAAAAATAATAATATCAAAAAAATCAAAAAAATATCTTGAATTCAGTTGGCCGTTATTTTATAATCACGATATGTTTCGCTACACGTTAGCTTCATCAAGCAATAGTACACTCAATTTTTGATATTGATACTTTGTTTGAATACTCATTCCATAAATAAGGTAATCACTACTAACTGTTGTCAGGTACCAACCTTTATCGAATAACAACATATAATAATTGGAAAATATTGTACCTGAATAAACAGGGTCCATTCAATTCATCATAAAGTATCCCATCATAACATCAATGGAGAGAAATTTCAAAGCATCATAATGCTACAGGATCATAATCGTAACATACAGAATACCTATTAATTCACAACGTAAAACATCTTAACGTACTTTTTCATAACGTAAAAGTTCATTTCGTACTTTTTCATAACGTAAAAGTTCATAACGTACTGTATAGAAACGATATCAGATCATAATCGTAAAGCATCACAATCGCACTGTATCACAAAGTCAACGTATCATAACGCTACAGAAATCGTATTGAATAGAATACGTACTCGATCATATCCGTAATGAGTAGAATACGTAATGTTTCAGAACGTAAAGTTTCATAATTTGGATGCGCTCGCATCAAGGCTGTCTCACAATAGCTTACCGGTATTATAGTCGATGCGCTGAACAAATATTTTTGAATCGGAATAACTACTAGTAGAGTATGTACTTGGCGGAAGTTGAGCATACTTCTCTATGAAATTGAGAAAGATGTTACAACTCGGAATCAACAGAAATCGCGATAAAAATTGCAAGCTTTCATAAGCCCTATCTATTCGGCTGAAATCAGTGAATGCTATTACTGTTAATCATATATAATATTACAGCATTTAGTATAGAATACAATAACCATAATAATAATAATAATTCCTAATTATTTCTCCAATTAAAAAGCACCAGCGTTTCTATGTTTGGAAATCGTAATCATGATTAGAAATTGGTTGAAGTCTTTTACTTTGACTTTTTCTAAGAACACCAAAATTATATGTATTTAATTAATGTTTCACACTCTTATTCGGTGCTATACAATCTTGCATTTGGATAAACGAGTGATAGTTGAAGTCTGTGGAGCTTTCATCGACGCATTTGACATAATTTCAAGAAAAATGGATTCCTGATGCCATCTGAAATGTAAATGAATGTCGATTGATTGCAATAACCGGCCTTATATTTTGAGTTAGGTCTTATAATGACAACTTGTATGTCTTTGGTTTACATTCTATGGTAACCTGTTTTTTATCATAGGGTTTCAGAGGCTCGAAAGCGTTGTTAATTCATTTAGAAGTGGATCTACCAGAACTGTTACTACTTTTTATTATTTTTTTGAAGTCTATGGCTCACGGTAAAATAGATTGATCAAACTGCTTTGAAGTGACATTCTCTCACTCAAATTGTGAGAAACGAATTACTAGAAATGCCGTCACTTCAAGGCAATATGATCAAGCTATCTGATTGTGAGCCACGGGCTTATTATAACTATTTTGTGCGCTTTCACAAAATGCGCCCCCACTAGATCACGCTCATAATTCAGGCGCTAGCCTAATTGGATTTTAAATTTGTTAGTAAACCTAAGTAGGCGCGAAACAGTATTGTGGTGATCATCTTTCAAATTCCATAAAAAACTGTAGTGTTAATTTTTATTCTAATTCAAATTTGAATCAATTCCTTTTATAAATCTGTGGCTTGGTGCTAAAAAGGGCCAAAGTACATATTGGCCCTTTTAGCTATTATTGAGTTCTTGTGCATTTGCAACAACATTGACCGTTGAAACAAGCACAGTTCAACTATTGTTGGGCCTAGACATTGGCCGCTTTAGCACATCAAAGATATCATGCAATGATAGTAACTTCATGCAATGCGTAACTCAAAACGGCAAAATTTTGACATAGGCCCTTTTAGCACCAAGCCACAGAAATAATGCAAAGAATCTCTGATTGTGATACTATTCGATCACCAAATACTTTTATTATTGAAACACTGAAACTATGAACATGAATATTATCACCAAATCATAATATAAAATAAGATAGTAAAGGCGGATTTATCGGATTCATGATGCATTATTTATTGCATATGCGTAATTTTATTGCACAATTCATAAAATTTCAATACACGGACTCAAATTAAATGATTTTTATTCGTTTCATAATTCATAATTGATATTCACATTCCATAATGCATAACTATGAAGTTTCCAACTTTTAACTTTATGCACTAATGAAGTGGAAAAATATAAGTTATGCTCCTGTGTAGCCTCAAAATTTGAAGATGGCAACATATTTCACTTAAAATCCCGTGGTCTAGAGCCAAAGTGTTGTTTTGTCGGTGTTTTATTTTGAGAATGAGTATGTAGAATGGTTTTTTCATCAAAGAATTCGAGTTTTTCTTGTGTTGAGAAATTGTAAACTGTCACTTGTCAAGTACTTGTGCTTATGCATTGAAGAATTAGTAAATCATATTTTTCTAATCTCTTAGGCATTGATAAAGTTCAAATATTAATGAATTGTACATTAGTGAATAAATTATGTTTATGCATCCGCTAAATCCGCCTTATGACAATCTTATGGAATATCGATTGTATCCGATGGGAGACGACTTGGTCTCCCAGTCAGGTCGTAGATCATTGTTTGAGTAACAATATTCGTTAGTCGCAACTTGATAGGTTTGTTTTGATTCTGAAAATTATCAGTCCTGGGACGTCAGGATCATGCGCAGTTGACGATAAGTGTGCTCTTTAGGTTCATATTCGCTCACTTTTCCAAACTGCGCATAATCCTGACGTCCAGAACAAAGCTATTGTGTTGAAACTACTAATTAATAAGTGGCGATTAAATTTTAGATTCGATACCGTCTATAGGTAATACTGGACTGTTGCAGAAAACGGGGTAGTTAATACAATACAAATTATATTTGGTAGTGAAAACTTCATTAAATATTTTGTATAAAGTAGGAACCTTCTACAGTTTTTTAATAGTTCCTCTCAATTTTCAACTAAGAACGCTAGATGGCGATCGCATTTTTCGGGGTCGCCACGAAGTGGGCAACATTTACATTTTGAAATGTGTACGTCAAACAAACATTCTGCATTGTGCCATAAGATCTCATGTTAACAAATTGTTGATTATTTCTTTGTCGTTCTATGTTTGGTTCGATTTTTTTATTCAATGCAGAAAGCATAGCTTTGATATGACTGGTAAATAAAAAAAGGGTTGTTCAGTGCCGCAGTGCAAGAATTATTTATCTGCGAATGTGTCCGGGCACTCTTTTCCCAGTAACCAAAAGTGCCAGAAATTACTTAAAGCATGGGGTATTCGAATGAAATATGTGTGTTTGCAGCGAATACTTTATTTTGGAAGATTTCATAACTGGTGGATATATTTTGTTTTTAATAATTGGCGTGAATCTATCCAGTTATTTTCTAGACACAAGAAGCAAAACATTTAAACGATTGATGAAAGGGGTCATTCCATCTCAAAAACTTTCAGAAACTAGTTCATCAAAGCAACGAATTGTTAACCGATCTGAAAGAAAATGGCAACAGGATTTTCTAACAGTAATTGTTTAAAGATTTCAATATTTTTCAAGGTTAGACACTGTCGATGGTGCAGAAGTTACAGGATTTGGAAATAGTTTATCAGTTCAGTGCTTTCATTGGATGTAGCCAGTTCACTTTCAGTCTCGGAACAGATACAGCAGTATGGCAGTAACATCGAACCACTTTCCATTAAATTAGATGAATTTACAGATAAATCGGTTTGAACATCAATCTCAGTGCTAATCTCCAATCAAATATATGATATGATGTACTGTTATCGAGAGAAATATTGTGAAAACTCTAGAAACTTTTGAAAATATTCTTAAATCAGATTTTCCAGATAATCTCCAAGTAACACTCAGAACTCTTTGAGAGATGTGTGTGACCTAGGGAAGACCTATCCCTCACCTTCTTGAACGTGGTGCCATGCACAAAACCAGTGACCCCGTTGAGGTTCGAACCCATACACCTATCGATGATTGGATTGAGAAGCGAATGTTTAACCTGCATGCCACCATGGCTCGTGACAATATCGAAATGCAACCATACTTTTCGCTGACATAGTTTTTAGTGATCCTAGTTATATTGTAAATGGTTTTGCTTCATTATTTGAAAGTTTTTACTGAGCAGAGAGCTAGAACCAATAGGTATTTTAAATAAATCCCTAATCTATGTAATGTGTACCAACTATAATAAGATTTGTGAACTGTGACATAAGTATAAACAAAATTAATGAACTTTTTAGGGTAGCCAAGGTTTGCCTATAAAAATGATTTATATTGTTACTTGAAACTGTCTGCACATTATTGTAACTATCTGCATAAATTGTCCTTCAAATGGTTCTAGTGTTGGACAATGAAGCTATTATTATTATTTGATACATGATAATAAAAACCTGGACTGTTAATCGAATTATTTCATATATTGGGTAGACTAACATTTATTTTGTATAGGTAATAAATGATATAAAAATGATTTTCAAAAAATAGTTCTTTATATTCAAAAATAAATCAAGATGAGTGGATGTACTCTTGTGGTGTCACAATAATAAATTCCACAAGTAACCCTTTCGCAACATTTTAACACAAATAGGTATACCTATGCACTTAGATAACAAAATGTGCATATCCGTTATTATTAATAACTAGATTGGGATGTTGCATAATTTCACAAGTTAGTTATTTCACACAATCACAAATTATAACATAATTCTCAAATTCTCTTTTTTAACTTCTTCATTGAATTTGAATTCATATTGATGTTTGTCAAAGTTAATATTTGTAATCATTAGGTAGGTACTAACTAATTTTGGATAGGTAATTAAAAAGGAGATGAAACGATATTTTATTTACAACATTGCAATTTGCAATGAAAAAAAAAGAAAAATTTGTATGTTGTAGGTTTTGAACAACATAAATATTCTCAGGCAATAAAAAAAATCAATCAAAATAAACCATTACAAAACCAGCAAATAATATATATATATATTATATATTATAGGTATATAAACAAACTCAACTTGGGAATTCTCATGTTTGCGGTCTGTTTACCAATGAAACTCATTTGTTCTTGATCTCAATATTTCGCTAATCTTTATTAGCTTCATCAGGAGAGAAAGCTACACAATAAAAGAAAGAAATAGACAAAATCAAATCTAAATAAAATAACATTTCTACTTAAAATCACAGAATTGGTATTACTCTGATCTGGTCTTCATCATTGCCGTGGGAAATTGTATCTTGTGAAATTATGTAATCATTTCAACACCTATTAATAAACTGATTTGCTTAATTAAGCCGTACCAATTTATAGGGATTCTTTCCAATGTTCGAATTGAACCCCATTTATAGACCCTCGTGCTGTTCACTTCAGCAGCTGGATTCTCAACTTTTACGATCCTTACCCACCGATCGGTTGGTCACGGTCGGAAACGTATTCAGGGAACAGGCATATGTATCCCCGTTCTGAAATATTTTTATTTGCACATGAACTTTATTGCCCGAGAAGCTAGTGACATTACTCAGAATTTAAAATTCTATGTTTTTTCATCCCAATTGAAAATGTACTACTCTTGGCGGATGTATGTATCGTTACTTCACACGGTTCAAACTTTCACCGTTTGAGGGCCCTTAAAAGTTGTGTAAACTTGTCAAAATTACTTATCATTCCGGAAACAACCACAAGGAGCGCTAGTGTTTGGGGGAAATTACTCGACCTCAAGGTCAAATCGTGTTTAAATCAAAGTGCAATAGGAGAGTTCCGCACAAGTTGCCAACTAAAAAAATTCATCAAAAAGGTCTACCTCTCCAATTCCAAAAATTTTATGATGGTTGCATAGAGTATCGAAAATTATATATGACAAATCATTTACTTTAAGTCACGAAGCCTTTTCTTGTACTTGCTAGAAGAGCTGCTACAAACCCTCAGAAAAAAGGACTGCAAGTAGTAAACAAAGACAACCGACAACCACAAAGCAAAGCTAGATTCTGCAAAAAAACATTTGTTGAATTATTGTGGGTTAGTCCGTTATTGCACTCATAGCCTCAATTATTATAATTATGAGTTCTGGGGCCCACATGCGACAAAATATATCCATCGCATTTCTCAAATTTGGATTGAAAAGAGATGGAAATATTTTATCGGGCCCCTGTAGAGACAACACACCTCAAATAATTTGAAATTTACGGATTTGCCTAACAACGCGTGATTACCAAACAGTCGCTCTCGGAGACGTGTATGACATACAAGAATTCCAATCCAGAGCAGTTGTAGATCAAGTTTGACTAGCTTGGAAGATTTATCCAATTTTGGATGGATGGTCATGTCAGTGGTGGATTCCGTTCACTTTAGATATATATAAAATTCTATAGTCAACAATTTTGCAACACAGTTTGACAGATTGACCAAACAATTTGACTTTGAGCCACGGGTTCAATACTCATGTGCAAAAATTTGATACACTACTTTTTTATTTAAAAAAAAGTATACAATAGTTATTTATGCAACAAGTGCTAAGAGTAAGTGTTTATTTCACTCGACGTGCAATAAACTAGGTGAAGGAAAATGAAATACGAAATTTAAATATCTAGTTTTCCATTAATATTACTCATTTTAAAACTATCAGTTCTGTAATTGTCAGAATAAAATTTTGACTGACCTTTATATAACCACAGTTGCATTATAAAAATCAAAATCATAGTAGCCATGAGCTCATATGTTATCACGAGGTGTGGTCATAGTACAGACAGATTGATATATCATCTTCGAATACAAATAGAGTTTCTACCAAGTCAAGAAAAAAATTCGTCTACCAAAGGGAACTTTCAGTAAATACTCGAGAACATTTTTGTTCGCATGAGTCGATCCTGGCTGAACGGCCCATCACTCGTGGCCACCCAATGAAACAGAATATGTCATCTACGCTCTATGAGTTTATTCGCGAAATGCGTTCCCGCTAGATGGCGCTCAGAATTTAGCCGCGAAACTGTGTAATGGTGATGAGCCTGCAAATTCCATAAGAGACCATAGTGTTTCATTTTATTCTCAATCAAATTTGAATATATTTCTAAACATGTCGATATTTGAAATATGCTAATCAGACTTTCCATGCACGTAGTTATTGCCACTTTTTGCCTAATTCTGTTTTCAATGGAAAAATTATGTAAAGAAACTTTTTGTTTGGTACTATTTTGATGATGCATAGAATTGGGGCACTGAGCAAATACGCCTATTGTTTGGATTGCTTAATTCTGCTATTTCGGTTATTATATTCTGAAACTATGAACATGAAAGAATATCACCAAACTCAATTTTAATATCCAAAACTCGATTAATTGTGAGAAAATAGATAAAATAGATACACTAGCTCTTATGGCAAAATAAGATCTTGCAACATTACATCAGTTCAACGAAATAATTATAGGTGTCGCACCCTTCGCGCAGAGGTCTCGATTATCACAGCATAGAACATGAACATTTTCAATTTTCATTTAAATCATTTAAATCAGATTTGATTTGTGATTAGTTAGATAGAAATATGAATATAAAAAATATTGCTTTATTTATTTTTTCAATAATAATAAGTAAGATTGAGCCACTCTGTTGAAACAATGCGGCCAACCACCAAAGTCCGGTTATTTTATTTCAAAAGTAGGTACCGAGTCTTTAAGGTGGTTATGAATTCCGATGAAATGAGGAGCACAATTTTTCGCTTGTTCCCTGACTACACTCTTTCAACGTAAGTATATATTCATATTTTTACAAACGCTTTTTACATTTTCCCAAAAATTGTTGAATAAGCATGTAGGTATTTTTTGTTTCAGTTAAACCAAAACGTTGTGGCCAGGTTTGAGCAGGTACGAAAAATCCGAGATCAGCCCATTTGATAATGTTTACCAAGGATTAATTCAGGGCCAACTCTTGAATTAGAAAGTGGTGTTTGATACTAACTACATCGATATGCTTGCATAGAAAAATGCAACTCGCTGAAGCAGTGACAAATTAATCAATAATAAGGTAGTACTATTGGTTCAATCACAAAGACTTTTCACTTTTGGGAACATTCCTGTTACTTATGTAAATTAATTAAAATACTCACCAACCTCACTTAGTTTTTGCAAAAAGGAAGGAATTTAGTTTCCAACCAATTTTAAATAAGGCCATGAAGAAATTTAAATATTTGGATAAATTCACTTTTTTCAAGATTTTATAATTGAGTCTGAGGAATGCACTGTACTTAGCAGATATCTCATATTCTGTTATGTTCAGCCTTAAGCAATAATTTTTAAAAGATTGTTTCTGTCTATAAAAAATATGAAAAGTTTACAACAGGATATACCATCAAGAATTTCTCAAAATAGATGGTATCTACAAAAATATGCATCTTATTTCAGATCATTCTTTAATGACAATAGTCCTATCAGACATGGACTTGACATATATAAATATATATATATATATATATATATATATATATATATATATATATATATATATATATATATATATATATATATATATATATATATATATATATAAGTCCTTCTGTGAGCAAAATTCTGGTACAGGTTAAGTATCTGGAGAATTTTAAGTCAAATTTAGGAAAAAAGGTTAAGTTTTCTTTATAAAATTATTTGATCATTTGATAGATTTATATATATATATATATATATATATATATATATATATATATATATATATATATATATATATATATATATATATATATATATATATATATATATATATATATATATATATATATAGAGAGAGAGGTAGTCTCTTGACTGGACTAGTTGAAAAAACCAATTTATCTAAGAATATTCTCAGTGAAAATATCCCTTGGGGTTGCAGTCAGAAAAAGTGGCCTGGTAAAGAACAACTCTTTGTTAAATTGTCGAGCTTTCGAAAATCTTTATTTTCATTTTCAAGACATCTGAAAATATTAATCGTGTGAAAAAAAACAGAACACTCTTAATATGATGTAAAACAACTTACTAACGTGAGATTAATTTTGTGAAAACAGCAGAGGAGCTTCTTGGTCATTCCTTATGTATGTAAGGTTATGTCACAACACAAAACGAGATGAAACAACAATAATAAAACTATGTCATGTGTGTCGTGTTCATGTACATGACATAGTTTTATTATTGTTGTTTCATCTCGTTTTGTGTTGTGACATAACCTTACATACATAAGGAATGACCAAGAAGCTCCTCTGCTGTTTTCACAAAATTAATCTCACGTTAGTAAGTTGTTTTACATCATATTAAGAGTGTTCTGTTTTTTTTCACACGATTAATATTTTCAGATGTCTTGAAAATGAAAATAAAGATTTTCGAAAGCTCGACAATTTAACAAAGAGTTGTTCTTTACCAGGCCACTTTTTCTGACTGCAACCCCAAGGGATATTTTCACTGAGAATATTCTTAGATAAATTGGTTTTATATATATATATATATATATTTATATATATATATATATATATATATATATATATATATATATATATATATATATATATATATATATATATATATATATATATATATATATATATATATGAAACAGGGATATGCTCTCGAGGGAAATTGTGAATAACAAGAAGGAACATTTTATTGGACTAAGCCCTCTAGTAAATATGCAACCGTAGACACGTGTTTCGATCTTAGGGATCTCATCAGTACGGTGAAAGCAAGTGTAAGGATGTGCAACACTTGATTGCAGGTGAAACAACAAATGAACGGAGTCAACAAACAGGAAGCCACAAATGTGCGGTTGGCTTCCTGTTTGTTGACTCCGTTCATTTGTTGTTTCACCGGCAATCAAGTGTTGCACATCCTTACACTTGCTTTCACCGTACTGATGAGATCCCTTAGATCGAAACACGTGTCTACGGTTGCATATTTACTAGAGGGCTTAGTCCAATAAAATGTTCCTTCTTTTTATATATATATATATATATATAAAGGAAGGATAGTCGTTGCTGACTAGTTAGGAATGGAACTAGTAAATAGTGGGGCTATGCAGCAAAATCAAAGAGTACTCTTTTAAGTTTGTCCAAGCTTTCGGAAATTTAATTAATCGTTTCCATCATCAGGGATACTACAAATTGCATGAGTAAGTAATATATAAAAAATATACATGGATGGTTAACTTACATCTTAGTTGAGGGTGTTTGACGTGATGTTATTCAACAAAAGGGGGCACATTGTACAAGATGAACTTCAATATAAAACAGGTAAAATTGGAAAGATGTCATAAAAGTTTTGTTAAAATACGTTACATTTTGATCACATAAGGCCTAATCAATGCTATTGGTTGGGAGAAGACGTACAGTTGACATGGCATATGACTTAGTCAGTGGTACCAATTTGCAGTTACCAACCTATGTTGGAGTCCGTAAATCAGAATTTAGTTGGTTGGGCGACACCTAGTGGCCCATGGAGGAACCTGAATTAAGTACATCTGGCATATAACTGAGTGTCTTTAGTACACTTTCGATCTGGATATTATGTTTTATTTTGTAGTATAACAAAGTTAAGTCCTTCTGTGAGCAAAATTCTGGTACAGGTTAAGTATCTGGAGAATTTTAAGTCAAATTTAGGAAAAAAGGTTAAGTTTTCTTTATAAAATTATTTGATCATTTGATAGATTTGAAGAATTAATGAATGGTGGATTCTTATCCAACGTCAGAAGGTAAGAATAAATTTCACTTAGATGATTAATATCTGTTTATTTATTAATGCAGTTACTATTTTCTGAAATAAAGGCCATTTCGAGAAAGGTCCTTTTGGGTAGACGCGATTCACTAGCTAAGACCTTAGTGGCATCATAATTCATATGGTGGTCAAACTTGTTTACATGTTCAGCTAACGCACACCGTTCTGGATGTAATCTACAGTCACTTTTATGTGAAACGATTCGGGAGCCTAGAGATCTCGAAGTCTGACCAACATACATTTTGTTGCACGATTGACACGGAATACTATATATTACATTCGCTTGAGAAAATAGAGAAAGTTTGTCTTTGACTTTAGAGTGAATTGTTCTAATAGTTAATACTGATTTATTTGCAATTTTCAAATTCGGTAAATCATTAAAAATTCTGGAGAGTTTGGGAGTGATCTCCTTTATGTAGGGTAAAGAACTATAAAAAGCAATTAATGGTGCAATATTGTTTTCAATGTTATTATTATTGCTATTATTTCTGTCAATTCGTGTAATTGTTGAGTTGTTAATTATATCAAAGGAGGATGAAGAATTAAACAAAATATTTTTAATCATAATCGGTGGGTAAGAATTTTCAAGAAATAAATTTAAAAGGATAGCAAGATTTTTTTTGTGAAATTGACTTTCAGAGATTTTTAACACTCTATCTTTCATTTGTTTTACTAGATTCACATTCATTGAGTGTTTGTGGTATGACCAATAGTTAATGTATCTTCCTGAGCTACATGGTTTTCTATACCAGTCTATCAGAATTTTGTTTTCTGATCACCGTATGAACCTTGTGTCAAGGAATGTCCCGGAGAAATTTACATCTTCAGTTTCCATGGTGAACTGAATGAAAGAATCATAACTGTTGAAGGTGTCAAGAATCTCTTCAGTACAGTCAATTGGTAAGGCCAGAATAATATCATCCACATATTTTTTTATAAAGTGGGGTCTGAAAGACAGAACAGGTAATACTGTGTCTAACAAATCATCCATTACATAAGCTGCCAAAATTGGGGAAATTGATGCACCCATGGGTGTTCCAAAAGTTTGTTTATAGAATTTATTATCAAAGGAGAAATATGTATTGTCAAATAGAAATTGTAAAAGGTTTATGAAATTATCTTCAGAAATACTGCAATGTAAACTAATTTTGTTCCATTGTTTGTGGACTGCTCTTATGCAGGTTTCAACATAAACATTACTGAATAGGGATATCACATCCAAACTTGCAAGAACATAGTTTAGAGGTAACATAGTGTTATTGAATTGATTATTTACTTCAAACGAGTCTTTTATATAGTAATCATTGTCTAGGTTATAGGCTTTAGTCAAGATATTTGTTAGGAAGGCAACAATTGCTTCTGTAGGGGATCCTATCGAAGCCACAATCGGTCTTACTGAGAGTGTTGGTTTATGTATCTTGGGTAAAGCATAGAACCTTGGGGAAGTACCATTGTAGCAAGTCAGTTTCTTTTTCATCACATCATTGATTTGATTTGAGTCATTTAGCTGTTTGATTAAAATATTTGATTTCCTTTGAATAGAGTTCGTAGGATCTTTATTTAATAGTATGTAAGAGGAGTTATTGGATATAATGTCATTGGATAATTGTAAATATTGTAGTTTCTCCATTACTACTGTTACGTTACCTTTATCAGAAAGAGTGAGAATTAAATTTGGATTATTTTTCAGAAAGCGTTTATTTAGCGAAGATTTAAAGAACAAATTTCGAACAGGAGAAAATTGATGAGGAGGATTATGAATGTGGTTTGTGATGATGTTTGTAGCCCTCGCTACAAGGATGCTTCTTTGTATGGGGTCTGAGATAGTGGATGTAATGCAATCTACATCTGCTAAGATATTCTTGATGGGAATATCTTTACCTATTATAGGTTCAATGCAAAATTTTGGGCCTAAGGCAGGAAAAGAGGAAATATCTTCCGGAATTGTTACATTTGAAATATTTTTTAACCATTTCTGGTTGGATTTGATTTAAGAATTGGAGTTTCGAATTTTTAAATTGTTCAATTTATTGATATTTTTAAATTTTACTCTATGAAAAAGTTTGTTATAAGCCCGTAGCTGTTTAGAAGAAAAATTTTGATAGGTTAAATCGTTGGTAAGTGTAGTTATACTCTCACCTAGTGACGTTAAAGAAGATTTCAATATTGAGATAAGTTTATGATTGGAAGCAATTTCAATATTTATAAGTTTCAACCCTAACCTGTAATTTTTTTCTTTGATGTTTGTGTGTGCTTCATGTCTTAGCAGGAGGTTTTTAATTGGTCTTGTGGATGCCGTTATATGGGGAGGAAGAACATTCTGTTTTCTGCACTGTAGAAGGAAAATTCTTCTGTTAATTTCCTTTGCCAATTTCATCTTTGTCTTAGACCAAAGTTTCAATTCTTGTACTGCTATGTCACCAAAAGTTGTAGCGATGGATTGGTAGAACCCCATGTCTGTAGAGTAAAGGAAGGGTAGTCGTTGCTGACTAGTTAGGAATGGAACTAGTAAATAGTGGGGCTATGCAGCAAAATCAAAGAGTACTCTTTTAAGTTTGTCCAAACTTTCGGAAATTTAATTAATCGTTTCCATCATCAGGGATACTACAAATTGCATGAGTAAGTAATATATAAAAAATATACATGGATGGTTAACTTACATCTTAGTTGAGGGTGTTTGACGCGATGTTATTCAACCAAAGGGGGCACATTGTACAAGATGAACTTCAATATAAAACAGGTAAAATTGGAAAGATGTCATAAAAGTTTTGTTAAAATACGTTACATTTTGATCACATAAGGCCTAATCAATGCTATTGGTTGGGAGAAGACAGACAGTTGACATGGCATATGACTTAGTCAGTGGTACCAATTTGCAGTTACCAACTGCAGTTATCATAACTGTTGAAGGTGTCAAGAATCTCTTCAGTACAGTCAATTGGTAAGGCCAGAATAATATCATCCACATATTTTTTTATAAAGTGGGGTCTGAAAGACAGAACATGTAATACTGTGTCTAACAAATCATCCATTACATAAGCTGCCAAAATTGGGGAAATTGATGCACCCATGGGTGTTCCAAAAGTTTGTTTATAGAATTTATTATCAAAGGAGAAATATGTATTGTCAAATAGAAATTGTAAAAGGTTTATGAAATTATCTTCAGAAATACTGCAATGTAAACTAATATTGTTCCATTGTTTGTGGACTGCTCTTATGCAGGTTTCAACATAAACATTACTGAATAGGGATATCACATCCAAACTTGCAAGAACATAGTTTAGAGGTAACATAGTGTTATTGAATTGATTATTTCCTTCAAACGAGTCTTTTATATAGTAATCATTGTCTAGGTTATAGGCTTTAGTCAAGATATTTGTTAGGAAGGCAGCAATTGCTTCTGTAGGGGATCCTATCGAAGCCACAATCGGTCTTACTGAGAGTGTTGGTTTATGTATCTTGGGTAAACCATAGAACCTTGGGGAAGTACCATTGTAGCAAGTCAGTTTCATTTTCATCACATCATTGATTTGATTTGAGTCATTTAGCTGTTTGATTAAAATATTTGATTTCCTTCGAATAGAGTTCGTAGGATCTTTATTTAATAGTATGTAAGAGGAGTTATTGGATATAATGTCTTTGGATAATTGTAAATATTGTAGTTTCTCCATTACTACTGTTACGTTACCTTTATCAGAAAGAGTGAGAATTAAATTTGGATTATTTTTCAGAAAGCGTTTAGATTTAAAGAACAAATTTCGAACAGGAGAAAATTGATGAGGAGGATTATGAATGTGGTTTGTGATGATGTTTGTAGCCCTCGCGACAAGGATGCTTCTTTGTATGGCAGCTTATGTAATGGATGATTTGTTAGACACAGTATTACCTGTTCTGTCTTTCAGACCCCACTTTATAAAAAAATATGTGGATGATATTATTCTGGCCTTACCAATTGACTGTACTGAAGAGATTCTTGACACCTTCAACAGTTATGATCCTTTCATTCAGTTCACCATGGAAACTGAAGATGTAAATTTCTCCGTGCCATTCCTTGACACAAGGTTCATACGGTCATCAAAAAACAAAATTCTGATAGACTGGTATAGGAAACCATGTAGCTCAGGAAGATACATTAACTATTGGTCTTACCACAAACACTCAATGAAAGTGAATCTAGTAAAACAAATGAAAGATAGAGTGTTAAAAATCTCTGACAGTCAATTTCACAAAAAAAATCTTGCTATTTTTTTTAATTTATTTCTTGAAAATTCTTACCCACCGATTATGATTAAAAATATTTTGTTTAATTCTTCATCCTCCTTTGATATAATTAACAACTCAACAATTACACGAATTGACAGAAATAATAGCAATAATAATAACATTGAAAACAATATTGCACCATTAATTGCTTTTTATAGTTCTTTACCCTACATAAAGGAGATCACTCCCAAACTCTCCAGAATTTTTAATGATTTACCGAATTTGAAAATTGCAAATAAATCAGTATTAACTATTAGAACAATTCACTCTAAAGTCAAAGACAAACTTTCTCTATTTTCTCAAGCGAATGTAATATATAGTATTCCGTGTCAATCGTGCAACAAAATGAATTTTGGTCAGACTTCGAGATCTCTAGGCTCCCGAATCGTTTCACATAAAAGTGACTGTAGATTACATCCAGAACGGTGTGCGTTAGCTGAACATGTAAACAAGTTTGACCACCATATGAATTATGATGCCACTAAGGTCTTAGCTAGTGAATCGCGTCTCCCCAAAAGGACCTTTCTCGAAATGGCCTTTATTTCAGAAAATAGTAACTGCATTAATAAAAAAACAGATATTAATCATCTAAGGGAAATTTATTCTTACCTTCTGCAGTTGGATAAGAATCCACCATTCATTAATTCTTCAAATCTATCAAATGATCAAATAATTTTATAAAGAAAACTTAACTTTTTTTCCTAAATTTGACTTAAAATTCTCCAGATACTTAACCTGTACCAGAATTTTGCTCACAGAAGGACTTAACTTTGTTATACTACAAAATAAAACATAATATCCAGATCGAAAGTGTACTAAAGACACTCAGTTATATGCCAGATGTACTTAATTCAGGTTCCTCCATGGGCCACTAGGTGTCGCCCAACCAACTAAATTCTGATTTACGGACTCCAACATAGGTTGGTAACTGCAAATTGGTACCACTGACTAAGTCATATGCCATGTCAACTGTCTGTCTTCTCCCAACCAATAGCATTGATTAGGCCTTATGTGATCAAAATGTAACGTATTTTAACAAAACTTTTATGACATCTTTCCAATTTTACCTGTTTTATATTGAAGTTCATCTTGTACAATGTGCCCC
Source organism: Chrysolina americana (assembly GCA_958502065.1). Lineage (NCBI taxonomy): Eukaryota > Metazoa > Arthropoda > Insecta > Coleoptera > Chrysomelidae > Chrysolina > Chrysolina americana. Next base: position 39,927,753 of record OY293412.1, read on the forward strand.
CTTTTGTTGAATAACATCACGTCAAACACCCTCAACTACGATGTAAGTTAACCATCCATGTTTATTTTTTATATATTACTTACTCATGCAATTTGTAGTATCCCTGATGATGGAAACGATTAATTAAATTTCCGAAAGCTTGGACAAACTTAAAAGAGTACTCTTTGATTTTGCTGCATAGCCCCACTATTTACGATATATATAGACTGTAGATGTCACAAGTTACTATTCATTTATATATATATATATATATATATATATATATATATATATATATATATATATATATATATATATATATATATATATATATATATATATATATATATATATATATGTTCAGATAGGTTTCCGCGGTCAGATATTTGAAAACTAAAAGTTCGGGTTGAACCGCGTCTAGAATTTGTTGAAATTCGACGTTTCGGCTCCGATTTTGGAGCCATTTTCAAGAACTGAAATAGAAAGAAAATTAATGAAAGGTTAAAACGTAATTCTACGCTGAGGTCTCAATCTGCCTACTCCTCAGGTATAATTACGTTAGGTTTTTGTGACTTGACGTCGGGGTCTCAATCTGCCTACTCCCCATGTCTCGTCACTGGTTCTCTCTAAGGTCTCAATCTGCCTACTCCTTCGAGAGAACTGAGGAACTGTGGGTTGAGGAACTGTATTTATAGTGGACGTGGCTGTAATGGCCGTGTGCAATGTATTGGCGCGAGGTGAACTATGGGCGGGAACTGAATTGGCGCTAGATGAGCTGTGTGCGGGAACTTGGTTGGCGCCAAGTGAGCTGTGTGCGGGAACTGGGTTGGTGGGAAATGAGTTTATGCGTGCTATGAGAGGCTTCCAGGTATTGGGAAGTCTACGTCCGTCGTCGCGAGTGTTGAGGCAATTGGGGCGCTTCTCTATCTCAAGGGCTTCTCGGATGATCCTGGTTTGCAGAGTTTTCTCGGTGGAAATTGTTTTTGTGTTTTTGAAGTCTATTTTGTGACCTGTGTCTTCTCGATGTTTATAAAGTGCGGAAGTGGAAGATGCCTGACGCACAGCAAGTTCATGTTCGTAGACTCTGGAAGTTACTCGTCTGTTAGTCTGACCAATATAAGTTCTCGGGCAGTCTGAACATGGTATTTCATATGTACCTTGAGAATCGTTTGGTATTGTGTCCTTGGGAGATCTGAGGAATTTGGATATTTGGTTGGTGGCCGTGAATATTGTTTTTATCTCGTGTTTTCTCAAGATATGTATGGTAGGAAAGCTTTGTGTGGCTGAATACTCTCTAGTGGATCGTTCGTTTTTGGAGGACGGGTCAGTTGATGGCGGATAGAATTGTCGATTAGCGAATTGTTGTAACCATTTTGGAGTAAGGCTGATTTCAGTTTGTCCAGCTCTTGTGGTCTATTCTGGTTGTCGGTAAGCTGAATTGATCTGTATATCAGGGAGTTCAATACGGAGTTTGTTTGTGCTGGATGGTGATGAGAGTTTGCGTGTAGGTATCGGTTGGTGTGGGTCTGTTTCCTGTGTACTGTGTGGGTGAAAGAGTTGTTGGATTTCGTGATGAGAACGTCCAGGAAAGCTAGGGAGTTGTTCATTTCGGTCTCCATTGTGAATTTCATGTTGGGATGGATATCGTTTAGGTGATCTAAGAACGTGTTTAAGATTTCGTAACCATGAGGCCATATGACGAAAATGTCGTCAACGTATCTGAACCAGCAAGTGGGCTTGTGGTCAAATGCTTCTACAGCCCTAGTTTCGAAGTCTTCCATGAAAAGGTTTGCAAGGACTGGAGAAAGAGGGGAACCCATGGGAGCACCTTTCACTTGTTTGTAGTAAGTTCCTTGGAAGAGGAAGTACGTGTTGTTCATACAGTGACTGATGAGGTCCAGGGTGTCTTTTGGAATTCTGTGTTTAGTTTTAAGGATTTCTAGCGTGTTTGTGAAGAGGGAGACAACATCGAAGCTCACTAGGATATCGGTGTTCTGGATTCTATAGGATTTGAGAAGGTCTAAGAAGTGGAATGAATTTTTCACGTAGGATGAAGCTTCTTCTGCTCGTGGCTGAAGAGTACTCGCCAGATACTTGGCCAGGTTCTGGGTAGGTGATCCAAAGGCACTGACAATAGGTCGGAGTGGGATATCAGGCTTGTGTATTTTTGGTAGTCCGTAGATACGAGGGGTGCGTGATGACTTCTCTCTAGGGATAGTGGCTTTCTTGGTTTCGGCTGGTAGTTTAGAATTATTGATCAGATTTTTGGTCTTCTTTTCGAGGTAGGTTGTCGGGTCTCGTTGGGTGATCTGATACTCGGATGAGTTTAACACTTTGACCAGGATATCTCAAGACAAAGCAGATCACATCAGCAATAAGAAAACAGAAACACAGAAAAACAAACTTTGTGCATTGTTAACGAATTCCATCACACCCTTGGTCCCAGCCGCATCACCTGTATTAGTACATAACTTCTCCGACACACCACTAGATCAAACTAGCCTTGCACTACTATCAAGAGGATTAAATTATTCCATCACACCAAACAGAATCCCAACAGAAACCATCATTACACAAATAGAAAGCGCTATAACCCATCTACCAGAAAACACAGCTGAAGAAACCAGACAAGATATTGCCACCACACTTAGGAGAGCAAAACTCCCTCCATCCAACATAACACCTGCCGAAAAACATTGCCTCAGAAACCTCCAAAACAACCCTGACATAATCATTCTCCCAGCAGACAAAGGCAACGCCACGGTAGTTCTGAATACCTCAGATTATGTAGACAAAATGAGCACACTGTCAAACTCATCCGAGTATCAGATCACCCAACGAGACCCGACAACCTACCTCGAAAAGAAGACCAAAAATCTGATCAATAATTCTAAACTACCAGCCGAAACCAAGAAAGCCACTATCCCTAGAGAGAAGTCATCACGCACCCCTCGTATCTACGGACTACCAAAAATACACAAGCCTGATATCCCACTCCGACCTATTGTCAGTGCCTTTGGATCACCAACCCAGAACCTGGCCAAGTATCTGGCGAGTACTCTTCAGTCACGAGCAGAAGAAGCTTCATCCTACGTGAAAAATTCATTCCACTTCTTAGACCTTCTCAAATCCTATAGAATCTAGAACACCGATATCCTAGTGAGCTTCGATGTTGTCTCCCTCTTCACAAACACGCTAGAAATCCTTAAAACTAAACACAGAATTCCAAAAGACACCCTGGACCTCATCAGTCACTGTATGAACAACACGTACTTCCTCTTCCAAGGAACTTACTACAAACAAGTGAAAGGTGCTCCCATGGGTTCCCCTCTTTCTCCAGTCCTTGCAAACCTTCTCATGGAAGACTTCGAAACTAGGGCTGTAGAAGCATTTGACCACAAGCCCACTTGCTGGTTCAGATACGTTGACGACATTTTCGTCATATGGCCTCATGGTTACGAAATCTTAAACACGTTCTTAGATCACCTAAACGATATCCATCCCAACATGAAATTCACAATGGAGACCGAAATGAACAACTCCCTAGCTTTCCTGGACGTTCTCATCACGAAATCCAACAACTCTTTCACCCACACAGTACACAGGAAACAGACCCACACCAACCGATACCTACACGCAAACTCTCATCACCATCCAGCACAAACAAACTCCGTATTGAACTCCCTGATATACAGATCAATTCAGCTTACCGACAACCAGAATAGATCACAAGAGCTGGACAAACTGAAATCAGCCTTACTCCAAAATGGTTACAACAATTCGCTAATCGACAAGTCTATCCGCCATCAACTGACCCGTCCTCCAAAAACGAACGATCCACTAGAGAGTATTCAGCCACACAAAGCTTTCCTACCATACATCAAAGGTGTGACAGACAAAATCAGTAATATCTTGAGAAAACACGAGATAAAAACAATATTCACGGCCACCAACCAAATATCCAAATTCCTCAGATCTCCCAAGGACACAATACCAAACGATTCTCAAGGTACATATAAAATACCATGTTCAGACTGCCCGAGAACTTATATTGGCCAGACTAACAGACGAGTAACTTCCAGAGTCTACGAACACGAACTTGCTGTGCGTCAGGCATCTTCCACTTCCGCACTTTATAAACATCGAGAAGACACAAGTCACAAAATAGACTTCAAAAATACAAAAACAATTTCCACCGAGAAAACTCTGCAAACCAGGATCATCCGAGAAGCCCTTGAGATAGAGAAGCGCCCCAATTGCCTCAACACTCGCGACGACGGACGTAGACTTCCCATTACCTGGAAGCCTCTCATTGCACTCATAAACTCATTTCCCACCAACCCAGTTCCCGCACACAGCTCACTTAGCGCCAACCAAGTTCCCGCACACAGCTCATCTAGCGCCAATTCAGTTCCCGCCCATAGTTTACCTCGCGCCAGTACATTGCACACGGCCATTACAGCCACGTCCACTATAAAAACAGTTCCTCAACCCACAATTCCTCAGTTCTCTCGAAGGAGTAGGCAGATTGAGACCTTAGAGAGAACCAGTGACGAGACATGGGGAGTAGGCAGATTGAGACCCCGACGTCAAGTCACAAAAACCTAACGTAATTATACCTGAGGAGTAGGCAGATTGAGACCTCAGCGTAGAATTACGTTTTAACCTTTCATTTTATTAGTAAGTTACATTTTGATTGGATTTGTTGTGTGGGGTCTTTATTTAAAGTGGTATATGACTGACTATTTTCAATTAAATCATTAGAAAGTGAAATGTATTCATCTCTGTCCATGATCACAGTGACGTTACCCTTGTCTGGCTTTGTGACCACCAAATTGGGATTATTTTTCAAAAAGAGTTTAGTTTTATCATAAATATGATGAAATTGTGAGAAAGAGGTGGGCGAAACATTAACAAAGTTAGTTATGACATTGGATGATCTGGCAATTGTTGTATTACGAACTTGATCATCTAATATGGATGACGTGATGTAATCAACATCCGCCAAGATCGTTTTTATAGAAAAATCTTTATTTAATCGGGATTCAATACTAAATTTTGGACCCAATGCTAAAAAGTTTGAAATTTCTGAAGGAATAGTTGTATTAGAAATATTTTTTATCCATTCAGGTTTAACATTTAAGATGTTCCTGGATTGGATAAGTGAAAGGTGGTTTAATTTGTTTATGTTTGAAAATTTTATTTTATGAAAAAGTTTAAGGTAAATTGATTGTTGTCTGGCAGAAAATTCCACAAAAAGCAACTCATTAGTAGCAGAAATTATTTCAGTCTTGAGTAAGTTTAACCTGTTTTCAAGAATATTAATTAATTTATGGTTCATATCTATTTCTAAGTTCAAAAGCTTGGTTCCTAACCTGAGGCAAAACCTTCTTGAGATATCACAAAAGCTGATATCTTGTCGTTGTAGTAATCTATCTATATGTTGTGTTGAGTGTTTTAGGTGATTCGGTGTGATTCCAAGTGATCGGCATTTCAGCAAAAAACATCTCCTATTATTTTCTTTGGCTAATTTCATTTTGGTGCGGGACCATCGTTTTAGTTTATTCACCACTGTTGTTCCATATGTAGCATTCACATCTTGGTAGAAACCCATATGTGTAGAAGTTAGGAGAGAGGTAGTCGTTGCTGACTAGTTAAGATCAAGCTAGGGAACTTGTTGGGTAAGCAGCATGCAGGAAAGTATACTCTTATAACACTTTATTCCAATATTTCGACAAGTTTTATTGTCATCATCAGGGAAAGCTACAAATCATGATCAAAATATAGTGAAAACAATTGAACAACATGGATTCTAAACCACTTACGTGTTGTTGAGATTGATTGCAATGGATGAAGTAAAAAGACGTGTACAGTTATTGAACATATTCAGAAACAGTTTGTGAGATATACACAAAGATAATCGTCACACATTAAAACATTATTTTGTTATGGATAAAAACTAATTATATTTGAATTTATGTAAAATGGATACCATACCGGTGTCCGTAACGGCCGGCGTGAAGAAGAGAAACAATTATATTATTTAAAATTAAGTTGACATGTGAAGTTAGTTTGGGTAAGTTCCTGTATGGAACTGTACTAGAATGTAGATTTAGACAGATTGAACCTACTCAGAACTGGAAAAGTGTAACACGAGATTGGAACAATAGATTAGACATTGTTTCATGTTTATGACACATGAGATAGAGAAGCGCCCCAATTGCCTCAACACTCGCGACGACGGACGTAGACTTCCCATTACCTGGAAGCCTCTCATTGCACGCATAAACTCATTTCCCACCAACCCAGTTCCCGCACACAGCTCACTTAGCGCCAACCAAGTTCCCGCACACAGCTCATCTAGCGCCAATTCAGTTCCCGCCCATAGTTTACCTCGCGCCAGTACATTGCACACGGCCATTACAGCCACGTCCACTATAAATACAGTTCCTCAACCCACAATTCCTCAGTTCTCTCGAAGGAGTAGGCAGATTGAGACCTTAGAGAGAACCAGTGACGAGACATGGGGAGTAGGCAGATTGAGACCCCGACGTCAAGTCACAAAAACCTAACGTAATTATACCTGAGGAGTAGGCAGATTGAGACCTCAGCGTAGAATTACGTTTTAACCTTTCATTAATTTTCTTTCTATTTCAGTTCTTGAAAATGGCTCCAAAATCGGAGCCGAAACGTCGAATTTCAACAAATTCTAGACGCGGTTCAACCCGAACTTTTAGTTTTCATATATATATATATATATATATATATATATATATATATATATATATATATATATATATATATATATATATATATATATATATATATATATATATATATATATATATATATATATATATATATATATATATATATATATATATATATATATATATATATATATATATATATATATATATATATATATATATATATATATATATATATATATATATATATATATATATATATATATATATATATATATATATATAGGAGAGAGGTAGTCGTTGCTGACTAGTTAAGATCAAGCTAGGGAACTTGTTGGGTAAGCAGCATGCAGGAAAGTATACGCTTATAACACTTTATTCCAATATTTCGACAAGTTTTATTGTCATCATCAGGGAAAGCTACAAATCATGATCAAAATATAGTGAAAACAATTGAACAACATGGATTCTAAACCACTTACGTGTTGTTGAGATTGATTGCAATGGATGAAGTAAAAAGACGTGTACAGTTATTGAACATATTCAGAAACAGTTTGTGAGATATACACAAAGATAATCGTCACACATTAAAACATTATTTTGTTATGGATAAAAACTAATTATATTTGAATTTATGTAAAATGGATACCATACCGGTGTCCGTAACGGCCGGCGTGAAGAAGAGAAACAATTATATTATTTAAAATTAAGTTGACATGTGAAGTTAGTTTGGGTAAGTTCCTGCATGGAACTGTACTAGAATGTAGATTTAGACAGATTGAACCTACTCAGAACTGGAAAAGTGTAACACGAGCTTGGAACAATAGATTAGACATTGTTTCATGTTTATGACACATGACAGTTGTAAAATTTATCAGTTTATGATTCAAATAAATTTGGAGAAAAGAATTTTGAAAAGTTACTGTTTTATACCTGTTTACGGTGTCAGCCGTTATTTAAAAATTGTATTTATTAACAAAGGATTTAGTTAAATTATAATATGGATTGAGAGTTAAGCTCTCTGACATTGTATTTCTGTTTATCCAAGTGCAATAAAAATGAATATATTTCGCTTAAATGTTTTATATCCGTTTTTTGTTTAAACATGAGGATGACTGTGATATGAAAGCCATCTCCAGAAAGATTCTTTTGTAATTGTTTGATTCTCTGGCTAAGATTTTTGCTGCCTCAAAGTTCATATTGTGGCCCTCATGATGTACATGGACACTTAGTGCACATCTCTCTGGGTGCAATCGACAGTCACTCTTATGTGAACAAATTCTGTCTTTTAACAACCTGTTAGTTTGACCTATATATTCATTCGAACAATTGGAGCAAGGAATACAATAGACAACATGTGATTGAAAAGTTACTGGAGTTTTGTCTTTAACACTCGTGAAGAGAAAGTTGACAGTTAAACTCGTTTTATTAGCAATTTTTATATTATTGAAAGATTTGAAGATTCTAGTAAGTTTTGGAGTTATATCCGTTATGTAAGGAAGAGATGCATAAAAAGTATTAATTGCCTGGACCGCATTATCACTAACTGCAACATCCAAAATACCTGTATTGTTAATGTTATCTGGGCGAGCCTCCATTGTTGAGCTATATAATTTTTTTTTTCAAGAGACAATGAGGATATGAATTGTTGCGAAATAAATTGTACAAGATACCCAAGTTCTTGTTCCAGAGGGTACTATCAGAGATGTTGAGGACTCGTTGTTTCATTTGTTTGACAAGGTTCACTTTGATGGACAAGTAATTCATGTATCTACCCGAACTCATGGGTTTTCTGTACCAATCGATGAGAATATTGTTGTTCTGTGTTCGTATGAACTTCATATCCAAGAAGGGAAAACTGCGTTCATCGTTTTCACATTCCAACGTTTATTGAATGTGCGGATCGTAGCTGTTGAAAATGTCCACTATTTCTGTAGCTCCCTCTGCAGGTAACGAGAGTATGATGTCATCAACATATTTCTTTATAAAAAATAAATTGAAAGGAAGAACACTAATGACCATATCTAAAATGTCGTCCATTACATAGCAAGCAAGAATGGGACTAATTTTTGCCCCCATTGGGGTACCGAAAGTCTGTTTATAAATTTTATTATTGAAAGAGAAAACTGTATTATTAAAAAGAAATGTTATTAAGTCAAAAAATGATTGCTTTTGGATATTACAGATGGGGCCAACGCGGTGCCATTTTTTATCAACTGCTCTGATGCATGCTTCTAAATATACATTACTAAATAATGAGACAACGTCTAAACTAGCCAGGACATAATTGTCTGGGAGTTGCATTTTGTTGAACTTTTTGGAGACGTCAAAGGAATCTTTAATATAATAGTCATTATCGAAATCATAAGCCCTTGTTAATATGTCAGTCACAAAAGCAGACAAAAATTCAGTCGGTGAACCAATCGAGGCTACAATCGGTCTCATAGACAGAATTGGTTTGTGTATTTTGGGGAGAGAATAAAATTTTGGAATTGTTCCATTATATTTAGTTAATCTTTTTCTTGTGGGTTCATCAATTTGTCCAGAAGTGCAAAGAGATTTTATTAGTAAGTTACATTTTGATTGGATTTGTTGTGTGGGGTCTTTAATTAAAGTGGTATATGACTGACTATTTTCAATTAAATCATTAGAAAGTGAAATGTATTCATCTCTGTCCATGATCACAGTGACGTTACCCTTGTCTGGCTTTGTGACCACCAAATTGGGATTATTTTTCAAAAAGAGTTTAGTTTTATCATAAATATGATGAAATTGTGAGAAAGAGGTGGGCGAAACATTAACAAAGTTAGTTATGACATTGGATGATCTGGCAATTGTTGTATTACGAACTTGATCATCTAATATGGATGACGTGATGTAATCAACATCCGCCAAGATCTTTTTTATAGAAAAATCTTTATTTAATCGGGGTTCAATACTAAATTTTGGACCCAATGCTAAAAAGTTTGAAATTTCTGAAGGAATAGTTGTATTAGAAATATTTTTTGTCCATTCAGGTTTAACATTTAAGATGTTCCTGGATTGGATAAGTGAAAGGTGGTTTAATTTGTTTATGTTTGAAAATTTTATTTTATGAAAAAGTTTAAGGTAAATTGATTGTTGTCTGGCAGAAAATTCCACAAAAAGCAACTCATTAGTAGCAGAAATTATCTCAGTCTTGAGTAAGTTTAACCTGTTTTCAAGAATATTAATTAATTTATGGTTCATATCTATTTCTAAGTTCAAAAGCTTGGTTCCTAACCTGAGGCAAAACCTTCTTGAGATATCACAGAAGCTGATATCTTGTCGTTGTAGTAATCTATCTATATGTTGTGTTGAGTGTTTTAGGTGATTCGGTGTGATTCCAAGTGATCGGCATTTCAGCAAAAAACATCTCCTATTATTTTCTTTGGCTAATTTCATTTTGGTGCGGGACCATCGTTTTAGTTTATTCACCACTGTTGTTCCATATGTAGCATTCACATCTTGGTAGAAACCCATATCTGTAGAAGTTAGGAGAGAGGTAGTCGTTGCTGACTAGTTAAGATCAAGCTAGGGAACTTGTTGGGTAAGCAGCATGCAGGAAAGTATACTCTTATAACACTTTATTCCAATATTTCGACAAGTTTTATTGTCATCATCAGGGAAAGCTACAAATCATGATCAAAATATAGTGAAAACAATTGAACAACATGGATTCTAAACCACCTACGTGTTGTTGAGATTGATTGCAATGGATGAAGTAAAAAGACGTGTACAGTTATTGAACATATTCAGAAACAGTTTGTGAGATATACATAAAGATAATCGTCACACATTAAAACATTATTTTGTTATGGATAAAAACTAATTATGTTATGTTTTAATGTGTGACGATTATCTTTATGTATATCTCACAAACTGTTTCTGAATATGTTCAATAACTGTACACGTCTTTTTACTTCATCCATTGCAATCAATCTCAACAACACGTAAGTGGTTTAGAATCCATGTTGTTCAATTGTTTTCACTATATTTTGATCATGATTTGTAGCTTTCCCTGATGATGACAATAAAACTTGTCGAAATATTGGAATAAAGTGTTATAAGAGTATACTTTCCTGCATGCTGCTTACCCAACAAGTTCCCTAGCTTGATCTTAACTAGTCAGCAACGACTACCTCTCTCCTAACTTCTACACATATGGGTTTCTACCAAGATGTGAATGCTACATATGGAACAACAGTGGTGAATAAACTAAAACGATGGTCCCGCACCAAAATGAAATTAGCCAAAGAAAATAATAGGAGATGTTTTTTGCTGAAATGCCGATCACTTGAAATCACACCGAATCACCTAAAACACTCAACACAACATATAGATAGATTACTACAACGACAAGATATCAGCTTTTGTGATATCTCAAGAAGGTTTTGCCTCAGGTTAGGAACCAAGCTTTTGAACTTAGAAATAGATATGAACCATAAATTAATTAATATTCTTGAAAACAGGTTAAACTTACTCAAGACTGAAATAATTTCTGCTACTAATGAGTTGCTTTTTGTGGAATTTTCTGCCAGACAACAATCAATTTACCTTAAACTTTTTCATAAAATAAAATTTTCAAACATAAACAAATTAAACCACCTTTCACTTATCCAATCCAGGAACATCTTAAATGTTAAACCTGAATGGATAAAAAATATTTCTAATACAACTATTCCTTCAGAAATTTCAAACTTTTTAGCATTGGGTCCAAAATTTAGTATTGAATCCCGATTAAATAAAGATTTTTCTATAAAAACGATCTTGGCGGATGTTGATTACATCACGTCATCCATATTAGATGATCAAGTTCGTAATACAACAATTGCCAGATCATCCAATGTCATAACTAACTTTGTTAATGTTTCGCCCACCTCTTTCTCACAATTTCATCATATTTATGATAAAACTAAACTCTTTTTGAAAAATAATCCCAATTTGGTGGTCACAAAGCCAGACAAGGGTAACGTCAATGTGATCATGGACAGAGATGAATACATTTCACTTTCTAATGATTTAATTGAAAATAGTCAGTCATATACCACTTTAAATAAAGACCCCACACAACAAATCCAATCAAAATGTAACTTACTAATAAAATCTCTTTGCACTTCTGGACAAATTGATGAACCCACAAGAAAAAGATTAACTAAATATAATGGCACAATTCCAAAATTTTATTCTCTCCCCAAAATACACAAACCAATTCTGTCTATGAGACCGATTGTAGCCTCGATTGGTTCACCGACTGAATTTTTGTCTGCTTTTGTGACTGACATATTAACAAGGGCTTATGATTTCGATAATGACTATTATATTAAAGATTCCTTTGACGTCTCCAAAAAGTTCAACAAAATGCAACTCCCAGACAATTATGTCCTAGCTAGTTTAGACGTTGTCTCATTATTTAGTAATGTATATTTAGAAGCATGCATCAGAGCAGTTGATAAAAAATGGCACCGCGTTTGCCCCATCTGTAATATCCAAAAGCAATCATTTTTTGACTTAATAACATTTCTTTTTAATAATACAGTTTTCTCTTTCAATAATAAAATTTATAAACAGACTTTCGGTACCCCAATGGGGGCAAAAATTAGTCCCATTCTTGCTTGCTATGTAATGGACGACATTTTAGATATGGTCATTAGTGTTCTTCCTTTCAATTTATTTTTTATAAAGAAATATGTTGATGACATCATACTCTCGTTACCTGCAGAGGGAGCTACAGAAATAGTGGACATTTTCAACAGCTACGATCCGCACATTCAATTTACGTTGGAATGTGAAAACGATGAACGCAGTGTTCCCTTCTTGGATATGAAGTTCATACGAACACAGAACAACAATATTCTCATCGATTGGTACAGAAAACCCATGAGTTCGGGTAGATACATGAATTACTTGTCCATCAAAGTGAACCTTGTCAAACAAATGAAACAACGAGTCCTCAACATCTCTGATAGTACCCTCTGGAACAAGAACTTGGGTATCTTGTACAATTTATTTCGCAACAATTCATATCCTCATTGTCTCTTGAAAAAAAAATTATATAGCTCAACAATGGAGGCTCGCCCAGATAACATTAACAATACAGGTATTTTGGATGTTGCAGTTAGTGATAATGCGGTCCAGGCAATTAATACTTTTTATGCATCTCTTCCTTACATAACGGATATAACTCCAAAACTTACTAGAATCTTCAAATCTTTCAATAATATAAAAATTGCTAATAAAACGAGTTTAACTGTCAACTTTCTCTTCACGAGTGTTAAAGACAAAACTCCAGTAACTTTTCAATCACATGTTGTCTATTGTATTCCTTGCTCCAATTGTTCGAATGAATATATAGGTCAAACTAACAGGTTGTTAAAAGACAGAATTTGTTCACATAAGAGTGACTGTCGATTGCACCCAGAGAGATGTGCACTAAGTGTCCATGTACATAATGAGGGCCACAATATGAACTTTGAGGCAGCAAAAGTCTTAGCCAGAGAATCAAACAATTACAAAAGAATCTTTCTAGAGATGGCTTTCATATCACAGTCATCCTCATGTTTAAACAAAAAAACTGATATAAAACATTTAAGCGAAATATATTCATTTTTATTGCACTTGGATAAACAGAAATACAATGTCAGAGAGCTTAACTCTCAATCCATATTATAATTGAACTAAATCCTTTGTTAATAAATACAATTTTTAAATAACGGCTGACCACCGTAAACAGGTATAAAACAGTAACTTTTCAAAATTCTTTTCTCCAAATTTATTTGAATCATAAACTGATAAATTTTACAACTGTCATGTGTCATAATCATGAAACAATGTCTAATCTATTGTTCCAAGCTCGTGTTACACTTTTCCAGTTCTGAGTAGGTTCAATCTGTCTAAATCTACATTCTAGTACAGTTCCATGCAGGAACGTATCCAAACTAACTTCACATGTCAACTTAATTTTAAATAATATAATTGTTTCTCTTCTTCACGCCGGCCGTTACGGACACCGGTATGGTATCCATTTTACATAAATTCAAATATAATTAGTTTTATCCATAACAAAATAATGTTTTAATGTGTGACGATTATCTTTATGTATATCTCACAAACTGTTTCTGAATATGTTCAATAACTGTACACGTTTTTTTACTTCATCCATTGCAATCAATCTCAACAACACGTAAGTGGTTTAGAATCCATGTTGTTCAATTGTTTTCACTATATTTTGATCATGATTTGTAGCTTTCCCTGATGATGACAATAAAACTTGTCGAAATATTGGAATAAAGTAAATATATATATATATATATATATATATATATATATAGAACAGTTCTTTCGAAGGAGTAGGCAGATTGAGACCCCGACGTCAAGTCACAAAAACCTAACGTAATTATACCTGAAGAGTAGGCAGATTGAGACCTCAGCGTAGAATTACGTTTCAACCATTTATTAATTTTCTTATTTTCTTTCTTTTTCAGTTCTTGAAAATGGCTCCAAAATCGGAGCCGTAACGTCGAATTTCAACAAATTCTAGACGCGGTTGAACCAGAACTTTTAGTTTTCAAATATCTGACCGCCGAAACCTATCTGAACACATATATATACCAAAAAATCCAATTATTATTATTCAAATAACAAAACAGATTATCGCCATACGCAAAAATAACATTAAAAATAATGTGGAATAATGAATTATATCCTGTAGGTTCTAGGTTAAATAGGAACATAAACGTACTTGGTCTGTGCCATCGTCCATAGATATTCTAATATCTACCTATGGACGATGTTTGTGCTATTCAGAATAATCATTCCATTGCAATAATCATTCGAACCAAAATATTAACATGTAGGCTGATTAAGATGTATTTTGGAATGAAACAAAGAAGAAACGAGAGCTCTCACAAACGCTGCTATCCATATTATTTTGACGTTCGAAGTAGTGTTTTTGATTCTGCCATTTTAAAAGGGTTTGGAAATCGAAATCAGTTAGTGGAATATTCAAAAAATGCCCCGTTATTCACGAACCGAACAAATTGACATGCCTCTCATTTATGGTGAATGTTTAAACAATTCTTATGCCGCTGAACGATTGTATTTAGAGCGATATCCAGGGAGGCAGCAACCGTCAAGAAGGTATTTCCAGTGGCTTGAAGAAAAATTAAGAACTGAGCCTGATGTTCACGAAGACCAAGAAGCATTTGTTATTAATGAGGAAACTGAAATTAATGTATTAGCTTTAGTACAATATGATAGCACAATTTCCTCAAGGCAGATTGGTGCCGAATTAGCTATAAGTAAGGACTCTGCTAGGAAAATTTTTAAAAAACATCGATTTAAATCCTTCAAGTATCAGTTGCATCAGCATTTGTATGAAAATGACGGTGAAAGGCGCCTGGAATATTGTAATTGGTTTTTTCGACAAAATGCTGAGAATCACCTATTTAACTATTATATCTTGTTTACGGACGAGTCAAGATTTACCAACAATGGATTATTTAACAGGAATAATACAAGGTAGGTAATGTACTTTATTTGGATTATTGTCGATAGTCGAAGTGTAAAGTGCTAAAAGTGTGAACGGTCTTTTGTTTCAGGTACTGGGCGATCGAAAACGAGCACCGGTTTCGACAAGGTGGCTTCCAGGAGAGATTTGGTGTGAATGTTTGGGCAGGAATAGTTGGAACTCATATTGTTGGCCCCATTCATTTTCAAGGCCAACTAACCGGAGAGAGATACTTTAATTTTTTAACGAATGAAATTTCGGAATTCATTAACAACCTACCAGCGGAAATAACTGAGAGAATGTACTTCCAGCAAGATCTCGCCCCTCCGCATAATTCAAGAATAGCGAGAAATTATCTTCAAAATCGCTTTCAAGAGAGACTTATAACAACCCATGGTCCAGTCAGGTGGCCACCAAGGTTACCTGATCTTACTTCGTGCGACTTTTTTCTACGGGGACATCTTAAAAATAGGGTGTATTCCACACAGCCTATAACTCTACATGAGCTAGAAGTAAAAATTCGTAGAGCTTTCTAAGATATCACGCCCCAAATGTTGAAAAACGTTTTACATGAAAATATCACCAGAGTCAATAAATGTATTGACGCTGAGGGAATGCATTTCGAACATTTGTTTTGAATTTATTTCATCTTTAATCCTATCAATTTGAATTTTTTTTTTCGATAAATCTGTTTTTTTGATATTTGAATAATAATAATTGGATTTTTTGGTATTTCATTTCAAAAAATTACTTTCTATTATATCATTAGAAAGGAATGGTTATGCTGAATAGTACAGGCAAGAAAAAGTTGTATGTTCCTATTTAAGTTATGAACTTACAGAGTATTGTTTTTTTCCCAATTTTTCCAATAATTTTTTTGGCGGCTTTTTATAACGCCGACGGAATGAAAATAAAATATCACAGTAGTAGCAACTGTTATCAAGTGACGTATGGTTTCCATAGCCAACTTTTCAATTTTTGGCTTTCATTTTGCTTCCACGGCCTACTCGGTGAATTTCAATAATAATTTTTTTCTGATCTAGTTTCTGGTTAGATACCAACTTGTGATATGTCATCAGAAAGGGAATTGAATGCTGAATAAAGCGAAAAGAAAAAAAAATGGGTTTCCATTTAAAATAAGAAAGTTGATGTTACTTCTGGTCAGACCAGAAGTTAACTTCGACATGTTAATATGCTCAAATTCTAGCTCTTATGTAGTTATATCGACGCTTCAAAATTCACAAACCTATTTCATACAATAACTGAGATATTCCGTAGGCAATACTTCCGTAGCCACTCAATACTATATAGTGGTTGCGGATCATTTGACTGATATCTACTACTTTGATCACTATTTCTCTTTCAGAAACATTGGAAACTCAAGCATTTGGATCTGAAAATATGTTGAGAGTCTGAAGGCCAATGGTCTGAACATGTAGAATGTAGTCATGGAGAAATAGAGAGATATAAATATCGTTTGTTTAAATGAAATTTCTGAAGGGCATGTCTAAATACACACTTTGGATATATCTGTAAGCAAGCTAGCCAAAGTCAAACGAGGGATCCAATCCAACATTATAATGATGTGCAGTACTGGACCATCAATAGAACAATTACTATCAACTAAAGAAAGATGATACAAGCAAACACATATTGTTTATTAAATTCTGAATATCTTAAAAAACATCAAAAATTTGCTTTAGAACCATAAGTGGCCTATGAAGATTGTCACAATACAGTTATTGTCAATCATATAAATTAATAGTAGTTGGTTTATCATCAGTTGTTTTGCTTTCACTTGGTTTAAAATTTAAATCATGCTTCTCAGAATGAGTAATCTCTCAATATGTTGTTCAATAACTAATTTTGTGTACTTAGTAAACATTCTTTGAAGTTTTCAGTTTTAAACTGATTTTTGTACAGATTTTCCTAATAGATGGGGTACTTTACTTCATCTTTTTAGACCAGAATAACAACTCACATACACTGTCAATACGAATACCTTTAATTTGAGTTGTATGGAAGAACTCATTTTAGTGGCGTAGAAGATAGCATACATTTTACTCTGTTGTATTATATGTTAAACCAATACCAAATAAGGCCAATTAACTATTGCCCAACTCCCTCTTAATGAATAACCCCTGGCATAATATCGAGAAATATTTACATTTCACTGCTAAAAATACGTCACAAATTCTGTTACCAGCCATGGGCTCATCACTGGACATTAATTATTATCAGTTGGTCTTATTTTAGGATCCTCTCCTTGTCTCGTTCAATTTGAGAACATCAGTATAACCTATTCTTCAATAGAACTAGAATAAATTGATCTATTTGGATGCTACAATAGTAATATATTTCCAGTTCGCAAATAAATTTGCAACTACTTTTTCAATTTTTTCATCAAGTCTAGGTTGAAATTTAAGTAACCTCATATCTACATACTCAAATCATTTACATTACTTATACAGCCTATTATGTTATTAGCATATAATTGAAAACATTAACTGTTAAGTATGTATTTGTATTTTACACATTTAATACAAAATTATAATATTTAAAATACACATATAAGAGCTATGGAAGATCAAAAACCATCTTTAATTCAATGAATATTTCATGGATGAATAGCAACAACTTTTTCAAGACACTAAAACTTTTTATATCTTCAACAAACATTCTTTTAGTAAACTAATAACTAATGAAGAGAATAGTATCATTGTGCCACTGCCACAATATTCGGCAATAGGCAAATCTCAAGAACAGGTGGCGCCTGAACCACCTGCGGAAGTAGTAACACAGTCCCCTAGAAAACTCTAGGATACCTCAAGAGTCAAAGAGATCTGAGCTCAAGTTAGATAGAGTGTATTCAGGGGCCTCTTTTTGGTTGACATGATGTGATGAATACGTATGTCTGAGTATCCGTGCATAGCATCACACGTTTAAAGGTGAGGGCTACGTCTTCCCTATGTGTTAGATAGGTATGCTGCATTGGACAATTCAACTCGGAGTTTTGTGATGTTTGATGCATTCTTCTGTTCTTCTTTATTCCAGTTCCATTTTTATATAGCAATAGGTGGAATCTAGATACGAAAAACAGAGTATTTATTTATTGTGTTTTTGAATTAGGATCAAAAACTTATTTTTATTTCTACAGTATTCATTATTAAGTATTGGATACATGAAAGTTATACTGAAATATTTGTTGAAAAAAATTCAGTAGTTATTATTGAGCAAATCCATGATGTTTTAATTTCCTACAGGAATTTGAAAAACTGAAATTACTAAAATGAATATTGGAGTGTACCCAACTTTAGTTGGATATCTTCCCCCATATAAGTCAATGGTAAATAATTCAAATGTTCTTTTTTGAAATGAAATAAAATATAAAACCATATTCATTATATTCATATTTTGTTTTAGATATTTATGACTTGGAGTGATATATTTCTTGAAACATCCATAGTATAACATGTATATAGATACCAGTAACTTTTCTCTAAAATACCTATATCAGTTCAATTCAAATTCAAATAGATTGGATATATGTGTTGTTTCAAACAAGTGATTCCATAATGACATCTAGTTGTTTATTATATCTTCTTTATGCTATACAACTACTCCATAGAACAAGATGTTCTCTATTCTAAATTAACATACCTATGCTACCTGTTAACAGAGTTAAAGTAGCAGGACGGCATTGCCAAACAAATTGATAGCGCTACCCTTCGATAAAGTCATGCTCGGTATCACGGCAGCGTAAACGGAATTCATTTAATCACGTTTGTCTCCATCAATGTTGGTGAAATATTTCTATGTGAACTTTCTAGAGAGACGAAAACCTATGTAACCTTCAGAACACGGTCATTGCAACACTAAACAAATATTTCATATAAACATCTCAAATACAAATAATATTCGTCAAGACCACGACTCAAATAGATATTACGGTGTTCTTATGGATGTAATAAATCTGCTCAGTATGATTCTAAAGCCGTTTAGTCGGGTTTCTGCCAAAACGAGTAATGAAAAATTGAGCATTGAACACGTTGGATGTGAAAGTTGACTTTGTAGCATTTATTTGGTCCCCTTATCTACCCCTCTAGAAATAATAAAAAATGTATTTCCAGTTTTGATTATCATTTTGTTAGGATATTTTTCAAGTATAATATTGAAATATGAGGTGTTGAATATAAAAGTTATCCTAAAAGTATTTATTTAAACCTCTTTCCACCCCTCAAGAAATAATTGAAAAAATGATTCCAGGTGATAATGACGAAGAATATTGAAAATATTTCTCTGTGAAAAAAAATTCAGTTAGATGATAATATAAGCCAGAAATATTTCTTCCATAATTTCTAGAGGGGCGGAAGGTGAAATGAATGCTACAGATAAAATTTTAAAAGTCTCAAAATATTCATAAGCGATACCAAAACCATGATTCATGTTTTTTATTAGTTTGACGAAAAGATACAGTCTTCTCTATGGTTATTGATCATAGTACTTTGAAGGGGTTCTCATCTCCCTAGCAAGTTCATATAAAAATATTTCAACACCACGGTCGAAAATAAACGTGATCACATGAATACCCCTACACTGCCGAGTACGACTTCATCAAAGTGATTTGCCCTGTCCGTTTTGCTGGCAATGCCGCCTTGCCAGTTATTCACTCCGGTACATATGCTCGATTGTTCAAATTGAAAAAAACAAATTTTACTCAAATATGATTGTTGTGGCACATTCTTTGAAATTATTTCTAAATTCTATTAGGCTTTGTATCAGAACCTTTCGTCAGAACACAGTTCACGCTGCATTTTACCTTGGTAGGTTTTAGGAGCAGAACTAAAAGTATAACCAAGATTTTAAAATTGTCCAAAGAAGGTTGAAAGTTATTCTTATACCTACAGTTTTAGTATCATTTAGTAGATGTGCTGGATGGAGGTATGTGATTGCGAGCATTAAAAAGTTGAATTTGGTGGTTGTTTAGATGATTTTTTTTTAATTCAAGACAGTTTTTCTTGCGAGTCATGTCATGATATAAAAAGCTAATTGAATAGTCACCCTGAAATGTTTACTGTGTGTAGTTTAGACACTAATCAAAACTCATCGATTTAGGAATTGAAATTTTCTTTTGAAACGACATCTACTCACTACCTGTGCTATTGACCTTTTATCTCTTTTGCTTCAATCAATGAATTATCTAGAAAAGTTTTGTCCATTAGGAAGGTAAACAAGAGCCTTATGAATTTATATATAATAGGAAATAAATAATGTTTCTAAACAGCTGGTTAACGGAAAAAAATAAAACTATTCATGTAGAGTTCGGTATAGAATAATTATTTGAACATAAGTGGGAATTATTTTAATAATGTAATGAAACTACTTACATTCTGCTTATATTGTGACTCTTGATTTTGGAACCAAACATCTTATTTACCATCTCCAAAATATTATTGATTGATCCGTAATTTGCTATATTATCACTTTTCGTTACACAAAATAATTCTTAATCACAATTACTATTCGATCTTATTGATCAGAATGTATGGTGTTAAACGATTTGGAACTTTAACAAAAGTATAGTGAAAAATTAATTATTCTGAAATTAATTTTCGATAACCTAAAAACAAATGATAGATCGGATTCAGCCTAGTTTGCAAGTAGTTCTGTAGTGAGAACGGGACTCCAAGGCAGCCAACCGTATTAAAATTTCAGTTAACATTATAATGAAGAATTATGAAAAATTCATAGCAATGAATGAATACGTTATAATTATTCATTGACAATTCAAGCTTCCCAATATCATATATCTCATCTAGGTCTCCAATGAGTATAAAACTTCCACTACCGTCATTCTTACCACATAGTGGAAGCAAGCGCATGGACTATAGGATTATGAAAAAGTACGTTATGAAACATTACGTTGTGATATAATACGTTCTGAAGAAGTACGTTATGATGCGTTACGAATTCTACCGAATACGGTAATGATCGTTTGATATTATGATACGTTGCTATTATGATAGAATGATATTATGATTTTTTGAGTTTATGATGCATTGATTATATGATGCTTGTGCTGACGGAGTATGTTATGAAATAGTACGTTATGATGGTGTATATTGTGATGGATTACGTTATGAAACTTTATATTATGCTGCTGTAAATTTCTGTCTTGTAATATATGAACCAGTGCGATTTCTATCGTTTGACGGTATGATGGTGTATATTTCTGTGTGATACGATTTCTGTACTGTATATTATGATGCATTAGGTGTCCCCAATAAACTCATTAGTTACTCATTAAGAAAATAAATTCAACAAAGGAGAGTTATTGAGATCAAGTTTTTCATTTAGTTAACAATTTGAATGTTACAATTTATTATTTTCTAAGAATTCTGAATAATTAAGTTTCGTGCCCTCATTTTCTACATGAAGAATTTTAAAATCTTCATTAAAGTTATGATCTCCTTCTAAAATATTGTTAGCATATGTTAGATTTGTTTTCCCTCTTACATAATTTATACGATGTTTGCGTATGCGATTCTTGAACGGTCTACCTGTTTGGCCTTTATAAGCTTGGGGGCAAGAATCACAATTTAGTTTTTAGACTCCTGATTTTTGTATCTTATCTTTATCATTTTCCATAAACTTCCCCAATGAGTCACATGAAGGCTAATTTTAAATTATTGTTAACTTTCTAAGAGGTACAGTACACTTTCTGTTTAGCCTTCTTATATAGTTTTCAAGTCTAAATATTATCTATTAAATCAACGTGATATCTATCATTAACTGCTATTTTATGTTACCAAGTTCTTTTTTGAAACTTTCTTCTCAAAGAGGAAACTTGATTCAGCAATGTATCATACTATTGCAAGGTGAGACTTTGTGTTGGTAAGGGTGTAACGAGTTATTGTGAATGGTGATATTTGTATATTTGTGGTGTGTCCACCCTTTTTCGACTTCATAAACTGCCTTATTTGTTTAGGATCAGAAGTTATTCTGGTTTCTATTTGGTTTATATAGGTGTTGTAGTCAGAGTCTATCAGAAATTTTGATCTGCCTCTTAAAAGTTTGAATGTTAAGTAATCGAGATTGTTTCGGTACATATTCCATCTTTTATGACATCGTTTCGGTACATATTCCATCTTTTATGACATCGTTTCTTTTTCTCTTATCGTTCTTACAGTATTTGCACTAAACCAATGGGGAATACGCTCTCCCAATCAATAGCCTAAAGTTCCCTACGAATTGAGATAAAGTCAGCTTTGCTAAAGTTGAATGAAGGCTTTTCCTGACATATCGAGTTGAGTGAACCAGGAAAATGTAGTTGTTTAATATCAAATTCTATTGTGTTGTGTCTTCATCTTCGGGAATAAGTGGCGTAAGGGAACAAGCCAGATTATGGATTGCAAAATTATTGTTTAGTGCTAGATCTAGAGTATTATTAGCCGAATTCACATAAGAACTAAATTGTGACAGACCACACTAACAAATTGAATCAATGAAGAAATTAGAATTTACATCAGTAAAATTCAACTGAACACAGTTTTTGTTTACAGTGTTGGGATGCCATTTGATATTGGGAAGGCTAAAGTCTCCACAAATAATAAAATTGTCAGTTATCAGAACTGTCTGATTATACAAGTTTTTTAAACTCTTCAGATAGTTTCCATTCGTTCTTTCATAAAAATCGAAATTTCTATTGAATATTATTTTAATAAGACATACTTACTCATAATAAATAATATGGATACTGACAATAGTGACGATTTTGATAGTAATACTCCGCCAGAGATATTGGAAAAAGCTGCGAAAGTAACGTTGGGTTTGTTGCCGGAAATTTAAAAAAAAAGTATGAATTGGCATAGGAAAAATTTATGGAATGGAGAAGAAATACAAAAATAAAATCATTTTCGGAAAGTGTACCTTTGATGTACTTTGGAGAGATGTCGAAAACGTTAAAGGCGTATACACTTTGGTCACAATATTCAATGTTACGAAGTACTATAAGTACAAAAAGTAACATTGATATATTCACTTATCAAAAATTACGTTTAATTTTGAAAAGAAAATCCGAAAATTACGTGCCCAAAATATCAAACATATTGACAGCAGACCAATTGCAGAGATTTTTGAAGGAAGCTCCAGACAAGGAATATCTTCTGATAAAGGTTAGTTCATTTATTTTATAGGAACCAGTTTCAGAATTTCTTTCTCGAACTGACATAGCTTTTTGTAATTAGTGAGGATTTTAGTTGATAAAAAAGAATTATATAATTATTAAAAATTCTGTTTCAAATCCTGCTACATGAATATATGTGATTTCGAACAAAATTTTTCAATAAGACTTGATCACTTGATGGTGTAGAGGAATGCGTATCCTGTTCCCACCCAGGCGGCCTGGGTTTGAAACCGGACTGGACATCTTCTTTAAATGAAATTTCAATGGGGACTTCTCCACCTGACGACAATCAAGTATTTGCTATCAAAGATCTATGAAACAGTGCATTTAAAACAACATTTTTCAACATTGTCCTTATTATTATTATTCAAGTACTTAAAAATGAGAAATAAAATTGACATTTAAAATTTAAAGGGATTTGTTTATATTTCGCCATCTGGCAACATCGGCTACAAATTTTACAGATAAGAAAGGACAATAAATCTGTTACGTTATTAAGTTAATCAGAGATGACAATGTTCCAAGCACTGTCCTAAATAAAATATAGGTCTGTGGTTCTAAGTCATTCTGTGACATTTTGTGTATTTTATGCCTAACCCCTAACAAAGACAGATATATTGATTATGGTATTTCTTCTTCTAGCATAGTACCATCCCCTACGTTTTGTAGGTGCTGTTGCCAACATGTTAATTAGAAACAAAACCCTTTAAAATTTAATAGCCAACATTTGAGAAATGAATTTGAATACTTTTCGCATTGAAATTGAAAAACTAATGAATGAAACTCAACTTTATTTTGTTCAAACTTGCATTTGCTCCAATAACCCAAATTGAGGAGAATTCCCCATTTCACATCCTGATTTTTTTAGCAGGGGCATGTCGTAGGGAAGACTTGTGGAAATTAAGAACCTATGATTTAAATTCGACTTTACTGGTGAAATTAGATAACACTAAAACAAAAAAGCAAAGAACATTTACTATAACGGGAGAATTTTATAGTATATGTATATAAAAAATATGCCGCTCTTCGACCGCTTAATTTGCAAGAATCACCAAAATGTACTAGACAGGTAGTCAGCATTAACAAATTTGGTAGTATGACTAAGACGATTGCAATTTTTTTCAAATTTTATAAACAAAAATGACATTCCGGGTGTGACAATACAAAATTGTACAAATTTTACTATTAATTATAATTTTGAATAAATTATTTATCTGTTAAGAGGTATGATACTTTAATGTTATTTTAGTTGTGCAGTTGTAAGAAAAGTACAGTGTGAAACATGAGGGGAAAGTAATTTTCTCACTTGTTGCACAATATACTATAAAAAAAACCTTCTGCGATGGAAAGAATAATTTTCATTTCCTTGTGTTTGATTATAATGTTCATTTCCTTAGTTTGATTATCACAAGTTCAGTCGTGGGAACTAAATACCTACCTGATTCCGTGAATCGTTTTTGAAAATTACTAGATGTGAAATTCACAGACAATAAGTTCCATGAAAGTTTCACGGTCAATTCGTTGTCCTTGTGAAATGAAATGCACAAATTTCTTGCAACCTATGATATATTATTTGTGTTATAAGTATTAATTTCGAAATTATTTGGTTTTATATACGAAATAACGCAATTTTAAATATATATATTTTCCTGTTTACGATGTATGTCAAAATCTTCTCTGAAAATATAGTCTCGGGATTTCTCGAAGGATTGACAATGACATATCTCGAAGGGTGTTGAATTATAATTGATTTGCTTCAACTTTCTGCAGGGTATTCCAAGTGCACATATGTTTTTAAGGTTTCATTTGAAAATTCCCTGTTTCTTTTGTGTGCTCAACTTTTATACGATTTATACCTTAAAGTTTTGAATATGGCTTATCCTAGCATTGATACAGAGTGTCTCCCATGATGACACTGGGACCAAAATTATTTTTTTTCTGTTATTCTACCAGGTATATTTCTTCATATTGTATATAGAAAACATTATTTTGTTATTCGCACAAGCTCTACAGGGTGATACGGATATTCACCCACGATAGTATTGTGAATATTATCATTATTATTACTTTGATTCTACTTACCGGGTGGATCGATAGTTATTTTCAGATAGGTTGATATGTTTATTAAATTATTTTTATATGAACTTATAACGTATAGGTTGCATTATTTATTTTGAATATACTTTCTAATTCGAGTTTATACAGGATGATCAAGTGAACCTTTGATAGCAACCCGAGTTTATACCTTTGTAAATAATAATAACACTTGATCACTTTTGATCAAGTGTTATTATTGAATCTGAAGATAACAGTATCAAGTTCCTTTCTTATTTTGGATAACAAACGTTAACTTTTCACCTGGGTTACTAGGGGTATATTTCACATGAGACTTTCTGTTTTTACCCTTACCCTGAATGATTGTGAGGTTACAGTACCTGATATTCTCTTTTCTTTTAAATGGTATTTTTTACTATTGGAACATGATCAAGATCAGTTCAAATGATATTTGGGATTTAATTTGAGAGGGGGCTTTAAAGTTGATTGTAGCTTTCTGTTTATTTGTTATTTCTACGATTAATAAATATATCTACAGTGAAAATTCTCTACAGTGTTATCAGTTCAACTGTTATACCTCTGGCTTTACATTTCATGGTTTGGTATAGGACTTGATGATCATCTTTTATTCTGGGTAGCTCGAATTATGTGGCTCCCTTGAACACCTTTTGATTCACACCACGTCTCTGCTGAGCTAGTGGCATCTGTCCATAATAAATATTTAACGAAATACTGATAAAGGGATTTGATTTATTCGTAATTATTTTAATTCAAATTTAGTAACAGAAAATCGTGAGCGGTACAATGTTTGTGTTTAGTTTTTGTTTTGTTGTTAGTTGTTCAAGGTGTTGGGTATGTTTTAGGAATTGCTGATCACGTCTCTTTCATGGATCAGTTACAAACCTATCCCGTTTCAGACTGATAACGTTAACATGTAAACATTTTTATAAAATTTTTCCTCAATAACTCCCAGATTGATGAAATTCAGTCTACTGCATTTTTTGGTTCTTTTCTTAAATACAAGCAATGTTCAAATGCAAAGGTCAAGTCACTCGCAAAAGCAATCCTATCAAAATAACTGTAATTTCTCTAACCCCAATTTTTTTACGAGGCCTATTTGGGCCAGTCAACCTTTAAATATACAGCCAAGACAACTACCCCCTCAAAAATATCCAACTAATCGGGAAGTTTTTGGAACTCCCCAAAATGTATTCAAGCCCAAACAGATTCCTGCAAATCAATTACCCAAACCCGAACCCATGTCAACAACTTCTAGAAACCCTACCAGGATATCTTATCGACTTTTCCACAAGGCCAACAATCCAGGCCGAATTTCAGAAATCAATATCAAAATAACTTCCAGAACAACCAGCGATTTTTCCAATCAAATCAATAACCCAATTTCGTATCGGAAGAATTATTCTCCAATGAATACGAAGAACCAATTCCTGATGAAATGTATACCGAAAACCCCAATCACGACGAAAGTGCGTACTACCCCGATCAAAACCTATACACTGAACAAAACACCAATGTTCAGCAGTCGTACTCTCAAGACCAATATACTGACGACACGAACTTTAACGAAACTGAAAATTTTCAGCCAACCAGCCAAGAAGAACAATACACTTAGCTGAAATAAACGTTTCTAGTAACAACGCCCTTCCTTATGTCGAAATTAGGCACCCAAAAATGAAATTACTTATCGATACAGGTAGTTCTAGATCAGTAATAAAACCCTCAATCATCGAAAAATTCTACCCAAACAGGATATATCAGTCCGATACAATTATCAAAACTGCTTTGGGAAGTCAAAATGTAAAATATCAAGCCTCAATACCGGCATTTTCCGAATTCAATACAAATTACGAAATCAATTTCATTTTGTTCGATTTTCACGATTATTTTGACGGAGTATTGGGATTTACAGATTTGATAAATATGAATTTGAACATCGATTTGATCAATAAAAAATTGATAGGAAATCATACTGATATACCATTTAAATTCAGACAACCAACAGAGTCTAGCTGCTCGTTCTCAGTTAATCCACAAGAGAGAACGGTGAAAAATATCCCTGTTATTATATATGAAGGAGAAATTTTGACAATCGAAGTATCAATCAATAAACTTTTCATTCCACAAATAGTGATCATTTCAAAAAACGGATACGCCCCTATAGAAATTCAAAACCCAACGAATGAAACAATTTTGGTGACGTTGCGGGAGCCGATCCCAGTCAAACCATTCGGACCATCAATTTACGAAATATACACCCTTGATTCCTTTCTTAATTCCGATAGACAGACGGACTCCAATACAAACAACCCCCACATATCAGACTTAATTAGGACTGATCACATGAACTCAGAAGAAAAAGCTGCAATATTAAAGATCTGCAACGAATTTTCTGAAATTTTCTACAAACCAGGTGACGATCTGACATTTACTTCCAAAATAAAACACGAAATAAAGACAACGGACGAGATTCCGGTACACACAAAATCCTATAGGTACCCTTACGTACACAAACAGGAGGTACAACGTCAAATAAATGAAATGCTTGAAAAAAATATTATAATGCCTAGTTGTAGCCCGTGGTCCTCCCCCATTTGGATCGTCCCGAAAAAATTAGATTCTTCCGGGAAATCGAAATGGCGCATAGTCGTGGATTATCGGAAAATCAATGATAAAACGATTGGTGACCGATATCCACTTCCAAATATTAATGATATACTGGATAAGCTCGGAAGAGCACAGTATTTTACAACCCCTTGATTTGGCCAGTGGGTTCCACCAAATCGAGATGGCCCAAAATTCGATTGAAAAAACCGCCTTCAATGTGGAGCAAGAGCACTACGAGTACTTAAGGATGCCCTTTGGTCTTAAGAACGCTCCCTGTAGCTTCCAAAGGACGATGTATGAAGTCCTGAAAGACTTGCAAAATAAAATTTGCATGGTTTATATGGATGATATCATCATTTTCAGTACTGGACTCCAAGAACACATCCAAAACCTCAAATTAGTATTTACAAAATTACGCGAAGCCCGCCTGAAAATTCAGCTAGATAAATCCGAATTTCTCCGAAAAGAGGTGGAATTTTTAGGTCACGTAATAACACCTGAGGGCATAAAACCGAATCCTCGGAAAATTATTGCCATCCAAAAGTTTCCCATCCCAAAAACCCAAAAGGACATAAAATCGTTCTTAGGATTATTGGGATACTATAGAAAATTCATAAAGAAATTTGCCAAGGTGACGAAACCAATGACAAAGTGTTTGAAGAAAAACGAGAAAGTAGAACACACTACTGAATTTATCGAATGTTTCAACATTTGTAAATCTATTGTCACTTCAGAACCCGTCCTAGCATATCCCGATTTTGAAAAACCATTCGAATTGACAACAGATTCATCAAACTACGCCGTAGGGTCCATATTGTCTCAAAATAACCACCCCATATGTTACGCCTCGAGAACACTGAACCCAGCAGAAGTCAACTATCGAAAAAGAACTTCTTGCAATCGTCTGGAGATGCAAATATTTCAGACCATATTTGTTTGGACAGAAGTTCACGATATTTTTGGACCACAAACCTCTTCAGTGGCTCTTCTCGTTGAAGGAACCAAATTCCAGATTAGTGCGATGGCGCCTAAAGCTCGAAGAATTTGACTACACAATAAAATATAAGAAAGGAAAATGCAATCAAGCAGCCGACGCCCTTTCCAGAAATCCCCACGATATTGACTTGAACGCACTTGAAACTTTATCAACACAAAACAACCCTGGCGACGTCAATGATCTGATTGAAGATTATTTGGCAAACCCCCAAAATATTCCAAATCTAGACGAAAAGGTGCTTCAAGAAATTCTAGAGCCACCAGTCATTCCACCCAAAATTAAAATATTATCAGATGTTCGCATTGTACCACCTCCAGCGAATGAAAACTATTCCGACCGAGAAACAGTGCATACTTCTCTCGAAGAACCTGTATGTACCATCCCCATTTCAGAACGTTCAGTCAATACTTATAAAAATCAAGTAATTATTTCTATTGGAGACATAAACGAGAACAAGTATAGAATGGAGAGAATTTTCGAAAATTTTCGATCATACGTTACACTGCCCAATATAAACATGAGCGAGAACATCGTCAAACTTCTCCAAGAGCTTGTAAACCCAAAGCAAACATATGCCATACATTTCAAAACCCCCACTTTGTTGGAAATCTTCAGTACCACTGTCCAAAAATTATTCAAAAATTCATCCTTCAAAATAGTTCATTGTCCTACTTTCCTTACCGATGTAGAAACCCTAGATGAACAAAAACAGAAACTTGAGTTTTACCACGTGAAAAAAACATGCCATAGAGTTATCAATGAAATGAAACCATCACTCAGTTCAAGGTATTATTGGCCAAAAATGGCAGACGATATTCAAAATTATGTCAATAATTGTGAAATCTGCCAGAAAAACAAGTATGATCGGAATCCACCGATAATAAAATTCAATTTAACCCCCACCACTTCGAAACCATTCGAACACATTCATATTGACACTTTCAAATCAGAGTTTTTCGACAATTATCGATTCCTTTTCTCGATATGGCCAAGCGTATCCTCTGAAAGCTTTGACCGGAGTATTGGTAGTGGAAAATCTCATGAATTTCATCACCCATCATGGACTACCCCTAAAAAAAAACACCGACTCAGGCACTGAGTTCAAAAACCAGGATTTAGAAAACTTTTGCAAAATCTACGGAATCGAACTCCATTTCACAACACCAAAAAATAGCAATTCCAATTCCCCAGTCGAAAGATTTCATTCGACATTGATCGAACATTATAGATGTTTGAAAGACGATGGAAATCAATACACACCTGATCATCTGATGAAATGCGCTATTCTTGGTTATAATAATTCAATTCATAGTGTCACTAAATACACACCATTCGAAGTAGTCAAAGGTCATATCAATAACACGAATCCGTTCGATCTGAATGATCATATTATTGTATCCGAATATGTCCAAAATCACAAAGGAAACACCCAAAAATTGTATCAGTCAATAAAACAAATAAATGAACAAACCAAAGATAAGATCATAACAAAAAGAAACGAAACCCGAAATGAACCCCCGGACTTTACCAAACAAAAAGTATCATACATCCGGACAAAGAATCGACATAAAGACAAACCCAAATTTAAGAAAACAAAAATACTCGAACATTTGCGAACTAAACTGAAAACCGACAAAGGAACTTACCACAAAAGTATAGCTAGAAAACCCAAGACTAATGAAAAACCTTTGTTACAGGGAAATAATGAAAATGAAGTTATTGACCCTATACCTGCTACTTCACGTACTCCAAGTACATTGTAATTTTGAAGACATTCAAACTACCACCATAAACAACCCTATCCTACCCATTAAACTAGGAGACGCTAAAATTGTATATAGTAAACATACATTTTTACATTATCTTGATCTAGATCCAATAATCAATCAATTGAATAATTTGGATAAATATTTTAGGTCAATCAAAAATAATTTCAGTAACGAAAATATCACCAATCCTATATCCTATCACGGTCTATCAGCAAACATGCTTATGAGAACCTTATAGGCACAACCAAAAGTAAATTAGAAAATCTTCAACCCCATATTCGTATAAAAAGAGGGCTGATAAATGGCATTGGAAAAATTGATAAATGGCTTTTTGGCACCCTTGACGCAGATGACGGAAAACGATACGACGAAAGCATCGCTATTTTAGAACAAAACCAAGACAGTATAATTTATGAAATAAACCTGCAAATATCTTTATCTAAAGAATTAATCAATAACTACAATAAAATTAATCAAACTCTCAACGAAAATCAAGAAAAACTTGAAAATGGATTGAAAATATTTCAGGTGACAGTTCAAAAAACCATTGGTGAACTAATAGACTATATCAGCTTTCAGGGAATACTTTCACAAATAATTTTGGATTGCCAAAATATAATAACATTTATTGACAATCTAGAAGATGCGATTACATTTGCTAACCTAAATGCTTTACACAACTCAATAATATCTAGCTCCGATTTGGAAAAAATGTTAGAATATCTGGAAAAAATCTATGAACATTCAGAAATACCTAAATTCGATAATACATTGACTATTTATCAGGTTTTCGGAACTCAGGTATCATTTTCGGAAACCAAATTGATATTTGCAATTCATGTCCCTATCTTCAGAAGCGAGGTCTTTACATTCTACCACCTGTACCCCATCATACAAAACCACCATATTTTCATTCCCAAATACCCCTATTTGGCACGAGCAGTTTCTAAGATCCAATTCGAGTCAAATGCATGTCCACTGTTCGAAAAAACGTTTTACTGCACCGAAGACTACTACCCCGAGGACCATTGCACAGCCTTGCTGATCGAAGGAAATCTTCCGGCAAATTGTCCACCACTCCAAATCAATCTAGCGGAATCAATCACCGAGCAAGTCACTCAAGAAGAAGTCCTGATCATCCCAATCGAAGAGGAAAGGATATTTTCGAAATGCAAATCCGATCGATATACGGAAATAAAACTATCCACTCTCGTCAAAATTCCACATGCTTGTGAAATTCAAGTAAATCATAAGAAACTCTTCAACGACGTGGGGATTCGACAGGGTAATCCATTAATTTTACCCAAATTCCAATTCGAAAATATAGAAATACCAAAATTATATGAAACGCCAAACTTCACCAAGCTCAACCTAGATGAAATTTATAAAATAAACAACATGGTGAATCAACTGAAGCCTATAAGGAAATCAGAAACTCCCACTAACAGCAGTACTCTAATAATCGGCATCCTCCTCGGACTCATTTTATCGATATCGTTCCTAGTGTTCATAGTCAAACTGAACCAAAAATGGAACATAACCGGATGGTGCTGCCCAAAGGAAGCAAAAAATGAAGAAGACGTCCAAGAAACGGAAATGGTTCCAACCCGACAAAATAACTCCCTTATTTTCTCGTCCTAAGGAGGGAGGAGTTATGTAGCCAGAAAACGTCCATTCCCAGGGAAGATGCTGATGCAGCTTCGCTGACTAGCCAGGATTCCAAGAAACAACTCATCTCAGTTATCTGGGAGAAAACTGTTTTTATATTATTATTCATTCTCATTGTAACTCTAGTCAAAGACAGTCGATCAGTCCTGTATAAAATAAATTGTTTTTAAAGAGACATTTTCTCGTTCAAAGTATTTAACTGCCGAAAATCCATAAGGAGGGCATTCCTATTACATCAGTTGTTTCATATTGTAATTCATCTGCTTCAAAACTTGCCTCTTTGTTAAATTATACAATTAAAAATATCACTTACTTCAACAATCCATACGCTTTGAGAAATTCCTTTGAACTCACTGACAAAATAAAAGACTTCGTTATTTTCCTTCATTCCATATTACTGTCATTTGATGTGGTAAACCTTTTTCCAAGTATCCCACCTAAGGATTGCATTTCTTTAGTCCGTCAACTATTATTTGAATCGGATATTCCTACTTTCCACTATTTGAACTTTTGTACGTACAGTTTTAAAACAAAATTTTTCCCAATTCAATAGCTCCTTCTTTGCTCAAACCTCTGGTTCAGCCATGGGTAGTTAGTTATACCCCTTGTTAACAAAAATTTTTCTCAGTAATATGGAATAAAAATTAAAAAATTTCAACCAGTTACTTCATTTCAAATGAAAAGAAATAATTCCTACTACGGTCGAAAATACCCTTGTCTCCACACATTTCCAAAAAGTGGAAAAATGAGACAAATATCTGACAGAAAACTTCATTTTAGATGAACTCATTTTCCACAATCTTAATGTCAATGAATTATGCTTATTACATTGTGGCACTGACTCCAGGATTACAGATATAATTCAAACCGGTTTTTGTGACTCACTCTGTATACATGAACAGAAAAAAACGTTGAAGGGCCTTCACTGATGATCTTGAGCATGGATATGTGAAAACATTGATTCAAATCGGCTGAATAGTAGGTAAATGAAGCTTTTCAATCTCATTTCCAACCACTTTGAGTTATATGAAAAATAAAAATTAAGAACATTTCCTGAATGTGAAAATTGAGAATCTGAATGCGGATATAATGATAGCAGTAATACATACATTTCGAGAATTATACTTCATTAACCTCTACTGGTACCATAATATTTTGCTGAAACCGAGTCTGTTAGAAACTATACTGATGACGCGCATGCGCATGGCTGAAAACTCTATACTTTTTATAGCAGTATTAGCATTCTAGAGTAAGTATATAAAATATATTGCTATGAGGAAAACACGTGAACGGTAATTTTCTCCGGAGCAATGCTTATGAAGTTGGATTGCATCCTCCGCATGGACATTTTTTGTTGAGCAACTGTAAGAATATCATTTATTTTCAATGGCTTCTCAATCTGAAAACCCTGTTCTCTCATCAATCCAAGTATGGCTGAACTAGAATTCCATAATCTGATGTTAAGGTTAGGTGGACATATGGCATTGACGATCAAATATTCTTAATTAGTTTCACGCAATGGCCATACAAGATCGAAGGAATTACTGATATTGCTTATCAAAAATATACTGAGTGAAAAAGCACTGGAATTGATGAGTTCACGATAAACTCAAACCCAAAATAAAATAAGAATACTTTTGATTTATTATTTCAGTGATACACGCAACTCAACTTCATTCATACATGATCTACAGTTACCTGGCGAATAACCCATGACATTCATGAACAGACTACAAAACCACAACGCGAATGCATTTTACAGTTCAGAAACAAAATCTAACCCTGCTCAAAATATTTCCCAATTTGCTTTTATTGAAACCATAACAACAACATAATAATAATAGTTATAATAATAATAGCTGGAAGGAGATGGTCGATAGATGCATCACGCAGGACTCCGTGCAGTATAACCTTAACCTTTCAATGGCCTGGATCGATTATAGCAAGGCATTCGATTCACTAGTGATGCTTCTCGCCCGCCTCACTAGTGATTTTTTTGCAGCCACCAGCATTCGTATTCAATCAAGACAGTGCTGTTTGATGGTAAACAGCACGGCTTGATTCAGTGTGTGGTGAGCTCGTCCTATTGGCCGCCGCCTAGTCCGCCATACACTGGATACGAGACGCGTGTTGTCTCGCCAACTTGATCTTGGCTTCCATCTTGTGGATACGTCGTTCAATCAGAAGGGTGGTATCCATCCTCTCCGCTTGGGACAGGGCCTGAGCGGCGTTAGTCACGGCAGAGTTGTTTTTTTATCTATTAAGAATTACCCAGTCTCCGGAGCCCCGACACTTCCGGAGGGTGCGCTGGTGTGCCATTAACCCCAGTTAACACTCCCTACGTCCGTGGGGTAAGTGATTACTGGATCCGAGAGTCATGTGCCCTGAGAAGGTGGAGTGAACCAAGAGTTACGGTCTTCTGAATTCTTCCGACTGAGATTTCTGCCACATCATGGCAAGCCGGTATGATTCTCAAGTTTGAGAGCAGTGTGTCTATCATTCCACCAAGGACTTCTATTACCAGAACCATCATCTTGGCTGAATGGTTTGGGTAAAGCCTGCGGAGTTCAAAAAGTAGATCTCAATATTCAGTCCGATTTTCCTCATCTTTTCGTACGATGTTCGGTTCTCCAGGAGCTGAAAACTCAAAAACGAAAATCAAGCATAAGGCAACACCGGTGTCTCGTTTACACCATACGAGTGTCGTAGATGGTAATACAACACTCGTAGGGCAGTGTTATGCCTATGGATATAGGCTGAGACCGCATAAGCTGGACAAGCTGACAGCAAATGCATTATGGTCTCAGCTGCCCCACGACATGCTCTGCATCTAGTGTCAGGAACCTCTATACCTATCACGCGACTGCGGTAGAAGAGGGTGTTGAAGACACTATCCTGGCAGGCCATTATGAATCCCTCGGTTTCCTACTTCAGCCCACTTGACCTGAGAAAAGTGAAGGTGAAGTTTCTGGATAAGCCAAGGTCCTCTATCATTATTATTATTATTAATAATCATTCAATCTTTTAATTCAAAGCCTGGAAAATTTCAGCCCGACCTTGAACGTTCTATAACAGATGTTTCTGAAATATTTATAAATAGGCTCCAAAAATTTGGATAAATAAATGAATAAATGAATGATGAATGAATGAATGAATGAATGAATGAATGAATGAATGAATGAATGAATGAATGAATGAATGAATGAATGAATGAATGAATGAATGAATGAATGAATGAATGAATGAATGAATGAATGAATGAATGAATGAATGAATGAATGAATGAATGAATGAATGAATGAATGAATGAATGAATGAATGAATGAATGAATGAATGAATGAATGAATGAATGAATGAATGAATGAATGAATGAATGAATGAATGAATGAATGAATGAATGAATGAATGAATGAATGAATGAATGAATGAATGAATGAATGAATGAATGAATGAATGAATGAATGAATGAATGAATGAATGAATGAATGAATGAATGAATGAATGAATGAATGAATGAATGAATGAATGAATGAATGAATGAATGAATGAATGAATGAATGAATGAATGAATGAATGAATGAATGAATGAATGAATGAATGAATGAATGAATGAATGAATGAATGAATGAATGAATGAATGAATGAATGAATGAATGAATGAATGAATGAATGAATGAATGAATGAATGAATGAATGAATGAATGAATGAATGAATGAATGAATGAATGAATGAATGAATGAATGAATGAATGAATGAATGAATGAATGAATGAATGAATGAATGAATGAATGAATGAATGAATGAATGAATGAATGAATGAATGAATGAATGAATGAATGAATGAATGAATGAATGAATGAATGAATGAATGAATGAATGAATGAATGAATGAATGAATGAATGAATGAATGAATGAATGAATGAATGAATGAATGAATGAATGAATGAATGAATGAATGAATGAATGAATGAATGAATGAATGAATGAATGAATGAATGAATGAATGAATGAATGAATGAATGAATGAATGAATGAATGAATGAATGAATGAATGAATGAATGAATGAATGAATGAATGAATGAATGAATGAATGAATGAATGAATGAATGAATGAATGAATGAATGAATGAATGAATGAATGAATGAATGAATGAATGAATGAATGAATGAATGAATGAATGAATGAATGAATGAATGAATGAATGAATGAATGAATGAATGAATGAATGAATGAATGAATGAATGAATGAATGAATGAATGAATGAATGAATGAATGAATGAATGAATGAATGAATGAATGAATGAATGAATGAATGAATGAATGAATGAATGAATGAATGAATGAATGAATGAATGAATGAATGAATGAATGAATGAATGAATGAATGAATGAATGAATGAATGAATGAATGAATGAATGAATGAATGAATGAATGAATGAATGAATGAATGAATGAATGAATGAATGAATGAATGAATGAATGAATGAATGAATGAATGAATGAATGAATGAATGAATGAATGAATGAATGAATGAATGAATGAATGAATGAATGAATGAATGAATGAATGAATGAATGAATGAATGAATGAATGAATGAATGAATGAATGAATGAATGAATGAATGAATGAATGAATGAATGAATGAATGAATGAATGAATGAATGAATGAATGAATGAATGAATGAATGAATGAATGAATGAATGAATGAATGAATGAATGAATGAATGAATGAATGAATGAATGAATGAATGAATGAATGAATGAATGAATGAATGAATGAATGAATGAATGAATGAATGAATGAATGAATGAATGAATGAATAAATGAATAAATGAATAAATGAATAAATGAATAAATGAATAAATGAATAAATGAATAAATGAATAAATGAATAAATGAATAAATGAATAAATGAATAAATGAATAAATGAATAAATGAATAAATGAATAAATGAATAAATGAATAAATGAATAAATGAATAAATGAATAAATGAATAAATGAATAAATGAATAAATTAATAAATGAATAAATGAATAAATGAATAAATGAATAAATGAATAAATGAATAAATGAATAAATGAATAAATGAATAAATGAATAAATGAATAAATGAATAAATGAATAAATGAATAAATGAATAAATGAATAAATGAATAAATGAATAAATGAATAAATGAATAAATGAATAAGTGAGTGAGTGAGTGAGTGAACGAGTGAGTGAACGAGTGAGTGAACGAGTGAGTGAGTGAGTGAGTGAGTGAGTGAGTGAGTGAGTGAATAAATAAATAAACGCAGAGCTCTCTAAATCAATACAAATTTCAGCATCTTCTTTCTGCACCCCACGTGGGCTCGGATATCCTATGGTGAAATGAAGACGCACTGAGAGCCGCCTTCCCCTCCACCCCATTGTTGGGGAGGAGGGTCTCGTCTATTATGCCAATGCCATCTGAGCCATCTGGCCTTTCATTAATATATGTTTAATAAATATTATAGTAATAATACGACTCTCAATTATTCTGGTGTTTTGGTAGTAAACTTTCCAGTACATTATATCTACTCTTTGTAATTTTAGGTGGTGTATTTTGACACTCTGATTCTGAATTACTGGATAAATTCATGATACTTTTTATATTTTTGAATGAAAACGTGACAGCAATAATTTTGACAATACTGAAATTTGACACTACGGTGACAATCAACTGCGTCAAGGCTAATGTTATTATTGCTAACCAGTGTGAAAATATTATTCGTATACAAGAGAGAAAATGTAAATACATTTGAATTGCATGGGGGCGGAGGTGTTGCAGAATATTTCTTCAATCTCAAGTGAGAGAGAGAGAATTCCAGCATTCTGAAATCAAATTTCATTTCAGAATTAGCAAATTCTGTGTTGATCATGGAGAAACGAATTTCTCACCTCAGTGATTAACGCAATACCAAAAACTAACAGTTTTTCCTTAATAAAAATTTAAACAAATCAAAATAAACCGACAGTTTGAACATACAAACAAAAATTTTCAGATTTGATATCATTTAAGAATATCTGAATGAAGAACAGGGTGAACTTATGTCGGGTTTTCCTTGACTATTCAGACATATTTTATTTAGAAGGTAACGAACTTTTTCGAAACAAAATAAACCATTATATTGCCATAAAAGGAGCGAAACCGGTTTTAACGTCAGTTTTCAGTCGTCTCGCTTTTTTCAGACATCTCGAAAACTCTCTTCACAGTTGATAATGGTCATAATGAATTTATACAAATCCCATATGGACTGACGAAAGCACCAGCAACGTTCCAGAGAATATTTGACAACATACTACTTGGCCTCACCCAGAACGATCAATTTCTTGTCCATATAGACAACGTAATCATTTACTCACGATACATAAACACATCTCTCGCCTGAAAGGAGTTTTCATAATATTCATGCACGCAGATCTAAAAATTTTGTTGGATAAGTGTGAATTTCTCAGGAAGAAAGAAAATATTCTGGTCTACTCATCACCGAAGTCGGTGTGAAACCAAATCCAAGCAAAGTTAACGTATACAGATATGAAATACAATTTGTGGAACCGAAATGGATGTGTCTGCTTAGGTTCTCTACATATTGAAAACTTTTTTATTGATAAGTTTACGAAAAAAGCAATTTTTCATTCAATGTTGTACATTTTCCTTCGGAATTTAGACAATTGTAAAGTGATTCAACGCGATGTGAGAATTTGTTTCAAAGTGCTTCCGTACCCAATTGACAATAACGCCATTTGCGAAGCTCAACTTCTTAGGCAAGTTTTGGAAATTCCCGAATCCTGTCAATCGACATTGATTTACGCGAAGGACTACAATGTGCAAGAAATCTCCCAAAATGTATGGTTGATTTCTATATCTGATCCACTACCAGTTACGATCAAATGTATCAACAGAGAACTGATTACCAAAATCATAAACTCCAGTTTTATCCTTCAGCCGGAATGCAATGCTTACAAAGGAAATGCCAGAGTTTATTCGAAACACTTTGTCGATTAACTCAAAAACATCACCTATGAAAATCATGCAGTTCAAATCCCATACCAGTGTTGTGATCACCTACCGGAGAACTCGAAGCTCCCTGAACTGAAGCCGCTTAAACTGAGCAAACTAAATACTGAGGACCTCAGTATTGCTGAACATGAACTGAATCAATACTCGGACGATTTAGACAGATTGATCAATGAACCCTTCGTGAACAAACATTGTTACGGTGATCGATTCCTTGAGGAGGAAAGATGTTAAAAGTGATCTTTGGTGAGTAACAAAAGATTTATAGTGCCTTACCTAACCTATTAAGGCCAGACACTTGGCTAGCTCAGTGGGCGGTGGGGTGGGTAAGGTTGGTCACTAAATGAGAAGTGGATTATTCATTCAAAAAAAATATAATTTCAAGTATTCCTTATATAGGAGAAAACACTCGGTTGACCTTCGTCAGGTTCGGAAGATACCCTTATAAAACAAATGAAATGCTTCCAATACTTAAATGTTCAGGTGTTAATTACCACCTGTAACGTCACCTTAAATATATCAATGAGTTATACCCTACCGAGGTGATCACCGCAGTTCACAAAAGGGGTTGGTATGCTCAAGGATCTTAAATGTGTGCTTTGAGACTTCCTAAAGCGCAGCCAGGAGGTTTTTGATCTGGATGCCTGAAGGGCTAAATTATATGTTTGAGGGCTCAGAAGACAGGTGCCTGAAGGGCTAAACTATAGACCTAAGGGCTCAAAGTACAAGTGCCTGAAGGGCTTAACTATATGTCTAAGGGCTCGAAGTACAGGTGCCTGAAGGGCTCAACTATATGTGCAGTAAGATAGGTTGATCGGAAAAAGGTATAATAGTTGCTTGTTCCACACTGTGCATATACTATACTTGGCAGTGTCGTCCAGAACGACTCGTAGTGAAACGGATTCTCGGGATGCCCCTTCGATGGCTGTGTTAGTTCTTTTCAAGGGAGTAGCCTATCCTGTATACACCCAGAAGGAAGGAACCGCTGTTCTGATTACTTGTCGGTGTTTACAATGCGGTCCTTGACAGTGGGCGAAGCACCCTGTCTCAAAATCTTGTATTAACAGTGGTATCCCTAAATATCCTCTCCGGACAATAGCCCCTCCAAAGAAGTCCTACAAAGAAATTACTATATAAGCATATGCCGCCAGATCGGTGTGAATCTGAGATGTGCCAGCACGAGGGGTTTGCCTACCTACTGATGTTGGATGGACTGGAAGTGAATGAGATCGACGTGAGTAATAATCCCCTCAAAGGGTTTTGGACGAATCCAACTCAATACCAATGGCAATAATTCTTCCAATAATCCCACCTTTCCTAGTGGAGAGAGAAATAACTATAATCTCAAATGAACAATATGGCCGATTGGAACTCACGTATCATGCCGACTGCCAGGCCAGGCCAGGTGTCTCTAGGACCCCTTTTTTTTCTTTGTACCCCCTCCTCTGTCATCAACCGGAAACAACGAAGTCCGACAAATCCCCGGGAACTGATTTTCGCCCTTACCCATTACCAAAAATAGTCAGCAATTGTATTAACTCGCAAATTGGATTAAATCGCAGAGAAGCCATTATTCAGCTCGACGGATGTGCATCATCAAGAAGGAGGCATCATGCGCCTGCGTCAGACATTGTCAACTCGCTCATATCCTCCGTTGCCAAACCACAACAGCACTTAATGTAAATGAGTGGTTTTCCGACGACTCACGAATACTTCCGAACAAATTCAATAATTTCTCCCAACGATAAAACTACACGCTGATGATAATAACGTCCCAACTAACTTGATTACACCTAACAGAAATTCTACCGGTTCTAAACTCAATTAAATCATAACCCATGACTAAAACGCGTGTGACCAATAATCATAGTTTCAGATGTCAAGGTTTGCAACACTACCGAGGTCACCCGTCGACGAAGTGTGCGTTCAGAGTAGATCGTATCTTCTTAGCTCTCACTGCCATGAACACGGAACTGACTACACGAAGTTTTCAGTGTTAAATAAGCAAGTAGATTTGTAACGACCGAACACACCATCTGTCGATCGGTCCGACCCACGACAAGAAGAAGAATTCCATTTAACCTTGTTGACATTTCAAACAAACAATGAGTTTCGAACATTAGGGCTTATGCACCATATTTCAATCGGATTTCAACAAGTGGTTAGTATTATCAGCTGTTTTGATATATCACAAATGTCAGTGTCCGTCCTTCCAGGTATAATTGAGAATTTCAGCAGGTCGCTCATTCCTTAGGATCTAACTATAAGGGACGTTATGTGCGGGCCAGGCCTGGTACGAAAGTATAGAAATGGCAATCTGTCTAGTACTCGAGCAGTCACATACCAGAATTAAAAGTTGTATTCGAGTGTTTCGAAGGTTAGCATACAAATTGTTCGAATCTTATTGAATTTTTGGTATCATTTTGCGGAGATAAAATCGTCCCGTAACAACTCCCCCTCAACTCCCAAGAGATTTACCCGTAAATCTCTTCTGAGTAATGGTATACCTGTGGCTTACAATTACAAAAAAAATATCAAATTACTGAACCCCGAAATATTTTAACACCCTTATTCGCAAGTAAGGCTTGAAACGCATGACAACAAATCGCCTCAAGTTTGTTGTACTCGCAAGCAAAGAAAATTCACAAGGCTTGAAACGCATGACAACAAATCGCCTCAAGTTTGTTGTACTCGCAAGCAAAGAAAATTCACAAGGCTTGAAACGCATGACAACAAATCGCCTCAAGTTTGTTGTACTCGCAAGCAAAATAAAATTCACAAGGCTTGAAACGCATGACAACAAATCGCCTCAAGTTTGTTGTCCTCGCCCACGTAAAATTGTTGTGTATGGATCCCGCTCATGAACCGTCCCTGCCGTCCAGTCGCACAACCGAAACCTCCAGAACACCTAACGTGGTGGAGTTGTGGTGGAAAGAACTCCACATACCCAAAATTGCACAACTCAATTTCCGCAGGAGAAGTCTCGTGTTTTGGGTCACGTTGTTGCTCCAGACATCCCAGAAGTACAACCTAACGACCAAAACGACCCCCAAACGAGATCCCACACTCCAATTGTCCAGCATCCGGGAGCTGCCATCCCAACAATAATATTGCATATTGTCAGCGCAAAAATTTTGTTTTAAGTTTTCACAATACTCACCCAGTCCTGGAAGAGGTACTGAGTGGAAACATCCCATAACTAAAAAAAAATAAAACAAAACGAAAGACTGAAACCTGATTTTACATCAAGATGGCTCAGGACTTATTTGCCACCCACATCATGACAGATATAGTCCGCATGACATCAGTTAGGACACGATACCATTTACGAATCTTATAATAGTAAGAAAGGAATTAACCAGATAATCGCGTAGGTATGTGAACCTAGATTTAGTGTATGAAGTGTCCATTGACGTTGTACAGACTTTAACAGGAATGCAGTTCCTCCAATACAATGGAAGCTTTATGGTTGGATAACGTTAACAGGAACGAAAGAACGATTTCTCCGATAGTGTTCTCTACAGAACCAACGTACCCGAGGGATCAGACTGAGAACTGCAGGGGTTATTCCACAACCTATAAAACGTATCGGGGCAATCGCCCTCTCAACAAAAATAAAAAAAAAAGAAATAGGGTGGGAGGTTATCTACTACCATAGGTCAACCATAAAGAACCATCCAAAATATGACTAACCAACATTCCCATCTCTGATCAGAATGCTAAGGAAAATAGAAGGATAGATGAAAAAAAAAAACAAAAAAAAAACCCACGACCCGTACCGATCGACAACACCAACTGACTCAGCTATTACGAACCTCAATCAAACTAGTCGAGATTCCAACTCAACATCGCACACTCATACCGAGGGCACTAACAAGAAGACATCGAAGATAATGAAACCCAATGTTCTTCTCGAACTACTACCTCAAACAGATCAAATAGGTTACTGTCATGGGCCGGAAAATACACATTCTCAATAATAAAACCAATGGTACTTTCGGCCGCGTACAACAGAACACAATGTTGTGATACTATTATGGAGTAGTCACTACAGGATGCATCAAAGATAGTTGAAACCAATGCTCTTCCTGTAATAACAACTACCAACCGAACAGTGATGTTACTGTCATGGACCTGAAAATACACTCACACATAAGGACACCAAATGCATTTCCAGCCACTGGATGGGGACCGTACCAAGTCCAAGTCGCTTTAGGCATACGCCAGGGATGACCATCCTTCACCCCAATTACACAAGAACGACATAATGCCGGCTTCACCAACAAGGGCAACCTCTGTTCGAGTAGCCAATCTATAATCCACGTCGGTGGTATTTCCCTACGGAAAAGAAACGAAAGTGATAGTTCTAATCCCCCATAAGGGAATGCCCCAATATACTTGAAACCGAAACAACGAGAACTCCAAAATTGCATAACTACCACTTTCGAAACGACTTCGAACAAGGCTCCAAGCTAGCTGGAGAACCCGCCAACCTCTAACAAGACATCACAGACAAAATTTTTCGGTATCCAAGTCCCTATGAGTGGTCGATTATTCGTCAGAATCCATTCCTGAACTCTCAGGTGCCACATCTGGTGGATGGGCTTTCAAGTCCTTCACATGCCAAGTACCCTTAGACTTGCCATTCATGTCAACTAACTCATACGTGATTGGTGAAATCTTACGTTTTATAATGAACGGACCAACAAATTTCTGTGCAAACTTGGACGTGAAATTTTGGGCCGCATCCGATAGGACATAGTTCTTTCGAAATACGCGCGCGCCTACTGGAAAAGATTCTGGCCGTCGACGTAAGTTGTACCGCACCGCAGAACGAGAATGGGCCAATTTCAACCGTCGACTTATGTCCCGAAAGATGTTTGAGTATTCCTCGACAATGGCAGCTCTACTAGGGGGAGGTGTGTCTTCCGAATCAATTTCGGGTTTCCGATATCCGTCGCCGGTAGGTACATGTTCACGACCAAAATTCGCGAAGAAAGGTGTGAGACCAGTCGTCTCATGTACAGCCGTTCTAATTGCGCATCCCACTTTAGGAAGCAGTG
This sequence comes from Chrysolina americana, assembly GCA_958502065.1. Classification (NCBI taxonomy): domain Eukaryota; kingdom Metazoa; phylum Arthropoda; class Insecta; order Coleoptera; family Chrysomelidae; genus Chrysolina; species Chrysolina americana. The sequence goes on from OY293412.1 coordinate 39,972,381, forward strand.
TGTCCCATTTCTTGTGGTTATCCTCAATATAGCAGGACAACATAGTCTTGAGAACCTGATTGACCCTTTCGACCGGATTGGCTTGAGCATGATAAAGAGGGGTGAATCTGATCGTGACATTATACGTCTTACACAAATTCTGAAACAGATTCGAGCGAAACTGAACCCCATTATCGCAAAGTAAAAATTGCGGGCATCCAAAAACCAGAAAGATTTGCTCTTCCGTTATACGTGTTACCGCAGCTGCTGTGGCCGTGCGCAGCGGGAAAAATAATGAAAATTTACTGAAGGTGTCGGTAACGACGTAAATAAATTTGTAGCCTTGAGAGGAACGTGGAAGTGGGCCAAATAGGTCTACACTAATCATCTGCCAAGGAACTTGTACATCTGGAGGTTTACCCATGACTCCAGGAGGTGCTTTCAAAACAGGTTTTCGGGTGAGACATACCGGACATTTCCTAACATAGGTCGCGACATCAATTCGCATCTTTGGCCAATAGAATCGATTTTTAAGACGCTCAAACGTTTTAAAGACACCGGAATGACAGGCAACAGTACTATCATGATGTTGACTGATTATTTCCTTGCGGTTTTCTTTCGGTACCACCAATTTCCAAAAGTCACTAGTATCCCTTAAGGTCGGATACTTACAATTAACGTACTTGTACAACTTGTCAGCTACTAATCGCCATTGCGAGAACTTCAATGGATTTTCACGCACTCGTGAAGTCATACGGTTATACCAAGGATCTTGAATAGTCGTTGGGGTAGTCTCTATCGAAGATACCTCAGGAACTGCTCGCGATAAGGCGTCCGGGACAACATGGTCCTTTCCTTTTCGATGCACTATGTCGAAATCGAACTGTTGTAATCTTACCGCCCAACGCGCCAACCGGCCTGTTGGTTCGCGTAAGTTGTGAAGCCATACCAAACTGTGGTGGTCGGTTAGTAACGTGAATTTGTAGCCTTCGAGGTAGGCACGAAGCTTCTCAATAGTGTACAGAGCCGCCAGACATTCACGCTCCGTTGTGCTGTAATTTCGCTCTTGGCGAGTAAGGGATCTACTGACATAACATATCACATGTTCACCATCATCCAGCTTCTGAGATAAAACGCCGCCTATACCGTACGCGGAAGCGTCCGCTTGGACAATAAAAGGAATACTAAAGTCCGGACATGTCAATATTGGAGCCGAGACTAAGGCGTCCTTAACTCCCATGAATGATTTCTGACATTCATCCGTCCAGAGCCATTTCCTGTTCTTCGACAACAAAGCCGTCATAGGCGCTATCAAAGTTGAAAAATTCGGTATGAACCGGCGATACCACGATGCAACACCTACGAGACGTCGAATCTCGGTCATGTTCTTAGGTGGAGGAATATCGAGAATGGCAGACACTTTGCCAGGATCTACGTGAAGGCCTTGACGGTCGACCACAAATCCCAGGTAATGCAACTCGGGCCTACAGAAGAAGCATTTCTCCTTAGACACGGTTACTCCAGCTTTTCGAAATCGCTTGAAAACTTCGCGAATCAAATTCATATGAGTTTCAAAATCTTGCGTAACCAAGATGACATCGTCCAAATACACGAACACATTAGGTTCGAGATCGACTCCTAATATTTTATCGATCATACGCTGGAACGTAGCGGGCGCATTGCATAAACCGAATGGCATACGCTTGAAATGATACAACCCACGTCCTGGAATCGTAAATGCCGTATATTCCCGAGATTCGGGTGAAATCGGAACTTGCCAATAGGCGGATTTGATGTCAATGGAACTGAGGTATTTGGCATTTCTCAACTTGTCCAGAATAGTAGATATAAATGGTAGCGGATACGCGTCCTTTTTCGTTACACGGTTCAACTGTCGATAATCAACGCAGAAACGATATTCCCCATTCTTTTTCGGGACTAACAAAACCGGGCTAGACCATGCGGATTCCGAAGGTTCAATCACATCGTTTTCCAACATGTCTTTCACAGCGTTGTCAATGTGAAGCTGCATCGCGGGTGAGACGCGGTATGCTCTTTGCTTAATTGGCTCCGATGAAGTAACTATTTTATGGTGAACTGTACTAGTGCAACCTAGCTTGTCACCCTGTAAGATGAAATATTCTCTAATGGTCTTATCTAAGCAAGTCTGCTGTTCGGCAGTCAGAATCTCCTTTGAGACCACACTGCTTACCGAACCTACTTGGGGAGTCGACTCATCAAATTCCCAGCATCCACGTCGCAAGTCAGGAATGATGCTCATTGCCAACCAAAAATCTACACCGAGAATTATGGTATGGGAAATTTCTGGTATTACCAATACCTCCAGTGTTCGAACCCTTCCTTCCAAACTAAAGGGAACGCTTGTGACGCCTATCACGTTGCAACGTTGATCGTTCGCTACCGCACACGACTTAACATTAGTGTCCATGAGTTTGAGTCCCATGTTTTGTAAAGTATACCAACCAAGTCCACCAATTACGGATTTATTACAGCCACTATCCAACAGTGCTTTAAATTTCAACCCCAGTACATCGACTTCAAGATACGGTCGATTGTCTCCCTCACAATGGGACATGATGTAGTTCAAAATAGGATGGAGATTGTCGACAAAAGTGGTCGCTGAAGTTGGGCGATTAGAGCACACAAGGCGACCAATTAGTGGCTCCTCTGTCCGTTTCCCGAACAATTCGCACAGGTCCTGATTGTCACTCCTTGGGCTCCACATTGGAAGCAATGCTTCCGTGATGCCTGTCTACACGCGGCGCGTAAATGTCCGACTTGGCCGCAATTCCAACACCGTACTGACGTAGAATTTGGCTGCCCAGACTTATCACCCTTTGGACCACCGGCAGCGGTAACGTAGTCCTCATTCCGAACAACTGGTTGCTCCGGACGTGACTCAATCGCGGACACCCTCGAGTGGCTTACTCGTTGGTATTCCAGACCAGGTTCCACGGAATATCGAGGCATGGTCATCGGTGCCTTATATTCCTGCGCACTCAGACTCACTTCCTCAATTTCCCGACCTACCGAGATCAGAGAACTCAAGTCCGTGATTCCCCTCCCAGCAAACGCCATTTGTATGTGTGGTAACATTTTTCCACGAATAAAGTTCACTCGAGACTCTTCCCTAGGTTTTCGTGCCAGTTTACCAAACAGGTTTTCCATGTACGCCACATAGACGACTACAGACTCCGTAGAACCTTGGGTTCTACGCTTGAGGGTATCCCAAATTCGTTCTTCGTAATTTCTTGGTAAGAAACTTACACGTGCTTCATGCAAAAACTGATCGTAATCGTGAATTTTACTTCTTGCAAACCGAAACCACACCGATGCATCGCCATCTAATAGTTCAGATACCGAATCAAACATCTGCTTCTTGGAGACATTCCGGGAAATTCTCATTTCTTCCAGCTTCTCGATGAAATCCGTAACACTAGAAGTGCCATTAAATTTTACACCCCAACGGCTAACGTCAACAAACTTTGTTGATGAAAGACCAAAACGGTCTGAATTAGGTGGGCAGTAAGTAGCAAGTGGCCCCATACCAAATTGTTGGTTAGAATTGTGTGCCAACCCCATGGGGTTGAACCCAGGAATGTGGTTAACTGCAGTCGAGTTCTGTGGCAATGTGTTGAATGTAGCACATTGAGTATTGAATGGACTAGCAGTAGTACCTGAACCAACCACTTGAGAAAATGTATTCATTTTTGGTAAGCCCGTCTGAGAGTTATTCACTGTAAAGTGAGGGGGAACGTACTGACGAAGAGTGATATTTTTCACCTTTTCCACCAAATCAGAAGCCATAGTGACGGTTCTAGGTTTTGGTTCGAGATTTGATTTGCTAGTGTCATCGGGGTTAACCTTTGAACTTGTCTGTTGACAGAATTCTATCAGATCCTTATCGACAACCACCGGTTCAGTGTTAGCTGGTGTGACCTGTTCCGCCCCACTACGTGTTGACGAAGACTCAGGTACCAACAGAATGGGTTCATCCAATATCGAAACATTATCCAAGTGGACTGGTTGATCCAACAGTTCGGAAACATTTTGGTTCCCTACTTTCACATTACGAGTTCTAGCATACACCTCTTCCAAGGCGAGTCGTGCCTCCTCGACTGCTGCCAATAGCCTATATTTTTCCGTTTCGATCTCAGCTGTGGGCGGTTTAATTCTGGTCAAACGACCCTGAATGTGACGGAGTCGAGTCCCGATACGTTTGTAATCGTTTGCTAGGTTTTCAGGATTAATATCTTGAATACTGCCTATTAATTCTTCCAATTTGAAACTACAAACTGTAATCTCATTGGTTGGATCGCAACTCATAGTATCGGGGCTAACATAACCCTCATGCTCACGTATCAGAGCCTGTCTCAATAAGGAGCGCTTTTCTTGTACCGTCCCGCTTCCTAAACTTGCACCACGAATCAACAATTCGTAAGTGAGTTCATCTCCCAGTAGTCTGTTGACATCCATTTTAGCCCGAAAAAATTAGAAAGAAACAAAAAAAATTTATATAGTAGCTAACGAATTTACGAAATTAAACCACCCTGTATACTCACCAACTGAAATTTTCAGAAGAAACGACCAAGAAAACAGTATTCGATTTTTTTTCTTTAAAACTTCGTTAAAGTCTCACGAAAATCTCCCCCCTTTCTCGAAACAAAAAAAAATCGAATCTACAACGATCTACCCTGTCTGCTTAACATCCAAACCAAATGCAAAACATGTAGACAAGGAAATACCAGAGTAGTTATCTTTCCGCACGCCCTGTATAGTATATTTGGTTGTATAAATAAGAACCGCAAATGATCAACACCACCCTGTATAATTTTTAGTCGACAAAGATACCGCAAAATTCAATATATTTTCTTCTCCATCACCAGAGCAACTATCAATTGAAAATTTGTTAAGTGGTATTTTGTTCTAGTGAACCAAAAAAAAATAAAAAAAATAAATTGCACTAGTAGGACAATAAAATTATATGTATCTATAATAATCTATATGCCAATCTTCCAAACTTCTGAGCAGTTATGTTTTTGTTCTCATCAAAATGATAAATGTTATTTCACCTGATATAATAACTGCGAATAATTCATAAATTTATTTTGTAAACAAGTTAAAGAAAAATTGTTGTGACTCGCCCTGTACCGACAGAACCACAATGTGATGCTTTCTACCCTAAACAGAAGAAAAAAAAGTAAGGAAAACTAGAAACATAGATACCTATATATTATAGGACTACCAAGTAATCGTATGCACTGCGGCAGCTTAAAAAAAAATCACCCTGTATGACAAGCAATGCTACTCTCAGTCAGCACTATATATCTGTACTGTGTAATGGAAAATACGGGTTATTTCTTAACTTGACTGTAAAATTATAGCCACAACATATTTGAAGTTGTTAAGAAAAATTCAATTACTATAAAGTCACACAGTAACTCAACCCTATTCACCCTGTAACCAACTGAAATAGAAAAATAAAAAAAATTAATTGGGCGCCATTTTGTTACGGTGATCGATTCCTTGAGGAGGAAAGATGTTAAAAGTGATCTTTGGTGAGTAACAAAAGATTTATAGTGCCTTACCTAACCTATTAAGGCCAGACACTTGGCTAGCTCAGTGGGCGGTGGGGTGGGTAAGGTTGGTCACTAAATGAGAAGTGGATTATTCATTCAAAAAAAATATAATTTCAAGTATTCCTTATATAGGAGAAAACACTCGGTTGACCTTCGTCAGGTTCGGAAGATACCCTTATAAAACAAATGAAATGCTTCCAATACTTAAATGTTCAGGTGTTAATTACCACCTGTAACGTCACCTTAAATATATCAATGAGTTATACCCTACCGAGGTGATCACCGCAGTTCACAAAAGGGGTTGGTATGCTCAAGGATCTTAAATGTGTGCTTTGAGACTTCCTAAAGCGCAGCCAGGAGGTTTTTGATCTGGATGCCTGAAGGGCTAAATTATATGTTTGAGGGCTCAGAAGACAGGTGCCTGAAGGGCTAAACTATAGACCTAAGGGCTCAAAGTACAAGTGCCTGAAGGGCTTAACTATATGTCTAAGGGCTCGAAGTACAGGTGCCTGAAGGGCTCAACTATATGTGCAGTAAGATAGGTTGATCGGAAAAAGGTATAATAGTTGCTTGTTCCACACTGTGCATATACTATACTTGGCAGTGTCGTCCAGAACGACTCGTAGTGAAACGGATTCTCGGGATGCCCCTTCGATGGCTGTGTTAGTTCTTTTCAAGGGAGTAGCCTATCCTGTATACACCCAGAAGGAAGGAACCGCTGTTCTGATTACTTGTCGGTGTTTACAATGCGGTCCTTGACAGTGGGCGAAGCACCCTGTCTCAAAATCTTGTATTAACAGTGGTATCCCTAAATATCCTCTCCGGACAATAGCCCCTCCAAAGAAGTCCTACAAAGAAATTACTATATAAGCATATGCCGCCAGATCGGTGTGAATCTGAGATGTGCCAGCACGAGGGGTTTGCCTACCTACTGATGTTGGATGGACTGGAAGTGAATGAGATCGACGTGAGTAATAATCCCCTCAAAGGGTTTTGGACGAATCCAACTCAATACCAATGGCAATAATTCTTCCAATAATCTCACCTTTCCTAGTGGAGAGAGAAATAACTATAATCTCAAATGAACAATATGGCCGATTGGAACTCACGTATCATGCCGACTGCCAGGCCAGGCCAGGTGTCTCTAGGACCCCTTTTTTTTCTTTGTACCCCCTCCTCTGTCATCAACCGGAAACAACGAAGTCCGACAAATCCCCGGGAACTGATTTTCGCCCTTACCCATTACCAAAAATAGTCAGCAATTGTATTAACTCGCAAATTGGATTAAATCGCAGAGAAGCCATTATTCAGCTCGACGGATGTGCATCATCAAGAAGGAGGCATCATGCGCCTGCGTCAGACATTGTCAACTCGCTCATATCCTCCGTTGCCAAACCACAACAGCACTTAATGTAAATGAGTGGTTTTCCGACGACTCACGAATACTTCCGAACAAATTCAATAATTTCTCCCAACGATAAAACTACACGCTGATGATAATAACGTCCCAACTAACTTGATTACACCTAACAAAAATTCTACCGGTTCTAAACTCAATTAAATCATAACCCATGACTAAAACGCGTGTGACCAATAATCATAGTTTCAGATGTCAAGGTTTGCAACACTACCGAGGTCACCCGTCGACGAAGTGTGCGTTCAGAGTAGATCGTATCTTCTTAGCTCTCACTGCCATGAACACGGAACTGACTACACGAAGTTTTCAGTGTTAAATAAGCAAGTAGATTTGTAACGACCGAACACACCATCTGTCGATCGGTCCGACCCACGACAAGAAGAAGAATTCCATTTAACCTTGTTGACATTTCAAACAAACAATGAGTTTCGAACATTAGGGCTTATGCACCATATTTCAATCGGATTTCAACAAGTGGTTAGTATTATCAGCTGTTTTGATATATCACAAATGTCAGTGTCCGTCCTTCCAGGTATAATTGAGAATTTCAGCAGGTCGCTCATTCCTTAGGATCTAACTATAAGGGACGTTATGTGCGGGCCAGGCCTGGTACGAAAGTATAGAAATGGCAATCTGTCTAGTACTCGAGCAGTCACATACCAGAATTAAAAGTTGTATTCGAGTGTTTCGAAGGTTAGCATACAAATTGTTCGAATCTTATTGAATTTTTGGTATCATTTTGCGGAGATAAAATCGTCCCGTAACAACATATTTCGTGGTTTACGTATTTCACGATCACCCTCATCGTTAGCAATCATTTGGTATTCTTATACTAAATGTCACCGCAGGAAATCAATCAGAATTGGAATTTCTTCGTCAACCGACGATCAACCACAGAGACCACCAAGAACAGCTTCGAGAACCCTTACAAGATTCATCCCTAGAAGAAGATCAAGTGTCCGATTAGAAGAACCCATCGAAGAGGACATCCAATTGACCTCAAATTTTAATAAATCTATTGTTTTATAAAAGTTGCTGCAAAGCAACAACTTTTCTTTGAAAAGGGGAGTTGTTATATTGTAATTATGTCTCAATCTACGCAGTACCTTTATCGGGTCACCTTGCGATGGGCGCATGCAAATCGGGCACCAAACAGGTAGGTACCCTTTGCGGTCAGTTTCGAGGGATGATGAAAACTGCAATTTGGGTACCGAAGATTTAATAACGATTTAAGTACGTATTCTAATAATGATTCAATAATATGTTAGAAATTTATTGAAAATGAAATGAAAAAAATGCTAATTGCAGTTTCTCCGCCTTTTATTAGAATGTTCATCGCCGACGACCAAAAAAGACGATTTTTTATATTTTTATGACTCGATTGTTCCTGAACGAACTAACCTGGTGACAGATTCGCCTTTTTGCAAGGCTGGAAAATCTGTTGTTTCACTTCTCTGTATTGTAAAATGAATCAAATATGGTATGGTTTCTTTACGTTGTTGTTTATCTCAGGTAATAGATTATTGAAAGGCCCGCAAGTGATTCGGTTTAAACTTGTATCGTAGGCCGACTATTTAGTAGATACTTATATTTCTGAAGAGTTACTATTTCCACCTATTATCTGGGCAGAACATTCATCTACCATCACTCGTACAACAAATGCTTGTGAGTTTTTTCACAGTAATTTTAAGAACTCCATATATGCTGAACATCCTAACCTATTCGTTTTTGTTGAAAAACTGAAAGAGTGTCGAACCGACACATATATTGAAATTCAAAGTCTTCAAAAACCTATACAAATCCATGACAGGAAAATTAAAAAAAGACTGAAATTTATTGAATCAATGATTATTAAATACCAAAATAAGGAAATCAATAGGCTGCAATTTATTAAATGTTTGTCATTCCATTGTTATGTCAATAAATAAGATATTTAGATTAAGATATTTTGTACAATTAATGTTTTCATAATACAATAATAAACATATTTTCGTATGCTTTAAAATAGTTTTGTATTATTTACCTATTAACCTACCCAAAATTATAAAAATGACGAATGAATAATAAGGCTCGATGCCCAAAATGCAATTTTTGTAATGGGGACCTTTTGGGTCGGTGCACAAAATGCATGTTGAATTAGTCCTTTTGTTGCCTTGGTGCCCAACGACTTCCCATTAATCCGAGACGCGGAATCAGCAGAATAGGTACTTTTGTTTGCTTCAAGTCTACTGCTGATGAAGCTACAAGGAACATATAAATAGTCCCTGCGAGGTCAAATATAGTTGGTTGAATTAGAAGTTTCAACCAAGTAGTTGTGTTTTTATTGCAATAAAGTTATTGAAAGTAATTGTGTTTTTTAAAAAGTTAATTTTGAAAGTTCGAATATATACATTCATTTAGTTTCGTAATCAAACAGTACTTTGTTCGGCAAATAGCATAGGTATTCACAAAAACATAGATGTTTATCATATTTTGATGATATAGTACACAAGTTTAAAGCCTCATCAAATAACAAACCATTGTTTTAAGTAAGAGTATTTGCACTGCTTAATAAATCATGATAATATTTACAAAAAATCATATTCAATAAATATTCAAATCTTGCCGCCATCACAGTAGCATCTAGATGTAGGATTTCTTGAACATCCGCTTTCGTCAGGTAGAAGTAGGTGTAATTCTTGGAAACTTGCATTAGTAGACTCTCTGCATACGTGTCTAATTCAAAATCCATAACATCGTCCCAGTCGAGTTTGATTCGGCTAGTCTTGGCTGCATTCGGGTCATCTTGGCTAGTGTAAAGCTGATTAATGGCCCCCACGAGCATATGATGTGGACCTGGCATACGAGTTTCACTGCAAGCACGAAACTCCGAGCAAAACTTATGCCGCAGTGCAAGCTCAAATCGTCGGTATTGCGAAACTCGTAGGTGGCGTTGCACGCAAAGAAACGTTCCGCTTTGATGGCCTCCTTGTACATGTCACATATTCTATCTCAATCGGTCAATCGATCTGCACACTCTAGGGACGATGATGATGATAATGATATTGATGATGAAGCTGAGGCCGCCGCCTCGTAACCGGAGGACTCTTCAGACTCGACGACGACGTTCACTGCACCAATCATATTGACTGACTCACTGTTGACTGTAATTGACTGACTGACCTCTGCGCAGTTCGGTGTGTTTATCTCTCCGCCGCCGTCACCCCCCATCCTCCCATGCGCAGGCTCGAGTTCCTACGTCGGGAGCAGATTGTGAGAGAGAGCTGAGACGATGATGATGATGAAAGGTCCCATCTTACAGTTGAGATTGTGTAAATATTTCATTGAATTACATGCGATTTGTCACATCAATCTTACTATCGAACCCAAGCCATTTCACAAGTACTTTACGGCCCTTATGTCTTATAATTTTTTCCACTAGATAGACTTCGGGATTTTTTGTTTTTTGTAGTTCTTGTTCGTAGAAAGCGCCGCTGATTGGTCGCCCTTCCAAGTTTTACAGAAAGTACTTGATTGGGTGGGTGATTTTCACTTTATTCAATAGTTTCGTAGTCCAATTGGGCGTATACCCGAAAACATGCTTGACCTTGCTTATTCTCACGAAATCACCAATTTTGATTTTTTAAGACCAGCAAGTTCAGCATAATCATACGTTGTCTCATAAAATATCCAGCCATTTCTAGGTACCATTCAAACTGAAATACTTGAAGATATTCTCCTTGAGACTACGTATAACCTTCTCCGCGATCACGGCTTTCTTCACGGTACACGTGCTGTAGTGTTTGATGTTGTACTTTTTCAGGAGAGCCTGGAAGCTGGAAATGTAAAATTCAGTTCCGAAATCTGACTGGAGGAGCGCAGGACATCTTTTCGCTTTCGACAACATATCACTCATCGCTTCGGTGACGTCAGTTTTAGTCTTTAAGGGGCGCACCCACAGGTACTTGGAAAAGGTGTCAATCACAACTAGAATGCAATCAAATTTTTTATTGGCTTTGGAGTATTTTTGGAGATCAGCCAAGTCCATCTGCCACAGATCGTCGAGTCCTTTTATGATGGTACATCTGTGAGGAAAATTCCTTCTGGTGGAGCATGGAGCTTATAAACCAATTGTTTTTTCTCAGATGATGAAGTCATTTCGCTAATAACGAAGCCAATAAACTAACATTCTCTGGGCGTTACGTTACTTAATAGAGGCTGGAATATCAACAATATCCAGTGTCAATTTATCCAAGCGTTTCTTGGCTCTTTCATCGAAAGTGACATGAATTCCATCATCTGAATATCCAAGGAAGTTGGATTGCTTTTGGTGGCCTTCAGCTCGTCTTTGAGCTTGTGTGTGATGTCATCTTTGAGCTTCTGTATGACATCATCAACGTATTTTTTGTTGGAACATGTTAATGCTCATGATGCGACTATGGCATGCAATAAAACACTACGCTTTTATTTATCGAATATTGCCTGCTCATTGATGATGGATACGATCTCGTTGTCGGTAGGAGTGCTGTCGGCATTTTGACGACTACAGAAGCCTATACCTGTCAACGAGCTCGTTCACATCGTCCCAGTATATCAGTTGTATCATCATTAACGACTCTATGCTGGAACACTTGCCCTTGAGTGAAATTGTACTTCGTCTGTAATAAAAAGTTACATACAGTAGTAGCGGTAGATAGTGGGGGAATCCACTGTGTGTATGGGTGTGTGAGGGTGTGTGTGTGTATGAAATGCAGGCTTTGACAGGTTGAGAGCGTCAGTTGGTAATTTATTGGTTGCCATCCAAAATAAAGTATATTCAAGTTCATTTCCGATCTTACAAATCGATAAAGATATAGAAATCCCCCATCTACCTCCAAATGCTAAAATGAATGCACTTTTTCAAACACATGCAAGAAAATATTTTATCTTTTATGATGACACTTCCTTCATTGAATTTGATGGAGCGAATATTAATGCAGCAGGAATTATCACTAGGGGTCGTATTGAAGATGCCTTCCCAGACATCCCCAATGACATCACTTCAGCGTTTTGCTATGTAGATGGCCATATGTATTTTTTCAAAGAAAATACCTATTTTATGTACAATGAGTTCCAAAGAAGACTTATTAAAGTAGGAGACTTCAATTAGAACATATTTAATACTGCATGCCCCAACAATGAGCTTTTGGATGATCTTAGAAATTTATTGATAAAACTAACAACTTTTTATGAATAATTTGATAAAATATGTAGACGCTGTAATACCTTCACTTTAGAATAACACAAAATATGCTGAATAAATAATGAAAATATGTCTAACTTTTATTGTAACCCACCTGAATTTGATTTCCAATCGGGATTGGCAAGAAAGATGACACACCATCAAAAGCACACCTGTTATGGATCAAAATCAAATTTTAATATCTATGTGCAGATGTGACTATCTGTTACATGTTATAGTGTGAAATATCGACCATTGTCTTGAATTATGCTTCTTGTTATTGGTATATTGGTTTATGAATTTGTTCTGAATGTTTAACATTCTATTTACCTTTCATTATTAGACTACCCAGACTTCGATTCATAATGATTGTTTCAGTCATTTCATCATTCCTTGTTACCTGAGATCTGACGTTTAATTAATTTCACTTCAGGTCCGAAGATCTCTGTCCTTGTTTTGAGGTTCGCATGGTTACTCGACCTACTTTTGTTACGTCATTCATCCAGGATGGTACTTTTATTGGTCGTAAAACATGATTTTCACAGGTGACTTATGATTGATTTGATTTATGACTGACCTGATTCTCACCAACCACAAATGATTCTTATTCTTTATTGCTTTAATTTTAATAAAATTATTCAAAAATATATTCTGTCAATGATTGACATTTGACATATCATGAACGACTTCAAGTTGAAAGGAAGGTGGATTTGTTTTTTTTTGATTGTTTTCCGGCTTCGTCTTCGACTAACTAATAGTCATATTTGAGGACTCGAGTAGTCGCATTTGTATTGGATAAATCACGAAGAGTACCTGTAATAGGGATTTTAAGTTGATGTCGCCCACCGCCATTTTGAAGCCCTGAACCCAGACCACATTTGTTTTTGTCGCTGGCTTTTTGGAAGTGTTTCTCCATTTCCACCTGATAACCGGTAGTGGAGCTTCTAGCTCGCATCAGACAGAAGTTCTAGGCTTGGGTACGGAATCTTTTTTCTTAAGTACACGAGTCTCTTTAGGTGGCCACATGTCTTGTTGTGAATCAAGTGTGATGTGAGTTGCCTAGATGCCAATCCAGACGTCTGGTTCTAGCTTGAAGTGCGCACCGACCAACCGGGTGGTGCTGTAGGTTTTCCGGGTTTTCCTACAGCAGAAAAGTGAATACACCACCGAAAACATCAGTAAGTCGCCCCGGAGCGCCACGGCAAAAAATAATAATAATAGCCGTCCTCTACCCGCACAGGCTATGCCTTTGGGTACACGAGTGTTTATGAGGGGGTATTATTATTATTATTATCATTATTATTATCCCGTTTCACCGATAACCATTTCTACGATCGATAAGAACTGACTTGAGACAAAAGTGTTGGATCTTCAAGTGGCATCTGTAGCGTCAGCAGTATAGTCTCCATTCACTTCAGGATGATGTTGTTGGAGGGATAAGCAGGTCTAGGTATGAGTACTTCAATATAGCCTCGGATAGGACGAAAGTGCTGGACCTTTCAGCTGTACCAAGGCCATCGGCACTCTGAGTGACTCAGCATAGACTGGTGTAACGATAACTATTTGACAGTTCAGCTTCTCATAACATCTTTTCCAAATTTACTCTCTCTCTTGGCCTAGGTTCAGTTTGAAAACTGTCTATTCATATAATATTTCATCATATTTAGTGTGATACTGGGAAAAGCATTGGGAAAGCACACGGAGAGCATTTATATATTTTTGTTCATAATATTCCAAATTTATGAAAGCTCACTTGGCATAAAGTCCTTTGTAATATTAAATTCTATTTTGTGTGTTATTATTCACCACATTTCATTCTTTTGTGGGTGTACTTCAGGAAAACTTTCAATTGATATTATTATTATTGGAATTATTGGTACTTGCTACACACCTTCAGTGTGTATATTCATTTTGGTGAAAGGTTTGTCGCTTCTTTGAATTGTTTACTCCAAGAAGGTATTTCCTTACTTTGATTTATTTTTATTATTCTCACTTGATACTTACTTCCCTCCATCTATGTGTAGATTTAATTGTTAACCAGTTCTCCCATATTACTTTGAATAGTGCACTTTGATTTACATAATCTAAGTGATTCACTTTTCTGGTGGGAAATATTTCTGTAACTAATGTTAGTAGTTTACATACCTACCTCACTATTACTGTCTTTATTTCAATATCTGCTTTTCCATCGACTGGACTTTCAGTCCCAACTAATTAGTTGTTTCCAGGCTGTTACTTCCTCATTGTCAGTCCCTTTGTGATTACAACGAGAGCTTGGAAGGCAACTGGACTACGCTGTACTGGGTACTCACTCTTTGGAATATAAGGTACCTATTTACTGTTTTATCGTGCTCTTGCTGTTTACCACATTTGCAGATTATTAATAGAGGATTGTAAACTAAGCGTTTGGATTTCATTTTCAATCCCGACCCCCGATACTTGAATACGTAAACAAAGTGTGGTCATCATACCACATCCCACCATTGCTATTTTTGACAATATTCTAGATTCCATTTAGAAATCTCCATCAGAGATCTGGAGCAGTCTTTGCTTGGACTGGCTTTTACAATCACTGGCGAGGTATAAATTATTGATAGAACCCATGGCACCTGAATTAAGTTAGTCGGTGACTGCTATGTTGTCAAATGCTTCCTAGTGCTTTCTATTATTAATAATATTTTTTTATATAAAGAAGCTTAGCACACCCAACGGTCAGCTAAATGAAATTATTACCCAAAATTTCCATATTTTTCGCATCCATAACCCATGATTTTTTGCAATGCTTTTTCATATACCGTAACATTTTCGAAACATATTTCCTATGTTAACTTGACACCTAATATTCGGACTTCTCTCTTGAAAGTTTTTGCATCCATAACACATATTTTTCATAATGTTTCCTCATAGACTGTACCATTCAAATATTTCATATATGAACTTGACACTTCCGCACGTTGAAACGTTAGGGCTCTGTTGCTTTTCAATCACTTTCAGGCTTTGAATGTTTTACTAGAAATTTTTCGTATCCATAACCCATGATTTTTCAAAATGCTTTTTCATTTTCATTTTTTGTAATGTTTTCTCATAGGCTGTATCATTCAAATATTTCTCATCTATGAACTTAACACTATTGTACGTTGAAACGCTAAAGCCCCGTTACTCACTATATTTTTCATTTGCTGTATTTAGTCATCGCACGTTAAAATGTGAGGGCTACGTCATTTTCGGCAGTTGAAGGAATGGAATCGTATATTGAAACGCTAGACCTCCGTTAAACTGACATATTTTTCCTCAAGTGAAGTATTTTGAGATACCTTGTATAAGTTCCTCATTGGGATCGCTAGACCCAGTTAAACTAACATGTTTTATTTCTCTCAAACAATGTATTTTGAGACACTCTCAGGTATTGGGATTGCATGTTGAAATGCTAGACCCTTGTGAAACCGACATGATTTTTATTTCTCATATGCTGTATTTTGAAACACCCTGTATACGTTCCTCATTGAGATCGCACGTTGAAACGTCAAATTTCCGTTGAACTACTATGTTCCTTCCTATATGTGGTATTTTGATACGCTCTCTATTTCCTTATTGGAATCTCACGTTCAAACGCTACGGTCCTCATTGAACCACCATGTTTTGTCTTAAACGATGTATTTTGAGACACCCTGTATACATTTCTCATTGGGATCGAACGTTGAAATGCTGGACCCCCGTCAAACCGACATGATTTTTATTTCTTATATATTGCATTTTGAAACACCCTGTATACGTTGCCCATTGAGATCGCATGTTGAAACGCTAGGACCCCGTTAAGCCACCATATTTTTTTTTTCTTCAACGACGTATTTACAAACACTCTATAGATATTTTTTGTTATGTTTATTTTCTACCTAAACTGACAACCGTCGTTTTTTTCAATACGTATTTTTCCAATCATCATTATTATTATCCCACTTTCATGCTCTGTTTTTATCTACTTCTTGTAATTTTTATTATTATTTTTTTTGCATGCACAACACCTAATTTTCATAATTTTTCCTTACAGACTGTATCATTTGAAACATATTTCATCGAAAAACTTGCCACCACCAACTTTCAATACTAACGAAAATATAATTTTTTTCATTCGAACTTTGAATTTTTCCTGTAAATTTTCCGCTTCCATAACGCATGACTTTTCACAATACTTTCTCATATCTACTTGACACCTATTTCAAATACTCACTTCTTATTTGGATTTTGAAATGTTCCTGAATTTTTGATTTACATCCATAACACATGATTTTCATACTGCTTTCTCATACACTTGAAATTTGAAACATAATAATAATAATAATGTAAATGAATTGTTAACCGATACCTAATTAGTCTTGTTTCGGATAAAATAAGGTTAAATTGTATAAAATAAACATAAAGCAGTTACAAAAAAATAAAATAAAGCAGTTGTATAATATAAAATTTGGTATGAATAAAAGTCCAAAATTGTAAAATGTATATAAAATGTAAAATTTCAATGAAAAAAAATAAAAGTTGTTCAATAGTATTCAGATTCAACACATCAGGAAACAAAATATAGGTAAAATGTAGACGGAATATAACAAGGAGGTTTCTTGATCAATATTGATTGAAATGATCATTCTCAAAAGACATGTATATCAGATTTCTTTATGAACAATTTCACTTGTTTTTTGAATTGGAATGAGTTGGGTACCATGCGAAATTTTTCAGGTAAAGAATTGAACATTTTTGGGGCGTTGTAGGAAAAACTAATTTTCAGAAGTGATTTTGTTATCGGTGGTATTGTGTAATTATTTTTTTGTCTGGTGTTATAGGTATGTCTTGGTAACTTTGACGAATTTTTCGTTCTATAGTACCTTATGTTCACATTGTAGTAATACAGTCGTTTGAGGTCAAGTACCTATGATTCTTGAAAAAGTAGGTCACTTGGATATCTTGAGTTTGTACCTAGGATAATTTTCAGGAATCGTCGTTGTAGAACTTCTAGGGATCGGATGTGGGATTTCAGTGCACCTCCCCATGCTAACAAACCGTATCAGAAGTGACTTTCAACGAGTGCATGATATAGTGTCAGCAATTGGTGGACAGGAAGGATTTTTTTCATGTATCTCAATTTATAAAGAATGAATTGTACTTTTTTAGTGACGTAGTTGATGTGTATGTCCCATTTCATATGACAGTCTATTATGACTCCTAAATATTTAATGTTACTTTCAGCTGATATTATGAGATTATTCCTACCATCCAGGATATCAAGCTGAGTGAAATGAGGAAGATTCGTTTCATTACAATTGAAAGGTAAAAAGTTGTTTTTTTGTAAATATATTGTTAACAACCTGCTCTCAAGACATTTTTTTATGATAGTAAAGTCTGTTTCTGCTATTTTCTTGACTTCTGCCCAGGTGTCTGCTTCGTAAAAAATCGCAGTATCATCTGCGAAGCCAATAATGTCGCCTTTGCTTTTCACAGAAAACAATCCATTCAGGTAGATGTTGAAGAGTAGGGGTCCGAGAACCATACCTTGAGGTACTCCACATTGTACGACTAACGATTCACTGTCGACATTATTGATTCTGACTCTCTGATTTCTATTCGTTACATAACTTTTGAATAAATCTAAGCAAGTTCTTCTAATACCGATGTCCTCCAATGACTGAATGAGTAACTCGTGGCTAACAGTATCGAATGCTTTCGATAAATCAATGAAAACGCATAGGCAGGGTTTGTTGTTATTTAACGAATTATAAATTTTTTCAGTAAGATTCAAAATATCATCTAGAGTGGACGTTTTTTCCCAAAAACCATATTGTCTTTCGGAAATGATATTGTATTTATTTATGAAATTTTGTAGTCTTCTCGAATATTTTCGATAAATGGGTAATTAATGAAATGGGTCTATAATTTTCTGTCAGTTTTTTGTAACCTTTCTTATATATCGGGACGATAACTGAATATTTGAATGCTCTAGGTCAGGTACCAGTTTTCATGCAATTAATGAAGATGTAGGTTAATGGTTCAACTATAAATGACGCGATGGCTTTCAGCGTTTCTGATTCAATTTCATCTGATCCCACAGCTTTGTGGTTTTTTAGCTCATAAATAATGCTTTTTACTTCATACGTATTTGTGGGTAAGAGAGAAATTGAGTTTGGAAGGGAGGGTCTATTGATTTTGTAGTTAGGATTAGGGTTGATATTTTGAGCAAGTTTTTTCCCGGTGTTATTGAATGATGTATTAAATTCGTAAGCGATGTCTTTAGGATTTGTTAATATATCTCCTAATTCATTTTTGATGGCATCAATAGATATCTTCGATTTTTTAGTATTACTAACTTCTTGAACTACATTCCACAAAGCTTTTGTGTTTGATTTGTTGAGTTCGATTTTGTTTTTATAATATTCGAATTTAGTTTTCTCAATTAGAGTCGACAATTTATTCCTGTATTTTTTGTAGCGAAGTTTTAGTTCGATATCATTTGGGTTTCTTCTCAAAAGTTGAGCCATTTTATTTTTTGTAGTGGTTGAGTTCAGTAGAGCATTTGTCATCCAAGGGGCAATCTTCGTATTTTTCCTTTTGAATATGTTGCAATCATCTATATGTTTTTGAATAGTTTCAATAAATGTATTTGTTGTATGGTTAGGATCTAAATTCAAATATAAGAAATCCCAAGATTGCTGTTTGAGTTTATTTTCAAGTTTTGTTTGATCTATATATTTTACGATTTTTCGTTCCTGAGGGCATTTGGTGTTTTTCAGTCTTATCTGTAGTATAGTTGAAAAATGATCCGTAACATCGGTATGCAATACTATAGGTAAGATTTGATCAAGTAAGTTGAATTTAGACTTAAAAAATATGTGGTCAATACATGAACTATGTCCACCCTGTATTCTGGTTGGGTTATTTATTGTGGAGATGAAACCGAATTCGTTAAGCGTGTTGTTATAGTCTGTATTATATTCATTGTTTTTTAGTGAGTCAATATTCAAATCACCAATGAAAATGTTATAATTTTCTTCTTGGAATGTTGGATTCTCAAAGTAATTTTGAAGCCTGATAGTAAATTGATTGAGATTGCTATATGGGGATCTATATACAGCATTGATAAGAAAATTGTTCTTGTCATTGAGGATTATTTTAATCTGCAACATATTGATTCCATTCAAGGGTATAATCGAATATGTATAATTATACTCTGATTTTATGTATACAATTACTCCATCGTTTTGATTTAAAACCCCCTCGTTATAAAGCTTATCGTACCCATCCAAATTGTATGGGTCTGTATTTCTTATTGTCCATGTTTCTGATAAGACAATATAATCGAATTCGATATGCATGTTTTCCAACAAAAGTTTAAATTCATCTAAGTTTTTATTAATGCTACGTATGTTGTTTTGAATTATTTTAAAATTTCGACAGTCTTTGTTAATTTCTAAAATATCTTTGCATTCTTGTATATGTTCCAAAGAGTTGAATGTATGTAGTATTGGGGAAACACATTCCGTGGAATCAAAACCTAAAAACAGAAGCGACTTCTGAGATTTGTCCGATGAGTACTTGGCATCGCACTTTAAAATACGAGGACTACGTGTGTGGTATTGGAGAAACATATTCCGTGGAAGCAAAACCTTGAAACGGAAGCAACTTCTGTGATCTGAATGATGAGTGTATGGCATCGTGCAATAAAATTTGAAGGCCAGAATGGAAAGCATGTTGAAATGTGGGGTTGTGTTGCTCTTCTGACATTTGACTGGACATAGCACAGTAAAATGTGAGGGCAAATTGCATTTACCTGGGTGCGAAAACGCTGCGTATTTAAGCGAAAACGCTGCGCTTTCGAGTAGAAATGCTGCGGTTTCGAACGAAAAGGCTTTGCTTTCAAGCGGAAACGATGCAATTTCATATAGAAACGCTGCGCTTTCAAACGGAAACGCTGCGTTTCCAAGCGAAAACGCTCTGCTTTCAAGCTGAAACGCTGTGGTTTCGAGCGAAATTGCGAAAACACCCGGTATTGCATTTGACAAGCAGCCGTCATGTTTTTTCCTTTTTTCCTCCTAATGATGCATTTTGAGACACCCTGTTGTTTTTTCTCTTAAATGATACATCCCTAACCTCAAAGCTTGATTTTACAACCAGCAACGCCCTGTCCCCAAACCCAATGTTTAATTTTACAACCACCAACACTCCATATCAATCTGCTCGTTTTTCTATTATCGATAACGCTAGCTCGGAGACCACGCTCCAATGCCAACTGATGATGAATCGAATAACGGAAGTTGATAGCAGAATGTTCGTATGGTACTGCGAAATATTATAGAAAAACAATAAAATTATATTATTTATAGTTTTTTATTTAAAACAAATAATCCATCTTCTCTAGGAATGTAGGCTTTTACGGCTGTCGTCAATGTTTCTATTAGCCTCTACAATTATTTCGAGTACAACTCTCATCAATATACATGCTTATATTGTGGACACTATAATAAGAATTCTAAAAAGATCAAATTCAATTTGTGACTTCTTTTTTTCTCTCGTTCTGCTGGAACAAATTCCTCAGTTTTTGTGTCTATTTCTCGAAGATCTTAAAATATCAGCTTCAGTTCATACTTGAATGCTGTATTCTTTGAAACATCACTAACAAATACTGCTAACTGCTCCTCACTGACCCGAGTATAATGCATTGTTTTCCATTGTGTTCTATTACAACCACTATCGAAATCATTTGCCTTCACACATATTGCCATGAATTTCACTCTTTTCGGCACGTTAACGTATGAAACATTTTTCAGTATTGCAGTCAAAAGGATAAAATTTGTTTTCAATTGCGGAGACATATCCTACAATGCTTGGGGTTGGATTCTTCTTAACGGATATCTCGTTTGATGCAAATTCCGATTGAACAGTTTGTCTTGAATGCTCATATTATTCAACTTCTTCAAAACATTTCTCTTTTCTTCGAAAAATTGAATGTCTTTTTTCAATTCTTGAACACGCTCTTCAAACTCCTCTACTTTACGTCTGTATTCTCTGGATATCATTTTATTACTAATCATTCATCACCAAATATATGCCTAACATCATCGTCCCCACCGTCTATTGATTTTCACAACTTTTTGGCTTCTTCCACGTAATACGAAGCAACATGCACATGTGTCAGGACCTTCTGTGACTTTTTATCTAACCTCACCCGATGATGAAAAACGAAAACGCAAAACGATGTGCTTTTTCTGAAAACGCGGTGTTCTGAAAGTCTGATGTAATTCCTTCCAGTTGACAAAAGTAGATTCTATTATTTTCTTGATCTCCGATAAAAGTTGTCTTGTTAGAGTACCCGCACGTTTCTGTACCTTTACTAATAAGGAAGATAGCCTCCTATGCCCTTTTGTCCTTAGAAAATGTTTAAAAATGTTTCTTGACATCGAAACGAATTAATTGATGTCAAAATAATCGAAATCGGACAACTGGAAGTGGTCACTTCCGGTGGAAACAGGAAGTGGAATTTTATTGCAAATCTGAACTCTCCTCGATGTGGCCAATCCGAATTCACTATTACTTTTCTTCTACCTAAATTTTTTAATCCGTAAGCGCTTATTTTTTGATGATTCGTACAGATCCGAAATATCGTTAATGCGTATAATGGACACAGATGGATCTGATGTATTACTTCATGATGTCAAATGGTGGTCATGTTTTTTTTTCTCTCTCCAAACAATTAACCATCTTTTTCTATTTCCAGTGATACCTTTTTTCAAAACTCTCGGTAGATGTTTTCTATTCATGAGAAAAATGACAAATGACAGAAGCTGCCATCTTTTTTCCAAAAGCTATGTTTGAATTGAAACGCCTCGTATATATTTTCCCAAACAAATATCTGAGACGTTACTGTACAACTAAAATGAGCGTTGACCGATCAGAAGACGGCATGTTTTTTTTTTAACTTGAATCCTTATACCCTCAATTATGTGTTTTTTTCTTTGACATCCAAGTTTTTTCCTCTTGAATGATATGTTCGTACACCAGGTATACTAAATTTGACAAGCAGTTGGTATGTTTTTTTATCTTATATAATATGTAAAACGTCCTATATATATATTTTTGCTGAATACTTTGCTATCCCCATTGCCTCAATGGCCAATTGTCTACATGACATTTGGCACACACGCAGCAGTCACGTTTTTTCCCTTAAATAATATGTTTTGAGACATTCTGTTGTTTTTTCCCAATTGACACACCCTGTATACCTCATGATTTTTTGTCAAGCAGTTGCCATGTTTTTTTCTCTCAAATGGCATATTTTGAAACACCCTGTATACTTTTCTCATTGCAATCGCACCTTCAAACGTTACACTCTCGTTACCACGCAATTTTTCAAATTTTTTCAATCATTATTATTATCAGACTTCAGAATATTCCATTTACAATCATTATTCTATTTATATTATATTCGAGCGCTCGAAGCCGGCTTGCGGTTGATAACAGATAACACCGGGCCATACCCCCCTTAGGTGATCAGGTGGGTTAGAACAGAGTTTGTACACCTACTATCATTCGTAAACATGGAACATCTAAGCGGAGGGGTTGATGTCATATGAAACAATAAAATGAAAGGAATTGCAAAAGTCATATTATTGAATGCGAAGGTGAATCTGAAAAAGACGAATCCTTACAGAAAATTTCCGAACCACTATCTACTCTATTAAAGAAACTAGTGAAAGAACGTCTGGAGCTCCCATTGAAACTGAACACAAGCAAGACGAACGAGTGAAACATAAAACGACACAATTGCAGTCCCTCGATCATGTTGCTGGTACAGAGGATGATGATGACATTTTAAGCGTACGTAGAGAAGAAGAAAAAGATATTCCTACTGCTCAGTTGAATGAACATGTTTTCAATTTAGAGGAACTCAACTCAACACGGTTACATTCGGATTAGCGTCCAGCCTATTCTTAGCAATACGATGTATAAAACAATTAGCTGACGATAATGTCAAGAACTCACACTTGGCATCAAAGGCAATAGCTCAGAATTTCTACGTTGATGATTTTGTGAGAGGTACTAATAGTATACCATAAGTGGTGGAATTATGCAAAAAAATGTCTGAGATTTTGACTTCTGGTGGATTCGAACTTCGGAAGTGACAGTCCAAAAATGAAAAAATTCTTCAACAAATTGAGACTGAAGAAACAAATGGAGTTTTTCAGTTTGTAGAAAAGGAAAAAAAAATTCAGGGTTATATTGGGCACATTATGAGGATGTACTGATGTACGTAGTACATTTCTATAGAACTTGGGAACATTATGAAAAGAACCATATTATCAGAAATATCTCAGATTTTTTACCCGTTGGGGTCAGTTGGTGCTTGTGTTGTAATTCTAAAAATCATATTACAACAATTATAGTCATTCAAGGTTTTATGGGATGAAGAAATACCACCTCATTTATACCAACAATGGATTTCGGTATGAAGAATTAAATGTGTTAGGAAAAAATAAAAAATGGGTTGAGATACACCCATATTCAGATAATTCAACCAAGGCATTCAGAAGTCGTATCTATTTGAAAATGATAGATGATGAAAATGACATTTCGGAAAAATTATTGTGCTCAAAAAGTAAGGTTGTGCCATTAAAGACTTTGACAATTCCCAAATTACAATTGCGTGATGCCTTCTTGAGCGCGCAAGTCGTATAGAGGGTGTTCCAAATTAAGTCGGCACCATTGCCAACTCCGTTATAATTGATGCTTCGTATTCGGTTAAATGGGCAAACTAGTAGCATTTTTAATGGCCTTCTCGAAGCCTAAAACAAAAAAAAAATTACAGTCATGTTTCAGAATATTTCATTAAATGATATTTCTTTCAATGGAACACCCTATATTCTCAACAACAAATATCATTTGACTTTTTTTCGTAAAGGTGAAAATAAGACAGTTTTATCCATAGGAAACATTTAAAACAAACGGATTTGATATAGCGCTATAAAATTTCGAATAAATGTTCAAAAACACCGAGCCCTTCTGTTGACATCACGAGTGGCATTCAACACAGTTCGGCCATCAATTCTATTAATTATAGTTTCAATATTATTTTTCAGTTCATCTACATTATTATGTTTCATTTTGTACAACTCATTTTCCAGAAATCTCCAAAAATAAAAATCTAGAGGTGTCATGTCTGGTGACCGAGGGGGCCACTTAACAGGACCATTTGTAGCATTATGTAGAAGTGTTCAGGGCTTCCATTGTCTGAAGAAAAACAAATAAAATAAATTCTCTGTATGTATTCATTCTTTGTTTCTTTGTTTTTCTTTAGACAATGGAAGCCCTGAACAATTCTACACAAAGTAACACATTGTCAACCACCTTCAAACTAACATTTGTAGCAATCCATCTGTTTCCAAAACAGCCTCGCAGCATTCTTTTCACGCCACTGACATTATGTGCTGGTGCTCCATCCTGCTGAAAATAGATCATCTGACGAGCCTCCAGATCAAGGTCATCGAAAAACTCTTCCAACACTCTTGTTAATAAATTAATGTAACGGGGTCCGTTCAAAGAACCATGGTAGAAAAATTATGAGGTTTTATTCGCCAAAACGAAGAAATTTTTTGTACTGGTGAAAGAAATAAATATTTCCACATAAGTCGCTCATTTTCCACTTTAGGAAGAAAGGTGATATGAGCTTTGTTGTTGAGAATGATATTACGAATTGAAATGCATGAAAAAATATAGGGTGTTCTATTGAAAGAAAAATAATTTTATGAAATATTCTGAAAACGCGACTTCAATTTGCTTCAAATGCTTCTAGTTTGCCCATTTAACCGAATTAGTAGCATCAATAATAACGGAGTTAAGTAATCGATTGTGAACGAAATATTTATGGAGTGATTCGACAGTAGCACTCAACTGGATCAGGTTCTCAGCATATCAATTCCAGATTTCTGTTGCAAATCGGGTGACCCAAATTCAAAATATGACAAATATTGAAAATTGGCATTATATTTATATGGATGAAAACCAAGCGGATTTGGTATCACGGGTAGTCATGCCTTCAGGTTTGTTTAATAATACTAAATCGTTTCATGGACCCGATTAGTTATCAGAAGAGGAGACTTTTTGGCCAGATTATCGATTTGAACAAATATATCAGACCTACCTGAGACGAAGCGACAATTTCAGCAGTTCAATCAGCTTTCCCTTTTGAAAATTTTTCTGTTTCAAAAATAAAAAGGTTGTGGGGATTCTGTGAAAGATTCATAAACAACTGCAAGAATTAAGAGCGCAAAAGATATGGGTATATGAACTTAAAGAACCATTTTTAAATCAAGTTCAATTTGCGCAAAAACAAAGTTTTTGAAAGAAGAGAAAAACATCTATCAATGTACGACAAAGGTATAGTTGGGGTAGGGGGATGCTTGCAATTATCTTCATCGAATTTCGGAAAAAACATCGAATGTTGTTGCATGCATAATTTGATAAAATGTATATTCAATTTTGAGCATTTTCGGCTATATCATGGTGGCCCCTCAACTGCTGTCATCATCAATTAGAAAAAGAATTTGGCCCATTGAGGAAAGAAATCTTTCGAAATGGTAGTTCATTCTTGCGTACGTTGTTTCAGAGACAAACGTCGGTTTGAGGCACCAGTCATGGGGGTGTTGCCACGGGATAGAGTGACACCATAACCACAATTTTTTTGCAGAGATTACGATGGACCATTTTCGATGAAAAATAAACTGGGCAGAGAAAGTTCAACTGCAACATATCATGTTGTGGTATTTGTTTGTTTCGCAACATGAGCGATCCATTCAGAATTGGTAACAGATCTTACCATCAAAGCGTTCTTAGCAACTTTCAGGAGATTTGTTTTCCGAAAATGTCATTTTAGACAATTGCTCCACTTTTGTAGGAGTAGAGTCTGAACTATTTAAATGGGGGTAGTTTGTACAAGCCAATGAGAAATGTCTAGTGGATTCATTTTCAAATGAAGGGATATCATGGTCTTTAATTCCTGCATACTTATTCCATTTTGGAGGGTTATGGGAGGCAGGAGTATATCATTCAAGTTTTACTTCAAAAGGGTTGTGGTGGAAACAATATTGATGTATGAAGATTTTGCTACGATATTATACCAAATAGAAGCAATCATAGATTTAAGGCCTATCACTTCCTTCTCAAGCGACCCTTCTGACCTCGAGGCATTAACGCCAGCTCTTTTTCTCATCGGGAGATCCTTAATGGCTGTACCAGATCCAGACCTCCAGGATATTTCCGAAAATCGATTATCTCGTTACCAGAAATTGCATTGTCTGCATCAAATGTTCTGGAAGAGATAATCTCCGGACTACATCGTTGAATTACAGAGTAGAATAAAATGGAAAAACTCTGAACAAATGTTCCAGAATGATCATATGGTTTCAATCAAGAACAACAGTGCACCATCATAATCTTGGGCTTTAGGCAGGATTGTCCAGGTACATTCTGGGCAAGATGGAGTTGCACGGGCGGCTACTATCCGCACTTCCAAGGGATTGATCAAGCAGTCTTTTGGAAAAATCTGCTCTTTACCGATAGACAATCCAGTAGAAACTTCCGCCGGTAGTTAAAAAGTGCAAAAAGTCATGTATTGTTTTGTTTTTCTTGTGTTGTGTTGGGATTTGGGTTCTACAACTCACCTCGGCTGTATTCCAGACTCATGTCAAACAGACAGTCGATCATAAGATTTGGTACTGAAAGCGTCATTGCATCACTGATATGTTTACAAGCGTTCAAATCTTTTAGTAATCTCCTCGACAGCAGATTTTACATCCGCTATGTTTGAATTCATTTTGGTGATTTGTTGTGAGAAATCAACTCGAAGTTGATTCACATCATTTTTTGCCAACGTTTTATTTTTCTTCAAAGAGTTATTGTACGAACGAATCATATCGGGAATTTCGGAGATTTTTTTCAAGTCCTCGCTATTGACAGATTTTACATTCGCTATATCTGATTTTATTTTGATGATTTGCTTCGAGATATCGGTTCGAAATTGAGTTACTTTATTTTTTACCACCGTTTCATTTTGCTTAAAAGTGTTGATGTGTGAACGAATCATATCGGTTATTTCCAAGATTTTTTCCAACAAATCTCCCTGGATATTTTCAATATCAGTTTTATATTGCTCACTGAATTTTTTGTGAAACGAAACGCCCTCGTTATAACGTTCCACATTTCTTTGCGACATTTCAATAAAATTAGTATCTAGCGTTTGAAAATTTTTTTCAAACTGATTCCTCATATCACCCACTTTTCTATTTGTCTTCATCAGGTCCTCAACCAATATTTTCAATGCATCGGTGTTCTCATCTAAACTAGTACCCATTTTATCCGTAATTTCATCCACAAATTGTTTATTGGCAGCAGCAGTAGTATTGGTGGGCCTCTTTACGTTACTCAATTTCAAATTATCAAATTTGATGTTACCATCTGGAGTGTGCAGCAAGCCGCCGCCTCCAGAGGGCGTAGGTAATTTTCGCTTTCTATCACCACTGCCACCAGCGGTGCTGTCGATACGTCCAAACTTATCGATTTCCATTTTGAAAATGTGAATGTATGCATGGATGCATGTCATCTAATAGAAATATATTTGCTTCTTTGAGTTCACTCAAAATGGCAATAATCTCATTGTCGCGAAGAATTTCCGGCATCCCAAGAGGCTATCAATAATTTGAGGCGTTCGCATAGTTCGTTTGGGTCATCCCAATAAACAAACTCCATAGGTTTGGTATTGAATGTCATTGCAATAGATATGTTTTTAGGCAAAACGCTACCTTTTGTTGCAGGGTTGGATGTTTTAGGTAAACCGGTGCGTGTCGATATTTAACGTTGATTTCGTGTAGGAAACATCGGTTTAATTATGTCGGTATACTTGTAACTTTTACTTCCTTTTGGATAACTTGGAGAGTTTTTGTGAATGTTCGACAAATCTACAATTGATTTGTATGCCTGCATATCTTCATTATTATAGTTTTCAGGTGTGTTGAGGAATATCAGTTCATATATACCGGGTATTGCTTTCCACCGATATCCATCCATTTTAATGTATCCGCTACGTTTGTCAAAATCTATTTCTATGTTACCTAGGAACCATTTTGAAGATACACTATCATATATAGGACCGTATACTTTATCTATTTCTTTGTCATTACTCCAATGTTTTATAATGTACGGTTGAGCCATTATAGGATATTGATCGATATATTCCTGTAAAACTTGTTCATTCATGTCTGATGCAAAGCTCTTATCTTGTTCCTCTTGTGTGCCTATGCTAAAGATATCCTCATCATCACCATCATTATCATCTGTACCTGCAACATGTTCGAGGGATTGGAATGGAGTCGTTTCGATGGATTCGAATGGAGACGTTTCACGCTTTCACTTTCTCTTGTTTGAGTTCAGATTTTGCCTCAATTTTCATTGGGGTAGTAGGAGATTGTGGCGGCATTGCTGCTATTTTCCTCAATGGAACCGATAAAGGTTTAAAAATTTTTGCAACGACTCATCTTCTTCAGATCTACACAATTTCAGGGAAAATATTTTTTTCGAATAGCTTTTGCAATTTCGTTGATTTTAGTCATTCGATTAACAACAAACTTCTTTGCTCAACGGTTTCATGATGATAACTGTGAGACATCAATCCCTCTGCATACTTATATATTTATCGAATCCTTGACGATAACGTCCAGCATTTATATCAAAATAATTCATAATCACAACGGTTCCATATCTATGCTGTCGCCAGCATTCTGCACACATTGCCTTGAGTTCATCGAACGTCATGTCTGGGGAAACGTGTTCATCGAATACATATTTCAAATTCATTTCATCCTGCATGAAAAGCACAATCATATTACAATTGTCTTTTATCAATTGTTTGGGAATTTCCGAATATGTCTGACAAAGGTATGCAGCATCAATATTTTGATGGTTGCAAAAAGATTAATATTCTCGAATTTTCTGTTGCATGCAACATCATCGAAAATGAATATGGAATTTGATTTTTCCTCGTGAGGGCTTATGATTTCCTCATTTTCCCTGTACGGATAATATCCCAATCCCTTGATTTTTCACAAAATTTCTTGAACTACCTGATATTTGGGTTGGTATGAAGATTTTGAATATACTTAGATGTCGGTAATAATTTACCATGCTTCCCAACCATACTGCTATTGAGGCTTCCTCAAAAAATCTACATTTTCAATAAGCAGTGTCTTGTTTTGGTGAACGACTTCCATGATATGATGAAAAAACATGAGCGCGCCACGGTTATAAGTAAATGCATTGAAGGGATCGTTCATCATTATCAATGTTGACTTACTCTGGTGCAGGTGTTGTCAATTCAATCATCAATAAGCTCCCGTTCGAATTACATCTACCACCTTATTCGTTTTGCGGGCCTGGCATCGAATTGAGACAAAGATTACAACGCGGGGAAACTGGCGTGAATCCATTGGATGAAAGCTGCAAAGACCACGATATTGCATACTCTCAATCCGACTTCCTAGAAGACCGTCATAAAGCAGATCAAGTGTTGGAAAATAGAGCTTGGGAACGAGTTAAATCTAACGACGCTAAAGGACCCCGCACCAAGTACATGGGAACATGGCGTTGAGCCAATTTTGATGATTTTTTGGGATATTGTAGTACAAGTCACTAGAAGTTACCCATGCAAGTTTAAATTAGTTTCTATGTCCAGTTTCGGAGATACGAATTTTTGAATATCATTAAAATTGCCAAAACATAGCTAGGTTCACTCATCCAAAAGTATTACTTTTTAGATAATTAATAACAAAATAGTAGCATTGTTGGTTTGAAGAAAGTCGAATAGCATGTCAGTCAGTCTGTCGTTGCGATAGAAGAAGCCACCTATTATACAGGGTGGTTCAAAAATAGCGACAATTTAGGATATTTTGCCAATCTTTATCAACGGTCCCATTAGTGAGACTGAGCATTTTTCATTAGGAAAATACCTATGGGGATTCTTTTCTTATGACAAGAAGATTTTCTGTAAAAGTTTCGACTTTTTCACAACACAGTAATTTTTTTTTCAAATGTTTGTTTTTTATACTACATGTTTTTAACAATAGACACACAAAATAGTTTTTTGAGTCAATAAATCCGCTTTGGAGCCGAAACTATTTGAGAAAGACTTATGGTATTTGAATCATATTTTTCCGTTATACTTCCAAGTAAATTACCCTACACTCGGGTAAATTTCATCCATTTCCTATGTCTTCTTCTATGATCTTGCAGCGCAAAACAATTGCACCGTTAAAAACCGCATGACCATAAACTGTGTGACTCTTAACGGCGTGGATATTGACACGTTGGTATGCGGTTTTCCACCAGCTTCGCGAAAATTTAATATCTCCACGCTTCGTAACGATTCCACGAATATCTACAAATAGTAATCATTATGCCTTCCCACAGAAGCCTATAAGGTATCATTGTATTTCCGGTGTCGTTTTCTGTTAACGAATTTTTTTTAAGAGGGTAAAAAACTACGCAGGTATTCGAAGTGGAGTTTTTGAATAGTAGATATGTCCCGAAAAGCGTATTGAGTGGTACGAATTCCACTTCTTCAATGATTTTTGTAACTGAGATATATATTTTCATCATGGATAGCCATGACCATAAAACAAGCCACTATTTGACATTACTAAGTAGTTAGTTGAAGGCAAAGAAGCATTGTTTACAAAGTATTTAATGATGCCTTTTAATAATCGCGTTCAGTGCTACTCTTGTAATTTATTTTTTGACGAAAGATTAACAAATGGATTATCAAATAATGTTGATGATTTTGAATTAAAACGTCAGCTTGCAATGAGTGGAAGGGAAAATCTCAACCATCCTTCACTAGAATTCACTGATGATTGTCGTATTTGCCGGAATTGTAATCGACTTATAATCATTGAAATTCAGGTGAGAACAATCAGGTTGTGTGCACTTGCGCCTACCCAGCGAACATGTGATATCTCAGGCAGTTTTGCGATGTTTTTTGAAATATTGAATAATTTTAATCATTGTATACAAATGCGATTTTGTCTACAGAAGACCCTAATTGCCCAAGGCCCTTAAACAAAGAACAACTCGGTCGTGTTCGATTTGTAATGATGTGCTCAATATCCGCAGAATAACTACTAATTTTATTGTCAATATATTCATTGAAAGAAATTTATACGTCCCGGGCCATCATCGCGTCTGTGATAGATATTTGACTGAAGATGGACTTTTATTGCCAGCTCATTTACCAGGTTTGGAGTTTGTTAATAGAGCCTATCGGATACCTGGAACTCAATTAACCGATTTGCTTCAAGCTCTCAGAGAAACAATCAAAGAACATAGATCTGGCTACCCAAAGCCACAAGATTTTACCAACGAAGACTTTATACAAGCGACTTCAATTACAAAGGAGCAGTTTGAAATTCTTTATCAATATTGCGATCCTGTGTCCAGAGAAAGAGAAAATTCTGTTAGACATGTTTCTACCAAAGACTTACTAACTTTTCTATGTAAACTAAGACAAGGTTTGCCTGATGAATTTCTTAAAGTGATATTTAATTATCCTTCACGTCAGGCAGTGAGCATGGCAATTCAAACAACACGAAAATCATTATTACGGCGTTTCGTGCCAGAAAATATAGGGCTTGGATCTATACCCCGAGAAAATTTTATTAGAGATCATGTTACTCCTTTTGCAAATGAGCTTTATAATCCCAATCCAAATGACCCTAAAGCTATTATTAATATTGATGCGACTTACAGTTTTGTACAAAAAAGTCAAAACTTTCGCACGTTGAGACAGACATATTCAATACATAAACACGCCCACCTAGTCAAACCTATATTAATTACCGCTCCAAATGGTTACATTTCAAATATATTAGGACCTTACTTTGCCGATAGTCATAACAACGATGCGTCTTGTCTGGTAAATGAGTAGCTACAAGAGGGCGATATTGTGATATGTGAACGTGGTTACAGAGATTCTGTACCAGCTTTAGAGAACTTGGGTGATACATGTCAAATTCCTGCCTTCATGCAGCCTGGTGAATCCCAGTTATCAACCCAGGATGCAAATTATTCTAGATTAATAACTAAGACTAGATGGGTGACGGAAGCTCGAAATGGTCATATGAAACTATTCTTCGAGGGACAAATTCAAATGCAACATGTAATAAATATTGGGGAATTCTATAAAATTGCTGGTGCTATTATAAAAATAGGTTCAAGGGACAAATCTACATGCGAGATGCTGATATAGAATTAGCTCGAACAATGCGAGCTCGAGCTAATCTAGACAACGTTCTTAAAAATAGAGTAGAAAATAATAATTTGCAACGTATTCGTGGAAGGTGGGTCCGTTTAACAAAAAATCTGAGACATAACAATGGGAGTATACCAAATAGGTCTTGCTCCTTCATATATTCAAGACAACTTTGAATTGGAAGGAGCAAACCTATTTGAAATCAATGTACGGAATGCTGAACCTGGACTTTTGCATTGTAGAATTGCATCCCGGTTCAGGAACGCCGTCAAATATCAACTCTGGATAGCGTATAATTGGGAATTGAACTCGAACGTGAACGAACGGGACAACGAACGTGACAACGAACATATACTGGGATACTACTGCACATGCAAAAGTGGGGCCAAGACTGTAGGTTCTTGTTCCCATATTTGCAGTGTAATTTGGTGGTTAAGTTACGCTCGTCATCAGGAAAACAAAAAATATCCCAGTCAAATGCTCCTAAGGGATAAACGTGATGCAAGAAACAGACCAGTTAATAATAATGATAATTAGCTGTTTATTGCATCACTTCTTTCCTCCTGGTATTATTTGCCCTGTTGCAGTTTATTTGCAAAAAGATGTTCTCCCCTATCAACAGCCCTTATTATTATCTGTA
Source organism: Chrysolina americana (assembly GCA_958502065.1). Taxonomy (NCBI): domain Eukaryota; kingdom Metazoa; phylum Arthropoda; class Insecta; order Coleoptera; family Chrysomelidae; genus Chrysolina; species Chrysolina americana. The sequence continues at coordinate 40,005,546 of OY293412.1, forward strand.
CTCACTTAATTGAAATAAAAAAAATTACATATAGACATGTAGTTTATGAGAATCTGTTATTTCTGTAGTATATTCTTCAGTTGAAATAACAGTAGTTCATTAGCTGTTAATCTTGTATAGACAAAACACTATAGGCTTCTACGGAAAGGGTTCATGATAACTATTTAGCTATTCACGGAATCTTTACGATTTATATGGATCTGGATACCGAATTTTCATCAAGAAATAAGATTGGATAATATCTTCTATAGAATATCAATTTTAATTTATAGTTCAAAAACCAGAAATAGGAAATGAATGAAACTTACCCGAGTGTAGGGTAATTAACTTGGAAGTATAACTGAAAAATATGATTCAAATCGGGAGATCCGTTCAAAAATAATTAACAAACATATATATTACGTACAAAACCGATTTCAACTAATATTTGTAAACAGCCCCCGTATAAAATGTTATCGTATCTTTTTGAAGCTGATCATGTCGAACAATTACCATAAGTCTTTCTCAAATAGTTTTGGCTCCAAAGCGGATTTATTGACTTAAAAAGACTATTTTGTGTGTCTATTGTTAAAAACATCTAGTATAAAAAACAAACATTTGAAAATTTGTCATAAGAAAAGAATCCCAATAGGTATTTTCCTAATGAAAAATGCTCAGTCTCATTAATGGGACCGTTGATAAAGATTGGCAAAATATCCTAAATTGTCGCTATTTTTGAACCACCCTGTATAATAGGTGGCTTCTTCTATCGCAACGACCGACTGACTGATATGCTATTCGACTTTCTTCAAACCAACAATGCTACTATTTTGTTACTAATCATCTAAAAAGTAATACTTTTGGATGAGTGAACCTTGCTATGTTTTGGTAAAACAGCAATTTTTATAATTTTCAAAAATTCGTATCTCCGAAACTGGACATAGAAACTAATTTAAACTTGCATGGGTAACTTCTAGTGACTTTTACTGCAATATCCCAAAAAATTATCAAAAATGGCTCAACGCCATTATCTCATGTATTTGGTGCGGGGTCCTTTGGGGAACGGGCTGCAGCTTGGCTTGTTAATTTCACCATGAAAGTAAAACGTAAGCTAGGTATGGGCGTGTCCTTTCGATGTAACTTGCTTCAAAAAATTATTAAAAATTCGAAACACAATCCTACTAATATTGAGAAATCTAGTGCTTCGGCTTTGCGAGCTGCTAAAATGGCATTGAGTCAAGCTGGAGGACGTAAGAAAATACGAGTGCCTATAATAATTCCATTGGATGCAAAATCTGGAGGAATCCTACCCCTCATACCTATATTTGCTGCACTTTCAGCTTTGGGTGCGTTGGCAGTGGAGCGAGCTCCATAACAAAAACCGTGATAGACGCAAAAATGCTAAAAAGAAACTCGAAGAAGATCAACGTCACAATAAATCCATGGAGCATTTGGGTTCGGGTTTGTACCTGCGGAAAACCCCTCGAGGATTTGGACTGTTTCTGAAAAAAACAACATAATTGCAAAGGACGTGGTCTTAACCTAAAAAAGCAGAAAAACTGCTAGATAAGCTACCCCATATAGCATTATACGATTCAGAAATTCAGGAGTGTGCTCGTCAGATAAAAATACATTTTCGTAGAGTCTTTATGCGTGATACATTGCCAACATGTGGTCCTTGGCTGAGAGAATGCGCTGTATTTAACTTGGATTCCCACTTGAATGCGGGCACTCATTGGGTAGCTTACAATGAAAACGGTAATGTCGCACAATATTTTGGGAGGGGTGAAAGAATTACATATAATAATAGTCAATATCAATATTACAATCAAAGTAACTGCGGACATCTCTGCCTAAAGTTTCTACTTCATAATGTCCACCGCTGAGATGCATAAATCGTTGGCTGAAATTCATAAATATAAATCATTGCGAGATTTCACTGATACTCAACTGCGAGCTTTGTCAATCGAATATTTGATTGGGAACGTAGAACCTTGGGATTTGCTGGATGTATGGCATAGGTTACCAAAGGACTACAAAAATCGATTCGCTTTGCAGATTCGTCTACCATGTTCCATTCATTATCAAACTGAGTTTGGACTGTCAAAGGCATCACTGAAAGAAGCAGAGTATCATGGACCAGTTAGCGCACAATTCGAATGTTATTATTGTAATAATAAATAGATGATTTTTCATCCAGGTTGTTGTTCATTATTTAAGGTGGGTCGCTTCCGACACTATATCAGTCATGTCTATGATATTGACGTTAACGAGTCGTTCTTCAACGCTTTCTATCGATTTCAATCCGCCCATTCAATTGGATTCTGATTCAGAATACAGTTTGACTTTGCTCAGCTTCCATTTGTACAACAGTATACCCAACATTGAAGAAGGTACAAAATTCTACTACTTTGAAAACGGTGGCAAAACTTGCAACTAAAGATAAACACTTATCCTTATTTGCTTCCTCTTTTTTTACAGCAATGCCTATGAGCTGCTCAGATTGTTACGGGAGGTCGTGGGTATCGTTATCTGCTAGTACGACAGATATATCCTTTGACAAATGTAAGGTATAAAGATAAAAAATATTAGGTATGCATGGGCACCAGGTTCTTTTTTTATTTAATGAAAATACCAAAAACATTGATTTGTCAAAAGATGATCTTTGTGCTTCTCAACAATAAAAAAAAACAAAGTTCAGAAAACACTATATTCACAAAAGTCCCATGTGACAAAACATGTGTGACAAGATTCTAATGAAGAGACAAAGTTACAATCAAATTTGTTATTTTAAAGTTACAAAAGATTCTGGTCTCTCAATATTTGCCTTGAAATGACTGGTTGGTTTATTCACATTTTATGATCAGTTCTTGCGATGAGAAAGACTTACTCCAGAGCTCTACTTTATCGAAGAATGTAGGAGCCTTGTATGGTCTCTCGAGACAATGGCTGCTCTACTAGCAGGATACAATCTGGATACAATCTGTAGTCGGTCTGGGGTCTTTCCTGGATCTCATAAGATGTTCGAACGATGAGGTAACGCTGTGAAAAATAACCACAAACCAGTATCTTGTGGCAGGTTGAGTCACACGACTCGAGATATGACCATGATTGTACAAATCTAATCTAGATTTACTTATAGATTACCAAATGAATGATGATGAAATTTACAATAAATAGTTTATTCAGGGAATATATAAATGAGATAAAGAATTTAAATTTACAATAAATGTAAGATTTGCTGAGTTAAACAATGACTGAAATATTCAATAGGTACAGAAAGAATTCAATTTTACAATGAAACTCAAATTTGGTAATTTCTCAAGCAATGTTAGAGAAGAGTTCAATCTCAAGCGAGCATAAGAAAAAGATTTTCATAAAGATATTGTTTTCTATTATTTTTCAATTAATAGTCATTTTCCAACGTTCAGTGGAACTGACTAGCAAAATAATGATAAGAAACTTGATCTATCTCATCAAGGATGAAAAGGAAATGTGTATCTCCTGACTGAGGAGAAACAGAGAGAGAGAGAAAGCAAGAGGGTTGAGATAATGCTTTCTTATAAAGTCACAAAGAAAGCAGATGGCTTTATTTGTGTCCAGAACTACTGAAAACGAAAGGTTATGAAAATATATCAAACTTCTTTTGGCTAGGCATCTAAACATGGATAGTGATGTAGAAGAGAGCGAAAGATCTTACCAAGAGCTCAAAGCTTCATGAGTGAGTGTAGCTTCTTCTGATTAAGATAAAGAAATGAGGAATTCAAAGCATTTACTCACCCATGAATCCTGTTCTCCAAGCTGCCAGATCAGACTTTCTCACCGATCACCATCCAGGTTCAGGAATTTAGATCCTAGTTTTTACTGTTCTTGCCTTTTAAGCAGATTGATAACTTCTGAACATTCAGGAAAAACTTGTATCACTGAAAACCATAAAGCACAAACAGAAACAGATCTAATTCATAATCTTTTAACTTCAAGATTGATACAATTAATGAAAATTGTCTCGACTTTCACAGGTTAGAATTCATTTCAGCTGTGAGCTGTGACATTTCAGGATTCAGGACCGACTCGTCAAAAGAGGGTACGAGTACAAAATGACATTCGATTATGATCACGCATAATACTCAAACTTTGAAGATTTTCAAATTAATCATGAAATTCATGAGTGACAGAGTGACGCACATGCGGCCATTTTACAATGTATCAAAATTGAATTTTCAAAGTTCAAATTAAACGTACCAAAAGAATATCGATTTGTATATCGATTCGCTCAGTGAAATAGATAAAAGTTAATTGTGTTTAAGTTAATTATTTGAAGTTTTGGAGATTTCAAAGATAATCATGAATAACGCACTTACGGCCATTTTGCATTCATGTTAGAAAGTAGCAAAAATGAAATTTAAATTTCAAATAAAACGTGCCAAAAGAATATCGATTCAATTAACGAATCAGACAGAAGTTAATCATTTTAAAGATAAAAATATATACGACCTTTCATTTCCTCGCTCTAGAAAAATTTTAAATTTCCGGATGGGAAAACTGAGAAAACAAACCACCGCTTCGAATGCTCACTTCAGGAAGGAACGATAGAAGTTCTCTAAGGGAGGAAGTCAATCTCTCTCACTCTGTCTATCATCAGTGTTACCAATCGCATAGCACAATTGAATAAATTGGAACAGCTCAATGAGATGGTGTTACCAACATGAAATTCAACAAATCGAAAAAATGGTAACGCAATGTTTTACATTTCGTTACACCCTCCCCAAACTCCGGTAAAAAAATTATGTTTAATAATTTTTTTTTTATCTACAAAGAGAAAGTCAAGAAATTAAATCTGTAAATTGTAGCATTTACAAAGCTGAAATTTGCTTTAATGATCAATGAGGTATATTGCTAATTACCAATATCCAGAAATTAAAATCTGTAAATTATAGCATTTACAAAGCTGAAGCTTCCAACTCCCTGTATTACACAGTTCTCGAGTGAAGATACAAAAAGGGATCCAGCTACTGACCATCTCCTAAGGCAAAACCCGGCGCAGTCGAAGCCTTCCCAGACAATCTGGCAAAGATGCCCTCATCGCTGCAAGATGTTGATTGCGGCGCCGGTGAGTGAACATCTTCAACCACTCGCTTCCAGAATACCCGAGACAACCACCACCAACCAGAGTTCAACCCCAAGAAACCACCACCAACTGCACCCTTGGTGAAACAAAAAAATTGAATTACACTCATAAAAAAAAGGTCCAGTTGTCACCTCAACTGGGGTGAACTGTAGCGTCACCTACTGAAAAAGTGAACTGCTGCTCACTAGTCTCAAAAATTAAATTTTCAGGATATTCTCAGCCTTGGCACTGTGAACAAGTCCTCAGATGCGACAGGTCCAGGGAGCTCAGGATCCCCCAGTAGTAACGCCCGACCGCCCTTAGACGAGCTTCACACGCTGACCTGCCTAGACCACCACGCTAGCCGAACGCTACCCCCCAAAGTTCACCCTTCCAAGGACCCCGCTAGCAAGCTAGCTGTCACATCTGAACTGAGCCCACACACCGCCAAGGTGAGTCCCTAAAAGAAAACATCAAAAATTAGTCATCCTTTTTTAAGAAGGAAAGGGTTAAAACCTCCAAAAAAAAAAACTCCTTCATTAGAGTGTCTATTGCGGGATATGAAGTAACATTTAGGAGAAGGGATTCAATCACAAACATTCAGCCAAAGTACTGCAAAACTGAGAAACTATCAATAACATCAAATATCATGAATAGCGATAAGCTGGATAAATTGTTGGTTGAGATGTTAAACAGACATTAAAATAAGCAGGCAACCAGCTTCACATAAGCCACGATACTGTTAAAAACATAAGAAGTTTTCAATTTACCGTGAATCGTGAAATTTCTGAGTTTCTAAGCAATACTCCAAGCACGAATCTAAGCAAATAGAGAAAGAGGATAAAATATCCAAGAAAAATTTGTTATTTGGCAACAATACTGACTCAAGGGTTGGTCATTGAAAAATATGAGTACATTTCTGGGATTTATACTGCAAAATGCAAACACAATGATTGCAATCTTGCCACGGACTTGGTGATCTTAAACTGCAAAGGCCATAAGGCAGTTGCGGACTAGAACACGACAATAATTTCCTTATCAAGGAAACCAAGCTAAAGGTCAGCGGACCTAATGTGCCAACACTATAAAAAAATCAAGAAAGAGATCAGTAATCTGGGACATCTAATTATACTGGGCAAATCCTGATAGGTAATGAGCGCTCAAATTCTAATTATTATACAATGCATTCAGAAACCAAACAGAAGATACTCCCAAAGGAATTCGTCCGCTTATTACAAGATCTGGGCGACTCAGTAATTTTCCAACTTCAGGGAAAGAATAATGAAATTCACACAATTTCAAAACCAAAGTGAGATAAAAAAATAAAATTTCATCTAATCAAGATATCAGGGCAAGAATAAGGATTAGATCAGTAATTAGGGCATCAGATTATGCTGCTGAGAATCTATTTGGTGACGAACGCTCAGAATTAAATTTCGCAATGCATTCGAAAACCACTCGAAGGGTAGTAGTATTCTCAGAGGAATTATCCCCAATTACAAGATCTGCGTGAGTCAGAAATTTCCAACTCCAGGGAAAGAATAATGAAATGTACTCAATCACAAACCATTAGGGAAAAATCCAAAGGTATCTATACAACGAAAATATCAATGATCAATAAGGGCAATATATACAAGACATACATTAGGAGTCAATAATGTGCCAAAGAACGTAAGGTTGTATCTGGAGTGGTGTAGTCAAAACTAGCCACTATGAATAATAAACAGCAGATAGTTACTGTCGTAGGGAGAAATCAAGACAAATTTCCAGTATGAAGGATCTCTTGGAATTCAACAAGAAAATCAACTCCTCACTCGAAAATTATCAAAATTTTCCCCTACTGGTTGGGTAGGATACTTCTACTAGAGCTTTAGGAAAACCCAAGGACATCCAACACATATGCCCTAAGAAAAATGTAATTAGGTAGAGAAATATTCATCTTCACTATCCTGATCTGAATCTGACTTTGTATTACTACCACTATCACTATCACTACGATAATCATCAGTAATATCAGGTTTTATGTCTTTAATATGCCAATGGCCCCACTTTGGGCGCCAAATTTGTGCAACTAAAGATAAACACTTATCCTTATTTGCTTGCTCTTTTTTTACAGCAATGCCTATGATGCTTTATGATGCTGCTCAGATTGTTACGGGAGGTCGTGGGTATCGTTATCTGCTAGTACGACAGATATATCCTTTGACAAATGTAAGGTATAAAGATAAAAGATATTAGGTATGCATGGGCACCAAGTTCTTTTTTTATTAAATGAAAATATCAAAAACATTGATTTGTCAAAAGATGATCTTTGTGCTTCTCAACAATAAAAAAAACAAAGTTCAGAAAACACTATATTCACAAAAGTCCCATGTGACAAAACATGTGTGACAAGATTCTAATGAAGTGACAAAGTTACAATCAAATTTGTTATTTTAAAGTTACAAAAGATTCTGGTCTCTCAATATTTGCCTTGAAATGACTGGTTGGTTTATTCACATTTTATTATCAGTTCTTGCGATGAGAAAGACTTACCCAGAGCTCTACTTTATCGAAGAATGTAGGAGCCTTGTATGGTCTCTCGAGACAATGGCTGCTCTACTAGCAGGATACAATCTGGATACAATCTGTAGTCGGTCTGGGGTCTTTCCTGGATCTCATAAGATGTTCGAACGATGAGGTAACGCTGTGAAAAATAAAAACAAACCAGTATCTTGTGGCAGGTTGAGTCACACGACTCGAGATATGACCATGATTGTACAAATCTAATCTAGATTTACTTATAGATTACCAAATGAATGATGATGAAATTTACAATAAATAGTTTATTCAGGGAATATATAAATGAGATAAAGAATTTAAATTTACAATAAATGTAAGATTTGCTGAGTTAAACAATGACTGAAATATTCAATAGGTACAGAAAGAATTCAATTTTACAATGAAACTCAAATTTGGTAATTTCTCAAGCAATGTTAGAGAAGAGTTCAATCTCAAGCAAGCATAAGAAAAAGATTTTCATAAAGATATTGTTTTCTATTATTTTTCAATTTAATAGTCAATTTCCAACGTTCAGTGGAACTGACTAGCAAAATAATGATAAGAAACTTGAACTATCTCATCAAGGATGAAAAGGAAATGTGTATCTCCTGACTGAGGAGAAACAGAGAGAGAAAGCAAGAGGGTTGAGATAATGCTTTCTTATAAAGTCACAAAGAAAGCAGATGGCTTTATTTGTGTCCAGAACTACTGAAAACGAAAGGTTATAAAAATATATCAAACTTCTTTTGGCTAGGCATCTAAACATGGGTAGTGATGTAGAAGAGAGCGAAAGATCTTACCAAGAGCTCAAAGCTTCATGAGTGAGTGTAGCTTCTTCTGATTAAGATAAAGAAATGAGGAATTCAAAGCATTTACTCACCCATGAATCCTGTTCTCCAAGCTGCCAGATCAGATTTTCTCACCGATCACCATCCAGGTTCAGGAATTTAGATCCTAGTTTACTGTTCTTGCCTTTTAAGCAGATTGATAACTTCTGAACATTCAGGAAAAACTTGTATCACTGAAAACCATAAAGCACAAACAGAAACAGATGTAATTCATAATCTTCTAACTTCAAGATTGATACAATTAATGAAAATTGTCTCGACTTTCACAGGTGAGAATTCATTTCAGCTGTGATCTGTGACATTTCAGGATTCAGGACCGACTCGTCAAAAGAGGGTACGAGTACAAAATGACATTCGATTATGATCACGCATAATACTCAAACTTTGAAGATTTTCAAATTAATCATGAAATTCATGAGTGACAGAGTGACGCACATGCGGCCATTTTACAATGTATCAAAATTGAATTTTCAAAGTTCAAATTAAACGTACCAAAAGAATATCGATTTGTATATCGATTCGCTCAGTGAAATAGATAAAAGTTAATTGTGTTTAAGTTAATTATTTGAAGTTTTGGAGATTTCAAAGATAATCATGAATGACGCACTTACGGCCATTTTGCATTCATGTTAGAAAGTAGCAAAAATGAAATTTAAATTTCAAATAAAACGTGCCAAAAGAATATCGATTCAATTAACGAATCAGACAGAAGTTAATCATTTTAAAGATAAAAATATATACGACCTTTCATTTCCTCGCTCTAGAAAAATTTTAAATTTCCGGATGGGAAAACTGAGAAAACAAACCACCGCTTCGAATGCTCACTTCAGAAAGGGACGATAGAAGTTCTCTAAGGGAGGAAGTCAATCTCTCTCACTCTGTCTATCATCAGTGTTACCAATCGCATAGCACAATTGAATAAATTGGAACAGCTCAATGAGATGGTGTTACCAACATGAAATTCAACAAATCGAAAAAATGGTAACGCAATGTTTTACATTTCGTTACAAACTGAACAGAGTATCAATATCCCTAGTGGCTCTTACGAAATTGGTGATATTGATGCTTTGTTCAGCAAACACATCACACCTATAACGTACAAGGAAAACCCTGAGGAATTTTTCTACCTCAAACCGAATAATAATACGCTGAAAAGCGAAATATTCTGCCTTAAACACTCAATCAATTTCCGACCTGCAAACAGTTTGGCCCGCATTTTAGGGTTTTTGTCTACTCTTCTCAAACCCAACTTACATTACGCATCAGATCTACCTGTAGATATCATTAAAGTACGTACCATACACATAGATAGATTTGAAATATTATGTTTCCTTTGATAGCTGTATGAGAGAAAAATGGACGATAGCTAAAATGAGTTGTATTTATGGTGCGGGGGATGATCCTGACTGGCCAGTCTTCTAGGGTTGCGTGGAAGGATATCTCCTTGATCTTCTTTGGGAGAGGTGGAGATAAGTATGGCGCAAGGCACTAATTTTGGTTCATAAGTTTGAAAAACACAAAAAAGACGTGGGTAATATCACTCAATATGTTTGTGGAGAAATCGTACTCTCTAGTTGAGATTTTCTGAGTTCGAAGTGTTCTTAATGGGCATTTTATTCGCGCACGGGAATATACTGATATAACACAGTGAGCAAACCAAATTGATTGATTAACACGTCCATTTGCAGAAGGTCGTTTAAAGAAATAGGTAATAAATGATATACTTATAATATAATAATTAAAGACAATACACATTACAAAAAAAAGCTGAGCGGAAACGCGACATGCCGCCCAACTAAAATACACAGTATTTTACGGTGCATCGAGCGGTAAGGGACAGAGATTGCTTACCGGGCGTTTCAAAACGCCAGAGGAGACTTTTACCGAAACCACTCTAACCTTACCATCAGTACCAGGAAAGGTTTCAATGACAAGGCCCATCGGCTATTTTCGGGGGGGTAAATTATCATTTTTAATGAGGACTAGAACACCTTCTTTCAATGGCGGGAAATCATCAACCCATTTAGCACGCTGATGGAGGGTGTGGAGGTATTCTTTGGACCAACGATCCCAAAAACTTCTATGCAACAGGGAGAGAAGCTGGACGACTGAGACGGTTTGTTGGAGTATTTCGAAAGTCTTCTTCAGGAAGGGCAGTCAAAGGCTCCATGGTCAAAAAATGCTCTGGAGTTAAAGCCGTAAAATCATTAGGGTCATTGCTGAAAGGAGTCAATGGCCGAGAATTCAGAGTGGCTTCTATTTGAGTGAAGACGGTGAGAAGTTCTTCAAAAGTTAGTATTTGATCCCCAATTACTCTTACTAAATGGGATTTTATGGATTTGATCCCGGATTCCCATAGACCCCCAAAGTTTGGGGCTGCAGAGGGGATGAAGTGCCACGTAATTCCTTCAAATGAAGACGACTTCTCGAATATTTTGTTCAAATGTCGATGGGCGCTAACGAAGTTCGTCCCACAATTGATATATAGATGATGGCATCTCCCACGACGTGCAAAAAATCTCCTAAGAGCAGCCAGGAAGGCGTCTGCGGACAAGTCGGATACTAGTTCGAGGTGCACAGCTTTAGTAGCAAAACAAACGAAGAGACACAAGTAAGACTTGAGAACCTTGGCACCCCTTGTCCTTGACATGGTAATGCAGAAGGGTCCAGCAAAGTCCACTCCTGTATGGAGAAAATATTTCAAGTGTGACACACGTGCGAGGGGTAGGTCACCCATGGTAGGTTGGGTTGACTTGGGGTTAATCCGCCAACATGTGATGCATTTAGATACGAAGCGCCTGATAGATCTCTTCGAGTTGATTATCCACCAGTTTTGGGCTAATAAATATTGGACCGTCTGTATACCGGCGTGAAAATATTTCTGATGGATATTCTCGATGAGGAGATCAGTAAATCTACTTCGACTGGGCAGCAGAACTGGATACTTTCGAGAATCGAGAATCGGAGCGTTTCTGAGTCATCCTCCAACGCGGATAAGACCCTGACCATCAATAAAGGGGGACAATTTTCGGAACATTTTGGGGAGCACCTTCCCATCTTTCAGTAGGGATATTTCGTGGAAAAGGCATACTGATTGAGTATGTTTGGCGAATATCAATAGGGACTGATGGATTTCGAAAGACGTGAGGAAACCTGTCCTTTTGGGAAATGTCAAACAGTTGTGTGTAAAACGACAGATATAACCTACAATCTAACTTTCGAGGAGAATTTCAAGAAAGTTGGATTGAGCAATAGTGACGTTCAAAGCCACCCGACGTTCCTCTTCCATAGCGGCAGGAAGAGCCGAAAACTCTTGGTCAGGAAGGCAGTTGGAGGTGAGGAGAAACTGAGGTCCCGCCCACCATGTGGGACAACTGGGGAATTCGCTGGGTAACAGACCCCTGGACCCCACATCAGCGGGATTGTCAGATGAAGGAACATGATACCAACAATTCGAGGAAATCCTTTCTTTAATGAAGGAAACCCTGTTACTCTCAAATGTTTTCCATCGAAAAGAAGGACCTTTTATCCAGCTTAGAGCTACCCTAGAGTCAGACCAACAATAGGTCTTTTCTATGTGAAGGGTCGTTTTGTAAAAATTGCGAATAAATTCAGTTAAGCGGGCAGTCAGAACGGCAGCGCAAAGTTCTAACTTGGGCATGGAAATTCTTTTCAACGGGGCAACCTTGGACTTACCACACACAAAGCGAATGGCTTTGTCTCCTGTATCTGACTGAAAAAGAAAATAAACGACCGAGCAATAACCTCTTTCGCTCGCATCACCAAAGCAGTGGAGTTCACAACTTTGAAATTTTTCTATGCAAAGTCGTCGTGACAATGGAAACTCCGACAAGGAAGGAAAATCGCTAATATATTTTTCCCAAGTTCTGACAATTTCAGCAGAGGGTTCCTGATCCCAGTCAATTCAGAGAACCCAAATTTGCTGAATCAGATGTTTAATGAGGAAAGTAAGCGGGGCTTGAATCCCAAGAGGGTCAAATATTTTGGCGAGAGTTGAAAGAATATTCCTTTTGGTGCAAGGAGATTTCAACGTGTTCACTGAGGACTTAAAGGAATCCGTGGAAGTATTCCACTGGAGCCCCAAAACCTTGCACGACGAGTCGGGTGAACTGTCGAAAGATAACGGATCGATACAGAGATGAGTGGGGGGTGGGTCAGTTAACAGAGCAGCATCATTACTGGACCACTTCCTCAATTCGAATCCGCCTTTATCTAAAAGCTATATCAACTGCCCTTTGAGAGTTGATGCAGTTGCGAAGGAGGGGACCGACACTACAATGTCATCCACATACGTAGAGGAGCGTAACGCCTCAGCAGCTAGGGAGTATTTTTCGCCATCTTCATCGGCAAGCTGTTGGAGGGTACGGATAGCCAGAAAGGGGGAAGACGATACTCCATACACGAGAGTTCGGAGTCGATAGGTGCTAACAGGTTCTTGGAGAGAGAAACGCCAAAAAATACGCTGGAGATTTTGATGCTCATCAGAAAGAAGAATTTTGCCGACGCATTGAATATCACCCTCAACTTGGTTGCCCCACTGTCATGCTTGGTAATTCAGTGGTGGGGGATGTAGTAAAAATGAGGCAGCTCCTTGCCATCAGATACGAGTGATTAGATCAAGATATTCTTGCATGAAGTTTTTGTATTGCTCGTACAATTCGGGTTGTCTTACAATACGTTTTTCCAGAGAATAGAAACGCTGGAGCGCGAAGTTTCTAATTCCAGGAAATTTAGTGATGGGTTATTGGAGGAAGATTGACAATGAATCGACAATTTGGAGTACGAGTTGTAGTGTCCAAGAATGTTTTCTCACACAAGGTGTCCTCAGGAGAACTTCCCGTGACTTCAGGAATAGATTCTAATTCCCAGAATCTTCTTACTGTTTCCTCCAAAGGTGTAACATAACTGAAGTTACTGAAAAGTGCAATGGTGGAAGTGGAGGGCCCAACATTGCATTTTCCCATCAAAATATAACCAAAGATGGTGTTAATGGCATCTGATTTTTCTTCGACTCCAGGAATATGTCCATCAAGTAGAACTTGAGAAAAAATGTCAGCACCTAGCAACAAGTCGATTGCACCAGGAATCGAAAACTGGGGATCCGCCAACCGTAGGTTGGAGAGGTGTATCCAATCATTTGTATGTATTTCGGAGTAGGGTAAATTGTCGCAAATCGTTGGTAGGACTACAGTATCAACAGTCAGTGTCGGTGTCGGCAAGGGACGAAGAGAGAGGGTAAGTTCTCCTTGAGTAGACCTGGCGCGCATGGAATCCAATCCCCGAATGCTTAGAGAAAGGGAAGTGGGTTGCAATCCCAACCGTTTGACACTCCTTTGACTTATGAATGAAGCCATACTTCCACTATCAAGAAGACATCTTAAGGGTTGAAATGTCCCCCTGATATCCATAACCTCAACTCTGGCCGTGGATATAAGCACAGCGGACTTGTATTGGGAAAATGCAACGTTAACGGAAGATGAACTGTTGGGGGTTGTTGAACGGGACACTTCTGATCTGGAAGAGGATGGAGCAGAACCAAGATTGGTAATAGTATCAGAAGAGGAGGCATTTTCAAAGTGCAAGAGAGTGTGGTGTGACTGTCCACATTTGTGGCATTTATATGAGCTATAGCAAGATTCGAAGCTGTGAGAATGGCTTAAGCAATTTATGCAAAGTTTTTTATTTTTTGCGAGTTTGTAAAGCTCGGAAGCGGCAATATTCATGAAATCAGGACATTTGTATATATTATGATCTGACTTAGAGCACAAAATACACTTAGCTCTTACCTCGTTAGTCTGAGCTAAAAAGGAAGTAGAACGGTTACAAGAGACTGGTTTGGGTTCGAGTTTTCTTGAAACAGGAAGTTTGCGGGAAATTTTAAGTTTTCCAAGGCATTGCAATGTTTTGCTAAAAAATCAAAAACCTCCTCATATTTGGGAACTTCTGAAGAATTGTGATGATGCTCAAACTGAGTGGCTACAACGATATCCACTCTTTTTAACAGCATCTGTACCAGAATGAAGTCCCATTCTGCTACAGGAAATTTCAAGTTTTCAAGAGCCGCTAAATTATCAGAAAATATATCTAAAAGCTGTCTCAATTCGTTCAACTTTGGAGCAATGTCCAAAGCCGACCAGTAAGCAGAAGCGATTACACGCTTGTTTTGGTAACGTTTCACTAACGGTTCGTATGCAATAAAGTAATTGGATGACGTCATAGGTAAGGTTTGAACAAGTTTCAAAGCCGCGCCTCTCAATGAAGTAAGTAAGTAATTGAACTTTTCTATTTTACTCAATCTAGGATTATTTCCGATAAGTGAATCAAACATTTCTATGAATGAGTAGAAAGTAAGGATATCTCCACTGAAAACAGGCAATTCTACTATAGGGAGCGGTATCTTACTAGCGGAACTTGAATCGGCAGTATTATTATTCGCGGTTTTTTCAGAAAATTTCAAATAAATTGCCTTGACATCGTAAAATGATGTTTCAAATTGTTTTCTGATCAAGTCTTCTCCATCAAAGGTGGTTTCATCGCTACTAATTAGGCCGATGACGGAGTTATGATTGATGAAAAATTCCGTTTTAATGTCTTCTATATTCTCCATATATTGTTTAAATAATGGAAAATATAGTGCATCTGCTTGAGCCTTTATGGAAACCTCGCGTTACTCTTGAAGCCTAATGATTTGAGTTTTCCTGAACGCTTGATATTTTTTTTATTTATCGGCCATTATGAAGTAAATTAATTAATTACGTAAATACCTTAAAGAAATAGGTATTAAATGATATACTTACAATATAATAATTGATGACAATACACATTACAAAAAAAAGCTAAGCGGAAACGCGACAGATAGCAACATACGTTCGGAGCATTCTATAACGAAGCACCGTCTCATACGATATACGAGTTTGCTGTTGGTATTGATCCTGGTTACGCAATTGACGAAATGCACAACCACCTCATTTATCTACCTATTGCTCATAGAGACGAAATAAACAATATTACGCTGCGAGTGCTGGACCAGCATTCTCAACTCGTTGATTTTCGAAACGAAGAAATAATCGTTCGTTTGGTATTGAAGTATGATGTTAACTATTCATAAAAATAACTCGCCACTATACCCCACCTCAGTCTTCACCAAGACCTTCAACGTGCGTCATTTACTGTCACCGGAGAATAAATTGTTTTTGGAATCTCTTGGTAATCATGTTATCCAATCAAGTCTTCAACATTTTCCGAAAACCACACAACGATGAATCCATACAAAAGGTGGAATGGCGGACTTACTACCCATAGGTCAAGTCATTTCGTAACAATGATGTCATTGAAATCAACATCCAAACAATCTGACGCTTACGATGCTTTGTATGATAGCCTGCTATTCATCAGTGGAAAAGTTGTGAAAAACAAAGGAGATGGTCGTGTAACATTCGTAAACAATGCAGGCGCTTTCATGTTTCAATCTACTAGCTATGAACAAAGTGGTATGGAATTGGAGACGGTTCGTGAAATTGGAATTGATAGTACTGTCAGTGACTTTCTCACCTACACCGACGAAGATATCACGCACTTGGCCAATTCAAGTTGGACTTTTCCCAGCAACGCTGGGGTTATCAACACCACTGATCTATCATTCAAGATGCTCAAACCCATCAAACATTTTTTGAATATTTTCAACGATTATCAATGTGTTCCTATGGCAAACATACCATCCGATTAGTACGAGCTGCTCCAAAATAAAGGAGACCGCTGGATCGCCGGCTGGTACAACAGCAGTCAAGTTGGAAATTGAAAATAATGAACTCAAAGTAAAGCGAATCTTTCCGCATGATAAAATTAAATTGCAACTCTTGAAGGCCATCCAAGCTGATCTTAAAATAAAATGGGAACTTAATATGTTTCCTGCTCTCAAACAAGGTGCAAAAAGTGAAACATGGGCCGTCAAGACTTCATCTTTTCTCGAAAGCCCTCGTTATGTGATTGTATGTTTCCAAAAAGATGCACTATGCACAATTCGGTCTCAGCTACAAAATTACTGATCAACATAATCCTCTGCTGAGCTCCACCGAATTTGTTGGCAAGACTCTCTTTGAAATCGATTGTTCCAGAAGGGACGAGAGCATAGAAAGTTCCACTGTTCTCTCTCGAAATCGAGGCATCTGAATACTAGAGCCTATTGCATCATTGTGCACGACACTGTTATTGAGCACCTCCCACTCAGCGAAATCATTAACAAATTCTACTGAACATATGCTTTTCACTTCAGTATCAATTACAGAGTCATCATAAGAATAGCTGTTGTAGATATTCAAGGCTTTACCATCGAGTAACAATTCCATCTTAAGGAGATTGCCATTAGGATTGCAATTCAATGTAGTAATTTTTTGCAGCTGCCAACCATACCATTTTCCTCTTTGAGTAGAGCAGATAAACGTATTGCCTGTTCGAGCGAAACATTCATGGATTGAGGTATTACTCTGGATTTGTGGAATATCATCAATTAGATTTCATACTCAAGAAAAATTTACAAAATGTTGATATCATTTATGTACGAGGACTTCAAAAACTTGACTATCTTACTAAAAAATTTCATCAATTGGACCTATCTACACGTGTTGTGAATTTGGAAGACTATGATAATACGTCATGGATGGTTCCAGCATTCGGAATCAACGATGGAATCTCACCTTGTATGCATCACATTGATAATCAACCCCACTATAATTGCAGTCTCCGAAACGTAGATATTCTATACAAATGGCTTTGTGATGTGTTACCAAAATAAAACTGTATAATGAATTTTTCTTTTCAAATTGTTTTTTTATCTAACGTCACCTGATGATGAAAAACGAAAACGCAACGTTTTGAAAACGCAGCGTTTGGAAAAATCTCCACCTCATACCCTCAATGATGTGTTTTTTCTTTAACCCCTATGTTTCTCCTCTTAAATGATATGTTGGTACACCTGGTATACTAAATTTGACAAGCAGTCGCCATATTTTTTCTCTTAAATGATATGTAAGACGTCCTATATATATTTTTGCTGAATACTTTGCTACCCCCATTGCCCCAATGACCCAATTCCCACATGACATTTGACACACACGCAGCAGTCACGTTCATTTCTCTTAAATTATACATTTTGAAACACCCTGTATACTTTCCTCATTGAAATTGCACCTTCAAACGTTGCACCCTCGTTACCTCGCAAATTTTTACATTTATTCCAACATCATCATTAATATCAGACTTAAATTCCAATCACAATCATTATTTTTTTTTAATATTCAAACAGCGTGCTCTGGTAGCTGGAGAAATATATACCCCACATTTGTACATCAACTTGTACGAAGTCTCCGTGTAGGCAAGGCCAGCGTCACTCGCTACCAAACATAAACCGCTGGTTCACACCTCTGCTGCTGAAATATTTTTTCTTGTTAAATTCAATTCAGTTAATTCAAAATATGTGTGCTTCGCGCTCTATTGACAAAATGTTATCATTCTAAGGGATCTTCTCGACTACGTCACGCGATGAACGCGAAGCAGTGACGGCCGACCCCCTAGCGTTTGGCATGCTTGACCATACTGCTGTCCAAATTCTCTCTTAGGTGATCTACTCTAAAATGTTTTCAGCATTGCATCGTTGCCGCTTCTATCAAAAAGTCCTAGCAACTTTAATATTTTTACTAAAATACCCCGTATATTGGCACATTTTTATAATCGCCCTTTTATTACAATTCTTTTTTGTTGATAATGCCCTATACCTATCTCTATCGGGTTTCGAGATAAAAAATAATTTGTGTCAAATATTGTTCAAAACATAGCACTAATTGAACTTAAGTAAATAAGTACTCACAACTCATTTTGATGTTAGTTTGTATAAATTCAAAGTATTTAATCTACACCAAGAAATCGACTCCATATCATACAGGTCCCGCTAAAATTACTATTATTTATTTATTTATTATTTTCAATTGAAACCCCCTGTATATTACTCGATAAATTGAAAGATAAAGAGAAATGCTTTAAGATGACATACCATGTCCCTATTCCTAAATCATAAAGTTTGAGAGCACAATGGAAGGATGCGTTTGAGATTTTAAGAATGGAAGAGTTTATTCATCGGATAGTTTGTTAAAAATAATATTTGGGAATATCAGAAAATACAGAGTGAAAAGAAAATCAATTGAAAATTATATTTGGGGAATGGATTCTAGAAAATATCAAATAGTACAGGGTGACCAGAAAATCGATTAAATTGAAAAAGGAAAATGAATTCGAACAAAATATTCAAAAATTAACTAGGGTCAACTATAAAAATAAAAACGACAGCTTTTTAAGAAATATACGGGGTGAGCTGGAATCAAATGAAATTATAATAATGTACATTGAATTGGAATAAATGGTGAACATGTCTAGACTCATTTGAGTAGTGAGACATGAGACTTATACTGGGTGAATTAAAAATTGAAAACATTGTTAATTCATAGTGAAATGGCAAATGAAAGGTGTAAATGATAGGTAATAGTGAGAAGAATACATACGCACTATTAGTTAGATATTTGAACAGATTAAGTAGTAAATCTGATAAATTGGAGACGGTAGGTATGTTGTTTGAAAATGAAGTAGGTATGATAAAAAATTACATTTATACGTGGTGAAGAGGGGGGACCAAAATGAGTTTGAAAACATGAAAGTGAATGAGAAAATTAAGAATATAATATATTATTGCTTATTTATTGAAAATATATAGTATACAGCGTGACTGACGGTCGATGGTAGGTTACACGTTTCTGGAAAACGCAACTCGGGATTTTTCTGAAAATTTTGTGATTTATATTATCTCACCTGTTCTACCGATCTAAAATATTTTCTGCAATGCGACGTTGCCGCTTCTATCAAAAAGCCTTAGCAATTTTTATATTTAAAATGGAACACCCCGTATATTGACACATTTTTAGAATTGCCCTTTTATTATAATACTTTTTTGTTGATAATGCCCTATACCTATCTCTATCGGGTTTCGAGATAAAAAATAATTTGTGTTAAATATGGTCCAAAACAGCACTAATTGAACTTAAGTAAATAAGTACTCTCAACTCATGGAAAGTTGATATTTTGATGTTAGTTTGGACAAACTTAAAGTATTTAACATAGACCGAGAAATCGACTCCATATCATACAGGGCCCGCTAAATTTACTATTATTTCCGTTTTGCATGAAAGTTGTCAAAAGTTCGTTTCTTCAAATGAAACCCCCTGTATATTACTCGATAAATTGAAAGATGAAGAGAAATGCTTTAAGATGATATACTATGTCCCTATACCTAAATCATCAAGTTTTCTTAATGAAGCCGCTATTTTAAGAAATATTGTTTTTTAAAGAATTTAATTTTAGGTAGCCTTGAAAATATCAAGTTTATGACAGTTCGGTGACTTTTATATGTAGGTAATAAATAGCTATTGACAGCGTTTCTGAAGATCTTCAAAATGAATGCAAGTACATAATGAATATTCAAACGGAGTTCTTATGAAATCATTTATTATAAACAGATATTGTGTTCAAATCATCGTCAGAACATACAGAAAATGTAACCAAATATATCCTGAATTAACACCAATGAACGAGAGTAAGTTTTCTGTTTGTATCTCTAAATTTATTTTCAGTTGACAATGAGTTTCTGAACGTGTTTTCCTCACATACGTCATATACTTCAATTGTTTCAGTCACTTTCATGTTTTGAATTATTTATTATTTTCATTGCCTCTATTCCCTGTATACACATTTTTTCTATCAATCTCCATTTTAAATCAACTGTACCGTCTTCAATTTCGTAGATTTATAACTCATTTTGTATAAAAATCATCTAATTGAGAGGGTGTGTATGTTTTCTTCTCATATTCATCATTACGGCCTTTTATTTAGCATTTTTCCGCAAGTTCACTATGTCTTCATACAGTATACCTAAATCACATCAGAACTTCCGTATCATCTACTCATACATGGAATTAATTTTTCTGTCGTGTTTTTCAAGTTACAATATACAGCGTGTCTCACGGTCGATGGTAGGTTAGACGTTTTTGGAAAACGCAACTCAGGATATTTCTGAAAATTTGGCGTTTTACGTTTTTTTGCCTGTTCTACCGATCTGAAATATTTTCAGCATTGCGACGTTGCCACTTCTATCCAAAAGTCTTAGCAACCTAAATATTTAAAATAAAATACACCGTATATTGACAAATTTTTAGAATCGCCCTTTTATTACAATAGTTTCTTGTTGATAATGCCCTATATAATCTCTATCGGGTTTAGAGATAAAAAATAATTTGTGTTAAATATAGTCCAAAACATAGCACTTATTGAACTTAAGTAAATAAGTACTCTCAACTCATGAAAACTTGATATTTTGATGTTAGTTTGTACAAACTCAAAGTATTTAATCTACACCAAAAAATCGACTTCATATCATACAGGGTCCGCAGAAATTACTATTGTTTCCGCTTTGCATGAAAGTGGTCAAAAGTTCGTTTTTTCAAATGAAACCCCCTGTATATTACTCGATAAATTGAAAGATGAAGAGAAATGCTTCAAGATGATATACCATATCCCTATACCTAAATCATCAAATTTTCTTAATAGAACCGCTTTTTAAGGAAATATCTTTTCGTGTATTTAGCGCAAAGAGATTGATTGTTGCTCGACAAAGAGAGTTATCGAGCTTCGCGAAGCAGAGCGCGGTAATCTTTGGAGAGCGGCAATGACAATTCAAGTGACATAAAAAGAAGAAAAATTTTATCCAAATGTTTTGTGTATTTTGAAGTAAAATAAAATTGCCGTCTGTATTTATTTATAATGACACAGTAAATGCTGAGAGATATCTCCAAATATTAACAACGACTGTTACTAATTTCCTCGAAAATTTTCCGTTAGAGGAATATAGGAATTCGTGGTTTCAACTGGACGGAGCGTCAGCTCATTCCACCCAAGAAGTGTCCAGGGAACTTTACGAAATGTTTGACGATCGTTGGTTCAGGCATTTAGTTCCGTAGGATTGGCCACCGAGATCACCGATCTCACGCTGCTTGGCTTTTTTATGGTTTGTTTTAAAAGAAATGGTGTACAGTACTCCAGTACCTACCAAAATAAAACTGCAACGGTGAATATTGCGGTGTATTGAAGATCTGGATCCTCATGAAAATGAAAAAGCAACCACGAGTCGCGTGCAAAAGCACATTATAAAATGTTTAAAATGTGATGGTTAAAATTTCCAGCATTTATTGTGAAAATGTTTACAGTTTTGTTATTTTTAATCTTCCTAATTCTGTTATTTGTACTTTCACATGTTGTAGACAAGTAAATCTAGCTTTTTACCTTACATTTTTTGATACAGTTGTTCCCTGGAAGTTTTGAGCCATCATAGGTAGTTGTCAATAACTATTTATTAACTACATATAAAAGTCACCGAACTATCATAAACTTGATATTTTCAAGGCTACTTAAAATTAAATTCTTTAAAAAACAATATTTCCTAAAAAAGCGGCTTTATTAAGAAAACTTTATTATTTAGGTATAGGGACACAGTATATCATCTTAAAGCATTTCGCTTCACATTTCAATTTATCGAGTAATATACAGGGAGATTCATTTGAGGAAACGAACTTTTGACCACTTTCGTGTAAAACGTAAATAATAGTAATTTTAGCGGGTCCTGTATGATATGGAGACGATTTCTCGGTCTAGATTAAATACTTTAAGATTGTCCAAACTAACATCAAAATATCAAATTTCCATGAGTTTAGAGTACTTATTAAGTTCAATTAGAGTTAGGTTTTGGACCATATTTAACACAAATTATTTTACATCTCGAGAACTGATAGAGATAGGTATAGGGCATTATCAACAAAAAAGTATTGTAATAAAAGGGTGATTCTAAAAATGTGTCAATATACGGGGTGTTCTATTTAAAATATTAAAATTCCTAGGGCTTTTGGATAGAAGCGGCAACGTCGCAATGCTGAAAATATTTTAGATCGGTAGAATAGGTAAGAAAATGTAAAACACAATATTTTCAGAAAAATCCCAAGTTGCATTTTCCAGAAACGTCTTACCTACCATCGACCGTGAGTCACGCTGTATACTATATATTTCCAATAAATAAGCAATAATATATTATATTCTTAATTTTCTCATTCACTTTCATGTTTTCAAACTCATTTTGGTTTCCCCTCTTCACCACGTATAAATGTAATTTTTTATCATACCTTCATTTTCAAACAACTTACCTACCGTCTTCAATTTCTCAGATTTACAACCTAATCTGTTCAAATATCTAACTATTAGTGCGTATGTTTTCTTCTTACTACTACCTATCAATTACACCTTTCATTTGCCATTTCATTATGAATTAACAATGTTCTCAATTTTTAATTCACCCAGTATATGTCTCATTTTTCACTAGTCAAACGAGTCTAGACATGTTCCCCATTTATAACAATTCAGTGTACATTATTATTATTTCATTTGATTCCAGCTCACCCCGTATTTTCTTGAAAAGCTGTCGTTTTTATTTTTATAATTGACCCTATTTATGTTTTGAATATTTTATTTGTATTCATGTTCCTTTTTCAATTTAATCGATTTTTTGGTCACCCTGTACTATTTGATATTTTCTTGAATCCATTCCCAAATATAATTTTCATTTGATTTTCTTTTCACTCTGTATATTCTGATATTCCCAAATATTATTTTTAACAAACTATCCGATAAATAAACTCTTTCGTTCTTCAAATCTCATACGCATATTCCTTTGTTGGTATTCTAATTATAACCACACACCACACCTGTTTCGACAAGAAATTTTGTCGATGTATGCCTTCCATTGTGCTCTCAAACTTGATTTAGGTATAGGGACATGGTATATCATCTTGAAGCATTTTTCTTCATCTTTCAATTTATTGAGTAATATACAGGGGGTTTCATTTGAAAAAATCGAACTTTTGATGACTTCATGCAAAACGGAAATAATAGTAAATTTAGCGGGCCCTGTATGATATGGAGTCGATTTCTTGATGTAGATTAAATACTTTGAGTTTGTGCAAACTAACAACAAAATATCAAGTTTTCAAGAGTTGAGAGTACTTATTTACTTAAGTTCAATTAGTGCTATGTTTTGAACCATATTTAACACAAATTATTTTTTATCTCGAAACCTGATAGAGATAGGTATAGGGCATTATCAACAAAAAGTATTGTAATGAAAGGGCGATTATAAAAATATGTCAATATACGGGGTATTCTATTTCAAATATTAAAGTTGCTAGGACTTTTTGATAGAAGCGGCAACGTCGCAATGCTGAAAATATTTTAGATAGGTAGTACAGGTGAAAAAACGTAAAACGCTTAATTTTCAGAAAAATCCTGAGATGAGTTTTTCCAGAAACGTCTGACCTACCATCGACCGTGAGTCACGCTATACAGTGTGTCGCAGCTAAAACTTGTCACCCCCCTAATATCCAAACTCATGAAAAAAAATTGAAAATCGCTCAGACCCGTCGATTTTTATTTCAAGGGGGAACACTTTTAACAAATACACCATCATTGTGTTGTCAACCCCCTCAACCCCAGCACCCCCTACTTCAGAATTTTCAATGGGACTACTATACTTGTGATACATCATTTTGAAGGGAATTCAATCCCAAATACATCGGTGTACTGAAATTGAGGATCGATCAAGTGTTGTTGAAGTTTTGATGAAAACTAAGTTTTATCCAGATATTTTAATTTTTCATCACCTCAAATGTTAACGTCGAAAGAAAGGTTCACTGTGGGTACGCCACTGTATTGAAAAATAATATGCTGTCAGAAATAATAGTTTCGAAGGTGAGACAGACGTTTTTATGAAAAAAAAATTGCCCTCATGTGTTTTTGTATACGCATATCTTTGTTTACGCCTTGATAATTGATGTATTCGAGTCACTGCATTCAACAATTTGAAAACATTCGAAAATGGTTTATACTGTACAAGAGAGAATATCCATTGTAGCTGCGTATTTCGAAAATGGACGATGTGCTAGAGCTACGGCTCGAAGTTTCAATGAAAGTCATCCAGAAAACACCACATCATATCAGTACGTGCTTCAATTGATGAATAAGTTCTTGGAGTCGGGATCAGTGCTGAATAAAAAACATGAACGAGAGAAGCCTATGAGAAATGAGGGGGTCGCTGTTGCAGTTGTAGGACATGCAGTGATGGACAACATTCAATCGTTAAGACAACTTGAGACTATTTCTGGAGTTTCGAAAAGCAGCGTACATCGAATTCTGAAAGACGCAAAATTCCATCCTTATAAAATGCAGAATGTACAAGAATTAAATGAAGATGATCCTGACAGACGTACAGAGTTTTGTGAAATCATGAATCAATTATTGATTGGTGATAATAATTACCTCTACAATGTGTGCTTTTCTGACGAATCTTCTTTTTATTTAGATGGACATGTGAACAGGCACAACTGCAGATACTGGAGTGACGAAATCCCCATTGGTACAGGGAAACTCATTCACAAACTCCCCAGAAATTGAATGTTTGGGCTGGTATTCTGGGAGACCATATTGTAGGTCCATATTTTATTGATGGTATCCTCAACGGACAAACGTATCTTGAACTTCTTGATACAACTGTGAACCCCAGAATCACTCAGTTACTTAAAGACGATGATAGGTTACTTGACGGTCAGCTCACCTTTCAACAAGATGGAGCTCCTCCACATTTTGTTGCACCTGTACGTCAATTTTTAGATGCCAGTTTCACAGGGCGATGGATTGGAAGGCGAGGACCAATAGAATGGCCGTCTAGATCTCCTGATTTATCACCATTAGACTTCTTTTTATGGGGTCATTTGAAATCCAAAGTTTATATTACCCAGCCAACTTCTCTTGATGATCTACGCAGGAGAATTGTTGTGGAGTGTCGTGCAGTGACTCCAGAAATGTTGAGCAATGTGCGAAGAAATTTCGAAGATCGCTTATACTTCTGTATGGAACTGAATGGTTCACATTTTGAACCTTTCATACGATGATAACATGTTAGGTGATGAAAAATAAAAATATCTGGAAAAAATTAGTTTTCATGAAAACTTCAACAACACTTGATCGATCCCCAATTTCTGTACACCGATGTATTTGGCATTGAATTCCCTTCAAAATGATGTATCACAAGTATAGTAGTCCCATTGAAAATTCTGAAGTAGGGGGTGCTGGAGTTGAGGGGGTTGACAACACAATGATGGTGTATTTGGTGAAAGTGTTCCCCCTTGAAATACAAATCGACGGGTCTGAGCGATTTTCCATTTTTCTCAGGAGTTCGGATATTAGGGGGGTGACAAGTTTTAGCTGTGACACACTGTATATTGTGACTTGAAAAACACGACCAAAAAATAAATTCCAAGTATGAGTAGATGATACGAAAGTAAGACGGTACATTTGATTTAAAATGGAGATTGATAGAAAAAATGTGTATACAGGGAATAGAGGTAATGAAAAAAATTAATAATTCAAAACATTGAAGTGACTGAAAGAATTGAAGAATGTGACATATGTGAGGAAAACACGGTCAGAAACTCATTGTAAACTGAAAATAAATTTAAGGATACAAACAGAAAACTTGAATATAATTATACTGGTTTAGAGAATAAAATGTATCTGATGGTCTAGTTCGTGAACGGAACTCAGTGGTGATTCGTTCATTGGTAGTATCAAATAAGACACTGCGGTTGAGTTTATGGGGTTTCGTTGGGTTCACCTACAGTTGTTGACATAGCAAATACGCTAACATAAATCAATAAACAGTGCAACGACAAATAATGACAATAGTTGTGCTACACCTGTATAGACTTAGTCTTTTGGCATTTTTCAATGTGAGTATTTGGAAATAATGCCAATATTTTATATTTTTCTATAAAATGTTCTAGTCACACTCATACTTGAAGTTTTTCTACAAACAATATTGGAGGTATTCATTCGGTCCGAAAATTATATAACCCGAGCGGATAAAATGAGTAACCAGAGAAAATGACTTTTATGGTGATGCGTTGTATAAGAAGAATGTATATACAACTACTGCATATACATATAACAGAATGTTGTTCCTATCGAGTAGGTACCTTGATTGTTTTTTTTTCAGTAACATATCTTGGAGTCTCTTACAATAATACTCATGCCAATACCAACGAGGAAAAAAACAACTCAAACAAGCGGGGCGCTGAGCTTACATGCTAGTTGGATAATACTCTTCATATTCGTTACACTTCTTCATCTGTTGGAGACAGTATTGGCGGCATGCACTTGCCTATTGGATGATTCACTAGCTCTATAATTCACCTAGACCTAAAGTTATTATAAACTTGGTGTACGTCTGCAAGTCTGTCTGTTAATTATTCATAAAATGTCTGAATAGTCGAACTCATTAAAATAACATTTGCAACAGTAAAATTTCTATTTCACCGAAGTTACACTCTATTAAGACAGCTGATTTCGTGGATTTTATTAGGTCACCCCCCTCCCCTTTTTCATAGTTCGAGTTATAGGAGAAACTACTATGTAATGACTGCGCGCTACACGTCATTATACAACTAACTCGTGAAGTATTTAGACGTGATTTTGGGTTTTATGGTGGAGATTTTAGAATTTTTAATTGGATATTTTTCAAAATTGGAAATTTATTTGATAATCAAAGACTCAACCAAAATGATTCGTCGTTTTGGACTTCAATGTAGAACTTTGGAATTCAGAATCGCACCAATACCTAAAGTTGCAGAACCTGTGAGTTGGGTGAGAGACGCCATAACTCAGATAGTATTGAACGGTACGACTGGTCTGACATCAACTGATTATGTTGGTTTCAACTTTTGTTCCAACGAATTTTCACGTGGACATGGCTGGATGCAATTCAAACCTATAGCTGAAATTACGGTTGATCATGTTTTTGATAAAATCTCCTCGATTTATCAATCCAATTCCAGCGGTCTGAATACTGATACATTTTGTCTCGGTGTGACATCTGTCAAATTACCAACCGGAATGGGTAAAAGAAGTTGTCAATATAACACATTCGAAAAAGAGTGTCGAAAAATACAGGGCATTATCACCATCAATAATACCGATGGTCGCTGTCTAGCATGTAGATAAAGACCCGCTTATAGAGCGGTTCTTAAGGACACTGGTAAAATTCCATATCAAAAGGCGTTACAGTTAATGGCGACTGCTAATGTTACTATTGCTACTGAAGGAGTCGGTATACCCAAACTCAAATAATTTCAAACTCATCTTCGTGGGTATAAAATTGTGGTATACAGGTATGGTAATAAAGGTAGGGATGTTATTTTTGAAGGGGACGGTTTTGGGCCCTCGTTGAATCTCCTATTCAATGAGGGTCATTACAATGTAATTAGTTCACTCACAGCTGCATTCTGCTGCGGTTATTACTGAGAAAAATGTCATGTTCCATACGACCGTGAAGCAAATCTAGGTGTGGTGCACAGGTGTACATGTCTCGGGTGTCGACAATCTCCTGCTTGAGACAAAGGTGAACGAAGGATTGTGTGTGACAAATGTAAAATATCATTCTATGGACCAATATGTTTCGAAAATCATATTGAGCTAAAATATGTGAGCAAATCCGTAGATATGAAGATTGTTTCAAAGTCGTCCCTACCGACAGAAATCATACTTGTGGAGAGATCTATTGTAAAATTTGTAATAATCATCAACCCGCAAACCACCTTTGGTACTTTCAACCTGATACAAATACTCTGAAAAACAAAGATATTTTGTTTATTTTTTACGACTTGGAGACGAGGCAGGAAAAAGTTCAAGATGATGGCTCCTGCCTACACGAGCCAAATCTGTGTGTGTTTAGGCAATGTTGTTCTGATTGCATTTCAGTCAATGGGTCCTTTTGCAATAGGTGTGGAGTTAGAATCCAAATTTTGAAAAATAATCCTATCGACAGATTCATGGAATACGTGATGGGCAAAGAAAATTTTTCAAAAAATTGTCATCTTTGCTCATTATGTGGATTTGATCATCAATTCGTTCTGAACTATGTTGTAACGAAAACCGATTTGGTGCCCGATCTCATTAAATTTCTTGATTCACCCAATTATTTTCCCATGGCCCTCTCCAAACTTCCAAAGGCTTTTGGAATCTCCGAAATGTGAAAAGGATTTTTCCCACACCTCTTCAACCGCCTAGAGAACCAAAATTACAAGGGCCCCATACCCCCTATCGAATTTTACAATCCAGACCATTTGCAATCCAAAGACCGTGAAGAATTAATCAAATGATATGGTGAACGAGTCGCTGAAAGTTGCGTTTTTAATTTTCAGAAAGAAATCTTTTATTACTGTATTTTCGATGTCGATATTCTGAATCAGGCATGCAAGTTTCGTCAACTGATGTTGGATGAAACCAATGTGTGCCTATTCACGGAATCGTCAACAAAAGCCTCATCCTGCAACAAGGTATTCAGGCGTAACTTCCTGAAACCTAACACAATTGGGATCATCCCCAAAAGAGCCTACAGGTACACGGAAAATCAATCGAAAATTGAAATTCAATGGTTACTGTGGGAAGAGAGAGAAAGGGGAGTCGAAATAAGACACGCTGGGAAGGGCCCGGAGGCCATATCCGGAGGTTTAAAACTCGATGGAGTTTCTCCTGAGACTAATCAAATATTTGAATTTGAGGGATGCTATTACCACGAGTGTCTTCATTGTTTTACGCATCAAAGAGATGAACTCCTACATGATGACTCATCGGAGACTATGAACCTCAGGTATGATGCAACTAATGTTGAAATCGAAATGCTAAAATCTCTAGGATATGAAGTCATTGAGATGTGGGACTGTAGTTTCAAACGTATTTTATGGAATAACGAAGAATTACGTAACTACTCAAAAAATCGCCCTATTGTTGTACAATCACCTCTTAATACTCGTGATGCTTCTTAAGGAGGTCAAACGGGTAATAGTAGATGATCTATGCGAGGATTGGAGCCGCATGCGCAGTACGGTTAAGCATGCCAAACGCCATCGGGGGAATACTCGGAGTTGGATAGAGGAGATCTGTAGAAGTCGGATAGGGATTTGGCCGTCGCTGATCCGCGTTCATCTCTATAGATCCGCTTGAAAAATAACGTTTTGCCAATAGAGCGCGCAGTTTGAATATTTTTCAATTAATTGAATTTGAAAGAAAAAAAGATTTCCGAAAACGAGTTTTGAACCATCGTCCTATTGTTTGGTAGTCCTCAATCTCAGCCATGGCTCCACTGAGCGTTTGTATTAGGTGGTGAGAAAATAGGATATATAAAAATTTATGTATAGAGAACGTCTCAAAACACAGAGAAAAAACTGCATGTATGTGTCAAATGCTAGGTGAAAAATGAGTCATCGGGGTAATGGGGATATCGAAGTATTCAGACATAGTATATACAGGGTGTTTCAAAATTCATAATTTGAGAGAACAAACGTGACTACCGCGTGTAAGTCAAATGTCATGTGGGAAATGGGTCATTGGGGCAATGGGGGGAGCGAAGTATTCAGCAATCAGGGCTCTATCGATTGCAACTTTACAATTTCAGTTCCGTTCGACGGTTTACCCTGTTAGCATATTCTTGATCCTTCTCAAAATCCATAGGCTATTGTAGGACATATTGAAGTATATCATCAAAAAATATGGAGAGAAGAAATCAACCACTGATGGGGTCGGTCATTTTTAACGTGCGATACCCAGTATGTGCCAGTTTGACTCTGTTTCTTTTTCGGTGATAAAAGATAGGAGACAGACAGATTGACAGACAGGCAGAGTGACAGATAGTCAGTTTGATCAAAGCAGAACGAACTACTGAACTAACCTTATAAAACGTCCATTTCAGTCGCATTTTTGCATGTTTTGTCGTTTAAAATTTCAGTTATTTTTCGAACGCGAAAACGTGTATTTTGAGCAATTTGAAAATGTGAAATCTCCATAAGAAATACATGTAAACATACAGTTTTTTTCGGTTTAATTGAAGGTTGTTTTTCAGAACGCGAAAAACGTTTATTGTGGTTGCATTTTTGCGTGTTTAGGCGTTTCAAATTTTAGTTGTTTTTTGGAACGACAAAAACGACTATTTTAATTATATTTTTGCAGGATATCGCCGCCGCAGTACGTTTTGTTTCGTGCCAGTTTGACTCTGTTTCGTTTTTGGTATTCATTTTCAGGTGGGTGGGGAGAGGGTTAGGTAACTTTATTTTTGGAAAGTATGTTATTGCCATTGAATAGTTGAAATAATCAGTGACAGAGTGACATCTAAAGAATACAGACAGAAGGTTGAAGATTTTTCTAGACGTGTCCAAGAGTTAAAGAAAGATATTCAATTTTATGAAGATAAGCAGAATGTAGTGAAGCAGTTGAATAATTTGAGCATTCAAGACAAACTGTTCAATGGGAATTTGCAGAAAACGAGATATCCGTTAAGAAGAACCCAGCCTCAAGCATTGTAGCATATTTCTCCGCAATTGAAAAAAAAAATTATACTTTTGACTGCAATATTGATTAATATTTTATACGTCAACGTACCGAAAAGAGTGAAATTCATGGCAATATGCGTGAAGGCAAATGATTTCGATCATGGTTGTAATAGAACACCATGGAAAACAAATCGTTTAACTCGGGTTAATGAGGAGCAGTTAGCAGTATTTGTTAGTGATGTTCCAAAGAATACAGCATTCAAGTATAAGCTGAAGCTGATATTTCAAGATCTTCGAGAAACAGACACAAAAACTGAATATTTAATTCCAGCAGGGCGGGAGAAAATCACATCAAAAATGTAATTTCAAATTCACAGAATCCTCATCATAGTATCTAAAATATTAGTATGTATAGTAATGACAGTTGTTCAAGAAATTATTATAGAGGTCAATAAAAAATAGATAATTTGGTTTAAATAAAAATATTCTAAACTTGAATTTCGATAAATTTTTTCCACCTATAAATATATGAAAGAATTAGAACTTGTTATCAGTTAACGTTGAAACAAACCATTCAACGCTATCAATTATGGAAAAACTGCAGGAAATTCAATTATTATGCCGGAAGTAATAATCAGTTGGCATTGAAACGCGTTTATCGAACTAACGGTCATCGAAAAACCCAGACCAGCAGTTTCGTTATCAAAACCATAGAGTAACGATTAGTGCGTTATCTACTTTGCGTACATGAGAACTGTTGTTTATTCTTGAATATTCTCGAATGTTCTTTTCTTATCACACCAGAGTTATAAAAGTAGTTGGGATGTGCGGCGAACGTAAGTGTTCGATTGTCGTTCAGCAGCAGCAGTGATCAGTTAGATATCTTCAGTTATTTTTCGTTTTGTGTATTTGTGCATCTATCTCTAGATAAAAAGTAAGTTTTTCATACATTTTCTATTAGGTGATGAAAATGTTTTTCAGTTAAATTGGAATAAATGTTTTCATGTTTGGTTTTTTCAGATGAAGTTAGTTTCACGTTTTTACGTTTGGGTTTTTGCATTTTCGTCTTTCGTTTAATTTATAATCCATGCGACTTAATTGTTTTCGAATTACAAAACTCTTTTTCAACATTTTTGCGTGTTTTCATCATAGCAAAATCTTTTTATTCTGGTGGGTTTGTTCAGATACAAAAATTAAACGTAACGTCAGTTGTGGAGAGGAAGTCAACCACCAAATTAGCAGAGTTGCCAATGGGGACGCCGCAGAGAATATTTCATACCAAAATCATTAGGGGGACATTGGGCGAGGTGGTGTTGGTAGATTTGGGGGAGAGAATCACGTTCTTCCCCAGCGGGTGACGGACGGATATCGCCAATATATTGAAGAATTTTCGAGTGGGAAATTTTCGATCGTCTTCAAGGGGTTGATAAATACGGGGAAAGCTAATCCAGCTACGTCATTCAAGATTAAAGAAAATTAAGGTCAGTATTGGTGTTTTTCATTCGTCATCGGTTTTTCACATCTGTTGAGAGTTCGTTTGAAATTTTTCGGAGTTGTTAGGGGTTGGAGTCATCGGGGTTGCAACCTTGCCTTCAAAAAGCTTCTTATTGTACCCATTATATTCCAAATCTTTCGGGTATGACTGTAATTTTATTATATGGGATGTAGCAGAACGAGGAAGTGTGAGCATACTTCCCATCAATAAAGAGAAATATATTTCATTTACTCAATACGATAGTGAAACTAGTATTAAATTCAGATTCATAGATTCATATCGTTTTATGGAAGCCAGTCTCGATGAGTTGGTTTCCACAATAGATGTGAAAAATTTGAAAATTAAAAAAAAAAATTCACAATTAGATGATGAAAAATTCAAGCTCCTCACTGGGAAAGGTGTATTTCTCTACGATTATGTTGATAATATAGAAAAACTCCTCGACACTGAGCTACCCTTCAAAAAACATTTTTACAATAAGCTCAACGACACCGAAATTGATGATGCGAAGTATGCTCACGCTCAAAATGTTTGGCAACAATTTGATATCAAAACTTTGGGGTATACAGTGATTTATACATGCGAACAGATATATTGCTTTTAGCAGACGTTTTCAAAAATTTTCGTGAAATTGACTTGAAAACTTATGGGTTGGACCCCAGCTGGTACTATACCATGCCGGGATATACGTGCGATTATATGCTTAAATAAACAAAGTGTGAATTACAAATTTTAAAAGACGTTGATATGGTCATGATTGTGGAAAAGGGCATACGAGGCGGTATTTCAGTTTGTTGTAATAGATATTCAAAAGCTAATAACAAGTATATGCCCACGTACAATCCCACGCAGCCGTCCAAATTTATCATGTATTTCGATGTAAATAATCTTTATGGGTGGGCGATGTCAGAATGTTTACCATATGGAGGCTTCGAATGAGTTGATACAAATATTGATGTGACTCAAATTCCCGATGACAATCGCGAAGGTTATATATTACGAGTTGATTTGGAGTACCCTGAGGGGCTTCACAATTCACACAAAGATTTTCCAATTTGCCCCGAACACCGCGCACCACTAAATTCCAAGTTGAAAAAATGTATGCCAACTCTCCATAATAAAACAGAGTATACGTTGCACTATAGAAATTTGAAACAGGCTCTTGAACATGGATTATTCTTGAAAATAATTCATAAAGTTTTAAAGTTCGAACAGTCTGCATGGTTGCGTCCTTATATCGAGCTGAATACTCGATTGAGGACTGTTGCCACTAATTTTTTGAAAAACATCAATTCAAGTTAGCTAATTTTGGTAAAACAATGGAGAACATTCGGATGCACCGAGATTAGTGACTTCTTATGAAGGTAAATATGGTGCCAAAAATCTCATTTTCAGCCCTCGATTTCATAATCGTACAATTTTCGATTCAAACTTGATGGATATTGAATTGAAAAAAGGTGAACTTATTTTCAATAAACCAATGTATGTAGGGATGGCTATTTTGGATTTGTCAAAAACATGCATATTTCAATTTCATTACGAAGTTATGCTACCCACTATGGGTGTGTGAAAATGCAAGTTACTGTATACCGATACAGATAGTTTCATTTATGAACTAACGTGTGGCGATGGATATGAAGAAATTATCATAAAACACATTTCCAAATTCGATACATCTGATTATTCAAAAGATACAATATGCCACTTGTGAATAAAAAAGTACCGGGGTTGATGAAGGATGAAGCAAATGGAAAAATTATCACACACTTTGCAGGGTTGCGTTAAAAAATGTAAACTTATGAAGTGCAAGGGGTAAAGTATGTAGAAAAGCAAAAGGAGTTTGATATAATGTTGTGAAAAATAAATTAACATTTGAGGATTACGTGGATTGTCTGAAAAATTCCAAGCAAAAGAATATTACACAATGCACAATCAGATCATTTGCTCATAACGTCTTTAGTATAGAGCAGGCAAAATTGGCCTTTAGTCCGTATGACGATAAACGTCATCTTATTCCCAAATTATTTGATACATTACCGTGGGGGATTATAGTTCAACGTTATTCTTTTCAATTTGCACTATCACTGTTTCACTCACTTGTTTGAAATAAAAAAATCAAGAAGATTGTGGCCTTTATTTGCATGCATAGAAAAAGTCAAATTTTGATGATAATACACACACACACATACACACACACACACACACATTCAATCAACTCAAACATGAAAGTGGTGCAACAAGAGCCGGCTCTGAAAATCGTCAATTCGTATACCATAGGTGGAGGAGGTATTGGCGGTGATGACGACGGTATATGTAAACACGGTGTCCTGCTACCGAATTTGTATCGAGCGATATTTTGCCGTCCCAGCGGATGTGGCAAGACCAACGCTGTACTCAGTTTGCTGTTCAGCCCGAACGGAGCACGTCTCGAGAATGTTTACGTTTATTCAAAGTCTCTGTACTAACCTATATACCAGCTGTTGAACGATGTACTGAAACAAGTCAAGGGCGTAGGCTATTTTTTCATACAAGGACAACGACGAGGTAATCGATCTGTCAAAGGCGAAAGAAAACTCAATTTTCTTGTGTCAAACCTACTCGAAGATACCCAAACAGCTGATCAGAGATAATTGCAACATTATATTGCTTTTTCGGCAAGACAATATGAACTTGAGACATGCCTTCGACGAGCACGTTTCTCCGGATTACACCTTTAAGGAATTTCGCCGCATGTGCGCCACCAGTTGAAACGAAAAATTCAAGTCTTTGGTCATTGTCAAAGACTTTGATGTGAACAAAGGGCGTTACCACCTGGACTATGACAAATATATACAAAGGTGAGGTGCGAGGTGGCACGGTATTCGTACTGAAGACATGGCGCCGACCACATCACCCCGCATCGAGAAGGAGATTGCTAAAGCTAAACGCAAACGTCAAGTCAATTAGTTGTCGAAAATTGTGCGAAAAAAGTATCTGAGTGTGAAACTCGGAAAATCCGAGCATGATGAAGCACTTAGTAAATTATTCAGACCCATTACGGTGCCGCTGAAAAGATTGATTGCGGCAGTTCCGTCACCACCACTCACCAAGCGATCACGACTGACAGTGAAAAAAGAAGAGAAACAGGAACCGGCAACATAGACTCCAGACTTTATAAAAAAGGAAGAAGACGAAGAAAGCTACCACACAGATGATGGTGATGGTGATGATGATTATAATTGTGATGAGGATGACTACTTGGAAGTTTATCACGAAGTAGCAACTGAATTCGTGAATGAACATCGCGCCAAATCCGGCAAAATAGATGTGAATACGGCCCCATTTACGACAAACCAAGAGCGCAGTGGTTGCTCGATAGAAAGCTGATGGACTTCGATAAAGATACGGGGGACATTCGCATCGATGGTGTAACATACGAGGGCACTCCGGGACTATATAGTTTGATTTTCTACAAAAATCTCAAATACACTGAAGCCGATTTGGTGGCATACAAGCAAATTATGATAGCTACAGGTGCGCGAGAGGTAGGTTGAATCCACTCAGACTGCAAAATATAAAATTTTGATTCGACCAATGTTCAAAGACCCTCAATCAAAAATAGGTGGTGGTGGTAGAGGTTGAGGTCGTTTCGTCGACGGCAGTGGTATCCCAGATCAGTTGACATACAACACGAAACCCATAGAATACGTGTACCGGGACGATGTGAACGAGCTCGTTGACAGGTATAGGCTTCTAGTAGCTGCCAACAATGCTGGCAGCACCTCTACCGACAACGAGATCGTGGCCATCATCAATGAGCTGAGAGAAGCAGGCTATATTCGATGAATAAAAGCATAGACATTTCTTTGCATGCCACAGTCGCAGCATGAGCATCAACAAGTTCGGTCAAACTTCGTCAGCTCGCCGTGCACGGCAGCACCAGCCCTACCATTTCCCTGGCGTTATACTCAACTATACGACAAATGGGGACATTGATGCTGAATACGTGAAAATATGTAATGTGGAAACGCCAAGTGCACTCAATGACGTTGCCAATAAAAAATACGTTGATGACGTCATACAGAAGCTCAAAGATGACGTTATACACAAGCTCAAAGACGAGCTGAACACCACCAAAAACAATCTAACTCGAGTGATGAAATTCATGTCACTTTTGAGGAAAAAGCATGAAAATACCAAGAAACGCTTGGATAAATTGACACCACCACTGGATATTGTTGATATGCCAGCCTCTTTAGTAGAAGGTGTAACAACGTTCAGAGCAGTTAGTGTTTTAGCTCCGCCAATAGCGAAATGACGTCATCATCATCATCTGAGAAAAAACAATTGGTTGATGAGCTCCATGCTCCAGCCAGAAGGAATTTTTCTCGCAGACGTACCATCATCAGAGGAGTCGACGATTTGTGGCAGATGGACTTAGCTGATCTTCAAAAATTCTCCAAAGCCAATAAAAACTTCAATTAAATTCTCGTGCTGATTGACACCTTTTCCAAGTACCTATAGGTGCGCCCCTTGAACCCCCCTTGCGCCCCCTACCGAACTATTCGAAGTTGTCAAAGTGAAAATCACCCAACCAATCACGTATTTGCTGGAAGACTTGGAAGGGCGACCAATCAGCGGCGCTTTCTACGAACAAAAACTACAAAAATAAAAAAATCCCGAAGTCTATCTAGTGGAAAAAATCATCAAGCGTAAGGGTCGTAAAGTACTTATAAAATGGCTGGAGTTCGATAGTACGCACAATAGTTGGATTGATGCGACAAATCGCATGTAATTCAATGGAAAATTGACACAATCTCAACTGGAAGAGGGGGCCTTTCGTCGTCTCAGATCCGAAGACGTAGAAACTCAAACTGGCGTATGGGGGGAGGGTGGGGGGTGGTGGCGGCGGCGGCAGCGGAGAATTGAACCAATGCCAAACGGCGCAGAGATTAGTCAGTCAACATGTTTGGTGCAGTGAACGTCGTTTTCGAGTCTTCTGAAGAGTCCTCTGGTTACGAGTCGGCGTCGATGGCGTCGGAGACGTCAGCTTCATCATCATCAGCATTATCATCATTATCGTCCCGAGAGTGGGCAGATTTAGATCAAATATATGACATGTATAAGGAGGGCATCAAAGCGGAACGTTTCTTTACGTGCGGCATAAGTTTTGCTCGGAGTTTCATACCTGCAGTGAAACTCGTGTGCAAGGTCCACACCATATGCTCCAGCCTGTCCTTCAGCATGTTTGAATGGGTCCAATTCATGGGGGCCATTAATCAGCTGCTTTACACTAGCCGAGATGACCCGAATGCAGCCAGGACTAGCCGAATCAAACTCGACTGGGACGATATTATAGATTTGGAATTACACACTTATGCAGAGAGTCCACAAGTGCGAGTTTTCAAGAATGACACCTTCTTCTGTCTGACGGAAGCGGATATTCAAGAAATCCTACATCTAGATGCTACTGTGATAGCGGCAAGATTTGAATGGTTTATCATTTGATGGATAAACTTGTGTACTATATCATCAAAAGATGATAAACATCAATGTTTTTGTGAATACCTATGCTATTTGCCGGACAAAGTACTGTTTGATTACGAAATTAAATAAATGTATATATTGAGAGCAGAGTTGGCGATTCAATTCAGTATGCAGTGTGCAGTGTGTCTATGTGTATGCAGAGTGAGAGACGGAGAGATGCAGTACGAAACAAGACTCGACTCGTTTCGAAACTGGACTTCGGAATTTCCTGCAAGTAAGTTAGCCCAAGCAGGATTTACGATGTAGTTGCATGTCTTTCGTGCCAAGTAGTAGGGTTCAGATGGCTGCCCAATGACGATCCTATGGCTGACCATCGTCGATGGAGCCCCCATTGTGATTTCGTTCGTAGTTATTACTATGAGCACAGACACAGACCGACGACAGATGGCACTGATGTCCCTCCAGAACCAAGAGTGTCAGATGTCATTAGCAGAGTGACATATGACACATGGATGACACCGCCACCACCACCACCATAAAAAAGTGACACGTTTTGCATAAAAATAGTTACATTTTTTGCTTAAAAAAGTGACAGTTTTTTGCAAAAAACTGATACACTTTTTCGAAAGAAAAAATGATACTTTTTTGCGCAAAAAAGTGACAATTTTTTATGCAAAAATTACCTTCAAAAATATGTGGGATTTTGAATGGGAAGTTGGGAGGGTGAAACGAAATAATAATAATAATATCCAGACACGGATTACATATTGATTTTATTCAATCATAAATAAAAAACATAATCGAATATTTGATTAAATATATGCAGTGTGTGGAAAGAAACAAACAAGACCACAATTTCTTGCATTTTCATTTGACATTTTCTTGAAATTTTGTGTGTTAGGCAATCTCATTCATCGAATTCTGAATCCTCATCTCTTGAGCCTATGAAGCGTTTATATGTGAGATCTAATCCGTAGGGCTC
This sequence comes from Chrysolina americana, assembly GCA_958502065.1. NCBI lineage: Eukaryota > Metazoa > Arthropoda > Insecta > Coleoptera > Chrysomelidae > Chrysolina > Chrysolina americana. The sequence goes on from OY293412.1 coordinate 40,044,499, forward strand.
ACCACCACCACGCATATGTAGGTCACAGTAGTATTGGCTGCTCGTTTCCAAAGTGAATAACACTTCATGAAATCTGTTGTGATGCCAAAATTTACAGCATTGATATATATTGTCCATGTGCTTTACACCGAACACCATATGTTGATGGTCTCTGATTCTGTGAACTGGATGGTTTCGCATAGCCCTTCTGAATGCTTTAAAGCAAGTGCGGCAAAACCGTAAATTATATTTTGGAATACGATATGCATTCGCTCACACACAGTATTGGTCTTCGTGCAAATGACCCTCAGTCTTGATTTTTGAGAACTTCACACCTATCTTTAAAGCTGATATCTCTCGTGTACTCTAAGTGACTCAAATTATTGAAATTTCGTCTGACGCTCTGAGCCTGCTTATAGATTTGTACCCATTTTTCATTGGCAAACATTTTCAAAATTCGATCAGTGAGCGTCCATGGTAGAGGTGAGGCCTCGGTGAATTCAACTATTGATGATGTACATCTGACTTCTTGCAGACAGCATAAATTTTTCAAAGTGTCTACCATGGTGGTGGTGTGTGGGTAGGTGCTCTCTAAAAAAACATTTACATTTTATTAGATATCTAACTGACAGTAATGACCCCACAGCAGAGTGTCATGGGAGCCGACAATCAAACAGCTCTTGTCGTCGTGGGGGCTGAGAGCGATCTTTGTTTGCTCTATACTAAAAACGTTGTGAGAAAAGGATCGAATACAGCGTTGCGAAGTTATTTTTACCACATTGTTTTTCAGACATTCCATATAACCTTCAAATGTGTGATGTGATTTTAGAAAACGCTGTATTTGACCTCTTTGAATTTTTTTACGGTTTTTGCACCTTGTATCTTATAGGTGTACAACTTTGATTGAATCCCCACGAAATCTGTCATGATACGACCATTGGCTTCGTCCTTCATCAATCCGGGTACTCTTTTATTTTCGAGGGGAATGTCAAAGTGGTTGTCGCTTGGGTAGTCGCTCGTATCGTATTTTTCAATGTGACTGCTAATTGAATCGTGATAAATATTATCGCACTTAATTTCATAAATGAGCGAATCAGTATCCGTATACATCAATTTGCACTGATCGTGCGTGTGATTTTCCATCATGAAGCCGTAATGGAAATCGTACACGTACACCTTGAAAATATCGAGAATCGACATTCCTATGTACAAGGGCATATTGAATAACAAATTCGTCTTTGCCATCTCGATAGCGACGAGGCTCTCGTCGAAAATGATGCGACTCCTGAAATTTGTACTAACAATCAGATTTTTGCGCCATATCGTCCCTCCCACTTGGAGACCATTTTCACCACACGGTGCTTCCGTATGTTTGCCCTGGTTTTCCCGAACACTGCGTTATTGGCTAGTTTGTAGTTATTTTTACCAAAAGTAGTTTTTGCTTGAGAGCGTAATTTCGTATTTAATTCAATATAGGGACCCAGACTCGCTGACTGATTGAATTGCAACACCTTGTGGATTTTCCTGAGTACAACAAGGCCGTGTTTGACTGCTTGTTTCAACATCCGGTAGTGCACATTATATTTTCTTTGTTGTACTGCGTGATCATCAATTTTGGTAATTTCAAGCCTGGCGGTGTACGGTGCACACAAGGGCAAATCTTTGTGTTTGTCATGCAGATGTTCGGGTTACTCCATATCGGCTTCGAGAATGTAGCCGATGGGCGAGTTGTCTGACACTTTCGACACATCGAAATCGGCTGCATTTTCGAGCCATTCAAAGCCATCGAAAGAAAGATATTTCACCATGGCCCAACCGTACAGATTATTCACGTCGAGATATAGCAATTAGGTCGACGGTTTGGAGGCGTCATACCTTTCGCCCATGTGCTTGTTATTGGCCGAGGAGAATCTGTTGCAGCACTGACTGATGCTGCCACGAATTCCTCGCTCGACAAAGAGGAGCATTTCGACATCTTTCAGTATCTGAAATTTACACTGGGTGAACTTCAACATACAGGACCACGTATATCCCGGGAGGGTTAATACCACGGAGGATCCAACCAATACGTCTCGTGGCCGATATTTCGAATTTTTTTTAAAATAGTGCAATATATCGGTTTTCATGTGTAGGTCAGAGTACTCGCCCAGTGTTGTCAAGTTGAACGACCACCACACGTTCTGCGCATGCTCGTATTTGGCATCGGTCATGCCACAATCGTTCAACTTGTTGTAGAACTGATCGCGCGCCGGCAAACTTGGGCATTCCAATTTCTCCATCGAATCGATGAAATCGTACGGGAATACCCCTTTTCGAGTGAGTAACTCGTTCCGGTCGACATCGAAATGGGCAAATTCGCGCCTTGAAATCTTCATGTCATGGATGGTCAGTGTTTGCACCAAATGCTCCAAGCTCATGCCCATGAAGCGAAAAGAGTCAATGAATCGAAATTTAATGTCAGTGTTGCCGTCGTACTGGGTGAAAGATATGTATTTTTCTTGGTTGACAGGCAACAGGCTGACTCGACCCCTATTTGCTATATTTCGAATAATAAAATGGCTGCCGTATCCGGATAAATTGTGGAAAATAATTGGCACAACGAACGACTTTTTGTAGTTCAAGTTACAATGCGCATATCCACGGAACGCTGTCGTGTCGTGATTATGAGCTTTTACAATTTTGTAGTCAGTTATCCAAGGTTTTTCGGCGATGTGGCAACATGGCGCTGTCGCTCTATCTGCAGGTGAGACGATCATGGGGACAATATCCAAGGTTTGGCTTTGATGAGGATGGGTTCGAATGCACCAGTCACTCGATTTGGCAGGAATACTTTACACTTCTTCAACTCCACTAGGATGGATTCTCCAAATTTGTTTGTTTTCGCTTGAGCGCCGAGGATCAGATGGGGCTCCTCCTTGGGTAGCTCGGATAACTTCCGCAGGCCCTTCCTGCAAGCCATCGAAATCTTGTTGATTTCGTCGAGAAGATGAGACATCTGCCAAATCATTTGAAAAATGAATAATAAAATCATACACGCTGTATAACTCTCACTCACTCACTCAAAATGAAACTAAAATGTTGTTTATGAATCACCCCGTGTATGAGAAATAAATATGATGAAAACAAAATATTCGAATCACACTGTATATAGCAAATTGAACTTTGTGAGAGACACCCTGTGTGAGAAATAAATATGAAAAAATGCAATCCACACACACACTGTATGAGAAACAAAAAAATATGACGTTTTGTGAGAGAGACCTCTGTATGAGACAAAAAACAAATATGACAAATGAACTTTTCTGAATAAAAAAAAATCAACAAGTGAATAGAAAGCAATAGGCACTTGAAACACTCGCGAAAAATAAAATATAAATAACTACTACTACTACTACTATCCTTTGCAATTAAAAGCACTCACAATAAAAAACAATGCACTTGTATAGAAAAAGCGAGAGACAGATGAGCGACAGAGAGGCACTTGTTGTTGCTTCGAACGCAGACAATGAAATGATGCTGGCTTGCTGTGAAAGTACGTATTAACTCTCTGTGTCACGTGACCCACGCCGTCCACCTCCACGCCGAGGTCACGTGACCCATGCTGCAGATGTATGCAACGGTCGATCTGGGGAAAATCCAAATTGCGCAATATCAAAAAACAACTCCGAGGTCAATTTAGCTCGAGCAGACAAAGCGTAAACAAACACCAGATGTGTGAGATAAAACTCTGCGACTAACTCTGATTAACAAATTAAAGGTCAAATCGATCATCGTGTTTTCTTAGAATTTCATTCAGCTGGAGCAGACAGTAAACAAATACCGGACGTGCCTTATCGCTATTGACGGCGGAGACGTATTTTTCTTTGGGAATTTCATTCGAGAGAGTGAATCAATAATTTCATCATAATTTTCTGTTGTTCTAATACAGGCATTTTTCATATTTCATTTTTTCGTTTTATCAATTGATGCGGCAGCAATTTTTTTTCTACACAGCGAATCACGTGACGTTTTTTTCTCTTTCAGCCAATTGCTCTCAGCGAATCACATGAGATGACGTTTTTTTATAACTTCCAGCCAATTGCTCTCAGTGAATCACGTGAAGAGACGTTTTTTTCATAACTTCCAGCCAATTGCTCTCAGCGAATCACGTGAGGGGACGTTTTTTCATAACTTTCGTCATCGCCGCCATGTTTTTTTGCCTTCCGCTCCATCGCCGCTATGATTTTTGCAGAAAACACGCGCGCCACTTAGGGTGAAACGCAGCTGATGACCCCCTGTAGCATTTTTAAATTCCACTAGAAATGTTTTTATTTTCAATGCACTTTATTATGATAATTATGTGAAAAGTCATTAGTTTTAATATTATGCAGTTTGAGCACCCTCGTATCAAAAGCATTTATCAGTAGAACTCTTTCATACCTAAACAATCACCTATTCCAAATTTTTAACAGAGGTCACCAGTCGTATATCAAAGCGATTGATATTCCATGGTATGGATCGATGATCCTGACCGAGAGAGGGAAAAGGATGGGATCGAGGGAGGAGATCTGTCAAGAAAGGCAGAGGTAGATAGATGCAAGGTTTTTTGGAATCGTGGTAGTTTTTTTTTGGTAGTACCGGCTTTTCAGGAATTTGCAGTGCTGTATTTGCATTCTTGATTGGATTTATTAAGTGCATTGTTGATGGCCGACTTCTACTACTAACGATTCACGCTGTTTTTGTACTGCATACCTTCAGCTTTTTTTTGGCTTTAGAAAAACTTTCTTGGCTACTAAACTCCTGGTGTTCCTGTTTGATTGCGAGAGTCTCACCCAGAGAAGTTCTAGTGGTAATCATTCCTCCAAAGTGGAAACTTTTAACCTTAGAAACTTCCTCACTACATCATCGTTGGTTGACCAACTGATACAACTTTCAACCCCGCTGTATTTGGTAGTCTTTTCTGTTGCTGTCTGCAGTCGGAAACAACCCCTTCTCAGAACTCTTCGGATGGTCTAAGCGGGATAAAACAGGCCAGAAATTTATTCAGTTTATCATGTTTTTCATTTGGACTGAATCGTTCATATTATTCATTTTTTTGTCTTGGTAACAAATACTATTCTTGCGATACTTGATTTACCATTCTCATAAAATGTATTGTACCTATATCATCATACCTATTTACCATTAATTAATATCAGTGTGAAGCTATACATAGTACTATGCTGAGCTATTAGCAATTTATCCACATTCAATACAAATATCGCATAAAAATTACTTATATGACTATTTTATGGTAACATTATTATTACTCTCATATATTGCCTTATAACTCACAACTGTGTACCAAGTATATTGGCGATTCCTTCATGTTGAAATTGTTGTTATTCTGAAATCTTTCCTGAATTTAAGTAAATCAAGTCCCATTTCCACAGCCCTCTATCTCTACTAAATATCTGGATAGTTACTGAGGAATTTTTTTTTTACAATTATCTTGTCTGATTCTTAACTTTTTGGCACGACTTCAACCACCAATTTACTTTTATCATAGGAACTCAGATATAAAATTAAGTGGCGCTCAAGGGTAGCTTTTTACGATATTTTTTTGTTTCTCCAATCCATTTCCCAGATTGCTCTCCGGCGAACAGCACCGTGCTTATGTAACATTTGAATCTTCCTTCCAACCACCGGCTGAAAATTTAATTAAATAATTATTGATATATTAAAAAAAATGTTACACCCCCACCCCCGAAACTCTTCGGCGAACACTCTTCTCTCTTCTCCAGCAACCCTCCACCAACAGCGAGAACTCGATGGACGCGGCCATCGAGAGATAAATACCCGTATGGAGCAATCTATGTTCTGGGACTCACTACTAACATCGGGATGAATAATTTTGAAATTGAATTATCTGACAGTCTCATTTCGTTTACAAGTTCTAAAGATTTTTTTAATTCTAGTTTATCCGGCCACCCAACTAACATTTTTTTATTGTTCCATAATTTTCGAAGTACGAAACTATCGGAAATATTTGACTCGTCCTGTAACTATCCCTCAACCTATCCTTCAGGTGTATCAAAGTTTGACTCAATCAGCTTACAGCGAGTGTTTGGCTGTTAATCGAAATTCTCTAGTGATGACCACTGAATCTTCAGAGATAAAGCATGAATTTCCGAAAACATTCGGATGCATGTGATACGGATGTTCTATCTGTTGGAATATTGTATGCGCATGCAATAGCCAGAAATTCATGCAATATGGACTACATACATAAAACACGTATGCGAAATGGTATGTTTCACAACATACAACGACTATATACAGGGTTATGATAAAGTAATGCACAAAATTCATAAAACGTACAACGATCACTTTTGAAAAAAATGCAAAAACACGTCAAACTGTTTTTTTTATTCCGCATCTTTTGACATAAGTTACAAAAATAATACGTCAAAGTTATGACATCATCAACAAATTATTTTAATGGGAAGCTAAGAGTTTTATTACATTATGTGATAGAGCTTGTGTTTTTACACAAGGGAAAAATAGTTACAGTAGGGCTCACATAAGAAAATCAACGAGAAAAGGGATAAAAAACGAAATAACAAAACCAATTATAAAAAGATGTCAAACTTAAACTTATTTAGTAAGAACATGTGTTCTTATAAATTTTTTCAATTGTTTTACTAAAACAACGGTTTGTCAGTGTCAGGCGTACAATTAGTGTCACCACAGTTTTATTATTATGGCTCGTTTAACCGAAAGATAAAGGATAGAAATTCTAATGATGGTAGGTTACGGCGATCGCCTTCGAAGTCATGAAGAAGCATGTGCTTTATTTAACGCAACACATTTTGAAAGACCTCCAATTGCTAGAAGCACAGTAAGCAGAATTGTTGCAAAATTTGATGCAACGGGAAGCGTGAGGGATGCTCCAAAATCTGGACGACCAGGAATAAGCAACGATGTGAAGTTAGATATTTTGCTGTCAGTAGAAGAACACCCTCACGCAACTACAACAGAAATTGCCTTACAAGAAAATGTTAGTCAGTCGTTTGTAGTAAAGATGTTAAAAAAAGAAAAACTACACCCATACAAAGTTCATCTTGTTCACGAACTCTCAGAAGATGATCCGGACAGACGTTTGGAATTTTGTGAAATCTTCATGCGGCATTGTGACGAAAATCCAAATTTTCTTAATAGTGTAGTATTTTCCGATGAGGCAACGTTTTGTCTAAGTGGTTCTGTAAATCGACACAATTCTCGCTACTGGGCTCGGGAAAATCCCCAATGGATGCAGACAAAACACACCCAGCGTCCCCAAAAAATTAATGTTTGGGTAGGAATCGTCCGGGGAAGATTTATTGGTCCTTATTACTTTCGCGGGAATTTAACAGCTGAACGATATTTGGAACATCTTCGTATGGCAGTGCTTCCGGACCTACTTGCGGCATTTCCGGATCCAAATAATGGGGACAACTTGGATCCCAGTATTTGGTTCCAACAAGATGGCGCACCACCACATTATGGTCATACTGTTCGAAGGTTTCTGGATAACCAGTTTGAAGGACGGTGGATTCGAAGACGTGGACCAACGGATTTTTTCCTGTGGGGACATTTGAAAAGTCGGGTCTACATTAACCGGCCAGACAATTTAGAAGACTTAATGGAAATAATTAGAAACGAAATGACTCGTATAACTCCGCAGATGATCGAAAACTCTATAAATGCGGTCTACCATCGTCTTGGCCTATGTCAGTTAGTAAACGGGACACAGTTTGAACAATTCCTATAAGAAATAGTTTTGGTTTAATGGACTGTTTAGTTTATTGAAAAATCATTATGAAACTTACGTTTATTTCGTTTTTTATTCATTTTCTCGTTTTTTTTATGTGAGCCCTACTGCAACTATTTTTCTCTTGTGTACAAACACAAGCTCTATCACATAATGTGATAAAAATCTTAGCTTCCCATTAAAAAAATTTGTTGATGACGTCATAACTTTGACAACTTTGACGTGTTATTTTTGTAACTTATGTCAAAAGATGCGGAATAAAAAGAACAGTTTGACGTGTTTTTGCATTTTTTTCAAAAGTGATCGTTGTACGTTTTATGAATTTTGTGCATTACTTTATCATAACCCTGTATATATATATCAAAAAAACAGGGATGTGCTCTCGAGGGAAATTGTAAATAACAAGTAGGACATTTTATTCGACTAAGCCCTCTGGCTTCGGATACGAAATGGTATATGTAAAATACTTGTTTCAAGGAGCAAATAATGTCCAAGTGACTGTAAAACAGTCGACAACAATCCTTTAGGAAGTGACTATAACTGTGTATAGTATGTATGGTATGTGTCCGACAGAAAACAACTACTTCTCTGGCTAATACCGCGACATATATTGAATTATATCTGTCAGACACATATGCAAAGATTCTTACTTTAAAGGAACAACTTTGCAAGAGCTCTCTGAACAAACAGCAGGACTTCACCCGATTCAAATGGAAAACCAAATACAGACCGGTTTAGGTTGTCCCTCATCAGTGCAGTCCAGGTTATCACAAATTGTATACACGCGAGGTCTCGCTGCCCGTCACCTTCCTTCAAAGTAAGGATCTTTGCATATGTGTCTGACAGATATAATCCAATATCTGTCGCAGTATTAGCTAGAGAAGTAGTTGTTTTCTGTCGGACACATGCCATACATACTATACAAAGTTATTGTCACTTCCTAAAGGATTGTTATCGACTATTTTACAGTCACTTGTACATTATTTGCTCCTTCAAACAAGTATTTTACATATACCATTTCGTATCCGAAATGTCCTTCTGGAGTGCTCTCTAATCTGTAGTCAAGGTGGATCCTGTAAGCAATTGCACTATATTTTTATATGTTTAGATAGGATTAAAGATAAAATAGATTCAAAACAAATGTTCGAAATGCATTCCCTCAGCGTCAATACATTTATTGACTCTGGTGATATTTTCATGTAAAACGTTTCTCAACATTTGGGGCGTGATATCTTGGAAAGCTCTACGAATTTTTACTTCTAGCTCATGTAGAGTTGTAGGCTGTGTGGAATACACCCTATTTTTAAGATGCCCCCATAGAAAAAAGTCGCACGGAGTAAGATCAGGTGACCTTGGTGGCCACCTGACTGGACCATGGGTTGTTATAAGTCTCTCTTGAAAGCGATTTTGAAGATAATTTCTCGCTATTTTTGAATTATGCGGAGGGGCGCCATCTTGCTGGAAGTACATTCTCTCAGTTATTTCCGCTGGTAGGTTGTTAATGCATTCCGAAATTTCATTTGTTAAAAAATTAAAGTATCTCTCTCTGGTTAGTTGGCCTTGAAAACGAATGGGGCCAACAATATGAGTTCCAACTATTCCTGCCCAAACATTCACACCAAATCTCTCCTGGAAGCCACCTTGTCGAAACCGGTGCTCGTTTTCTATCGCCCAGTACCTGAAACAAAAGACCGTTCACACTTTTAGCACTTTACACTTCGACTATCGACAATAATCCAAATAAAGTACAGTACCTACCTTGTATTATTCCTGTTAAATAATCCATTGTTGGTAAATATTGACTCGTCCGTAAACAAGATATAATAGTTGAATAGGTGATTCTCAGCATTTTGTCGAAGAATCCAATTACATTATTCCAGGCGCCTTTCACCGTCATTTTCATACAAATGTTGATGCAACTGATACTTGAAGGATTTAAATCGATGTTTTTTCAAAATTTTCCCAGCAGAGTTCTTACTTATAGCTAATTCGGCGCCAATCTGCCTTGAGGAAATTGTGCTATCATATTGTAATAAAGCTAATACATTAATTTCAGTTTCCTCATTAATAACAAATGCTTCTTGGTCTTCGTGAACATCAGACTCAGTTCTTAATTTTTCTTCAAGCCACTGGAAATACCTTCTTGACGGTTGCTGCCTCCCTGGATATCGCTCTAAATACAATTGTTCAGCGGCATAAGAATTTTTTAAACATTCACCATAAATGAGAAAAGCATGTCAAATGGAACCCCTTGTATATTATTTCATTTTCGAATTCAACGAACTAGTTTGAATAAGTTTTATTGAGTATATCCTTAACCTATCCCTTACCGTTTATGAGATAGGTATAAATTATTTTATAATTTTTGAGATCTGTGCAAGTATAAACTTTGATGAAAAATCTATCAAATAACAAAAAAGAGCTTCATCTTTTTTGAGTAAAGTATAATGAAATACATGAATCTTCCTTAATACTGGGTGTATGACAAATATGATTATGTTGACAGTCGAAGGATGAAAAATTAAATTGATTAAATCAATTCTACACAAGAGATAATATTACAAAGTTTACTTGACAAATTAAAACACATTTGATATTGAAAAAACAAAAACTCAGTAGCTCAGATGCTTGAAATGCTGACCATTTACTTGCAAACATTGATGGATCGACGTCATTACATGAATAGTCGTGGCTCTGCGGATTTCCGACGGGTCGATTTCTTCAAAAGCACGTCTAACCCTGTTTTCTACTTCCTGTTTTGTATTCACAGGTGTTCTATAAACCTTTTACCTTTAAACCTTTATAATGAAATACATGAATCTTCCTTAATACTGGGTGTATGACAAATATGATTATGTTGACAGTTCGAAGGATGAAAATTAAATTGATTAAATGAATTCTACACAAGAGATAATATTACAAAGTTTACTTGACAAATTACAACACATTTGATATTGAAAAAACAAAAACTCAGTAGCTCAGATGCTTGAAATGCTGACCATTTACTTGCAAACATTGATGGATCGACGTCATTACATGAATAGTCGTGGCTCTGCGGATTTCCGACGGGTCGATTTCTTCAAAAGCACGTCTAACCCTGTTTTCTAGTTCCTGTTTTGTATTCACAGGTGTTCTATAAACCTTTTCTTTTACTTTTCCCCAGAGATAAAAATCTAGGGGATTCAGATCTGTTGACCGCGGCGGCCAAATCCAAGGACCCAAACGTCGTATCCACCGATCTTCGAACAAATTTGTGAGTTCTCTGCTCACTTCACCTGTGCAATGTCCAGGAGCCCCATCCAGCTGATACCAACAATTATCATTTATGTTTAGAGGTAAATTGTCAAGGAATTCACTCACAGTTGTTCGCAGAATATCCAAATATTTTTCGGAATTCAACTTTTCCTCATAAATGCATATTGAAAATTTATCATCCATAAGCATACAAAACACATTAAAACTGAATTTTTGTTGAAATCCCCTTACTCTAACGAAATGAGGGTTTTCTGATGCCCAGAAATGATTATTCCGACGATTGAATATTCCCTCACGTGAAAACTGTGATTCATCGGTTTAAATAATTTTTTTCAAAAAGTTGGGATCTTCGTATGTCCATGTTAGTAACATTTCGCAAAATTCTACTCGTTTTGGTGGATCATCTCTATGTAGAGCTTGCAGCCTGATGAATTTGTAACCGTGCATATTATGATTTTGTAAAATTCTCCATATGGAAGTGCGAGAAATTCCTAAATCCACCGCAGCACTAGATATTGATGCATGAGGATAAGCATAAAAATATCCCAAAACATTGATTTCATTTTCCATGTCACCAGTTCTGTTTATTTCTCGAGACGTGAACTTTTCCGAAGTTGTTCAATTCTTCTGAATTTCCGTTCATTCATTGCCGGTACATTTGCCGATACAACTCATTAAATCTTCTACAGGTCCTTGATATTATTTTATTGCACTCACCGTGAACATAAAACAAATTCAGAATATCAGAGTTTGAATAATTATTATTGTCCATTTTCACTACTCTTGTTTGACAGTCGGACTATTTAAACACGTTATTGTCAAGTTTATTCCTTTGTTTTTCAAACAGACTAGTAGCAGCAGATCATGAGACACTATTATTCTTGTTGAAATTTGGTATCGAAATCCAGAATTAATACTGCCGTCCTAAGCAAAACCCTAGTATCTACAAAAACGCCAAAACGGAGTAAATCGGGTTTTTACTTGGGAATATTGTTCTAATGGAATACGGGTGTATGAAATAGCTTGAATTTTATATTTTAAATCGAAATACGGAGTTGTCGCTTGGTCAGAATGTAATATTAGGTGAGTAGGAGCCATTGCACCAAATCTAACCATTTTAGTAAATTTTTCAGTTGAACTTTAGTTTCCATGTTTTCTGTATGGATATGGTTGATACAATTTTAATTTGTATGTATGAGAAAAAGTTTAAATCCGAAAAATATTTGGATATTCTGAGAACTACTGTAAATGAATTTCTTCACAATTTATCTCTAAACAGGTGAAGTGGGCAGAGAACTCACTAATTTATTCGAAAATCGGTGGACACGACGTTTGGGTCCTTGGATTTGGCCCCCGCGGTCATCAGATCTCACTGCCCTAGATTTTTATCTCTGGGGAAAAATTAAATAAAAGGTTTATAGAACACCCGTAAACACAAAACAGGAACAGGAAAACAGGGTAAGATGTGCTTTCGAAGAAATTGACCCGTCGGAAATCCGCAGATCCACGACTGATCATGTAATGACGTCGATCCATCAATGTTTACAAGTGAATGGTCAGCATTTCAAGCATCTGAGCTACTGAGTTTTTGGTTTTTCATTATCCGATGTGTTATAACTGTGAAGAAAATTTTGTAATATTATCTCTTGTGTAGAATGAATTTAATCAATTTAATTTTTCAAACTGTCAACATAATCATATTTGTCATACACCCAGTATGAAGGAAATTTCATGTATTTCATTACAGAAGATAAAGCTTTGGTTTGTTATTTGATAGATTGTTCATGAAATTTTATACTTGAAAAAATTTAATACTTCCACAGAGCTCAAAAATTAAAATTATTTATATGTAATAAACGGTAAGAGATGGGTATAGGACATACTGAATAAAACTTATTCTAACTGGTTCGTTGAATTCGAAAATAAGATAATATACAGGGTGTTTTCCAGAAACGTCTAATAGGCCATCGAATGTGGAATACCCTGTATATATATATATATATATATATATATACTGAGTTCTCTCGAAGGAGTAGGCAGATTGAGACCTTAGAGAGAACCAGTGGCGAGACATGGGGAGTAGGCAGATTGAGACCCCGACGTCAAGTCACAAAAACCGAACGTAATTATACCTGAGGAGTAGGCAGATTGAGACCTCAGCGTAGAATTACGTTTCAACCATTTATTAATTTTCTTTCTTTTTCAGTTCTTGAAAATGACTCCAAAATCGGAGCCGAAACGTCGAATTTCAACAAATTCTAGACGCGGTTCAACCCGAACTTTTAGCTTTCATATATATATATCATATATATCATATATATATATATATATATATATATATGAATATATATATATATATATCATATATATATATATATATATATATATATATGAATATATATATATATATATATATATATATATATATATATATATATATATATATATATATATATATATATATATATATATATATATATATATATATATATATATATATATATATATATATATATATATATATATATATATATATATATATATATATATAATACTACAAGTTCGGGTTGAACCGCGTCTAGAATTTGTTGAAATTCGACGTTTCGGCTCCGATATATATATATATATATATGAAAACTAAAAGTTCGGGTTGAACCGCGTCTAGAATTTGTTGAAATTCGACGTTTCGGCTCCGATTTTGGAGCCATTTTCAAGAAATGAAATAGAAAGAAAATTAATGAAAGGTTAAAACGTAATTCTACGCTGAGGTCTCAATCTGCCTACTCCTCAGGTATAATTACGTTAGGTTTTTGTGACTTGACGTCGGGGTCTCAATCTGCCTACTCCCCATGTCTCGTCACTGGTTCTCTCTAAGGTCTCAATCTGCCTAATCCTTCGAGAGAACTGAGGAATTGTGGGTTGAGGAACTGTATTTATAGTGGACGTGGCTGTAATGGACGTGTGCAATGTATTGGCGCGAGGTGAACTATGGGCGGGAACTGAATTGGCGCTAGATGAGCTGCGTGCGGGAACTTGGTTGGCGCTAAGTGAGCTGTGTGCGGGAACTGGGTTGGTGGGAAATGAGTTTATGCGTGCAATGAGAGGCTTCCAGGTATTGGGAAGTCTACGTCCGTCGTCGCGAGTGTTGAGGCAATTGGGGCGCTTCTCTATCTCAAGGGCTTCTCGGATGATCCTGGTTTGCAGAGTTTTCTCGGTGGAAATTGTTTTTGTGTTTTTGAAGTCTATTTTGTGACCTGTGTCTTCTCGATGTTTATAAAGTGCGGAAGTGGAAGATGCCTGACGCACAGCAAGTTCGTGTTCGTAGACTCTGGAAGTTACTCGTCTGTTAGTCTGGCCAATATAAGTTCTCGGGCAGTCTGAACCTGGTATTTCATATATACCTTGAGAATCGTTTGGTATTGTGTCCTTGGGAGATCTGAGGAATTTGGATATTTGGTTGTTGGCCGTGAATATTGTTTTTATCTCGTGTTTTCTCAAGATATTACTGATTTTGTCTGTCACACCTTTGATGTATGTATGTATATATATATATATATATATGAATAGTAACTTGTGACATCTACAGTCACTAGTTACTATTCATTTATACTCTCTTTGCCTTATGGTACTAATTCAGAGTGCATTCGTTTCAACTTCGAGAGACCTCATAAAGCCGTGCTGATGAGTTGGTAACAACGAAACAGCGCTGTCCACGGATCGTGAGCTCTCGGAATTGAAACGAAAATACTCTATTCACTTTATATATATATATATATATATAGATATATATATATATATATATATATATATATATATATATATATATATATATATATATATATATATATATATATATATATATATATATATATATATATATATATATATATATATATATATATATATATATATATATATGTATATATACTGCACAGTACACAGGAAACAGACCCACACCAACCGATACCTACACGCAAACTCTCATCACCATCCAGCACAAACAAACTCCGTATTGAACTCCCTGATATACAGATCAATTCAGCTTACCGACAACCAGAATAGACCACAAGAGCTGGACAAACTGAAATCAGCCTTACTTCAGAATGGTTACAACAATTCGCTAATCGACAAGTCTATCCGCCATCAACTGACCCGTCCTCCAAAAACAAATGATCCACTAGAGAGTATCCAGCCACACAAAGCTTTCCTACCATATATCAAAGGTGTGACAGACAAAATCAGTAATATCTTGAGAAAACACGAGATAAAAACAATATTCACGGCCAACAACCAAATATCCAAATTTCTCAGATCTCCCAAGGACACAATACCAAACGATTCTCAAGGTATATATGAAATACCATGTTCAGACTGCCCGAGAAGTTATATTGGCCAGACTAACAGACGAGTAACTTCCAGAGTGTACGAACACGAACTTGCTGTGCGTCAGGCATCTTCCACTTCCGCACTTTATAAACATCGAGAAGACACAGGTCACAAAATAGACTTCAAAAACACAAAAACAATTTCCACCGAGAAAACTCTGCAAACCAGGATCATCCGAGAAGCCCTCGAGATAGAGAAGCGCCCCAATTGCCTCAACACTCGCGACGACGGACGTAGACTTCCCAATACCTGGAAGCCTCTCATTGCACGCATCAACTCATTTCCCACCAACCCAGTTCCCGCACATAGCTCACTTAGCGCCAACCAAGTTCCCGCACACAGCTCATCTAGCGCCAACTCAGTTCCCGCCCATAGTTCACCTCGCGCCAATACATTGCACACGGCCATTACAGCCACGTCCACTATAAATACAGTTCCTCAACCCACAATTCCTCAGTTCTCTCGAAGGAGTAGGCAGATTGAGACCTTAGAGAGAACCAGTGACGAGACATGGGGAGTAGGCAGATTGAGACCCCGACGTCAAGTCACAAAAACCGAACGTAATTATACCTGAGGAGTAGGCAGATTGAGACCTCAGCGTAGAATTACGTTTCAACCATTTATTAATTTTCTTTCTTCTTCAGTTCTTGAAAATGGCTCCAAAATCGGAGCCGAAACGTCGAATTTCAACAAATTCTAGACGCGGTTCAACCCGAACTTTTAGTTTTCATATATATATATATATATATATATATATATATATATATATATATATATATATATATAGCTATATATATATATATATATATATATAGCTGCCTCCGTGGCGACGTCGTTTCTTGCCTTGTAAACACGAGGTGTTCCGACTGAAGCCACAAATGTGCGGTTGGCTTCCTGTTTGTTGACTCCGTTCATTTGTTGTTTCACCTGCAATCAAGTGTTGCACATACTTACACTTGCTTTCACCGTACTGATGAGATCCTTAAGATCGAAACACGTGTCTACGGTTGCATTTTCACTAGAGGGCTTAGTCCAATAAAATGTTCCTTCTTGTTATTCACAATTTCCCTCGAGATCATATCCCTGTTTCATTTATATTCCTGGACTCGGATGTCACGCAGGTAGCTATAGCTGCCTCCGTGGCGACGTCGTTTCTTGCCTTGTAAACACGAGGTGTTCCGACTGAAGCCACAAATGTGCGGTTGGCTTCCTGTTTGTTGACTCCGTTCATTTGTTGTTTCACCTGCAATCAAGTGTTGCACATCCTTACACTTGCTTTCACCGTACTGATGAGATCCTTAAGATCGAAACACGTGTCTACGGTTGCATTTTCACTAGAGGGCTTAGTCCAATAAAATGTTCCTTCTTGTTATTCACAATTTCCCTCGAGATCATATCCCTGTTTCATTTATATATATATATATATATATATATATATATATATATATATATATATATATATATATATATATATATATTTTAATATTTGGGATATGCAGCAGGCCAATAAGGGTACTCTTATACACTTGTTCCAAGCTTTCAATAACTTTTTATTATCATCTTCAGGGAAACTACAAATATGTAAAGACAACTATGAGAATTAAGCCAACGAAAAACGTGGAATAACTTACACTGTTTCGAGGTTACATGGCGTATATGTTAAAAATAATCATGAAATATGGACAGCACTGGGAGTAAAACATCATTGATAACAACCAAGAGTAACGTGGATGCACACTCATTACTGATGATACATTATGAAATGGATTTTAAAATTGTTAAAATTCTATAAAAGCACGTGTTGTCCTTGAAGAGGCAAACAACCGCGGCGAGTAATTTTATTCGACTGACTAGCCAAGACCACTGACAAATGACACGAGACAATTGATACATGATATATGACAGGTGACATTAGCCACACGGAATCTTAATCATGGGGAGTGACAGATGACACTACAACCTAATGATACAGATCTGTGATTGAGCTACATGGAACAATAATTATGAATTGTGAAATTTGGAATATGAGAACAATATATTTTATATTAATGGTGTAGGTGCCAAATGAGCTGAACCAACAAAGGAAACATATCCTGAAAACATGAACACTCGACCTAATGCTAACAATAATACATTACTGAAAAATATGGAACAAAGATTGTATGAACAGTATTTTGATGGAGGAATTGAATTATATTGAATTAATTTGTGAAGTCAATATTCATTGAAGTAATCCGTTGATTGTCTCCAAACCTTGTATTGTCTGCAAAAATTAAATAAGAGTAAATTTCACTCAAGTGATTTACGTCTGTTTTTTTATTCAGCGCATTATCCGCTTGTGCAATGTGAACCGTTTCTAAAAAAAGCCTTTTGGCTGTGTTTTTTTCTGTAGATAAAATTTTTACCGAATTATAATCCATACAATGTCCTTCCTTAGCAACATGTTCACTCAGTGCACATCTCTCCGGGTGTAGTCTACTGTCGCTCTTGTGTGACACAATGCGGTCCTTAAGTGGTCTGGACGTTTGTCCAATGTATTGTTTTTCACAATTTTGACACTGTATACAATAAACTACATCCGAACAGTTTATGCACGGAGTCTTGTCTTTTAATTTGGAAAAAATTCTCTTGATAGGCAAAACATTTTTATTGGATATTTTTATATTTTCTGAAAAAGATTTGAAAATTCTGGATAGTCCAGGGGTGATGTCTTTAATGAACGGTAAAGAAGCATAAAAGGAAAGAGTCCCAGTGACTTCAGCAACTTGCGTATTGACTGGAGATGGAGAAAGTGTATTATTAATATTATTACTATGTAAGTTTATGTCATCCATGGATGAGGTATTATACAAGATCTTTTTTACAAAGGAAGCAGGATATGAGTTTTGGAGAAAAAGATTGTAAATTATGTCTAAATTTTTTTTGAGAAAGGAAGTGTCAGATATTTTGATGACCCTTGATTTCATTTGTTTAATCAGATTGACCTTCATGCTCTGTTTATGATAAGACCAGTAGCTCATATATCTTCCAGAGCTCATTGGTTTCCTGTACCAATCTATAAGTACGGTGTTCTCTGGTGTTCTGATAAACATGGTATCAAGGAACGGAACGCTGTTATGTTCGTTTTCTCTCTCAATGGTGAACTGTATGTGGGGATCGTAGCTGTTGAAAATGAACAAGGTGTCATCTATGGTATCTGACGGAATTGCAATGATAATGTCATCTACATATTTCTTAAGGAAAGGTGGATTGAAAGGGAGAACATGAGTGACCATGTCTAACAAATCATCCATCACTCATGTTCTCCCTTTCAATCCACCTTTCCTTAAGAAATATGTAGATGACATTATCATTGCAATTCCGTCAGATACCATAGATGACACCTTGTTCATTTTCAACAGCTACGATCCCCACATACAGTTCACCATTGAGAGAGAAAACGAACATAACAGCGTTCCGTTCCTTGATACCATGTTTATCAGAACACCAGAGAACACCGTACTTATAGATTGGTACAGGAAACCAATGAGCTCTGGAAGATATATGAGCTACTGGTCTTATCATAAACAGAGCATGAAGGTCAATCTGATTAAACAAATGAAATCAAGGGTCATCAAAATATCTGACACTTCCTTTCTCAAAAAAAATTTAGACATAATTTACAATCTTTTTCTCCAAAACTCATATCCTGCTTCCTTTGTAAAAAAGATCTTGTATAATACCTCATCCATGGATGACATAAACTTACATAGTAATAATATTAATAATACACTTTCTCCATCTCCAGTCAATACGCAAGTTGCTGAAGTCACTGGGACTCTTTCCTTTTATGCTTCTTTACCGTTCATTAAAGACATCACCCCTGGACTATCCAGAATTTTCAAATCTTTTTCAGAAAATATAAAAATATCCAATAAAAATGTTTTGCCTATCAAGAGAATTTTTTCCAAATTAAAAGACAAGACTCCGTGCATAAACTGTTCGGATGTAGTTTATTGTATACAGTGTCAAAATTGTGAAAAACAATACATTGGACAAACGTCCAGACCACTTAAGGACCGCATTGTGTCACACAAGAGCGACAGTAGACTACACCCGGAGAGATGTGCACTGAGTGAACATGTTGCTAAGGAAGGACATTGTATGGATTATAATTCGGTAAAAATTTTATCTACAGAAAAAAACACAGCCAAAAGGCTTTTTTTAGAAATGTTTCACATTGCACAAGCGGATAATGCGCTGAATAAAAAAACAGACGTAAATCACTTGAGTGAAATTTACTCTTATTTAATTTTTGCAGACAATACAAGGTTTGGAGACAATCAACGGATTACTTCAATGAATATTGACTTCACAAATTAATTCAATATAATTCAATTCCTCCATCAAAATACTGTTCATACAATCTTTGTTCCATATTTTTCAGTAATGTATTATTGTTAGCATTAGGTCGAGTGTTCATGTTTTCAGGATATGTTTCCTTTGTTGGTTCAGCTCATTTGGCACCTACACCATTAATATAAAATATATTGTTCTCATATTCCAAATTTCACAATTCATAATTATTGTTCCATGTAGCTCAATCACAGATCTGTATCATTAGGTTGTAGTGTCATCTGTCACTCCCCATGATTAAGATTCCGTGTGGCTCATGTCACCTGTCATATATCATGTATCAATTGTCTCATGTCATTTGTCAGTGGTCTTGGCTAGTCAGTCGAATAAAATTACTCGCCGCGGTTGTTTGCCTCTTCAAGGACAACACGTGCTTTTATAGAATTTTAACAATTTTAAAATCCATTTCATAATGTATCATCAGTAATGAGTGTGCATCCACGTTACTCTTGGTTGTTATCAATGATGTTTTACTCCCAGTGCTGTCCATATTTCATGATTATTTTTAACATATACGCCATGTAACCTCGAAACAGTGTAAGTTATTCCACGTTTTTCGTTGGCTTAATTCTCATAGTTGTCTTTACATATTTGTAGTTTCCCTGAAGATGATAATAAAAAGTTATTGAAAGCTTGGAACAAGTGTATAAGAGTACCCTTATTGTAAAAAACTCATATATATATATATATATATATATATATATATATATATATATATATATATATATATATATATATATAAAAATCTAATGACCAGTAGGTAACAATGAAAAAAAAAAAGTAAATATATAAAAAAAATTCTTAGAAACTATCATAGGTACACCACATCTTTACCAATAAAAAAATTAAATTTTGTTTAAAATGTTACTGTATATGTTGTTTAACTGATTCGTGTCGTTCTTGTAATTTACTGTGTTGGGTTTTTTGTTTATATGGTACATCTCAAGGAAGTCTAGTTTTTTGATTATTAATTTTTTCTACAGTCACTAGTTTGAAACTTAATTCGACACGAGTCATGGAATCCAAAGGTAGATGTTTACCTACAACTTTGACAGGCAGACAAATGTTTATTTGTTCTGGCCAACCCAAGACTCAATCAAGTTTCTCGTGCGTTATGAGGAACGCAAGCAGAATCTAAAGTGGATATAGAGTATTTTCGTTTCAATTCCGGAATTGAATCGTTGTTTAGCCCTAGATTTGGCAACATACATGCTATGTATAGGGGGCTTCACAGATATAGTATTATGGCTAATTTATATTCCAGTAATGAATCCAACTTTGTGAAGTCCGTCACATAATGTGTGTCTAATTTTGCGGACTAGATAGAAATGTCGTAGACTGTCTATAATTACATTGCTGATATGATTTTTTCCTAGGCTTCCCATAAAATGTTGCTGATTAGCAATTTCTAGTCATTAAATTGTCTTAATTTTCATAAAATTATAAAAAATGCTATTCGGCCATTTTTCATTTTGGTTCTCATTTCAACGGAGAGCTTCTTTAACCCGTCTTTTTTTTTGGTCCACAGGCCTTCTTGGATCACTTGACCCGTGTATCTATTGATAAAATCTGGTGGTTAATGATATGTAACAATAATTTATCTTTGCATTAACTTTGTATATTTTGATTCAAGCTCTAGAGAAAACCAATAAAAAAACTATTTTTGTAAAATATGAAACATTTTATATATCAGATTTCATTCCATATTGATGTGTGAGAATTGTTAGGATTGGAGATTATGAATTTTTTGTACTTGTATATATATATATACAGTGTGTCCCGCTTTTCATGAATACACCCTAATCTCTCAGTTATTAATAATGCGATTTTCTTGAAATTTTGGTGGTGATTATATGTTAGGTAAATGAAGTATTTTGGCATAGTGAACATTTTCATCGACCATAGGCGTGCGGTGTGGGGAGGTAAAAAAAAGCTGTTTTTTGGGAAAAGGATATTAGGGCTAATTTTAGATAACTTTTTTTATCAGAATTAGAATCAGCATCCCCAAAAACCCCCCAATCCATATTTTCGAAATCTCAAGAGCTGATTTGAGGAGAAAAAATAAATAAATTAACTTTTTTCGTCAATGCACCCGAATATCTGTTATTAGCGATTTTCTTGAGAATTTAGTGGTGATTTTATGTTAGAAAAATGAATAATTTGGCATAGTGATCATATTCATTCACCATTGGCGTGCGAAGAGAGAAAAAAGGCATTTTTTGAGGAATGAATATTAAT
Organism: Chrysolina americana; assembly: GCA_958502065.1. Lineage (NCBI taxonomy): Eukaryota > Metazoa > Arthropoda > Insecta > Coleoptera > Chrysomelidae > Chrysolina > Chrysolina americana. The sequence goes on from OY293412.1 coordinate 40,066,523, forward strand.
GCTTATTTAAGACAACTTTTCTTATCAGATTCGGAATCAGCATCCCCAAAAACACTTTAATTCATATTTTCAACATCTCAAGAGCTGATTTGAACCAAAAAAAAAAAAGTTTAAGTCTTTTTAACAAATGAGACATAAAATGTTCTGGTTACATATTACAATCCAGTGCAAATAAACAATAGTTCCTCTGAAGGCAGAGCCTGAGCGCATGTGCTTTCATTATGAATACTCTTCGAGTAGGTATATTTTATTCCATAAACAAGTGATTTATCTTGACATTAGGCAAACTCCAAATATGAAAACAAATTAAAATTTGTACATAAAAATGGTACAAATTGTATGAGTTGACAGAACCATGAACCATGAGAACCATTCGCCGTGAATAATTCAATTGGGAATTTCCAAAGGGTCGACAAGGAGATGAATATCAATCCTTCGTGTACTGAGTAGGAATTGTTTGGTAGCTTTTTCGAAAGAATCTATATTTCTTTAATTTTTCATTTGATCTGGGATTTTATTGAAAAGTACTGAAGATACTTAGCGGAAACTTTTTTGACCTACTGTTTTTGTTCTGAAATGATATCTTATTTTTTTCCAATTTGGATCTTGTATCGTATCCATGGTCAATCAAAGGTAAGAAACTTCTGTTTTTGTATTGCTCAGTTACTACTCTGAGAAAATAGTTTCGGCGAATGCCTGAAATTTTAGATTATACAAAAAGCAAATCCGATGGATAACGTTGTGGTCTACTATACATTATTTGAAGAAACTTGTTTTGCAGTACCCCAAGCGATGATCCCGTAGGTTAGTCGTGATTCTACTAGCGCGTGATACATAAGTTTCAAGTGGATTTCAACCAAAACACCGAAATATTTAAATTTGTACCATACGCTGAATGTGAATATTCCATCTCATAGATTTGTCGATATAATTATAACCCAAGATATTTAACTTTATCGGCTCTTTCAATATCTACTTCTTCCTTGTCATTCTGGGAGTTTATTAGCGTAACATGTAAAAGGTCGAAACCTTGTTTCTGAAAAATCAGTGTTGAGTATTTTGTGACTGAACTAGATTATAATCTTTCATATTTTGAACGACTTTTCCTTTCAATTGTTTCCATGTTTCTCTTTCATATAAGACGACCATATCGTCCACAAAACTAATGATGGTGCCGGAGCATAAATAAGATGGGTCCCAGAACTGTGCCCTGTAGAATACCAATGATTTCTTTTTCACCTAGTTTGACATTTATTTGGACGCGTTGTTCTCTATCTTTAAGGTAGCTATTCATCAAAGCATGTGCTGTGCCTCTGAATCCCGCGCCATGGAGTGTGTCTAACATTCGAGAATATTGTAACGAGTGCTTACACGTGAACCAGAAACACAGCCAATACAGGTTTACCACCCTCTAGGTTTCTATATATTCTGGATGTGATAAGGCGAATTTTATCTTGTGTAGAATATCCTGCTCTAATTTCAAATTGGTTATCAAATAATGTATAATGATAAAAAGTTTTCCTTTCTTGATTTAATGACCTTTTCGAAAATTTTCGCCTAATTTGAAATTAATGTTATTGGGCGATAGCTCAGAACTTTGGATTTATCTTCATTTTTGTATAGGAGTTTGATGACTTTCACTTTGAAGGCATTAGGACATTAACCTGTTCGAATGATTACATCGATGAGCTAACTGAGAGAACCTGTTATTATCCCACCGATATTTTGTAAGATTTCCACAGTTATTTTATCTGTGCCAGGAGATTTCTTTTTATTCAGGTTTCGGATAATCATACTAATTACACTTATCTTTCTTGTTGCCGATCAACATCAAATAGATTCGATATGGTGTTCTGGTATAATTTGTCCCTTTGATTTATCGCTTCAGTGATCCAGGTTTTTTTTTGTATGTCTTTATGATGATATCTCAAACTAGTTTGATATATTTTGATATTAGTTATTATTACATTATATCAGGCACTTATGGTATAGAATGTATGGAAGTAGATGGAAACAAAAATATTTTTTCAATGAATATGAATCACAACCTTTTGCTGAAATTTGAGAATGAGGGCGAAATTGCATTATTGTGGCAAATTTTTTTTATTGACTTTGGATATTATGGACTGAGTCTCAATTTCATTGATACTATAGACTTCACTGACAATATTCGTTTCGAATTTTCTTGGTAGTAGGTAAGGCGTCGCTTGAGACGACCCCCTCCAATACCACTTTGAGTTGTGAGAGGCCGTCCTAGGCGGGAGACTAAATTTTGAACCTGAAAAGAAAAAAGATTAGCGCTGCGGAGATTCGAACTCGCGCCGGCTGGATTAGGCGGAGATCTAAACCACTAGACTACGGATGATATTGATTATAATCGGTTAATAGGATGTTACTATGATAGCGGATGGAGGCAGAAGGGTCATGATAGATTTTTTTGTGTGTAATAAAATTTGGCGGGCGGAGATCCACTTGGCCATCGATCGATTAGTGAATAGGGTAATCGGCTGTTAACCGTCTGAATGATTGGTTGTTGGGATATATTGGAAAAGTAAAAATAAAGGTGAGAGCTCTTGGAATGGTTGTGAGTGAAACGTTTGCAATGAATATTTGCCCTGTCTCAATCTACTTAACTTTACGACGAACATCATCAGACTCACCACTTTTATGCGAGGAAAAACATTTTACAAAAACAAATTATGTAAAATCTGTAAACTTTTGGTGGATATTCGAATCGACTTTTCAAGCAAAAATCTAATATCAACTTTTTACTTGCTAATCTAGAATGCGTAATTACTCAGAAATTGCTTACCGTTTGCGATTGAGTACATCATCCGGAAATTCCAGAATGATACTCGTTTCAAACCGTTGCATACATAGGTAATGAATCTTAGAAATTGCATATGAAATGCATACATCTTGCTATTGGATCTCAGACATTGGTGTCTGAAAAACACAGGGTGTATTTCTATGTCGAAAAATCAAAACAATATAGGAATAAAAAGGAGTGTGCTTGTTGGTCAGTAAAGTCTGTCCAGGGAAGACCACGAGAAGATAAGCACTTCTTCCCCGGGATAAAAGGATATCATCGAAGAAATCAACAGAAACTAGGAACTCATATTGCCTCTTTTGAATTGTACATGGTTCTTTTGTATGGGTCTTTTTCTCGTATATCTCATTGCCTCTTTTCAATAATTTTGTTCATGAGTCTTTTTTTTTGTATGATTTTCTGATAAATCTGTTCATGTTACATTCATATGGGTCTTTATTCTCGTATATTTCATTGTCTTTTTTTTTATTAATTAGTGAATAGTTCTTTTGTGTGGGTCTTTTTTTTAATAAAGTTCATTACTATCCTCTGTTGATTTTCTTGATGATTTGAGGATGGGATAGGCAGGATGTGTGGATAGACGTAATTTACATCTCAGATGACATAGAGATAGACGTAATTTGCATCTGATATTGGGTGTTAGTGTAATTTTGATTTTTTAAATCCAAAAGTAACAGAACTGTGATCTGGGAGAAACTTTCATTTCGTAGAATTTAGTCTGTAGTTTTTAGAAATATTTTTGGTTATTACACCATGCTCCTGTATTCGCCTGATTTGTTGCGACAGTATATTTATAGGTTCTGAAGGACGTAAAACCATTTCTTTAATTTTTTTTAAATTTATAGTCTCCAGTGTCTGGAGGGTCAGGGAAATACCCTTAATTTTGCAAACCACTTCTTCATTCTGATGTTTTTCATTCCAAAATTTATAAGCGTAATTTTTTGGACCTCCTGATACGAACTCCGTTATACATGAACCAGAGCCTAATTCATCTGTCATATCACCGATAAATTCTTCAGTAGGAATATTGTAATCTTCAGGTCTGGATATATAAATCACAGAATCCGTATCGTGATACAAAACTCTTTCAACGATTTTTTCAAGGTAGCTGTAAAGTTTCAGTCGAGCAAGAGCTGCGACATAGGAAGCCACTACAACATATACGGTCAGTAGAGGGGCGAAACAATCGTCTTTATACTCCCAATTAACGATAAGAGTTTCTTCGTTCACAGGAAGTATGGTGTTGAGGAAAATTGAAGAATCGGAAAGCATAGCAAAGAATTCATGGGGTTGATTGATGATAGCTGTTTTTGACTGGTTTTCACGTTGACCAAATTTACCTCAGAACGAATTGAGCATAAGTTTTGCTAGGGATCTCAAACCTGGGTTACTGCAGATTTTAGAAAGCTAGTTGTATGTCATCTCGATGTAGAAAATTTTCAATATATTGATCTTTTTTTTTCTGTGTCCGACAATGCGAAGGCCAATCTGATGCCCCTTGCTTGATCTTAAGGAACTTATTCATCATGCTCGTGAATAGGCACGAGTACCCTCTGTCAAACTGAATGGATTCATAGCTCCAAATTCCAAAAATTTCCAAGAGTTCATAACCCACATCCACAGCTTTCACAATCTCCTCTACTACCCATGTCGCTGTAAGAGCGCGTTCGCCATCTGAGTGATGACAGTTTCCTGTGTTGAATGTTTCACCACAGAAACGGCATAATACAAACAAATCGATTTATCTTTTCTGTGGAAGAACTGGATGGAATAGAGATGTAGGGGGCAGAACTTTACATTTAATCACTCCTGTAATCGAAGAAAGATCCAACGATGAACACTCGGAACCAACAAAAACTTTAGGATAACCAAGGGGAAATTTTCCATAATTACATACCCAGGGGTAGAGGGAGCAAATGTCAGTATACTTGATTGTTTCTCCTTCCTTGGTTTTGTAATATCCAAACACATTTCCTGTACGACCACCATAGAAAGTATCACGAGGTTGAAGAGGGAGTTGAGTCAAAAAGGTTTGTGATTCGGTGTAGTTCTTCAGTTCGCTATTTGTAGATAGTTTTTCCGAAATTCGCACTCCCACATTTCGATTACGTCGAATCCCAGTGACCTTAGTCGTTCGAGTTTAGCTTGAGTAGCCTCATAACGATTATTCAGAGTCTCAGAAGGATTATCTCTGATAGGTGTATCTCTCTGAAATATTAAACACTTACAACCGTGGAAATAACAACCCTGAAACTCGAAGATTTGGTTCATTTCTTGACAGAAACCATCGACTTTAACGCCACCAACTAAAGCCTCGGATTCTTTGGCAGCATGTTGTATACTAATATTTCTCTCCCTCTCTTCCCATAGTAACCATTGAATAGCAACTTTTGACGGTTTATCTTTGTTCCTGTAGCCGCCTTTGGGAATGATGCCAATAGTTTGCGATTTAAGGAAATTTTGCCTGAACACTTTATTACATGAAGATGCGATAGTGCTGGCCTCCATGGAGGGGCAAACATTTGTCTCTTCGAGCATCATACAACGAAATCTGAGACAGGCCTGTGTTAAAATATCAACATCGGAAATACAGTAAGCAATTATTTCTTCCTGGAAATCGAACACATAATTTTCTGCAAGTCTAGCATTATACCACTTATTGAATGCTTCTGAATCTTTATCGTTTTTGAAATTACCTGGTGAATAATATTGAATTGGGGGCATTGGTCCAACATATATTTGATTTTCATGCTTATTGAAAAGATGAGGGAAGTAACCTTTTTTCATTTCGGAAATTCCGAAGGATTTGGAAAGGCCAGAGAGAGCCATTGGGAAATAGTTGAGTGAATCCAAAAATTTTACCTTACTAACAGACATTGAAATCAATTTGGTACCTCTCATAATGAGTTCCGGTTTCAAATCAGTTTTTGTTAAAATATAATTGAGAACAAACTGATGATCGAAGCCGCCGCCATTGTGGGCAATAACTACAACATTTTTGAACATTTTACATATAGTTAAAACATGATGAACGAACGGAGAAATTGGATCGTTACATTTGAGAATTTGTAAACGAAGGCCACATTTCTTACAAATTTGAGAGTCTGGGGATATACAAATATCACAACACTGTCGAAAAACACAAAGATTTGGTTCGTGTAGAAGAGAACCGTCATCTCTAACCTTTTCCTGCATTGTTTCGAGGTGGTCCGGTTGAATGTAACATAAATGACCAGAAGGCTGATGTTCATTGCAAATTCCACAAAATATTTCTCCACAAGTGTGTCTTCGATCTACCTTGATTATTTTTAAACATTCCTGACAACGGCGCATCTGAGTACAGATACCATGTTGTAGGTGTTTTTCAAAACAGGCTTGTCCACGGAATGTTCTATTGCATGACTGGCATTTCACGGATAACTCATCATTAGAGCAAGAAGGAGATTGTCTACATGCAGGGCATGTTTTTCCACAATGATGCTTTTGTTTATTATCATATGGGACACTACATTCTGCACAAAAATAAATGCAACAAAATGCTGCAGTGAGAGATGTTATGTCATTATAATGCCCCTTACTGAAGAGAAGATTCAAATGGGGTCCATTATCATCACCCTTAAAAATGAGGTCACGTCCCTTGCTTCCGTATGCATAGACCACGATTTTATAATTCAAGAGATAATTTTGAAACAGCTGAACTTCAGCTATACCACACCCCTCCGAGGGAACGGATACGCAGGCAGTCTTCGTCAATTCATGAGCTCTTATACTTTGAAGTTTTCCTATATCACGTCGTACCTTCACAACTTCTGGGTCTTTATCGGCGTAGGCTTTGGCAACTACCAGAGCACGCGGTAGACACATATTATACTTGTTGTCAATAACTACTATGCCTCTCCGTTTGCTGTAGTCTTCGGTGAATGTATTGTAGGAACGGCCTAGACCTTTACCCGTAGGCATTTTTACCGAGGTAACACCTGAACAGAAAGTTTCAGTATTCAGGCCTGTTGAATTGGATTGATAAATAGACGAAATTTTGTCAAAAATATCATCGCTGGTTACTTCAGACGCCAGTCTGAAGCTCATCCACCCCTGTCCTCGCGAAAATTCGTTGGAATCATTGAAGTTGAGTCTTTGATTATTAAAAACTTTTCCGTTTTGAAAAAATATTCAAATTAAAATTCCAAAATTTTCACTACAAAACACAAAATCTACGGTCAAAATCAAAAACCTATCAGGAGCTGTTAAAACACTTCTGAACACTTCACGAATTGGCTAGATAATGACGTGTAGCGCGCAGTCGTTATATAGTAGTTTCTCCTATAACTTGAACTATAAAAAAATGGGAGGGGTGACCTAATAAAATCCACGAAAATAGCTGTCTTGATAGAGTGTAACTTCAGTGAAATAGAAATGTTACTATTGCAAATATTATTTTTAAGAGTTCTACTGTTCATACATTTTATGAATAATTAACAGACAGACTTGCAGACGTACACCAAATTTATAATAAGTCAAGGTCTAGGTAAATTCTAGAGCTAGTGAACCATGCAATAGGCAAATGCATGTCGCCAATACTGTCTCCAACAGATGAAATGTAAAGAATATGATGAATATTCAAGCTCAGCGTCCTGCTTGTTTGAGTTGCTTTTTTTCTTTCATTGGTACTGGCATGAGTATTATTGTAAAAATGTCAAGATGTGTTACTGAAAAAACAATAAAGGTACCTACTCGATAGGAACAACATTCTGTATATTATGTATATGCAGTAGTTGTATTTTCTTCTTGTTTAACGCATCACCATAAGTCATTTTCTCTGGGTACTCAATTAATCTGCTCAGGATATTTAATTTTCGGACCGAATGAATACCCCCACTATTGTTTGTAAGAAAACCTAAAATATTGGATCATATTGAGAATCCTCAAGAGACTAAGTCTTTACAAGTGGGGAACAACTGTTATTATTATTATTTGTATTATGCCGTTTCTGTGGTGAAACATTCAACACAGGAAACTGTCATCACTCAGATGGGTGGTAGAGGAGATTGTGAAAGCTGTGGATGTGGGTTATGAACTCTTGGAAATTTTTGGAATTTGGAGCTATGAATCCATTCAGTTTGACAGAGGGCACTTGGGCCTATTCACGAGCATGATAAATAAGTTCCTTAAGATCAAGCAAGAGGCATCAGATTGGCCTTCGCATTGTCGGACACAGAAAGAATAAGATCAATATATTGAAAATTTTCTATAACGAGATGACATACAACTAGAGCATTCTAAAATCTGCAGTAACCCAGGTTTGAGATCCCTAGCTAAACTTATGCTCAATTCGTTCTGATGAAAATTTGATCAACGTGAAAACCAGTCAAAAACAGCTATCATCAACCCCATGAATTCTTTGCTATGCTTTCCGATTCTTCAATTTTCGTCAACACCATACTTCCTGTGAACGAAGAAACTCTTATCGTTAATTGGGAGTATAAAGACGATTGTTTCGCCCCTCTACCGACTGTAAATGTTGTATTGGCTTCCTATGTCACAGCTCTTGCTCGACTGAAACTTTACAGCTACCTTGAAAAACTCAATGAAAGAGTTTTGTATTACGATACGGATTCTGTGATTTATATATCCAGACCTGAAGATTACAATATTCCTACTGAAGAATTTATCGGTGATATGACAGATGAATTAGGCTCTGGTTCATGTATAACGGAGTTCGTATCAGGAGGTCCAAAAAATTACGCTTATAAATTTTGGAATGAAAAACATCAGAATGAAGAAGTGGTTTGCAAAATTAAGGGTATTTCCCTGACCCTCCAGACACTGGAGACTATAAATTTTGAAAAAATTAAAGAAATGGTTACGTCCTTCAGAACCTATAAGTATACTGTCGCAACAAATCCGGCGAACACAGGAGCATGGTGTAATAACCAAAAATATTTCTAAAAACTACAGACCAAATTCTACGAAATGAAAGTTTCTCCCAGATCACAGTTCTGTTACTTTTGGATTTAAAAAATCATAATTACACTAACACCTAATATCAGATGCAAATTACGTCTATCTCTATGTCATCTGAGATGTAAATTACGTCTATCCACACATCCTGTCTACCCCATCCTCAAATCATCAAGAAAATCAACAGAGGATAGTAATGAACTTTATTAAAAAAAAGAACCACACAAAAGAACTATTCACTAATTAATAAAAAAAAGAAGCAATGAAATATACGAGAAAAAAGACCCATATGAATGTAACATGAACAGATTTATCAGAAAGTGGCAATATGTATCATACAAAAAAAAAGACCCATGAACAAAATTATTAAAAAGAGGCAATGAGATATACGAGAAAAAGACCCATACAAAAGAACCATGTACAATTCAAGAGAGGCAATATGAGTTCCTAGTTTCTGTTGATTTCTTCGATGATATCCTTTTATCCCGGGGAAGAAGTGCTTATCTTCTCGTGGTCTTCCCTGGACAGACTTTACTGACCAACAAGCACACTCCTTTTTATTCCTATATTGTTTTGATTTTTCGACATAGAAATTCACCCTGTGTTTTTCAGACACCAATGTCTGAGATCCAATAGCAAGATGTATGCATTTCATATACAATTTCTAAGATTCATTACCTATGTATGCAAAGGTTTGAAATGAGTATCATTCTGGAATTTCCAAATGATGTACTCAATCGCAAACGGTAAGCAATTTCTGAGTAATTACGCATTCTAGATTAGCAAGTAAAAAGTTGATATTAGATTTTTGCTTGAAAAGTCGATTCGAATAACCACCAAAAGTTTACAGATTTTACATAATTTGTTTTTGTAAAATGTTTTTCCTCGCATAAAAGTGGTGAGTCTGATGATGTTCGTCGTAAAGTTAAGTAGATTGAGACAGGGCAAATATTCATTGCAAACGTTTCACTCACAACCATTCCAAGAGCTCTCATCTTTATTTTAACTTTTCCAATATATCCCAACAACCAATCATTCAGACGGTTAACAGCCGATTACCCTATTCCCTAATCAATCAATGGCCTAGTGGATCTCCGCCCGCCAAATTTTATTACACACAAAAAAAATCTATCATGACCCTTCTGCGCCATCCGCTATCATAGTTACATCCTATTAACCGATTATAATCAATATCATCCGTAGTCTAGTGCTTTAGATCTCCGCCTAATCCAGCCGGAGCGAGTTCGAATCTCCGCAGCGCTAATCTTTTTTCTTTTCAGGTTCAAAATTTAGTCTCCCGCCTAGGACGGCCTCTCACAACTCAAAGTGGTAGTGGAGGGGGTCGTCTCAAGCGACTCCATAGCTACTCCATAACATAACATTTATATCGATTTATATTCATGTTATATCCGATTCCTGAATGAGCCCTTTGTCCCGGAATTGCGTCATACACTATAAACATTGCATCAGCTACTACGCAGAAGATAGAGGATATTCCTCAGCACATTTGAAGGTCTTCGTGGAATAACAGAAACTACGCCTACGTCTGTTTTTAAAAACTCAAACCAAAGAAGACTGATTCGACAAATTGGCGCAGTCGTGCGGATCTCGAAAACGCTGTGATCCAACGAAGAAACAGCGGTAGTCTCCAGACTTCCAACGAGTCCAAGAACCGTAAAGCAGAACCCAGTGGACAAGACGGTCTCTTCAACAACAAGAAACCCGCATAAGTCGTCGAACGTTGCTCACCTCGTCGTGAAGAAATCACCTCTTGGAACCCGCGTAAGTCGTCGAACGCTGCTCATCCTGTTGGAGCTAGAGCTTTATGAAGTAGGACTTCATCTTTCCACAACCCCCGGAGACAACAAGAAAAAGAAGAAAGAAACAAGAAGAAAGAAGAAGCAAGCCACCCAGAGCTTAGGAAGCTCAACCAACCAGCATTAGACGTAGGAAACTCATTGTAAGTACCACATCGAATCATTAATCATTTCGTTGTATTTTGATATTTTTCTAAATTTAATTTAACCTTGTTATCCCAAAATTTACCCAAAATGTCACATCATAGTTCAAATGAAAGCTTACATAATGAACGCGAAGTACCATTAGAACCGTATAAACTTTCCGAAATATTCTCGATAATTCCAGAATATGATGGTGATTCAATTTCGCTTGGAAATTTTCTTAACGCCTGTGACCATGCGCAAGCTATGGCAGTAGACCAACAAAAATTGCTTTCAACTATTCACATTAGAAACAAACTCAGAGGAAAAGCTGCTCAATTGATGAATTCCAGAAATCCAGAAAACTATCAAGAGATCAAAATCGGTCAAATTATTCGAGCTAGCAATCCAAACAGTATGCTAGAAGCTTCAGTTAGAATAAATCGTGAGATACAGCTCTCATACTTTGAAAATCAAAAATCAATCAATCGTTCATCACAACCTCAAAGTTCAAGAACAAATTATAATACAAGACCACAAATAAATCGACCAAATAATTTCCAAAGGAATAATTTCCAACTCCAAATGAATCAACCCCAAATGTATCAACCTCAAACGAGTCAACCCCAAATGAGTCAACCTCAAATGAGACCATATATGTTCCAAAATCAAAATCCAAATCGAAATTTCCGAAATCAAAATTTTCAAAGACAAGCAAATTCTCAAATGCAACAACGTGGACAATATTTTCAAACAAATAGACCAACAGTAATCAAGAATAACCCTCAATGGAATTTAAATGCAAATAAAACCCATTTATTAGATCATGAGTACGATTCATTATGCTCAAATACAGATTTTGAGTATCAAAACGAGAATATTTATGAATATTCAGACCAAAGAAACGAGTCATTCTATGATGAGAAAGATTATTTCCCAGAACAACAAGATTTTGAACAACAGCAATATGAACAAATACCAAATGAAAATTTTGACTATGAAGTAGAACAACTTCAAACGGATTTTCACAATTTTCTGTCACTAGGCAACCTACTTATCAGTACAACTACCAATCCATGTACGGCACAATTAATGAATACCAATCCCCAATCTCGACAAACCCTATATGCAGACAATCTAATTATAGAACAACAATGTCCAACTCAACAGATTCCTCCTGCAATCGAAATGAAAGCGAATCTCGCAGCGCTAATCAAAACTCGCGAATTCAAGCCAGAGAAAACAATACCCAGTATGAACGACCTCAAGACAGATCAGCAATTTCTATAACATCCAATTGTAGCGATTTGTATTATTTAATCAGCCCAGCTAATTTTAAATTATTAATTGACACAGGTGCAGGTATCTCGCTTTTTAAAAGGAAAACAGCTGAAAATTATACAAAAAGATTTACAGAAAATATACCAGTAACAGGAGTTACAGATGGAAAAGTACTGGTAAAAGAGTCAGTTTTAATACCATTTGGCACAGAAGAAAAACCAGTTTGGCATAAAGTTTACGTACACGATTTAGATATCGAATTTGACGGAACTTTAGATACCGATTTTTTGAAAAGATTTGATGGAGTAGTAGATATTGGTAATCAAGTTTTAATTTTGAATTATAAAACCTTCCCTTTATATTCAGCCCGGAAAACACTTGCTGGAACATCAGTAAAAATAAATAATGAACAAAAAATTCTAGGAAACTTACAGGAAAAGTTCAGTACACAAAATCTCGAAAATAAAATAACAATCGAACCAAGAGTTGAAAAAGTTTTTAAATTAAAATCCAAATTAAGAAATACAGAAGCTATACTGGTAGCTACTGAAAAAGAGGAAGTTAAACTTCCAAATGCCCTAGTCAAAATTAACGAAAAAGGAGAATTTTTAGTAACCGTTGTAACTGTAAATGCAATTGAAAAATCTATTGATTTTAATGACTTACAATTTGAAGAATATTATGGAAATGAAGTTGACATTGAAACAGAAAACATATAAACAAGTCTTCCAGAGAAAATAAAGAATTTACTTCGTCTAAAACATCTTAATGTAGAAGAGAAAGAACTAATTGAGACCTTATGTTTAGAATTCACAGACATATTTTATTTAGAAGATGATCCTTTAAATTTCACAAGTGAAATTAAACATACAGTGAAACTGAAAAATGGTGCACAACCCGTTTCAACAAAATCTTATAGATATCCACACGTACATAAAGAAGAAGTGAAGTCACAAATTTCAAAACTATTAGAACAAAATATAATTAGACCCTCAATTTCACCATGGTCAGCCCCAGTTTGGGTCGTACCGAAAATGGCGTGTTGTAATTGAACTAACTATTGATGATAAATATCCTTTGCCAACTTTATTAGACCAACTCGGAAAATGTCAATACTTTACCACCCTTGATCTAGCCTCAGGTTTTCATCAAATTGAAATGCATCCTAACGACATATAAAAAACCGCTTTTTCTGTTGAAAATGATTTATACGAATTTCTCAGAATGCCTTTCGGAATGAAAAACTCTCCTAGTACTCTCCAAAGAATTTTAGATCATATTCTAACCGGACTTAGAAACGAGAGATGTTTGGTATATATTTTGATTTATCCAAATTTTGATGAACCTTTTATCTTGACAACCGATGCAAGCTCATTTGCAATTGGAGCCGTATTATCCCAAGGACCAATGGGAAAAGACTTACCTATTGCCTATGCATCTAGAACATTATGTCCCGCTGAAACAAAATATTCAACTATTGAACGAGAACTTTTATCCATGGTATGGTCAGTTAAACATTTTAGACCCTATCTTTATGGTAGAAAATTCAAATTTATAGTAGACCATCGGCCACTAACATGGTTATTCTCAATAAAAGATCCTGGTAGTAGACTAGCCAGATGGCGTTTGAAATTATAGGAATAGCAATTCGAAGTTATTTATCGACACGGAAAAATTCATAAGAACGCAGACGCTTTATCTAGAATGAATCATTTTAATGATTGTAGCAAAGTCTTATCAAATATTTTAATGGCAAATGATAATCTTGAAGAACATGATATTTCAGATACAAAGACTGAAGTAGCTCAAGAAACTGTATTAGAAGAATTAACAAACTTTTCTAGACTTTTTAAAATCAAATCATTTATTGATTACTCAAAATTTAAATTCATCAATGATCAATTACTAGACAAAAGTCATGAAGATATTGTTATTTTTCCACAAAACAGAAAATAAACACCATTACATGATGAAATATTTGACGATATATTTGAAGAAGATATAGATTTTTATCCAAATAAAATAAATATTGTTTCCAGTAGAACTGTAAAAGATCGAAAATATTATTTGATATTAGTACCTTTTGAACCTGAAGATGCAATTGAATACATGTTCAGTTCCTTATATTGATGCCAAGACACATTTCAACCCTCAAAAACGTATTATGTCGAAAATAATGTCGATCTACCTATTCAAGAAATGCTTTCATATATCTTAGCAGATAAAGAGAATATTAAATTCGAAATATGTCAAGACGTAGTTCGAACCCCCAACGAAAATGAAATACCAATAATATTAGATCAATACCACAATGGTAAAAAGAATTTGCATCGTGGAATAAATGAAACTTTGAGAAGAATAAGAGAAAAACATAATTGGACAGGCATCACAAAAGATGTTGAAAATTTCATAAAAGCTTGTGAAATTTGTCAAAAAGCAAAATTATGTCGACAAAATTTACAGAATCCTCTTGTTATAACAGAAACTCCCAAAACAGCTTTTGAAAGAGTAAATGTTGATATTTTAGAAATTCCAGTACAAAATTTTATTCTAGTAGTTTAGAAGATTTCAATCAATACGAGTTTTAAACCATTATAATTTCGCATGTAAAGTTCAATATTTCCATATTGTAATAAATGTTAATAAAGTCTGTTTTTAAAAACTCAAACCAAAGAATACTGATTTAACATTCATAACTTGAATTATACTTGTTTTCATTTATTTATTTACTCTTGGTTTGAAACTCCGCTTACATTTGTCAATTTTTTTGATACTGATTGGAAATATTCAGCTTCAAAAAAAGTAGATGCTGTAGTCAGAGTGCTCTCTAGAACATGAATATCGCATTGCCTGCAGGTAGTTCCCCTGTCCGAATAAAAACAAAATTCTGATAGTTGGTGACAGGTAACACTTGCAAATGTATGCGCTGATTTTGTGAGGCATTGCATACGTATCTGTCGGGAAGAAGTTGTCTTCTGACAAAATGAGCATACGGTGTAGGTATATAACTCTGAGCATTATGCTCAGTTTCCTAAACATACTCCAGTGTTCATCATAGGGACTCCTATCGAATGCTGATATTATTTTTCGATTCAGATGGGTGAACTAGCCTTCGCTAATGAGTGGCGAGAACCAAGAAACCGGTACGTAGCCGTTGTAACATATAAATCTAAAAATAATTTCAGCCATGATGTACAGAGAGCATTGCAAATTAGTTCTCGTGAAGAACTTTGCCAAGAATCTAACAGATATAATTCGACGGTCATAGGGTGTAACAGTTGTTTTTTGTTAGAGACGTGCCGGCGAATATACCTATTATGCAGGATTGGATTACCTGATCAATTTTTCATCATTACTATTCGATGGTGTTCTGCCAAGTAGTTTCATCAACTTTTCTTCTTGATAATATAAATGAAAGTTCAAAAAATCTAAAGAAACACGCTTTTATGAACTAGACTGAAGAAAAAACGAATTTTCAAAAATTGTCTTTCTACTTAAAAAAGCGTGGTGTTCGTGATGTTCGAATCCTAGGTTAGAGAAAATTTTTCTAAATTTTTTCGGAGTCGATTGGAGATGTGAATCGTCTAGATGTCCAATACCAAAGTCTGGTGCTTGCTTGGAGTGCGCACCGACCACCGGGGATGGTGCTGTAGGTTTTCCGGGATTTTCCACTGCTGAGAAGTGAATACGACACCACAAATTATTAAGTCACCCCTAAGCGCCACGGCTAATAATAATAGTCCTCTATCTGCACATGTTATACCTTTGGGTACACTATATTAATGAGAAAGTCTTATTATCTGTTTGGAATTTCTCATTCAGGCCCTGTCACCGGAGCCCCGACACTTCCGGAGGGCGTGCTGGATCATTTATCTCAATAAACACTCCCCACGCCGTGGGGTGAGTGACTATTGGGTCCGAGAATCATGTGCTCTGCGTAGGCGAAGTAAACCAAGAATTACGGCCTTCTGCATTCGTCCGGCTAAGATTTCTGTCATATTACGGCAAGCCGGTATGATTTCCAAGTTTGAAAGCAGTGTGTCCGTCATTCCACCAAGGATCCCTATTATCAGAACCACCATTTTATCAGAATTGTTTGGGTAAAACCTGCAGAGTTCAAAAAGTAGGTCTCTTTTCGGACGATGTTCGTTTTGCCAGGAGTAGTTCCAGTAGGTTTGGCACTTCTTATTCTCCACAACGGACTCAATATCCCAGAGCATAAGACTACATCGGTGTCTCGTCTACATCATACGAGTGTCGTAGATACAACACTCGAAGGGTCGCGTTATGCCTGTGAATATAGGCTGAGACCGCATGAGCTGGACAGGCTGACAGCAAATGCATTATGGTCTCAGCTGCCCCACGACACGCTCTGTATCTGGTGTCAGGGACCTCTATACCCGTGACTACGGTAGACGAAGGTGCTGGAGATTATTATTATTATTATTATTGCTATTGTAGCTATTCGTGAATGCTGTGATTATTAAAAAGTAAAAGAAAGTACCCAAGCTTTTTCAACTATGGACTTAATTATTAAATAGTTTTTTTTATTTTTTCGTTCAGTGGTTCTTCATTTCCTGAACAATACTTTATTTCCTTATTATTATTTTTATTATCATTATTATATTATTAGCACGTTATGTTCTGTCATCCAGTCCTGAAATAGGTATGTTTGAGATTAAAAATTCATTATTATTATAAAAATTTTGTATTGTCTCGGTCCTTGATATGTGTGTTAAATTTCAGAGTATTCTGACTACTGAAAGTAGGTGAAAATGGAATTAAAAAATTCACATCATTACCATTACTATTATTACATTATTATTAAAAAATTCTTGAATTGTCATCGGTCCTTGAAAATTGAATTTTAAGATTCACATTATTATTATTATGGAATTGTTGTATTTTCAACGGTCCTTGATATGTGTGCCATATTTATTCGGGCGACAGAGGTAGGTGAAAATAGAAGTATTTTAATCACATTATTATTATTATGCAGATCAGCTCCAAGACACCAAATTATAGGATTGTCATCCGAACTACATATGCATAAAAAGTTTTATTTCGATACGGTAGGTTAAAATTGCCTTCCACGATTTTATTACATTGGTAGTGTACAAACAAGTAAAGCTAATAAAATCGTGTAAATGAAAACAGGGCAAGTTAAATGAAAATTTGCTGAAAATCTTGATTCATTTCAAGTTCCGTAAAAAACAAAATCCTTGAATAATTATTTGAAGTGACGTTTTGAGTAACAGAGACGAAATGCACATTTCCGTTCAGCTCAACTTCTTCACTATCAAAGTTTATTCGTTTTCTATAAAAAATCAATCAAAGAATCTGAGAAAAATAACCTTGGCCTGACAGTTACGACACGAAAGTTACTGAAAAAAGAGGCCTTAGAAAAAAATAAAGTATCTCTTGCTCAAAAGCAGACTTCAATAATTTATTCAGGAATCTTGCATACTGCGGAACTAACTTCTAAAGAAAAAAGGATTTTTATTTTTCAATTTCAATGCCCTGTATACCTGATACTATTTACTCACTTTAGGACATTAATTGGTTCTCTATCTGATTCATTACTGTTTGAAACGAAGAACCTCTCATACGAGTTTTTCCGTTGAATTCCGTAACATCCTGTATAAGCTTCATCTCAGATTATATACGTTATTCAATGAAAAACCGCAACTTACAGAATCAAAACTGCCTCTTTTAGCTTTACCGCGAAATTCGATAAGTATGCAAAACTTTAATTTGATACGTAGCTGCCTTCAGAAGTTATAGGAGAACTAACGCGTATCTAAATACACTACGCTGCAATCAACTTCCGAAGCATTCACTACGTAATACTAATCGCAATAATAAAACTGAAGTAATCAAATGACTCATTTATCACCGGCAACATCGCGAGGCTACACAAAGTCCAATTCTCATCTTCAAAATATTCAAGGACGACTACGTAATGACAGTATACAAGGCTTCACAAAGTTATATTAACGAAATTTGCTATATAATACACGTCTCCTCTTGTCCCCCTTGCTGGGATTCACAGCGGTCTAGGCATACCGCAGGCTACAGAAAGTACCATTGATAGCTGCTGCTTTAAACAAGAAGATTTTTTTAATAAGATGTAGGAATTTGGACCTTTTCCCAAATCACATAATCAATGGAATCTGCAATATTAACACATTATTGCACCACCGCAGAGGACCAGTAGGAAAGAAAATTCAAGGATTTAATGACAGGTTGAAAAAAACTATTTTAAATTTAGAGATTCAATCAACTTTCAGTTATATAAATCATCTGGTCGGTGGATCAGCGGTCTAATGCACAGGTCGTTCGAAACTCCAGCATAGCGATAGTCGGTTCGAATCCGATGTAGGTACGAGAATTTTTCTCAACTACTTTATATCGGATTCGATAAGCGGCCGCATGTCTTGTTGAAAAGCAAGTGTATTGTGAGTTGTCTAGATGCCAATCTCGTCTAGTGCTAGCTTGGAGTACACACCGATCACCCGAGGTGATGCTGTAGGTTTTCCGGGTTTTCCTACAGCTGAAAAGTGAATACATCACCTAAAACATCAGTAAGTCGCCCCGGAGCGCCACGGCAAATAATAATAATAGCCGTCCTCTACCCGCACAGGCTATGCCTTTGGGTACACTCAACGAGTGTTTATGAGGGAGTATTATTATTATTATTATCTCAGAAAAGAATTAGTCAACATTAAACTGAAACTCCGGTCCATGATTCCTTTTGACATTAGTTTTCCATGATATCCTTAAAAAACAAAAAAATTAAATTAATAATTTGAAAATAAATTCTTTTACCTCTATAAAATTCCAAGAAAAATAGATAAAAAATTTAACTGACGTTGACATCCCACAAGATATCAAACGGTTGCTGGCATTGAGACTTAAATTCAGTATTTGCCCCACCAGCAAAGACTTAAAAATTTCTTCTTTACTTGCAGACATTGAATCGATTATTGCTCTTTTTCCTAAACAGGAACAAGACCTTCAGAGATCGCAATGCACAAATGTCATAACAAATTTCTTACATAAAAATTTTTCAAAATCCACTTATTTACAAAATATTTTCAATAAAAGTAAAAAATTTCTCAAAGATAACCCAGATCTATATATTGTTAAAAGTGACAAAGGGAATGTAACAGTTGTGATGTACAAGCAGGATTATATAGAAAATAGTCAGCAACTTCTTGATGACGAAAAATACTATAAAAAAATCCCACGTAATCCTTCTTCTACAATACAACAGAATGCCAATAAATTAGTATCAAAGTTAGAAACTCAAAAGTTAATTGATTCAACCATTGCTAAAATTCTCAAAACATATAATGCTGTTGCTCCACGTTTTTATTCACTGCCTAAGATTCATAAACCCACTTTGGCCATGAGACCAATAGTGTCTTCAGTAACTGCTCCAAACGGTAACTTAGCAGAATTTCTCACAAATATTTCAACCAAAGCTTACGATACAGAGAGTGATTTTTTCTCTTTTAGCAAATTTATCAATAATTTAAAAATTCCTGACAACTATGTAGTAGTGAGTTTTGACGTAGTCTCATTATTCACAAACCTCCCGTTTGATGTGGTCAGATCCATTCTGACTACAAAATGGGATACGATTAAAAATTGCTGTTCTTTAACTTGGAGTGCTTTTATAGACATTCTAGAATTTATATTCGAATCAAATTTTCTTCTCTTTAATAATACTTATTATAAACAAATTTTTGGAACCCCTATGGGCTCAACAATTTCTCCAATTCTCGTAAATTTCGTTTTAGATGAACTCATAAAAGATGTTTTGTCTTTTATTCCCTCTGATGTTCCTTTTGTAAAGAGGTATGTTGACGACTTGTTACTGTCTGTACCAGCAGGTAAAGTAGATGAAGCTCTATTCTACTTTAATAGTTATGACATCAACTTACAGTTCACCTCAGAGGTAGAGGAGAATCACAGTATCCCCTTCCTTGATATGAGAGTCTGTAGAGTTAACAACAATGTTCTTCGCACAAAATGGTACAGGAAACCAATGTGTTCCAATCGTTTCCTACATTATCACTCGTACCACCACACGAGCATGAAACATAACTTGATCACAGCGTTGAAAAACAGAGTGATAAGTTTGTCGCACCCTTCTCATCAACAGGAATGTCTATAGAAACTAAGACATATCTTAAGAGAAAATTCTTATCCGAACAGCATCATCAACAAATTTCTTTTTAATACTGGTCCTAATCAAGGATCCAGCTAGATACAGACCTCATCTGTCGATCAGGCGATTTCTTTCAATAATAGTAATAATCTTAACGTTTCTTTAAATCTTAATAATAATAATAGTCAACAATCTGAAATTTTGTACAAATATAGAACTCTCCCCTACATACAGAAATGAACCTCCAAATTCTCGAATATTTTTAGATCGAAAGAATTACGCATAGCCAAAAAAAACCTTAAGGTAGTAAACAATCTCTATACGAAAACTAAAACTCCTATCTCAAAATTTGAACAAACGAATGTCATTTACAAATTACCTTGCTCCAATTGTGACAAAGTCTATATTGGACAAACTAGTAGAAATTTATCAGGACGCATCACGTCACACTGGAGCGATTGCAATCGTAAAAAAAACAGTTGTGCACTTGCAGAACATACTATTTCAACTTTCCGCCATATCAATTTTAATGAACCCACCGTTTTAGCAAAGGAGGACAATTACCTTAAAAGAAATTTTTTGGAGATGGTATATATCAAAAGGGAAATAAATAGCATGAACAAAAGGTCTGATGTTGAAAACCTCAGCGTCATTTATAGTTATATTTTTAAATTAGAGTCAAATAATGTTTCAAGTAACGTGCCACATTCTTTTTCTATTACATAATCCTCCATATTTGGCGATCAACTGATAACGTTAAAGTTGTCACAGCTCAGATACAGGTAGCAATAAGAGGTATTAGACAACTGACAAGTTGCTCGTCGTTTTCCCCTTGGTTTTGTGATCTGTGTTTGGTCTCAGATACTTATGATGCCCAGTTGATGCGTTCCGTTTTGTTTATTCTCGAAAGATTCGTAGAACAATGTTTTCAATCAATGTTAATCCCAATTCTTTTTCGTACTATTCCTCTATAGAGGTCACCTCAGCGTGGAATATCACTGGGTCCCGTTGCACACACATATTGACATTTGACAAGCTATTCTGACAACTGATTAGTTGCTTTCCGTGTTCCTCTTGGTTCTGTGATCTGTGGTGTGCACCTTGACTCGAGCGGTGTCCCGATGCTGGGTCCGTTATAGAAAAAGTTTGTTTAAAAATTAATCATAAGTAATCCTGTTTACTCTTCAAGTATTTTAATTAATGTTTCTCATTGCGAGATAAGATTCCACTTGTACAGTGGTTTAATACGTTAATTTTTCCAATTGTTATATTGAAAAAACTGTGTTTTGTCTTATGACTAAGAAAAAAGCAATGGCTATTTTCTTTTGGATATCCTCACGTTAGTAAGTTTGATTTTTCACATTATTTTAAGATTGATGTTTACACACTTTTTAATATAACAGATGTCTTGAGAATGAAAATAAAGTTTTTCGAAAGCTTGACAATTTAACCAAGAGTGTTCTTCCACAAGGTCTTTTTTATGACGGTATCCCCAAAGGATATTCCCTACTTTGGTTGAGAGTAATATATATATATATGTATATATAACTTGTGACATCTACAGTCACTAGTGAAACTTAATTCGACACGAGCCATGGAATCCAAATGTTTATTTGTTCTGTTCAACCCAAGACTCAATCAAGTTTCTCGTGCGTTATGAGGAACGCAAGCAGAATCTAAAGTGAATAGAGTATTTTTGTTTCAATTCCGAGAGCTCATGATATATATATATACTAAAAGTTCGGGTTGAACCGCGTCTAGAATTTGTTGAAATTCGACGTTTCGGCTCCGATTTTGGAGCCATTTTCAAGAACTGAAAAAGAAAGGAAATTAATAAATGGTTGAAACGTAATTCTACGCTGAGGTCTCAATCTGCCTACTCCCCATGTCTCGTCACTGGTTCTCTCTAAGGTCTCAATCTGCCTACTCCTTTGAGAGAACTAAACTGATATATATATAATGATTGAAAAAAGTTATTTTTTTTATTAGGTAAATATTATTATTATTATTGTTAGAAATGAGGGCTAAATACCTTACCTTAACTTTAGAGTACCTTAATTATTAATTACCACCCAAAAACAGTTTGAAAATCCAAGTTGAATTGCTCAAATAGTGCTTTCCGAAGAATGTCTAGGTCATTCCGCTGCAGGTTTTCGAACAGTAACAATAAAGTTCAGATAATTTCAGATACTAGCTAGGTTTCTTTCAGTATTTCTAATCATTCTAAGCGTATTAAATTTTAGTTTTGATTAATTTTTCCAAAGAAATAAAAAATAAAAAGAAAATCTGACAGATATCATAACCTCACAAATTGAGAGGAAAATATTATCAATAATCAAAATAAAAAGGTTACTATCATGTAGAGGAAAATAAAAAAAAACTCATTAGAAGCAATTTAAGAGCATTCTAGTAAGTAATTTAGTTTTAAAGATAGATTTAAGTTGTAAATAATTAAGTTAAGAAAACAAATTGGCCATGACTAGGAATATAAGGAGCTCTTTGAAAATTATTTAAATCATCAAGTGCGCGATGAAAAGGTGCTTTTCGCAAATGTGCAGACTGGGAAGGAGAAAAACTTTCTTTTGTTTTTGTTTGGAAGTTTCTGGGGATTCTAGAAGTTTTTGCCGGGTGAAAAAGTCGAAGCAGAAATCCAGGAAAGATTTTTACAAGATTCCATTAAAAAAAAAAAAATATATTAAAACATTAATTAGTTTGAAGTGATAAAACTATAGAAGAAAGTACCTGGTGTGAGCTGATAAGAAGAGATCAGTCGGGAATCGCTGTTTTGATGAGAAAAATCCCATAGAAAAATAGCTGGTCAGAAGAATTTCTGGAAGCCTTCTGTTGAAAGGCAAATATCCACAAACTCCAAGGTATTTATCTCCAATTCCAAGTATTCTCCGTTGCACATCCATCGAATTTTTTTTGGGGTCAGTAGCTGTGATTCAACAAAAAATAACCTTCACCGAACTTTGAAACTTTAAGTGCACAGATTCCGCGTTTTTCATTGACAATCATCTACAAAGGGCGAACTTTTATTAATTATAGAACTATTTAGCTATGGAATGTTGATCAATTTAAGTAATTTGTTTTTTTTTATCATTCATCACAATAGACATAACCTCCAAACTGCATGAGAATATAAAATTCTGGGATTCAATAAGAGCTACGACCGCTACGATTTCCAGTCAGTTGTGGTCTCAATCGGGCTGGGAGAATACGAGGTTGACCCAGAAATTTGTGTCTCACTAAAATCATTCCGTGTGGAATAAAAAGTTTGGAAGGTTGGATCAGGTCATAGAATAAGGTAGCTTTCACTGAGTAGGAAAATAAGTATAAGAATCTGGAAGTTGAATTGAGAAAATATTCACCAAATTTATTTAAATAAAAAAATTGCAAATTTTGAGTTTTTTTTTAAAACCTCTATTTTTATTCTACTTGAGAGTTTATTGTCACCATTTCACAAAAGAATCTTGCCTTTGAACCCAACTTGAGAGGAGGAGTCTGCATATTCACCGGAGAGACGACCTAGCTAGCCATCAGAGTAAGTATTAAAAAAGGTTTTTTTTAAGAGTAAGTATTTAGTCTGGGCAACATTTGGACAAGGATAAAAATATTTACCTGTGTTTCTTTACCTATTTATCTTCAATCTACATAAAATTTTGATTTACAAAATAGAACAATATAAAATTTCACGACAAAAATTTATATATACCAAAATCATTTACTATAGCATTATTAAAATATAACAATTGTCGCCAACAACGTGGGGCATTTGGAAAGGCAAAATCGAAGGTAGTTGGTTAGTTGAAAAGTTGAGAGAAAGAGTGTGACAGGACGAGTGAGTAAATTTGAAAGTAAAGTGTTTGAAGAGTATTTGAGGGATAGAAAATGGATCTTAGGGACGGAAAACGTACTGGAATGAGTGAAGAAGATGAGGAAGAAAGGCAGAGAGGAGATCATGCAGGAGGAAGTGGAATGCAAGAAAGTAGAGAGGGAGAAGAAGCAGTACAAGGAAGAGGAAATGAATTGGAGGGACAGATACAGATGCTGATGCAGTTTATTTCAAAGAATATTGAAAGTGTGAAAGGAAATATTGAGAGGGTGAAAGAGGATATGATAGTAAATATGAGTAGACTTGAGACAAGAATGCAAGAACGACTAGAGAAAAACAGACAGGAAAATTTATACTTATACAAGGAATTTGAAAATAAAATCGAGAAAAGAAATAGTGAGTTTCATGAGAGTACAACTAATAAAATTATAGACATGGAAAATCATATTATTAGCAATGAGCAAAAAATACAAGAAGTTAGGTTGGAATTGGAGAATACAAGCCAAGAAATTAAGGGGGAATTAAAACAAGTGGATAAGAAAGTAGAAGAGAAAATAAAGGAGACACATTGTAATTTTGATAAAAAAAATGAACAACAAACAAATAAAATCAAAACTTTAGAACAAAAGGTTAGGGAACTTGAAGAAAACAAAACAATAAATACAGAAACTAGAATAATAAATATGTGCCAAAGTGTACAAGTAAATAATAAATTTGAGGGGAATATCAATATTTTACATCCAATTACTTTTGTCAAGATTTTGAAGAATAAAGTCAAAAACATTAAATCAATAGACGAATTAAAGGATACGATTAGGCAATATTTGGTCAATCAAGCATGTGTGTGGTTCAATAGTCAAGAAAACAATATAAATAGCTTTCAAGACTTCCAAACACTATTTTTGAAACAATACTGGGGTGAAAACACACATATGTTAATACGAGACCGACTACAATTTGGCAGATTTGATGAAAGACGAAGTCTAAACTATAACAATTACGCTATACAACTTTTTGCAGTAGCTCAACACTTAAATCCAGAAATGAGGGAACAAGAAATAGTGGGGAGCATAAGTAGACACTTCAGACAAGAGATATTTGAAATAATTAACTTACATGAAATCACGACTATGGAAAGACTTAGTGAATACCTACTTAGACTGGAAAGGACATTATCATATAGAAATAGGGAAGAAAGACCACAAAACAATTACACACCACGAAACAACACACAAGAAAATTATATTCGAAACACAAATTATAATAAGTACACTGACAACAGGAATCGAAATTACCCACCACAACAACGAGAAAGTAGACAACCATACACAAATCAACAACAATACAATAACAATTACCAAAATCGAAATTCATAGAACTACAACCACAATAACAATTATAGACAAAATGAGGACTACAACAACAGGCCATACAACAGGGCTTACAATAATAATAACAATTATCGAGGTTACAATACACAAAATGATAACAGAAAACATCAACAACAACAAAACAACACAGAAGATAACAAGTACGTGCACTTTCAACGACGAACAGATGGTTCAGAAAGGGAAGAAGACAGGACAGTTAGATAGGGAAAACGAACAGAGACAGAGACAAGAACCAAAACCTTCGACTTCTGATGAGACAAATTTTTGCTAGGACCATGTGGTACAAGGGACACACACAACTATGAACACCCTGTAGAATTTATTAAGTTAAGTGAAAATCTAGAGGAAGAAAAATTGATAGGATTAGTAATTTTAAAAGGTAATTTAGGGGAAAAACAAATTGAAATATTAATAGACACAGGTTCAGAAGCTTCGTTACTTGAAGAAAAATCTATTTCAGAACAGGAATTGAAAAATAATGTTATAAAGATCCCAAAAACAAATTTAATAGGGGTTAATGGGAAAAAGTTGGCAGAAACCAATCAATTAGTAGACCTGAAAATCCACATTAATAAAGAGAGTTTGAATTTACAACTATTACTAGTGAAAAACATGGAATTTGATATCATTATTGGAACTGATCAATTAGAAAAATTAAAAGCAAAAATAAATTATGAAACAAAAAGAATAGAGTTAAATGGAAAATATTTTGATTTCAAAGTAAAAGAACAGGAAAGAAAGTTAGATATTATAAGGAAAAAGGAAAATAATAACATAGAAGAAATAGAACAGTATAGGAAGGTAGAAAATATTTTGTGTACAAACAGTGAGAATGGGATGTATGAATGTGAAAATATAGAAGATGAAGAAGGGGAAGAAAATATAAAATATAAATGTAAAAAAGAATATGAAGAATTTATTAAAGGAATATTAAATAAAAATAAAAGGTTAATAATGAGAGAATCCATGGTAGCAAGGGAATATGTGCACAAGATAGAAGTAAAAGAAATCGAAAAATTTAGATCAAAGAATTATCCTATTCCTTATAGATATCGTGATCAGGTTAAGAAAGAGATAGAAGACATGTGTAAGAATGGTGTGATAGAAAGATGCAATAGTAACTACATAAATCCAATCGTAGTAGTTGTAAAAAAGAACGGAGAACTCAGACTTTGTTTGGATGCCAGGAATCTTAACAAAATAACAATTCCTCAGTATGAAGCACCTCTGAATATTGATACGATTTTTGGAAAAATTACTAATTCAACATGTTTTTCAAAAATAGATTTATAGCACAGCTTTTGGCTGATTCCTTTACATGAAGACTCGAGAAATTATACAGGCTTTTCAATAGAAGGAGTCATTTATAGATTCTGTGTGGTACCATATGGACTACAATCAGCGTGTCCAGCATTAGAACGAGCACTTCACAAAATACTGGACAAATACGACGACTTCGCATTACATTACATTGACGACATTCTGATATACTCGAAAAACGAACAAGCACATAAACAACACATTGAAAAAGTACTAGAATTACTAAATGAGGCAGGACTAAAAATAAACCTTGAAAAATGTCAATTTTTCCAATCTGAAGTGAATTATTTAGGGTACAGACTTAACGAAACAGGGCTTGAAATGAATCTTGAACGGATACGTACAATACAAGACTACATTAGACCTACCAACTTAAAGACATTAAGGGGATTTTTGGGGATGTTGAATTATTTTAAACGCTTGATACCTGACTTGACGAACAAACAACTACCACTTATAGAATTGTTAAAGAAAAATGTAAAATGGACATGGAACGACAAACATGAGAAAGCTTTTAGGGAACTAAAACAAATTTTTACTAAGCAATTAAAAGTGTATCACCCTGACTATTCAGTACCATTCATACTCAGGACTGATGCATCAATGGCGCGATTTGCAGGATTATTAGTTCAAATTCAAAAGGGAGAAGAGGTTCCCATATCATTTGTGTCGAGAGTGACAAAATCATATGAAAAAAATTACAGTGTGACAGAACTTGAACTGGCTAGCATTATCTTTTGTATCAATAAACTCAGGTTTTTCTTGATTGGTGCAAAGTTTTTTATAGAGACAGACCATGAAGCTATATTATCAATCATAAATTGTAAGCTAGCTAGCAACAGAATACAAAGGTGGACTTTATTACTGCAGGAGTACACTTTTGAAATTAGACATATACCAGGACGACAAAACATAATAGCGGACACGATGACGAGAATGGAAACTAACAAGACACACAACACTAGACAAATTAAGATAGGGGTAAATGTATTTAGAAACAAGACAGGACTGCACTCACTAGAAACAATTTTAGAGGACCAAAAAGCACTCACAGACAAAGAAAAGAGGGGAACTATAGACAAAGACGGGATTTGTATTAAAATAGTTAATGGGGAAGAACTTTATGTAGTAACAAAAGACTTGACACATAGAATAATTGAGGACTTACACCACAAGTATGCACACATAGGGATTAGAAAGACCTGGATGACGTTTAGGGAAAATTACATTGGCAAAAATGACTCAGAAATGACAAAAGAGACAATAAACAGATGTAGACTATGCCAATTGGGGCAGAACAAAAACATGACGAACAGAAACGAACCACGAAGCATAATCACACAACATCCTTTACAGACGATATCGATTGACTACATCAGTAATTTAATAAAGACAGACGACAATCACAAACACATACTAGTAATCATGGACCATTTTTCAAAATATATTAGACTATACGCCACTAAAAAGACAAATTTTAAAATTACGAAACAAATACTGACAGAGTACATACTAGAACTAGGAAAACCAACACAGATCATACTAGACAACGCCACTTACTTTAAAAATGAAAAAATGAAAAACTTTGGCCAAAAATTAAATATAAAGCTTAATTATACCAGCATCAGACACCCTGCTTCCAACCCAACAGAAAGGTATATCAGGGAGGTAATAAAATACCTAAGGCTTGTCTCTCAAGAAAATCACAGGATGTGGGATACAAAAATATCATTAGTAGAACAGTATCTAAATGAAATACCAAATACAGTGACAGAGGAATGCCCGAAATATGTTATGACTGGAAGAATGCCTGAAAGACAGTGGATGAAGGAAGAAAGGGATTTGAATGAAATTATCAATAAAGTAAATGTGAGAATAAAGAGGAGTGCAGATAAGTATGTGAGTAGAGAGAATAAAAAAAGGAATGAAAGAGTACAATTTCAAAAAGGAGAGCTAGTAATAGTCAGAGTGTTAAGAGTGCCGAATAGTAGGAGAGGCATATGTGCGAAATTACAACTTCCATTCGAAGGGCCTTACGAAGTAGATAACGAACACCCTAAAAACAGCTATAGACTTATAAATCCCATAGATAAAAGTTTAAGGGGAATTTTTAATATAGAAAGCATTTATAAATTCAAAGAATAAATGAAAATAAAATTATTAAGCAAGAAAACATAGAATTTCATTAAAATTGAAGAAATTTAGTCGAAAATAGCAAAGATTTTTTTCTATAAAAAGGAAAAGTCAAAAGAAATCAAGGTGACAAAACATGTAAAAAGTGAATAGAAATTTCCTATTTGAGTTTTGCTGAAGCATATCAAAATTTCAAATAGAAAATTTGGGGAATTTGTAATGATTGAAAATAGTTATTTTTTTTATTAGGTAAATATTATTATTATTATTGTTAGAAATGAGGGCTAAATACCTTACCTTAACTTTAGAGTACCTTAGTTATTAATTACCACCCAAAAATAGTTTGAAAATCCAAGTTGAATTGCTCAAATAGTGCTTTCCGAAGAATGTCTAGGTCATTCCGCTGCAGGTTTTCGAACAGTAACAATAAAGTTCAGATAATTTCAGATACTAGCTAGGTTTCTTTTAGTATTTCTAATCATTCTAAGCGTATTAAATTTTAGTTTTGATTAATTTTTCCAAAGAAATAAAAAATAAAAAGAAAATCTGACAGATAACATAACCTCACAAATTGAGAGGAAAATATTATCAATAATCAAAATAAAAAGGTTACTATCATGTAGAGGAAAATAAAAAAAAACTCATTAGTAGCAATTTAAGAGCATTCTAGTAAGTAATTTAGTTTTAAAGATAGATTTAAGTTGTAAATAATTAAGTTAAGAAAACAAATTGGCCATGACTAGGAATATAAGGAGCTCTTTGAAAATTATTTAAATCATCAAGTGCGCGATGAAAAGGTGCTTTTCGCGAATGTGCAGACTGGGAAGGAGAAAAACTTCCTTTTGTTTTTGTTTGGAAGTTTCTGGGGATTCTAGAAGTTTTTGCCGGGTGAAAAAGTCGAAGCAGAAATCCAGGAAAGATTTTTACAAGATTCCATTTAAAAAAAGAAATATATTAAAACATTAATTAGTTTGAAGTGATAAAACTATAAAAGAAAGTACCTGGTGTAAGTTGATAAGAAGAGATCAGTCGGGAATCGCTGTTTTGATGAGAAAAATCCCATAGAAAAATAGCTGGTCAGAAGAATTTCTGGAAGCCTTCTGTTGAAAGGCAAATATCCACAAACTCCAAGGTATTTATCTCCAATTCCAAGTATTCTCCGTTGCACATCCATCGAATTTTTTTTGGGATCAGTAGCTGTGATTCAACAAAAACTTTAACTCCGCGAAAAATACGAACTTCCAAATAACCTTCACCGAACTTTGAAACTTTAAGTGCACAGATTCCGCGTTTTTCATTGACAATCATCTACAAAGGGCGAACTTTTATTAATTATAGAACTATTTAGCTATGGAATGTTGATCAATTTAAGTAATTTGTTTTTTTTTTATCATTCATCACAATAGACATAACCTCCAAACTGCATGAGAATATAAAATTCTGGGATTCAATAAGAGCTACGACCGCTACGATTTCCAGTCAGCTGTGGTCTCAATCGGGCTGGGAGAATACGAGGTTGACCCAGAAATTTGTGTCTCACTAAAATCATTCCGTGTGGAATAAAAAGTTTGGAAGGTTGGACCAGGTCATAGAATAAGGTAGCTTTCACTGAGTAGGAAAATAAGTATAAGAATCTGGAAGTTGAATTGAGAAAATATTCACCAAATTTATTTAAATAAAAAAATTGCAAATTTTGAGTTTTTTTTAAAACCTCTATTTTTATTCTACTTGAGAGTTTATTGTCACCATTTCACAAAAGAATCTTGCCTTTGAACCCAACTTGAGAGGAGGAGTCTGCATATTCACCGGAGAGACGACCTAGCTAGCCATCAGAGTAAAGAACAAGGCACAAGTATTAAAAAAGGTTTTTTTTTAAGAGTAAGTATTTAGTCTGGGCAACATTTGGACAAGGATAAAAATATTTACCTGTGTTTCTTTACCTATTTATCTTCAATCTACATAAAATTTTGATTTACAGAATAGAACAATATAAAATTTCACGAAAAAAATTTATTTATACCAAAATCATTTACTATAGCATTATTAAAATATAACAATAAATATATATATACCGGGTGGCTATATTGGAAAAATTGGGAAAAAAACAATACTCTGTAGGTCCATAACTTAAATAGGAACATACAACTTTTTCTTGCCTGTACTATTCAGCATAACCATTCCTTTCCAATGAAATGATATAAAGTAATTTTTTGAAATGAAATACCAAAAAATCCAATTATTATTCTTCAAATAACAAAACAGATTATCGCCATACGCAAAAATAACATTAAAAATAATGTGGAATGATAAATTATATCCTGTAGGTTCTAGGTTAAATAGGAACATAAACGTACTTGGTCTGGGGCATCTTAAAAATAGGGTGTATTCCACACAGCCTACAACTCTACATGAGCTAGAAGTAAATATTCGTAGAGCTTTCCAAGATATCACGCCCCAGATGTTGAGAAACGTTTTACATGAAAATATCACCAGAGTCAAAAAATGTATTGACGCTGAGGGAATGCATTTCGAACATTCGTTTTGAATTTATTTTATCTTTAATCCTATCAATTTAAATTTTTTTTTTTTCGATAAATCTGTTTTTTGTTATTTGAATAATAATAATTGGATTTTTTGGTATTTCATTTCAAAAAATTACTTTCTATTATATCATTAAAAAGGAATGGTTATGCTGAATAGTACAGGCAAGAAAAAGTTGTATGTTCCTATTTAAGTTATGGACCTACAGAGTATTGTTTTTTTCCCAATTTTTCCAATATTTTTTTTCGCGGCTTTTTATAACGCCGACGAATGAAAATAAAATATCACAGTAGTAGCAACTGTTATCAAGTGACGTATGGTTTCCATAGCCAACTTTTCAATTTTTGGCTTTCATTTTGCTTCCACGGCCTACTCGGTGAATTTCAATAATAATTTTTTTCTGATCTAGTTTCTGGTTAGATACCAACTTGTGATATGTCATTAGAAAGGGAATTGAATGCTGAATAAAGCGAAAAGAAAAAAAATTGGGTTTCCATTTAAAATAAGAAAGTTGATGTTACTTCCGGTCAGACCGGAAGTTAACTTCGACATGTCAATATGCTCAAATTCTAGCTCTTATGTCATTATATCGACGCTCCAAATTTCACAAACCTACTTCATACAATAACTGAGATATTCCGTAGGCAGTACTTCCGTAGCCACCCGGTATATATATATGAAAACTAAAAGTTCGGGTTGAACCGCGTCTAGAATTTGTTGAAATTCTACGTTTCGGCTCCGATTTTGGAGCCATTTTCAAGAACTGAAAAAGAAAGAAAATAAGAAAATTAATAAATGTTTGAAACGTAATGCTACGCTGAGGTCTCAATCTGCCTACTCCTCAGGAATAATTACATTAGGTTTTTGTGACTTGACGTCGGGGTCTCAATCTGCCTACTCCCGATGTCTCGTCACTGGTTCTCTCTAAGGTCTCAATCTGCCTACTCCTTATATATATATAAACACCAAAAAAATGTGTATCAATGGTAAGTATTCTATTGCTTTAGTTTTTTTTTTTTTTCGTATATTGTTATTATTATATGTCTTAGATCGCGTTTATACCCCTGGACGATAGGCGATAGGGTGCAGGTGACAGGTGGCAAGCGATAGGTGCTAGGTAATATTCTGTTATAGTTAAATTGTGTCACCAGAATGTGGATCTCCATGTTTACATAATTTTCAGTGGTTAAAATCGCAGAAGAGAGAAAATCATTAGGCGAATCTGTCATTATCTGATAGTTTATTGCTCAAAACAGCTCAAGAATCAGTACTTACAGTCTTTATTCAATATTCCAGCGATTTCTCGCCATTTCTTATCTAAAAAATCCATATGTTTCTTATTAGGATTCGCATTATTCCAAATTGCAGATCTTAAATGTACTTCGCTAATTAAAATCTCTCGATTTTCTTTCGAAATTACGGTAGACATTATTCCAATTCATATGATAATATCACTGGATAGTGGCGGGAGTGCCGGGTGTCGATACCCGAGTTGTCGCATCGCTACAGATACGGGAGGCGCTTGGTGACGCCTCCGCGGCAACACCTGTCACCTGGTCAGAGTATGGAAAAAGGTTTTATATGAAACAATGCGCCTACAAAATAAACGGTTGTCACCTGTCGCCCGCCACCCGACACCCGCCACCTGATACCGAGAAGTATAAACGCGACCTTAGGTTAGGTTAGGCTATATCTCATACAAGTGATACTATTGTGTTGCTTCCATGATGCCACTGTTCTTTTACAATTTTGTACTCTCGTTTTATCAAAATCAGTTAATAAACATTATTATTATAAAAATCAGTAAGTCGCCTCCTAATCAGGCCAACATCAAGAGGGACAACTCTAGGGGGGTGCGGAGTTGATAGTAGTCAACTTTGAAGAACTCCCGGTGCGTCACAGATTGCTGGTCTTCGTGAATGAACCACCAGAGAAGAACCAGCAGAGTTCAGAAGGCACCTCTTGACTTGAGGACGCAGGAATGGACTCTGCTGAGTAGGAACACTGAGAGGGAAGGAGGACAAATCTTGACCTTCTCAGTTGATGATGCATCTTTCAGGGTGTTAACAAGAATAAACTTCCGAGCGTACTACTTGAGAGTGTGCTAGACTCCAGAAAGTACTCACGAAGGATACGCAACAAGTAATATACTCCCTGAAAAATCAACAAGGGAAGCACGCCTGTACAGGAAAAGAAACAATAAAAGAACTACTCAGAGTTCACTTCCCTGGAGCACTGATAGATCAGACACAAGCTATGGGAAACCCGGAAGTACTGGACTTTCAAAAGAAGCTCCAGGCTAGGCTGGGACATAGCAAAGAAGGTCGTGACCTATGACAAAGTTCAATGGGCAATAGGCACATTTGAACCCTTCAAATCACCGGGACCAGACGGGATCTACCCTGCAATGCTGCAGAAAGGACCCGAAGAACTGCAAATCAGACTCTGTAATGTAAGAGCTAAGAGCAATAAGTTTTATGTCATTTGTACTCAAGAGTTTGGAGAAGCTAGTGGATAGACATATCAGGGACGGTGTGCTAGTGGAAAGACCACTGCACTGCGAGCAATATGCCTACAGGACTGGCTGTTCAACGGAGACAGCACTCCACCAACTAGTAATGAGTGTGGAGAACATGCTGGAATATAAAAAGGTACTGTTAGCGGCCTTTCTAGATATAGAAGGAGCTTTTGACAATACCTCTATAAACTCAATCATTAGAGCTCTCATACACAGAGAAATCGAGGAACAATGTGTGGCTTGGATAGACTCAATGCTGAGGACTAAACTGATACACATCACTGTCCCACAATGTGGAGTTCTATTCCCGCTTCTGTGTAATCTGATAGCGGACTCGCTGCTGGAAACACTGAACGAAGCAGGACATCAAGCCCTTGGCTTTGCTGACGATATCGTGGTCTCAGCATAGGAAAAATTTAACACAACGGTTAGAGATCGCATGCAGGAAGTTCTTAACCTTGTCACGGAATTAACTGACTTGGAGGGGCTCAACCATAGTAGGTAGCATTCACCCAAAGACGGGAAACAGGAGCCATACGACTCTGAGGGGAGGACATACAGATAAAGTGGGAAAGTCAAGTATCTTGTAGTAATACTGGACTCCAAGCTGACCTGGAACCAGCATATCGAAAAAATAACCAAAAAAGCGGTGACTTTACTAGTGATAGCCAGACGCACTTCTGGAACAAAATGGGGACTAAAACCACATATGCTGCAGCATGGTGGTCATGCCCTCCATTACAT
Source organism: Chrysolina americana (assembly GCA_958502065.1). Classification (NCBI taxonomy): domain Eukaryota; kingdom Metazoa; phylum Arthropoda; class Insecta; order Coleoptera; family Chrysomelidae; genus Chrysolina; species Chrysolina americana. The sequence continues at coordinate 40,101,190 of OY293412.1, forward strand.
ATGCTTCTTTGGTATGGTGGCCCGAGATACAACAAAGAAGAACCACAACGAGACTAAGCAAGGTTCAAAGACTTCCTAGTCTTGAAATCACATGAGCCATCAAATCAACACCAACTGCAGCGATGGAGACACTCCTGGGACTGCCACCTCTCCACTTTGTGTTTAAGGGGAGGCAAGGCTTGGTGCCTCCAGACTGCAGATCACAACCAACCTCACTATCGGAACGGGCCATATGAAAATCGTCAGAGTTGTGATTGGGGATGTACTAGGAACAAAAACGTACCACATTCTGAAACGGTACCCCTTCAATAACCAATCAAGAGTGCTGGTGTCAAACAGATCTGAATGGAACAGCTCACTGCTCAATGATATTCTACAGGAGAAAATCTGGTACACAGATGGATCCAAGACTGAGAATGGAGCGGGCACCGGAGTGTTCTCAAGGAATCCGAGTATTGGCATCAGCTACTCACTGGACACCCATACCTCTGTCTTTCAAGCAGAAGTGTGAGCCATCCTTCAATGCGCGGAGGAAAATAATAGGAGAAACTTTGAAAACGCGCATATCAACATCCTTGTGTAGCAAGAATGTAACGTCCAAACTGGTATGGGACGGCAAAAAGGAACTGAAAACTCTGTCAGTCCGGAATCAAGTTAAAGTGATATGGGTCCCAGATCATCAGGAAATTGCAGGCAATTAAAAAGTGAACGAACTCGCACGAAGAGGATCGAAAATGGTCCCAAACCAAGAGCAGATGCTAGGGGTAACGAAGTGTACAATAAGAGCATCTGTAAAAGACCGGATTAGGGATAAGCTCAAAAACTACTGAGAAAATATTCCAGGAAACAAACACGGGAAAGAATATATCAAAGGACCGTGAAACAAAAGAACAGCAGACCTGTTAACGATGAAAATGGGGGGCAATGGGATGGAGACCTGACCTGCAGACTATGCAGCAAGGATCCAGGAACCATGAAACACATACTGTGCTATGGCGAAGCTCTAGACCGCAAAGACAGGCAATTGTCAGGCAGCCATCTGGTGACCCAGAACTATACAGCTCCCACCCAATACGAAACCTGTACAAACTCGTACAAGGCACAAAAGTATTGGATTGGGTACTGTGACATCACAACATAGGTATGATACAATAGACCAATAAGCCTAAGTGTCACCGGAGTCAATAGCCTGACCGGACCTACACAGAGTTGGAGGTTTTAGTGAGTATGCTTAATAAAGTGAGTCTCACAATATTTATTGAGTTTGGAAACTCAGTATTTCTCTATAAAAGATTTTCTCCACATCCAAAACAATAAAATGTTGCCCCTGAGTTCCACGGCATATATAATGATAGTCGTCCTCTTCCCACACAGGATCCATTCTATGAGTATTTATGAGGAAGAATTATTATTATTAATCCCAATCTAAATCCAAAATTAGCAATCAGATACATTTAAGTTTATTTTCTAGTAAGTGATAATACGGAGTACGATAAAGAAGTACTAGCACTAGCTGCTTTGCGGCGCTGGAAGGAAGTACCCATTATTGGTTTTTCTTTGGTACCGGAGCATGTAGAAACGAGGTCATTATTCAACCCATCGAAGCCAGGCATTGAGCAGGTATCGTAACATATCTTATAATTTGGAACTCATACTTTCATTATTTGCAAGAACTTCAGACAGATATTTTCCATGTTAAGCCTAAAGAGATATAAATTTTGGATTCATTTTGATATATCGAATTATATCGCCCATAAATACCAATTTTGTCCGATAATTGTATTAATCAAGTATTGACGCAAATCAATACTTGATTACTTTCATTGCGGACTTCTATTGCCTGCATTATTGCTATCAGCACGACGCGCGACGTTTTAATCGGTCAGGTATCTCTGATCATTACCAAGTGTCTTTGTCCATAGTTGATATATGTGAGATGTAGTAGACAGTAGCCAGGGAAGTGGTTATTTTCTGACAGATGTTTGTCACATTTTTCCACTTGGTGGACACGTGTGGGGAGGAGGAAACTTCGACTTCGTAGAGTTTATTCGTTCCACTAAGTTAAACTTGATAATGATCGAAGATACCAGACCGATTCAAACATTGCCCTTATGAAATTTTTGGTTGAATTATCAATACTTGATTTTGAACTTAAGTTCTTTCGTTTAAACAGGCTTGACAAACTAATTTGACAGAGAAGCCACTAGTCATTCTGATGAATATTTATTCAAGTATCCAACTGTGAAAATGAGGAATTTTTATCGGAAATAATTCTTACATCAGTAATATGAAATATCACTCTGCTGAGTAGTGTGGTTAGGTAAAATATATATTTATTGCACATCGTTATACTTTTTATTCAATTGAAATTGCTTTGGTAATATGCTTTGGTATCATCATCGCTAATATGTCGTCACTCGCAAGGTCGTATTTTTATGGATCAAAGATGTCTGGAGCCGATTCTTCAATATTTCATAAAAATATGAACACAAAATGTCTATTTCCAAGCCACATGCATCAGTGTTCTACTTTGGTTTCCTTCGCACTCGTTAGCTACTGATATCTTAGATTCGATTTAACACATTCAGCGCCATGGTAGGATTTCATATTCCTACCACTGAGCCATACCATATTTTGATATCTGCACTGAAGCAGACACCCGTGGCTGTTAGGGCTCAGTGATGACATTTTCACCTACTAGGCCAATGCTGGCACTAATTGCAGACACGATATTAAGTGTCACTGGGCCATGGCAGACATAGTGACTGCCAGCAGATACGCCTGGACTTGGTGAACATGTGACCACACGTATATTATTCAGTAAATCACTGTGGTCCTATTCTCGAGTTTTCACGTATACGAATTCAATTTACTGTTTCACGCCAATACATATGAAATATGCATGTCTGTCTCTCTTGAGTAGCAGAGCGAAACATCTATTGGCTTCAGCTCAACGAAAGCGAAAATATATTAAGGATAGCAATAATGACGAATTTGTGGGTAAGCTACGTAAATATATTGAGAACAGCGATGATGACTTTGTGAGTACACTTCGTCTCATTTTTATATCCTTTTCATAACGTTGACGATTCAAGGGATTTGTAATACGAGCTATTCGTCGAATCTGACTGCGGTCCAGGGTATATTGAGTTTTCTCCTCTTTGTCGAAGTGAAAACTCTGAACTAAACGATGAAAGTTCTTCTGATGGACACCCCATTGTTGATCGGTATCGAGATTTTATAATATTATAGACAAGACTCAATATGACACTGCCGAACATATGACAAATATTGACCAATTTGAGCCAGTGAGAGGTAATCAAAATTCTCTTGAATATACTGGTGAAGAGAGCATCACTGAAGCATTCATTGCACAATTAGGTGATGGAATACTATTTAATTTTTTTTCTATATTCGTCGAATATAAAATATGAGATAGAATCGTAGACGAAAAAAAAGTATACGCGACGCAGTGCCTTACTGACGATTCGAACGATGTTCCTCAAAAATCTCCACAATTAGATCCAAAAAGAACAAAGCAAAATCAAAACAGTGAGTTCTGCAGAATGGCAGAAATGGTTAGCTGTTGTTTGTAGTTTTGTATCTAAATCTCCTATATTATCTGAAAAGTCAAGTTCTGATCTCAGCGTACCTCCAATTAATCCAACTTTTGAGAACAAAGTAAGTGATAACCGTCCTTATCTAAGAATTAACATTTATGATGATGGAGTTCTGCAGAATGGCAGAAATGGTTAGCTGTTGTTCGTAGTTTTGTATCTAAATCTCCTATATTATCTGAAAAGTCAAGTTCTGATCTCAGCATACCTCCAATTAATCCAATTTTTGAGAACAAAGTAAGTGATAACCGTCCTTATCTAAGAATTCACATTTATGATGATGAAGTTTCGTGCCTTGTAGACTCTGGGAATTGTCATTCTATCCTAGGTGTATATGGTATGTTAATTTTAAAAAAGTGAAACATCACTGTTGTTCATGACACTTCTTTACAAGTATCTACTGCAGATGGTGTATCACAAGAATGTTTAGGCCATGTTTATATTCATTTTTTATTATTAGGGCAAAATAAATGGATTTAATTGTTGGTTATCCCTTCCTTGAAACATAAAATTATCTTAGGAATAGACTTTCTTAGAAAATTCCAGGTGAAAGCAAATTTTTATGATTTATCTTAAACCTTACAGAACAATGATGAAATTTGTATTGGTAAAACACATTTACTACAGCATCATATCGAAACAGGTTCTGCAAAGCCTATTCAACAGTGTCAATATACCTTGTCCCCTGCCATGCAAGTGCATCTCAATAAATAAATTGATGAGTTTTTGAAATTAGGCATTATTCAACCTTCACAGTCTCCTTGGTGCAATCCATTATGGCTAGTAGAGAAGCACTCTGGTGAATTTCGAGCTGTTCTAGATTCTAGAAAGCTAAATTCAGTCACGGTCACAGATGCTTACCCTATGCCTCTTATTGGGTCTATCGTGCAAATTGAGAGATGCCAAATTTTTATCTTCTGTTGACTTAAAAAAGCTTTCCATCAAATTTGCTTAACACCTTCCTCCTGTCCTAAAACTGCTTTTGCTGTACGTGGTAGAGGCTTGTTCGAACATGTTCGGATGCCGTTTAGTCTCTCTTGTTGAAGCCAAACAATGTGCCGATTGATGGATTTGGTTATCGGTCCCTCTCTAGAAACCTATGTATTTATTATATTTATCACGACTCCTGATTCTGAAACCCATATGAGAATTTTGTTGCAAGTCAAGGAAATTTTGAAGCAAGCTGGCCTAACTATAAATTTTAAAAATCACAATTTTGTGAATCATTACAAAAATTTTTGGGATATATTGTGGATAAAGGTGGCTTAGGAATAGATGATTCTAAAATTTCTGCTATTTCAAATTATGAGAAGCCTCAAACAACCACACAAATCAGGTGACTGGTTGGTATGGATGGATATTACCGTAGATTCCTGAATAATTTAAAGTGTAATATCATATAATATATTCAGTGAGGAGGTTATCGTATACTGTTGTCTTTCAAATCTGTGATAAATTAACATATATCAAACATTTTTCATGAACTCGACCCCTATCACCAGAGGATTGTCTGAAATTGTTGCCTGAAGTGTCATCTCGTTCGTACTCAGGTTAGCAGATCATCAATTACAACGTTCCAGTTATCACTAGCCTGTGAATCTCCACATTGTATGAACTAAGGTAACCTGTGTCCCAGAAGCAAATTCAGTAATTTTTCACAGATTTGTTATAAATATTTGGCCTAACCTCATAATATTGTTTGAATATCAACGTGATACTTTGACACTACATTTTGTTAAATTTATTAATGTATATTTGTTTTCAAATATTGTTTTATTGTTGGTCTGGTTACAGAAGGAAGTCAATTTATCTTATTCCAATTATCTATCATTAGGTATTTTGTACTTTTTGTTCCTGTTAAATTAAAAATTGCTGGCGTCCAAGCCAGTCAAATTATCGAAGATCAAAATTTAGAATACTTGCCTGCCACATAAAAAATTCGAAACTGGCAATATAGTCCAAAGAACCTACGCCGTTCTCTTCTGAGCAGTCTGAGCAATCAAAGTAATTCCGGTTACGTACAGGTCGTGGTTCGAAAATTTGATAATTAGAGATTTCATAAGCCTTTGAGCGCCACTATATCTTTCGTATTGTGGAATCTAGAAACCTGGCATAGTTTTAGTTGAAATATCTTCATGAAATAATATGCAGTAAACAAATCCCCATAATAGTTTATTGTGAAACGAATTGATTGATGAAAAAATACATATTATATAAAAAAAAAGTGATCTTCTGGAAATACATCCAGAGGGATTGTCTAAATTTGACCGATTAGATTGTAATGCTTCTTATGTTTTTATTTATATAGAATACCCACGTGTTGAATTGAAAAAAAAATGGTTCAAAACATTACCCTGTTGGAACAGGCTTAGATAATAGATACTTTCCAATCTACGATCATTCCTTAAATTGTAGAAAAGTAAATTTTCTGTTAGGACCCTGGGTGCTAAATAACAACACTCGCGTACTAACACCAATATATTCGACAATTACCTCTCACAGCAATACATCATGTCATCCTTTGCGTAACGTTCTTACACTCAGACTCTGTGTCACACCGTTGTATGGGATGATTGCAGTCATATCGCTGATACTTCTTAGATACTAGGAATATCTTGATCATTCTTCAAATTGTAGAAAGGTGAATCTTCTTAGATATAAGAAATATCTTGAAATTGTAAAAAGGTGAATCTTCTCACATATTAGGAATATCGGTCGGTCGGTGGCTCAGTGACTAAGGTCTCTAGAAGTGGAACTTCTAGCTTGCATCAAACAGACGTTCAAGGCTCGGTTACGGAATCTTTTTTCTCAATTACACGGGTCTCTTTAGGTGGCCACATGCCTTGTTGTGAATCAAGTTTGATGTGAGTTGCCTGGATGCCAATCCCGACGTCTGGTGCTAGCTTGAAGTGCGCACCGGCCAACCGGGGTGGTACTGTAGGTTTTCCTACAGCTGAAAAGTGAATACACCACCGACAATATCAGTAAGTCGCCCCGGAGCGCCACGGCAAATAATAATAATAGCCGTCCTCTACTCGCACAGGCTATGCCTTTGGGTACACTCTACGAGTGTTTATGAGGGAGTATTATTATTATCTTGATCATTCTTCAAATTGGAGAAAGGTAAATATTCTTAGGTAACAGAAACATCGGGATTCAAGAGTTGGTGATTCAGTCAATCCTCAGTCCCACATAGTGAACACGAATATAGAAATACAGGTCTCATTATGACAAAACTGGACAAATATTTCACCTAACTTCCAAAGAGAATCTATCCATAACAGAAATCGGTTGCATCCCATCATGGATTCTAGGGGTAACCAAAGGGCCCTGTGGAATAGTATTAATCAATACTCATTCCAGCACGTGTTACAAGTTACATCAGGAATTGTATAAAATGACACAAGTTAGGTTGTTGAAAAATGTAAAAAGACTCATATCTATTAGATCCAGAGGGCAAACCAGCTGTGAAAACGAAAGGACTCGTTTCACGAATAAGCCAGAATTTCGTCAAATCTGATCGAGGACAGACACCAGCATCCCTTGACGGTCAAATGGCTGAAAGGACTGCTTTCCATTTTCAACATTTCAACACCCATTCTCAAAATGGCTAATTGGAAGTCTTTTTTTACAAAGAATATAAAAAAATATATTTAACTGACAGTGTCAACTCAGACATTCCATCAGAACTTCAAATAGTTTGAATACAGAAATCTGGTCAATACATTTGGTCGATAACCAAGGTTTGATCAGAGGAAAAGTAGGCTCACCGAAAAGGATGACGTATCTCTTTGAACACGACAACGTACATTAAATAAATCTAGTAGTTAGTGACAGCGCAAATATACTGCTACTATCGAAAGGTCCGCTAAAAAGAAGCAGCTGATCACTGACAGAACTTACAGATTTAACAAAACATCAAACCAATACAGAATTGATAAATATTACTCAATAATGCAATACAATCACAATACGGGAAAATAACTGATAGGTGAGTACAACATTACAACATTATTCATTTTGGTGAATAATTGATGGTTATATAGTCAATAGAACTAAAATATTTTTCCTTTATTTACAGGACTGACCTAAATGGAATTGTTGTTCGGTTCAGGATTGTGGGATACTGATACAGTTGTGTAATCTCCAAAATATATGTATGTTTCATGGAAAACATCTATCACTGAGTGAACGGATAATAATATACCAGAACTATAGAGTGTGCAAAGATAAGCAGTGATCCTCATTTCAGGTTGTGATGGACCTTTCTCAATGTTGATATGAGATACTAAATAATATAGTATTGAACTAGAATATCAATAAAATAGAGCAAAACCTTCGAATTATCATTTCATTTTGAATACACAAAATATGAAGAGGTCGAAATAAAATCATTTTACTGACTATGCTGATAAAAAATATCTTAATCACAGGCGAAAGTGTAATATACAAAAACAAGGTACGCCTCTTTTTATATACTATGTTATGTATTTGTGTAGGGATGAAACCACCAAATAGCATTTATAATACCATCAGAAAAAAAATAATGCTATATCCCTCCGAAGTCTTAGGGAATATATTAGGGCCTTACTTTTCAATGTGATGTATTACACATAGAGTGTTAATATAATTGGACTGTATGAAAGCATAATTATTGATAAACTGAGTTAGGTAAGTTTTTGAATTGTAAAGGGAGGAGAAAGTTTTAATTCTGCCTATCTGAACTGTTATCAAGTTATCATTGCCACATGTAGTCGTTTTAAGTTCCACGGTATAGATGTTTAATTTTCACCTACGTTCTGTTTCAATCTATTCACTCTCAGTAGAGGAGTAATGAGAGTCAGTTCTCCGGAGGAGCGCCATGGCTAATAATAATGCCCAGTCTTCAAAAAAGCTATGAGAGAGCGTTGGGAGGAGTGCACAAGGTCATTTCCTGGAATTCGATGACATCACGTTTCCGGTTACAAAATTTAAAAACAAATCAAAATACTTTTTACAAGGTGCACCATTAAATTTTTCAATTCTACATCATGTAATTCCCAAGTTTGGGAAATGAAGTTCAAATGTGATATCACATGACTTGCAGAGTATTTCTTTATTAGGATATGCGTATATTATTTAATTTCCAGTATTGTAATATTAGAATTCTCTCAAATTAGAAGTTCAATGAATGGCATTATGCCAAATGTTTCAAATATATAGAATCAAAATAATTTGCATTTTAGTCAAAGAAATTTCAGCATGTGCATCTCTGTTCAATTAAAATATGTGTAATATTAGAATTCACTCAAATTACAAGTTTAATGGATTGCACTATGCTACAAAAAGTAAAGGAACAAATTTTAGCTAAAAATGCAATGCCAGTTCTTTCCCCCAATACTTCATAGAAATATATAATAATAATAATAATAAATGCTTTGGTAGTAATAGTAGTACAGTATTCTACCAAAAGGTAGAGTTAGCGTTTTCTCATACCAGATTAGAAAGTACTCTCTTACACTCTACCTGACAAATTACCCCTAATAACAAAATGAAGACAAATTGAGACATAATAATAATAAGTACAATTCAATTAGTTTCTGCTTTGTAGCCAGGTATAATTACGTTAGGTTTTTGTGACATGTCTCGTCACTGGTTCTCTCTAATGTCTCAATCTGCCTACTCCTTCGATTGAGTCTTGGGTTGGACAGAACAAATAAACATTTGTCTGCCTGTCAATGTTGTAGGTAAACATCTACCTTTGGATTCCATGGCTCGTGTCGAATTAAGTTTCAAACTAGTGACTGTAGATGTCACAAGTTACTATTCATATATATATATATATATATATATATATATATATATATATAGTACTAGAGTTCTCGTCTCGAAGACATGTAAGATATAAGAAAAAACAAAAATATAATGCTCTCAATTTCACAAATCATACTCACCGAAAAACGAAAAACAGTGGACAGCTGTTTCAAACTTCTTGGTTATCATCGGCACTGTGCATACAAATTAACAATGAATAAATATTATAAAACTGAGAGCATTTATATCCGAAAATTATCGCTAACACCAATTAGCTATCTGGGTTCAATCCTCTGTACCTGGTACAAATGTCACAACAACAAACATTGACCCGATTTTAATGTAGGCATATCTATTTGATATTTCCATACAGCCTATTATTTGTAGGTACGAAACAACATTCATCGAAGTTTATCGAAAACACGAAATTGAAAACAGAATTGTGGGACAAGTAGAGTACTAGAGTTCTCGTCTCGAAGACATGTAAGATATAAGAAAAAACAAAAATATAATGCTCTCAATTTCACAAATCATACTCACCGAAAAACGTAAACAGTGGACAGCTGTTTCAAACTTCTTGGTTATCATCGGCACTGTGCATACAAATTAACAATGAATAAATATTATAAAACTGAGAGCATTTATATCCGAAAATTATCGCTAACACCAATTAGCTATCTGGGTTCAATCCTCTGTACCTGGTACACTGTACCTGGTACAAATGTCACAACAACAAACATTGGCCCGATTTTAATGTAGGCATATCTATTTGATATTTCCATACAGCCTATTATTTGTAGGTACGAAACAATATTCATCGAAGTTTATCGAAAACACGAAATTGAAAACAGAATTGTGGGACAAGTAGAGTACTAGAGTTCTCGTCTCGAAGACATGTAAGATATCATCATCATCATCATTGTCCCTTTTTTCCCTATTTTGATAAAATCAAAAAAATTATGCATTTTTCGCATTCCTCATTAAATTTTTAGTAAAAAATGTATACGTGTTTGAATCCGGAAGAACTAACCGTTTTTTAAATAAATGCGATTTTGTGATTACAAACATACTAGTAATGAAAAATTTGTTTGGCAGAAATCAATTTTATAATCCCAATTACTGATCCAAATAACATCTTGATATTCAACCAAAAAAAATACACTTTCAAATTATTTTTTTTTAACTATGAAAGTGGCGGGAAAAATGCCTTTTTATTTTTCAGTTTCAATACCCTGTACCTCTGCAAGAGAAATGCATGTTGTAATGTCATTGAATTTTTTGGTAAAATATCCAGTTTTAAGTTTAACCAGTAATTAGGATTGTAAAATGCACTTCAGACGAACATTTTTTTCATTACTATAGTTATGTTTGTATTCATAAAATTGCAATTATCTTGAAAACGGTTGATTTTTCTGAAATCCAACAAGTTTACATTTGTTACTCAAAATTGAAAGATGAATGCAAAAAATAATTAATTATTCTGATTCCACCAGTGGCGTAAAAAATAGGGGAGAAAAGGGACAATGATGCCCTTCTTGTACGCCACTGGTAACAACTGAAAATGTGGTTTCTTTTTCAAAATGAAGCACCTATTGAACACAAACATTATTTCAATTTTTTTTGAAAAATTTTCCCGACTGTGGAAGTAATGAATGACAATTACTTGTAATTTTTCCTATTCAACACCCTGTATCTCTGCAACGAACGACATTTGAGAAAAAAAATATTAGGTAAGTCATATTTATTTTTCGAGGGGAATCTTCTGTTTCAATTTGGCACCATAGTTTCGGGACACCCTGTATATTGAAAATTTAAATACCCCTGTATGATACATATTTTTGCTATTTTGATTCAATATGTATGTGAAGTAGCCACAATCAAATCAGTTTGGAGTATTTTTTATCAAATTAAAGTATATTTGTAAAATTTACTTGGATTTGTATTTTTTTAGGTGACCGTCAACTTCATGTTTGTTGCAACGATATTTAACAGAACTCTAGAATAAAACAAATACTCTTTTCAACGAGGCAAATACTTTACTTTGTAAATGTTCACATGAATAAACTGTCGATAAAAGTATAAAATTTCTGTTCTTCTGACAACAATGCCTCAACTAGAACAGATATTAAAAAACTCTCCAAAATCTATCACGGATAGCTATGAACAAAAATCATACGCCCGAAAACAATACTGTAGTTTGATAGTGTGGCGTCTTGAAACTTGCCTGTCAAACGTTTTCATATTTGTCCTCAATTGAAAATGCCTCGCCCAGTAGTATTAACGTTAACTGAAAAGGCAGAATTAGTTTTAATCTGTGGTGATGGTTATAAATCAATGCGTGAAGTTGCAAATATTTTCAACGAGCGGCATCCAGACAAACAAATTTGCTATTCAAGTGTAAGTAGAATTTTTAAGAATTTCAAACAGACCGGCTCACTAGAATATAAACATAATACGGAGCATACGAAACCTGTATGCACAGAAGAAAACATGCTTGACGTACTTCAAGCAGTAGTAGAAAATCCTAGAAGGTCCACCCAAGAAATTAGTGATTATACCGGCATAAAAAAAACCTCTGTGAAGCGTATTCTCAAGAAACATAAGTACCATGCTTACAAACTTACATTCATTTGTACATTGCAAGAAAGAGACTATGATTTGAGATATGATTTTTTCATGTGGATCAGGGTGAAATAGAAAAACAAAGCAGATTTTCATCGATTATTCTGTTTGGAGATGAATCGACTTTTACAATAAATGGGGTTCTATTATCACAAAATTGCAGATGGTGGTCAGATGTCAACCCAAATTTTATTATTGACAACAAAAATCAATACTATCAGAAAACAAACGTTTGGTGTGGTATATTAAATGATACATACTAGGTCCGTTTTTTTTTTCGAGAGAATTTGAATGGTGACAGGTACTTGAACTTTTTGGAAACTGAAATAGGAGAGTTTTTGGATAATATAGTATCAGAAGAACGGCAAAAAGTATGGTTTCAACATGACGGAAGTCCTGCCCATTCTACTAGAAATGTTTCTGAGTGGCTGAATAGGACATTTTGTAATAAATGGTTAGGACGAAATACCGATCCTCGATGGCCACCTCGTTCTCCAGACCTCACACCTCTGGATTATTTCTTATGGGGATACTTGAAACAAACAGTCTACAGAGATCGCCCCTTCAATAATGTTGCTGAGCTTGAAACTTCAATACGAAATATTCCCGACAATGTGTTGCGATCTACAGTAAACGAATTTTATGAGCGAACAATTAGATGCATCGAAAGAGAAGGTGGACATACAGAGACGCTTCGATAATTTTTATTGTTAGCACCTGTTCAGTTACTTACTGTTTCTGTACTATCGCTTATTGGTTCTTTTTTGTTCATGGCCATCCGCGATAGATTTTGACAGTTTATTCATATGTACATTTACTTAGTAAAGTATTTGCCTCGTTAAAAAGAGTATTTGTTTTATTTTAGAGTTCCGTTAAATATCGTTGCAACAAACATGAAGTTGACGGTCACCTAAAATATATAAATCCAAGTAAATTTTACAAATACAGTTTAATTAGATAAAAAATACTCCAAACTGATTTGATTGTGGCTACTTTACATACATATTAAATCAAAATAGTAAAAATATGTATCATTCGGGGGTAATTCAATATTTTCCAAACGAAAAAAAAAGTTCGAATAGCAGGCCATGACTTTATATCTCAACATAACTTTTAATTCTAAGCAACTTTTTTCTTCAACATATTTCTATATTTTTTGAAATAAGGGTACTTTTCTCTTGAACGAACTTTATATTTTTTGGCCTATCCTGTATGGTGTTTGTCATAAAGCCATTTTAGGTACACTTGGTATAGTTTTGGAACATGCACCAACTTTTGTCAAGAATAAAATTTTCTGAGAAATCGATAATAAACAAGTTTCCCATTTGTTGCACACTTAGTGGACCACAGTGTATATACAGGCCGTTTCTTTTATCATATAAACCGTAATAGATACAAAGACGATTAAATTGGAAAAAATGTAACAATTGTGGTGAGCAGTACATTGGTCAGAGAAAATCTACGGGGACTCTCGCCCTTCCCGAATTATACAGGAAAAACTAAAAATGCTGTTTTCGTTTTTTACGAATCGAATGATTATTTCAGATAATATAAAAAATTAAAGAGGAAAGTTTTATTGTATTCAAAATGTACTAGAACTACGTAATGATAAATTTTTAATCAAATGTTTCGTGTCAACACGGCCACCATCAACTCTTTTTTTCAAATACGGACCTGTCTATTTCATCACAAATATTGATAAAGCAATGAAATCACAATTCAGTGGTATATCACACTTGACATTTTTAAAGCGTTTCATATAAAATAACTGGCATCATCAGTGACAACAATTTTTAAATATGGTCCTGTCGTTAGTTCTTTTGTAAATTGTTTTGATTTCTTCAAAACTCATTCAACTATTAGGATACTTCAGTCATTACCCAACAATTTCGATAGGAAGACACCCCAACACAACGAACATTCGTATTTTTCCTCTTTGGGGATTTTTGTATTAAGTAATACTTGATTCAAGGCTGATTTCTCCTGTATCAATTTTTACACGGATTATTTTATAATTCTTAATCCTGGAAGTAATGAAAATTTCAGTTTTTGATCAAAATACAGGCGTTGTCTAATTTGGTACAGTTAAATAGCATCTCACTTCTTTTACCATATTTAAACACGTAGGCTTTGCTTGATTTCTATGGCAGGAAAAATAAATGAGTTGTTGATATATGTTAAGAACTGTCAGACGTTTAAGCACTCGGTTATACATATTAAAGATGTATTAGAATGACAAAAGGACTGATATGCTATTTACTTATGTAAAATCAAATAGAAAACCTCTTTTGGCTAGAAATATGTATGGTGAGCTATACCCGAATCGTCGCATTCCAAACATTGTGGAGACTGTGGTGCATTTGACAGAAATAAAACTAGAAAATGTGTTGTTACTGGAAGTATAAGGAACCAAATGAATGTTTTGGGTAAGCAAATATTACCTTATAAAGACTTAAAAGTGAAAAACAACGTATTTTTTTTTAAATCTAGGATTGGTCAGTTACAAAAATATTTCTAATCAAGATTGTTCTTTACGAGAAATAGCCCACGAACTTGGGATATCTGTAAAATCTACCAGAAATATTTTGAAAAAGAACAGATACAAATGCTACAGGTTACGCAAAGTTCATCACTTTAATGAAAGGGATTTCGGAAGGAAAGTACGATTTGCCAAATGGTTAAGAAGTAGAAATAGGGAAGTTCGAAATATTTGTAAAAAAATAATATGGACGGACGAATTAAAATTCACCAACAAAGGTTGGTTTAACAGAAACATCCATTATAGGTGGAATAATAAGAATGAACTTTTACATAGAGAAACCAATTTCCAGGAAAGATATAAATGTTTTGTTGGGAATTTTGGGAACAAACATACTAGGTCCTTTCTTTTACGATGAGCATTTAATGTATTTTAATTTTTTATCCATTGAGTTTGATGGCTACTTAGATAAATTGCCATCAAGCACCTGCCGTGAAATACAATATTTTCAACAAGACGGTGCCCCTCCCCATAATGCAGCAATAGTAAGGGAACATTTAGATGCAATATTCCCAATAAAGTGGATTGGAAACAATAGACCAATTATTCTGGGCAGTTCGATCCCCAGACCTTACTCCTTTGGATTTTTTTGTCTGGGTATACATAAAGGATAAAGGTTTTCGACACCTATTACCGATATCGACCATCTCAAACAGAAAATAAGAGATGCATATAATAGCATTACAACCATCATGCTAGAAAATTGCCACAGAAATTTTATGGACAGACAACTTATGTGCATTCAACAAAGAGGTCGTCAATTCGAGCATTTAATGTAGAATTCTTTTTCTGTATTGGTTTTATTTTCTTCCACAAATTCATTATGAAATAAATTGTTTTTCTGTTTATTTCATTTCTTCTTCTCTTAAGTAAGTTCATTTCTGGGGTAAATTGCTATCGTTCGTCTCTGAAACTGCAGAAATCTTTTATGAATTTTTATGGTATAAATACAATTTTATCGTTACGTAGTTCCAGTACATTTTGAATACAATAAAATTTACCATTTTAATTTTTTTATATTTTCTGATATAACAATTCTATTCGTAAAAAACCGAAAACTGCATATTCAGTTTTCCCTGTATAAGTTGGGAAGAGCTAGAATCCCCGTAAATTTTCTATGACCAATTTACTGCTCACCACAATAGTTACCTTTTTTTCCCATTTAATCGTCTTTGTATCTATTACGGTTTAGAATATAGCAATGTTACCACATGATAAAAGAAACGGCCTGTATATATGTTCCAGTGACTGTAAAACAGTCGATATCAATCCTTTAAGAAGTGACTATAACTTTGTATAGTATGTATGGCATATGTCCAACAGAAACAATTACTTCTCTGGCTGATACCTCGACAGATATTGAATTATATCTGTCAGAAATATGTGCAAAGATCCTTACTTTGAAGGAACAACTTTGCAAGAGCTCTCTGAAACAAACAGCAGGACTTCGCCTGATTCAATATATACAGATCTGTATCATTAGGTTGTAGTGTCATCTGTCACTCCCCTTGGGTAAAGATTCCATGTGGCTCATGTCTCATGTCATTTGTCAATTGTCTTGGATAGTCAGGCCAGTCCAACATAACTCCTCGGCACGGTTGTTTGCCTCTTCAAGGACAAAACGCGCTTTTATATATTTTTAACAATTTTTAAATCCATATCATAATATATCATCAGTAATGAGTGTGCATCCACGTTATTCTTGTTGTAATGATGTTTTACTCCCAGTTCTGTCCATATATCATGATTATTTGTAACATATACGCCATATAACCTCAAAACATTGTAAGTTATTCCACGTTTTTCTTTGTCGTAATCTCATAGTTGTCTTTACATATTCTAGTTTCCCTGAAGATGATAATAAAAAGTTATTGAAAGCTTGGAACAAGTGTATAAAAGTACCCTTATTGGCCTGCTGCATATCCCAAAAATTAAAAAACTCATTTCCTAACTAGTCATTATTTACAAAATGGATATGACACTTTAATAGCTTCTAAATGTTACATGCGAGCGCTTTCGATAGCTGTCTGTGCTATCATCTTCATGGCTCTACTCATATGAATATAATAAACATTTGTCTGCCTGTCAATGTTGTAGGTAAACATCTACTTTTGGATTCCATGGCTCGTGTCGAATTAAGTTTCAAATTAGTGACTGTAGATGTCACAAGTTACTATTCATTTATACTCTCTTTGCCTTATGGTACTAATTCAGAGTGCATTCGTTTCAACTTCGAGAGACCTCATAAAGCCGTGCTGATGAGTTGGTAACGACGAAACAGCGCTGTCCACGGATCGTGAGCTCTCGGAATTGAAACGAAAATACTCTATTCACTTTAGATTCTGCTTGCGTTCCTCATAACGCACGAGAAACTTGATTGAGTCTTGGGTTGGACAGAACAAATAAACATTTGTCTGCCTGTCAATGTTGTAGGTAAACATCTACCTTTGGATTCCATGGCTCGTGTCGAATTAAGTTTCAAACTAGTGACTGTAGATGTCACAAGTTACTATTCATATATATATATATATATATATATATATATATATATACATATATATATATATATATATATAGTACTAGAGTTCTCGTCTCGAAGACATGTAAGATATAAGAAAAAACAAAAATATAATGCTCTCAATTTCACAAATCATACTCACCGAAAAACGTAAACAGTGGACAGCTGTTTCAAACTTCTTGGTTATCATCGGCACTGTGCATACAAATTAACAATGAATAAATATTATAAAACTGAGAGCATTTATATCCGAAAATTATCGCTAACACCAATTAGCTATCTGGGTTCAATCCTCTGTACCTGGTACAAATGTCACAACAACAAACATTGACCCGATTTTAATGTAGGCATATCTATTTGATATTTCCATACAGCCTATTATTTGTAGGTACGAAACAACATTCATCGAAGTTTATCGAAAACACGAAATTGAAAACAGAATTGTGGGACAAGTAGAGTACTAGAGTTCTCGTCTCGAAGACATGTAAGATATAAGAAAAAACAAAAATATAATGCTCTCAATTTCACAAATCATACTCACCGAAAAACGTAAACAGTGGACAGCTGTTTCAAACTTCTTGGTTATCATCGGCACTGTGCATACAAATTAACAATGAATAAATATTATAAAACTGTATATATACAGTGTGCCCAAGATAAGAATGAACAGCATGGGGATATCGGAAACGGTAAGTGATACGGGGTCGATTAAATTAGAGAAAAGTAGCGCATTTATGTGCCTAATAATATGCCATTTAGAAAGTTTTAATATTCCGAGTAGTTTCGGAGATATCCGAGAAAAACCGAAATTTGAGAATTTCGTTTTTATTTTCTCCTAGCTTTATTTTCAAAGGAAATGTAAAACAAATAGCACTTTGCCATGGCCACTTTTTGAGGACTACACGATAACGTAAGCAGAATTTTTCTGCGACGTTTCGTCTTTTAGAAAACATCATCAACTTTGTATTTTTATATGGGCCGAAACTAAAGTATACCCTGTATACGACTCCATATTTCATTGTGAATACAGCAACGTATCAAACAATATGATTTCGGAACAATTTCTCGCGCAAAATGTAATTTAGTGATTACTTAATATGTTTTTCTTCAATTTTAGATAGTAGGCGCTGGAAAAAATGACACATATTGTTCCGTTGTCATAATAATACTGTAGTTTGGTAGAATTTTTGACACATTTTCGTTCCTACTTTTACATCTCGCTACCTACCTAATTTGTGTTAAAAATGGAAAACGGCAGCTTTTCGAATACTGAAAAATTTGATATGTTGTCATGTTACATTGTGTGCCAAAGAAATTGTGTTGATGCTGAACGTGCGTACTCTAATAAGTATCCAGAGAGGCGACAACCTGGTAAATCAATATTTAGACGGTTAGTTTTTAATTTAAAAGAATACGGATCATTTAAAAAACCTGTGGTTTCCCGACAAAAGCAATCTAATGAAGAAAGTCAGCGTGATGTGTTACAGGCCGTTGTTGAAAATCCTGAGATATCTACTCGCACCATTGAAGATAATACCGGAGTTGCCAAATCCACCGCTCACTTCATTTTAAAAAAAAATAAATATCATCCTTATAAATTTAGGATTTGTCATGGACTCAGGCCAGGTGATGATGCAAGGCGAAGAACCTTTTGTGAATGGTACACTAGAAAATGCCAAGACGATGAAAATTTCCCTTTCAAAATAATTTGGTCTGATGAAAGTATGATCACCAACAATGGCATTTTTAACAGGCGGAATGTTCATTATTGGTCACAACAAAATCCGCGGGTACACAAAGTGTCCAGACACCAACATCGTTTCGGTTTTAACATGTGGGTTGGGATTCTCGGTACGAATGTAATTGGGCCTTTTATCTACCGAAACAATTTAACAAAAGAGCGGTACATAAATTTGTTAGTAAATGATTTGGAAGATGCTCTAGATAATTTGCCTTTAGCGGTTACTCACAGCTGCTGGTTTCAACAAGATGGTGCTCCAGCACATAACGCTATAATTGTTCGTGATTATTTGAACCGTCGCTTCCCAGGACAGTGGATAGGTACTCATAGTGATACACCCTGGCCTGCAAGGGCCCCCGACCTAACCCCACTAGACTTTTTCCTTTGGGGACATATCAAGAATCAAGTGTACTCTAATCATAATTTTCAAAATGAAGAAGATTTGCTAAGATTGGTAACTGCTTCCTTTAACAATATTTGTCCGAATATGTTAACTCAAGTTTTAAATTCGTCTGTGAGACGAGCGTACTTGTGCTTAGAAAATAACGGCGGGTTATTTGAACACTTGTTATAAGTTTCTGTTTGTTTCCTGTAATACATATCAGCTCCTTGTTATTACATTACAATTACATTTATAAAGTAAACTTTTGATTTGGCGACTCATCTTTGTATTCAACAACGCAAAAATTCTGGAAAGTGGTAAGTTTAAATTTAGTATAAATAGGACTAATCAATTTATTTCATGTACCAAAATATGTCATTTTTTCCAGCGCCTACTATCTAAAATTGAAGAAAAACATATTAAGTAATCACTAAATTAAATTTTGCGCGAGAAATTGTTCCGAAATCATATTGTTTGATACGTTGCTGTATTCACAATGAAATATGGAGTCGTATACAGGGTATACTTTAGTTTCGGCCCATATAAAAATACAAAGTTGATGATGTTTTCTAAAAGACGAAACGTCGCAGAAAAATTCTGCTTACGTTATCGTGTAGTCCTCAAAAAGTGGCCATGGCAAAGTGCTATTTGTTTTACATTTCCTTTGAAAATAAAGCTAGGAGAAAATAAAAACGAAATTCTCAAATTTCGGTTTTTCTCGGATATCTCCGAAACTACTCGGAATATTAAAACTTTCTAAATGGCATATTATTAGGCACATAAATGCGCTACTTTTCTCTAATTTAATCGACCCCGTATCACTTACCGTTTCCGATATCCCCATGCTGTTCATTCTTATCTTGGGCACACTGTATACTATATACTCTCTTTGCCTTATGGTACTAATTCAGAGTGCATTTGTTTCAACTTCGAGAGACCTCATAAAGCCGTACTGATGAGTTGGTAACAACGAAACAGCGCTGTCCACGGATCGTGAGCTCTCGGAATTGAAACGAAAATACTCTATTCACTTTAGATTCTGCTTGCGTTCCTCATAACGCAAGAGACACTTGATTGAGTCTTGGATTGGACAGAACAAATAAACATTTGTCTGCCTGTCAATGTTGTAGGTAAACATCTACCTTTGGATTCCATGGCTCGTGTCGAATTAAGTTTCAAACTAGTGACTGTAGAAAATAATTTATTCAAAAGATGTGTTTTAGAAATGGTTTACATAAAGAATGAAAAAGATTCAATGAATAAGAAGACCGATTTTCAAAATTTAAATATAATTTATTATAATATTTAAGATATTGAAATAAAATTGAGCAACAATAAAAATCATAGAGTATCTATTTCATCAATAACTTGAATCGACCTTTTACAATAAAATTTATTCCAATTCTATACACCCTATATCCATCATTCATAAACTTCAAATTGACTTTTCACGTTTCTGTCTTGAAACCATTTATTTTTCTGAATGTTATTTTATCTTATACTCATATACTGTAAGTACCTAAGTACCTATATTTGATATGTTCATTAGCAGTTATACCTATTCTTTTAGAGTGACTGAAGAGGAAATTAAATAATTTCGAAAGCTCTCACAATAAAGTAAAAAAGAGTTTGATTGAAAAGCAGCTGCAACCCCACAAAATAACTACTTTATTATGAAATAAATTCAGCTACAAACATAAATCGTTATATATATACCGGGTGGCTACGGAAGTATTGCCTACGGAATATCTCAGTTATTGTATGAAGTAGGTTTGTGAAATTTGGAGCGTCGATATAATGATATAAGAGATAGAATTTGAGCATATCGACATGTCGAAGTTAACTTCCGGTCTGACCGGAAGTAACATCAACTTTCTTATTTTGAATGGAAACCCTATTTTTTTTTCTTTTCACTTCATTCAGCATTCAATTCCCTTTCTAATGACATATCACAAGTTGGTATCTAACCAGAAACTAGGTCAGAAAAAAATTATTATTGAAATTCACCGAGTAGACCGTGGAAGCAAAATGAAAGCCAAAAATTGAAAAGTTGGCTAAGGAAACCATACGTCACTTGATAACAGTTGCTACTACTGTGATATTTTATTTTTATTCGTTGGCGTTATAAAAAGCCGCCAAAAAAAATATTGGAAAAATTGGGAAAAAAACAATAATCTGTAGGTCCATAACTTAAATAGGAACATACAACTTTTTCTTGCCTGTACTATTCAGCATAACCATTCCTTTCTAATGATATAATAGAAAGTAATTTTATATATATATATATATATATATATATATATATATATATATATATATATATATATATATATATATATATATATATATATATATATATTGATATTTGCGTCTATACACTTTTATACATACTACCTACGAACCCATACCAAATCCCACCAACTCAGACCCGCCTTCGGGCTTGACAACGTTTAGATATGTTAAACTGTCAAGGGCGGTCAGGAGCCTCATGGGACGAAATTTTGGAAGGGTCCAAAAAAGCGGTAAAATCACCATTTTTATACAGATTTAATTCCATCATCGACCGTGTAGGGGGCGCTTCTGTGGATCGTGTATATGGTATATAATGCATTGCATTTTACCAACTATTACAAACCCAAGATTTGGCAACCGCGCCGTTTGAGTAGTAAGGGATTTTATATTTTTTGGGGATATCTATCGTAGTTCGATGGAAATATGTAGAAGCAGCAGGTTGTTAGATTTTGCCCAATTCATTCAGAAATATGTTTCTACTAATACAAGTCAAACAATGAACTATTATCAAAAATGGTTTCATTATAGTTCAGTTCATTTATTTTGGAATTAAAAGGATATGATTCGAACAATTTTCAGTTTATGTATTTTGGAATTAATACATTCGAACGAATACTGGTATTTGAAAAAACATTCTTAAGAGTTTATTACTTTTATGCAACAATCAACAGATACAGAAATCCATTTTTCATGTCAGTAAGTTATTAGATACTTGATGAAATACTGTAAAACTCTGAAAAGTAATCCACGGAAATTATTCACTTAGATCACTCGATACACAACAAAACTCAAATATTGATATGTGTGTCACTGTGTCAAACAAGTGATTTTCAAATCATAAGGTAATACTTTCAGTATGTACAAAACATTTGTATTTTTTTTTATTATAAAATGGTAAAAAGAAGGTCTTCGGGCCCAGTAATACATTCACTTATGAGCAAAGAATACTAGATTCACATTGGTTAATAAAATTCCCAGCACTCAAGCAAAAGAATAAACTACACTTCTTATGAAATCACATGGATAATGATTATTGAAAACTTTTATAATAACATAGTCAAAAAGGGTGATGACCCGCAGAAAATTATTTAAAAGGAAGTGGATGATGATTTTGCAACATACCTTTTGAGAATATGCAAAAATCAAGTTGGAATAGAAGAATATAATGAATCTACAACTTGTATTGATGTTCTCCAGGGATCTGTTTTGGACGACTTAATCTTTCTCCTTTTGGTAAAATTTAGCTTTGAAGATTATGTACTTGCACTACAATGTTGGGAACTGTTGGTGAGGTAATATACGAAACCGCCATTTTTACTACTTGACACGTGTTTGGTTTGAATATTTTTCACCGGAAGACGCTCACTTGGTGACTGAAACACGTGTCGAGGTTATGAGATAGCAGAGATATTTATTTGAAAATGTGGCTAACATCCATTTTGCTTATTTTCTGTCTAATTGTAACGGACTTGAAGCTCAGAAGTTGTACGCGCTAAAATTTCCTAATCGGCGCCGGCTTCCCAACTATAGAACTCTCATAAATTCCCATCATCACGTTCGGGAATACGACAAATTTCAGACTCCAAGACACAATGCCATAAACATGTAACACAATAAAAGATGAAGAGATTTTAAATGTTATCAAATAATCCTGGTATGACTACTGGACATATTGGGATTTGGGTGTTTCCCCTTAAACTGTCTGGAAATATGTTATACTCATATCATATCCAGAGAGTCCAAGGTTTGCTTTCTAGAGATTTTATACGACGCTTGCAGTTCTCCGAATGGATACTACGCAAATGTTCCTGAATTGTTATCCTGTATAATTTTTACCAACCACGCTCAATTTACACGCGACGGAGTAGTAGATTGCCACAACGTTAATATTTGGGTACTAGAAAATCCACACATCATCAGACAATCTTGACACCAAGAACACTTCAGCGTAATCATATGGACAGGAATAGTGAGAGATACCTAAATATTTTACCGCGGATTTTAAATGGTGACACATGTTTAAACTTTTTACAGTACGAATTGCCTGTCCCTCATTTTCGAGTCACCGTCCGCTTTTATTCGAATAAAGTGTTTCCCAATCGGCGGATTGGCAGAGCAGGTCCAATTGCTTGGCCCCCACGGTCCCCACATTTCAACCCGCTGGACTTTTTCATGGGGACATGTAATGGGCCTAGTTTATGGCGCAGAGCCAGTTCTTCCATCAAAGTTCTTACTGAATGATTCATGTGTGCCTTCCAAACCATAAAAAACACTCTCGGAAATTCAGAACGCGTGCGGCAGTCTATGAGAAGAGAGAAAAATAGATAAAAAAGTCAAAGTTTGTTAGGTTTTTTATTTTTTCGTATTGTTGAAGAAAACCAAATAAATAGAGTTTTTTATTATAATTTTGATATGATAATAATAGGTTTCCACCTTTTGTTTAAAACTTTGATGGAATGTTGCGAATTACAAAAAATATTGAAATTATTTTCTCGATATTAGGTGCAAATGTGTCAAAATTAGAAGAGACCAAAAATTTCACAAATAAAACAAAAATTCCATTCCGTATCTCAAAATCCGTCAGCAACGTATCACAAAAAAGTTTATAATATCTCCCTGTAGATCCTCGCAATCACTCACACGTTAAGAAAACTCAAGTGAACTAAAAGAAATGAATAGAAATACGATTTTCAAAAGTTGGAAGAGTACGAAGCTGATACTAATTCGACAAAGATTTACCTACATGACGTTCCCAATGTTATGGATATATCCATATGTATGTAATATCCAATTCCCGAATGAGCCCTTTGTCCCGGAATTGCGTCATACACTATAAACATTGCATCAGCTACTACGCAGAAGATAGAGGATATTCCTCAGCACATTTGAAGGTCTTCGTGGAATAACAGAAACTACGCAGTATCCAGTCAGCATTCCTGAACCTATAAAGTCGAGGAGACCGGGTTCAAGTTGTTCAAGTCTTTCCAGTCTTTAAATCAAGTAGTTTAGAAGATTTCAATCAATACGAGTTTTAAACCATTATAATTTTGCATGTAAAGTTCAATATTTCCATATTGTAATAAATGTGAATAAAGTCTATTTTTAAAAACTCAAACCAAAGAAGACTGATTTAACAAATTGGCGCAGTCGTGCGGATCTCGAAAACGCTGTGATCCAACGAAGAAACAGCGGTAGTCTCCAGACTTCCAACGAGTCCAAGAACCGCAAAGCAGAACCCAGTGGACAAGACGGTCTCTTCAATAACAAGGAACCCGCATAAGTCGTCGAACGTTGCTCACCTTGTCGTGAAGAAATCACCTCTTGGAACCCGCGTAAGTCGTCGAACGCTGCTCATCCTGTTGGAGCTAGAGCTTTATGAAGTAGGACTTCATCTTTCCACAACCCCCGGAGACAACAAGAAAAAGAAGAAAGAAACAAGAAGGAAGAAGAAGCAAGCCACCCAGAGCTTAGGAAGCTCAACCAACTGGCATTAGACGTAGGAAACTCATTGTAAGTACCACATCGAATCATTAATCATTTTGTTGTATTTTGATATTTTTCTAAATTTGATTTAATCTTGTTATCCCAAAATTTACCCAAAATGTCACATCATAGTTCAAATGAAAGCTTACATTGTGAACGCGAAGTACCATTAGAACCGTATAAACTTTCCGAAATATTCTCGATAATTCCAGAATATGATGGTGATTCAATTTCGCTTGGAAATTTTCTTAACGCCTGTGACCATGCGCAAGCTATGGCAGTAGACCAACAAAAATTGCTTTTAACTATTCACATTAGAAACAAACTCAGAGGAAAAGCTGCTCAATTGATAAATTCCAGAAATCCAGAAAACTATCAAGAGATCAAAATTTTATTAAATTCTCTCTTTGGTGATTCCCGTGACTTAACATCTTTGATACAGGATTTACAAAGAATAAGGCAAGCAAATGGAGAAAATGCACTGACGTTTTTCTCAAGACTTCAAAGTCATAGCGCGAAAATGTATTCGTGTATACAAAGATCTATGTTAACAAACGCACAGAAAAACGCACAGTCTCAACTAATTGAAAATATGGTTTTAAATACCTTATTAACAGGCCTCGAACCCAAAATCGGTCAAATTATTCGAGCTAGCAATCCAAACAGTATGCTAGAAGCTTCAAGAATAAAGCGTGAGATACAGCTCTCATACTTTGAAAATCAAAAATCAATCAATCGTTCATCACAACCTCAAAGTTCAAATACAAATAATAATACAAAACCACAAATAAATCGACCAAATAATTTCCAAAGGAATTATTTCCAACCCCAAATGAATCAACCCCAAATGTATCAACCTCAAACGAGTCAACCCCAAGTGAGTCAACCTCAAATGAGACCAAATATGTTCCAGAATCAAAATCCAAATCGAAATTTCCGAAATCAAAATATTCAAAGACAAGCAAATTCTCAAATGCAACAACGCGGACAATATTTTCAAACAAATAGACCCACAGTAATCAAGAATAATCCTCAATGGAATTTAAATGCGAATAAAACCCATTTAATAGATCATGAGTACGATTCTTTATGCCCAAATACAGATTTTGAGTATCAAAATGAAAATATTTATGAATATTCAGACCAAGGAAACGAGTCATTCTATGATGAGAAAGATTATTTCCCGGAACAACAAGATTTTGAACAACAGCAATATGAACAAATACCAAATGAAAATTTTGACTATGAAGTAGAACAACTTCAAACGGATTTTCACAATTTTCTGTCACTAGACAACCCACCTATCAGTACAACTACCAATCCATGTACGACACAATTAATGGATACCAATCCCCAATGTTGACAAACCCTATATGCAGACAATCTAATTATAGAACAACAATATCCAACTCAACAGATTCCTCCTGCAATCGAAATGAAAGCGAATCTCGCAGCGCTAATCAAAAGTCGCGAATTCAAGCCAGAGAAAACAATACCCACTATGAACGACCTCAAGACAGATCAGCAATTTCTATAACATCCAATTGTAACGATTTGTATTATTTAATCAGCCCAGCTAATTTTAAATTATTAATTGACACAGGTGCAGGTATCTCGCTTTTTAAAAGGAAAACAGCTGAAAATTAAACAAAAAGATTTACAGAAAATATACCAGTTACAGGAGTTACAGATGGAAAAGTAATGGTAAAAGAGTCAGTTTTAATACCATTTGGCACAGAAGAAAAACCAGTTTGGCATAAAGTTTACGTACACGATTTAGATATCGAATTTGACGGAATTTTAGATACAGATTTTTTGAAAAGATTTGATGGAGTAGTAGATATTGGTAATCAAGTTTTAATTTTGAATTATAAAACCTTCCCTTTATATTCAGCCCGGAAAACACTTGCTGGAACATCAGTAAAAATAAATGATGAACAAAAAATTCAAGGAAACTTACAGGAAAAGTTCAGTACACAAAATCTCGAAAATAAAATAACAATCGAACCAAGAGTTGAAAAAGTTTTTAAATTAAAATCCAAATTAAGAAATACAGAAGCTATACTGTTAGCTACTGAAAAAGAGAAAGTTAAACTTCCAAATACCCTAGTCAAAATTAACGAAAAAGGAGAATTTTTAGTAACCGTTGTAACTGTAAATGCAATTGAAAAATCTATTGATTTTAATGACTTACAATTTGAAGAATATCATGGAAATGAAGTTGACATTGAAACAGAAAACATATAAACAAGTCGTCCAGAGAAAATAAAGAATTTACTTCGTCTAAAACATCTTAATGAAGAAGAGAAAAAACTAATTGAGACCTTATGGTTAGAATTCACAGACATATTTTATTTAGAAGGTGATCCTTTAACTTTCACAAGTGAAAACATACAGTGAAACTGAAAGATGGTACACAACCCGTCTCAACAAAATCTTATAGATATCCACACGTACATAAAGAAGAAGTTAAGTCACAAATTTCAAAATTATTAGAACAAAATATAATTAGACCCTCAATTTCACCATGGTCAGCCCCAGTTTGGGTCGTACCGAAAAAACTTGACGCATCAGGAAAACAAAAATGGCGTGTTGTAATTGACTATCGGAAATTAAATGAACTAACTATTGATGATAAATATCCTTTGCCCTATATATCAGATTTATTAGACCAACTCGGAAAATGTCAATATTTTACCACCCTTGATCTAGCCTCAGGTTTTCATCAAATTGACATGCATCCTAACGACATAGAAAAAACCGATTTTTTCTGTTGAGAATGGTTTATACGAATTTCTCAGAATGCCTTTCTGAATGAAAAACTCTCCTAGTAGTCTCCAAAGAATTTTGGATCATATTCTAACCGGACTTAGAAACGAGAGATGTTTGGTATATATGGATGATATAATTATTTATTCCCCGACTATAGATGAACACATATTTAACTTGAAACTTGTTTTTAAGACATTAAGAAGTGCAAATTTGAAAATACAACCTGACAAATGTGAATTTTTGAGACTAGAAGTCGCCTATCTATGACATGTTATTACTAAAAATGGAGTGAAACGAAACCCAGCAAAAGTTGATTGTATAATTAATTCCCAGAACCAGCCAACCCAAAAAAAATTAAACAATTTCTAGGACTTGTAGGTTATTATAGAAAATTTATTCCAAATTTTTCAAAAATTTCTAAACCCATGACAAGATTATAACAGAATGATGTATCTTTCCATTTTGATGAAGAATGCAAAAAATCCTTCCAAGACTTGATTCATGCAAATTTTGATGAACCTTTTATCTTGACAACCGATGCAAGCTCATTTGCAATTGGATCCGTATTATCCCAAGGACCAATAGGAAAAGACTTACCTATTGCCTATGCATCTAGAACATTATGTCCCGCTGAAACAAAATATTCAACTATTGAACGAGAACTTTTATCCATGGTATGGTCAGTTAAACATTTTAGACCCTATCTTTATGGTAGAAAATTTAAATTTATAGTAGACCATCGACCACTAACATGGTTATTCTCAATAAAAGATCCTGGTAGTAGACTAGCCAGATGGCGTTTGAAATTAGAGGAATACCAATTCGAAGTTATTTATCGACCCGGAAAAATTCATAAGAACGCAGACACTTTATCTAGAATCAGAATGAATCATTTTGATGATTGTAGCAAAGTCTTATCAAATATTTTAATGGCAAATGATAATCTTGAAGAACATGATATTTCAGATACAGAGACTGAAGTAGCTCAAGAAACTGTATTAGAAGAATTAACAAACTTTTCTAGACTTTTTAAAATCAAATCTTTAATTGATTACTCAAAATTTATATTCATCAATGATCAATTACTAGACAAAAGTCATAAAGACATTGTTATTTTTCTACAAAACAGAAAATTAACACCATTACATGATAAAATATTTGACGATATATTTGAAGAAGATATAGATTTTTATCCAAATAAAATAAATATTGTTTCCAGTAGAACTGTAAAAGATCGAAAATATTATTTGATATAAGTACCTTTTGAACCTGAAGATGCAATTGAATACATGTTCAGTTCCTTATATCGATGCCAAGACACATTTCAACCCTCAAAAACGTATTATGTCGAAAATAATGTCGATCTACCTATTCAAGAAATGCTTTCATATATCTTAGCAGATAAAGAGAATATTAAATTCGAAATATGTCAAGACGTAGTTCGAACCCCCAACGAAAATGAAATACCAATAATATTAGATCAATACCACAATGATAAAAAGAATTTGCATCGTGGAATAAATGAAACTTTGAGAAGAATAAGAGAAAAATATAATTGGAC
Source organism: Chrysolina americana (assembly GCA_958502065.1). NCBI lineage: Eukaryota > Metazoa > Arthropoda > Insecta > Coleoptera > Chrysomelidae > Chrysolina > Chrysolina americana. Next base: position 40,130,510 of record OY293412.1, read on the forward strand.
AGGCATCACAAAAGATGTTGAAAATTTCATAAAAGCTTGTGAAATTTGTCAAAAAGCAAAAATATGTCGACAAAATTTACAGAATCCTCTTGTTATAACAGAAACTCCCAAAACAGCTTTTAAAAGAGTAAATGTTGATATTTTAGAAATTCCAGTACAAAATTATATTCTCACACTGAGATGCGAATTAACTAAATTCACCCAAGCATATCCAATACCTGACAAAACCGCAAAATCAGTCGCTAATACTTTACTTGTATTTTTCCAACATTATGGAACTCCACTTGAATCCACGTAGATTCAGGTGAAGAGTTTAATAATCACATCGTAAAAGACCTTTGTACACTATACCACATAAAGATTACAATTTCTAGTGTAGACCATCCACAATCAAATGGTTCACTAGAGAGATTTCATGCCTGGTTGATCCTGCCAGTAGTCATATGCTTGTCTCAAAGATTAAGCCATGCATGTCTCAGTACAAGCCAAATTAAGGTGAAACCGCGAAAGGCTCATTAAAGCAGTTATGGTTCCTTAGATCGTACCCACATTTACTTGGATAACTGTGGTAATTCTAGAGCTAATACATGCAAACCCTTGTCGAAATGTTATGAGTTCATAAGATAGAAATTCCTAATGAACATCCCCTGTCAATCTTACCCCTTGCTGTTATTGCTTATAACAACAGTAAAAATAAAACCCATGGATTCAGTCCTTATGAGTTGATATTTGGACACACTTCAGGTAGACCCCCTGAAACTACATATAATCAAAAAGATCTTTTAACCAAATATATAAGAGATCTTAATAATAGAATGGAATATTATTATAAAGTAGCTCGTGAAAATACCGAAAGGAGAAAACAAAATGCGAAAAAACGATTTGACGAAAATATCCATCACGAAACTCGATCTTTCAAAATTGGAGATAAAGTCTTTGTTAAAGAATCTCAAATAAAGAATAAATTAGAAAATAAATTTAATGGACCTTTCGAAATTATCGAAGTGTTTCAACATTCAGCCATGCTTAAGAATCTTAAAACAAATCAAAATTCAAAAGTAAATTTTGATAGACTGAAACTATGTTTTGTTTCAGATCAGGAAAATCTAGAAAAAGAAAATTCAGATCAAGAACGATTCTTCTCCTATTAGCAGTCATCCACATTGTTAACGCTCAGTATAAGTTAACACCTCAGTAGGAGTATATTACCATGAACAAGGTGATATTGAAATTTCAAATGAAAAATGGACTTTATTAGTAGTAAAAGATATGGCACAAGTAAAAGAAGCTATTGATCATAATGCAAGAATATTAAATGACTTGATTGAACTTATAGAAACCAACAACCCGAGAATGAAATATTTTAATGGAGAAATCAGTAGTCAGTTAGTCTGTTGAATAAAATTGCTCATCAAGTAGAGGAAAAGTATTATGAATCTCAAGTTGATTCGAATGATTATAACAAAAGATATAGTTTAATAAATGGCGCTGGATCAATTTGGAAAGCCCTTACCGGAAATTTAGATGCCAGTGACGGTGAATACTTTAACGATTGTATTAACAAAATATACAGGGATGAACACCAAATTGAAAATTTACTCAAAAACCAAATTTCAGTTACAACTTCTGTAATAAAAGAATTTAATAGTACCATTCAACAATTGCAAGTAGATGAAGACACATTTAATGAAGATATAAAACAAATTGAAACTTCAATTTATGATCTTTCAGTCCATTTAGCAATGGTTGATGCAAAGGAAAACTATCGAAATCTGTGAACAACTATTGGAAAGTTATACATTTTTGGAAAATTATTTGAATGACATTCTCAATGCAATTACGTTCGCTAGACTACATATTATCCATACTTCAATAATTAAACCCAATGACTTAGTATCATCTCTTCAAGAAATAACACAAACAATTCAAAAGAATTATTTACCTTCACCCGCGAAAGTTTCATCAGTATCTAAATACTTAGATATTATTGAATTACAAGCTTTTCAAGCAGATTCAAGGATAATTTTTGTTTTAAAAATTCCCTTAGTTGAACCTGAAATCTATACTGTTTACCGATTGTATCCCATTCCTATCCTAGATGACAGAACAGGGTTACATCATATTTTACCAACAAATAAAAATTATTTTGCAAAAGATGATGATTCTATGATGTACACTGCTTTTCAAAATTTAGATCAGTGTAAGTTACTTTTTTATATTTTTCATATATGTGAAAATGTTATTTCTTATCCAATTTGTGAAGCTCAAATTTTGAGACCATTACTAGAACTTCCTAGAATGTGTTCAACTTCCTTACTTTTTGCAAAAGATTATAATGTTTTTGAAATTCAATAGAATACTTGGTTAATAACTGTATCAGATCCTTTGGCTGTTACAATTATTTGTCAAAAACAAGATATTGTCACAAAAATAATTAAAACGAATTCAATTTTGAAACTGGAACCTAATTGTAATTCATTTATTGGAAATACAAGAGTATATGCAAAATACTTTGTTACTCAAGAAAAGAATATTACTTATAAAAGTTATCCAATTTTGATACCATATCAATGTTGCAGTGATGTACCAAATAAAGAAAATCTTCCAAAATTAAAGCCTTTGAAATTAAGCAAATTAAATGTTGATAATTTAAACATTGCTCAACATAAATTAAATCAATATTCTGATCAACTTGATCAAATTATTAATGAACTCTTTGTGAAGAAACATGTTTCATGGTTTACGATTCTCACAATTGTAATAATTGTCTGTGTAATTTTACTTTACATATTTTGTAAATGCAAAAATAGACGTTCAGTGAAAATTGGAATTATGACATCAAGAGATGATCCACCTCCACCACCTCCAAGAACAGGAAGAACTCTTGCATTCCTTCGAAGATTGTTACCTTCAAAAAGAAGACCAAGTATCCACTTAGATGAAAGAGAAGAAAGTATAGAATTGAACTCCAATAAACTATTAGCTTGATGTGAAAGTTGCAGCACCGCATCAAGGGGGAGTTGTTATATCCGATTCCTGAATGAGCCCTTTGTCCCGGAATTGCGTCATACACTATAAACATTGCATCAGCTACTACGCAGAAGATAGAGGATATTCCTCAGCACATTTGAAGGTCTTCGTGGAATATCAGAAACTACGCAGTATCCAGTCAGCATTCCTGAACCTATAAAGTCGAGAAGACCGGGTTCAAGTTGGTCCAGTCTTTCCAGTCTTCAAACCAAGTAGTTTAGAAGATTTGAATCAATACGAGTTTCAAACCATTATAATTTCGCATGTAAAGTTCAATATTTCCATATTGTAATAAATGTGAATAAAGTCTGTTATTGAAAACTCAAACCAAAGAAGACTTATTTAACATGTATGTATAAAAGTGGGAGTGTATAGATGCAAATATCAATATATATATATATATATATATATATATATATATATATATATATATATATATATATATATATATATATATATATATATATATATATATATATATATATATTACAATTACAATTATTTTCAAAAAAAGTGAGGGCATAAATAAGTAAGTGAGATTGGGAAATAAATTGCAAAACAGAACTTGGGAAAAAAAAATATATACATAAAACTGATGGACGTACCAAAAATAAAATTAACGTTTTTCATAATTACATTATTAAATTTATTTTATACAAAGGGTTGAAATAATATAAATCAATGTGAGTAAAAGGTTGATTCAAGATGGAGTTAAAATATTTATGGATTATTTCCGAAACGAATTTTCTTTCCAATATCAAGAATGTTAGAATAAATTACGTTTAAATTTTGTATATCAGTTTTCTTATTCCTAGATAGTGTCTCATTTTTAATATATACCATTTCCAGGAAACATCTTTTGAATGTATTTTTTTCGGATGTTAATATAGATACATTATTATATATAAAAATATACAAATTTTTGACAAAAGTTTTGATGCAACAGGCTTTCAAATAGTAAGTGGCGAAATGACCTCTGTTGTTAATCAAATTTTCATTTTTTCGTAAGCAATATAGAATTGACATATGATAATATCAGACATCAACTGAGTTTTTCCTAGAACAAAAATACTAGTGAATCATCCTGTGTTCAAGAGAGACCACCTACCAAGTAACGTCAATGCTGTTTTAGTAGTCGTCTGCCTTTTGCAAAGAAAGTTTATCTTAAGTTTGTTTTTTGCTTGGTTCAGCAATAACAATTAATTCTGATAAAGACTCTGATGCTTTATCAGGAACCATTTGTTGAATTACGTCCACAATGTCGAACAGTTAGTAATGGTTCAATGCCCAGATAGAGTGGCTATCTCTACTATATCAGCCGTTTTACTTCCTGGAGTTTCTTTATGATCTTGCACCCAGAATAGTGATACTTTATTCTGTTCTGCTCTATTATTCATATTTTCCAGGTTTTTTCGCACTAGTCCGGCTATTTTTTGGCACATCAAATCCTACAGTTTCGCCTGACTGTCACAGGTAGTGTGGATAAGAATATTAACAAAAGCTCTCTCCATATATCCACGAATACATTTTTGTATCAGGCCAATATTCCGTTCCTGCCTTCCTGCCAAGCAGTTTTTTTTCATTGCTAAATACTTGCCCAGCTCATATTTCACAGGGCTGGTTTATTCATCAAAAAGTAAAGTTTTGAAATTCATCACGCTGGAAGGGGTTTTCCAAGGCACACACCTATCGAAATTAAAGCACCAATTCCTACCTATCTCTCTTTGGTTTCTTCAATATTCTCTGAAAAGTGCAAACTTATTTCCACACCTATATTGACAATTCCGTTGATTTCCAATAACTCTTTTAGTTGTTGTTTGACACTTTAATCATCGAAGATCAACAATCGGGGAACCAAGTAAAACTCGAAGTCGTCTCCACAAAATCTATATAACCCCAATTGGTAACGCGGGATATTGTCACTTATAATATCCCAAAGCTATTAATAATTTCGAAATAATTTGTTGCTAATTTTCGAAAGCGATTTGCTGTTATCTAAAAGCAACTCGCTTGAGGAAATTCAAGACAAATGAAAATTTATTAATAGTCAAGGGATATTTAGTAAAAACATTTTTTTCATAGAATTTAAAAACCAGTATACCTACCTAACGCATTATTTTGGAAGTATTTTTCTTATGAGAGTTTACCAGTCACATTCCAAATATTTTTAATGGTCGCTTTTCCAATCTTTGATCCATCCTAATTCTTCATGTTTACGGCCCAATCTTCAAGTATACGGGGCAACTCTTCAACAGTACACCATTCCTATAAGTCCTATTTTCTCACCTCACAAAACATTTTCCACAAGTACTTCTTACTCAATGTATTATTTTCGAAGTATTTTCAATTATAGTTAAGTATATCTATTGAGGAAATATCACCAGTTTCGCAGATGACACGGTTATATTTTACCAAGACAAATCTTGGGATGCCCTTAAATCACAAGCAGAGTCAGACATGAGGAATATAATACACTGGCTCAACAAACATCTACTCACTATACATTTCGATAAGACCAAATTTATGCCTTACACATCCTACAAAAATCACCTTCCCAACTACAAAGAGTTGAATATAAAATATAATGGGAAAAATACCAAAATAACAGCTGCAACTGAAATTAAATACCTTGTTATAACTATCGACCAACATCTTAGATGGGACAAACACATACAAAATGTTGTAAATACCCTGAAAACTATGCTATATAGATTCAAATTTATACAGAATATTGTTGACACACATCACATGAAAATTCTATATTACGCATTAATAGAATCCAGGATTCAATATGGAATTTTAGCTTGGGGAGGAGCTCTCGACATTTATATGCACAAATTAGACATCCTTCAAAAATACTTCTTGAAAATTATTTTCAGGAAAGAGCGCACATATCCAACGGACATCCTTTACAGAGAGACCAGAATACTCGACATAAAACAAGTATTTTATTAACACATCCCAATTTACCTGTACAGAAACAAACACATCCTTCATATGATCGATCACAACTACCAAACAAGACAAAAAAAGAAACAATATGCAAAAACTGAATCAGCGAAAAAACATGTTGGTCAACGAAATCACCACTATATTGCTACAAGAATCTATAATCCGTTACCCGAGGAGCAAAAAAATGCATTTAGAAATATTAATTCCACATCCTTATTTAAAAAACTTCAAAAGAAATATATTCATAATACAGAAAGAACCCTTATCCATGGTATCATCAACCAAACATTATTTGAATCCTAAATAACTACTTACACCTGAAAATGTGAAAGGTATGAAATCACATGCGTAAACAAGAGGAAAGAAGCGCCCACGTACAACCCTGAGTTCCTGTGGGACATTCTTCCGATTGTTTCCAAATTTTTATAGAAGAATAATTTTGTAATTATCCACAATTTGTAACATTATTGTCATTTTATGTGTTTTATCTAATTGTATATCACGCACAAGCTATTGAAGCTTCGTGTTTACTTTCAACGTTCAATGTTAAATTTTATATATTTGTTATATTTGTAGATTTTGAAAATAAACATTATTATTATAGTCATTTTTATTTGACATTTCCATTCCTACTCGAAGTAACTGACATTTTAAAAATTAAATCTGTAAACGTCATACTATATGTCATTTGCTTGGCGACACGATTGTTCAACAGTGATAACTTCCCGGGGCAATTATCAGTGTAATGTTTGTCTGATTGGCTAATTCTAGTCACATGGTCGCAAGTACGTAGATATGATAGGTTAAAATTGAATGGAAAAAATTTTCAAAGCTATTTTTAGCCAAATATTGTTAAAAGGGCATAATAAAATGTAACATCAATTACATAAAAAACGTGTTTTCGAGCATAGTAATGCTCATCTTCTGTTGTTCAAATACAGGTTAAACTGAAAAAGAAAAATTATGTAGCTGTTTGCTGGCTCTAACTATGTCGATGTCTTCGAAAAGATTAAATAGTTGCTGATAATTGAAGAAATTTGTACAATAACTCCTTTTTTCTTTTTATCCGGAATACATCTACTTACGTCTTTCATCATCTGTCATCAACTAATTAGCACATGTCAAACAAACATTACATACAGAGTCATGATATCAAACAAAGATAATCAGTAGAATGAAATACAGTAACGTTCTCCCCCCGATGAGGAAATTTAGTTTCGTCGTACGTCGAGGACACATAGTTTAGATACTGGTCTCCAAAATACACCATTTCTGGTTCGTATATCTGGGACTCGTACTCCTCCATCCTTTCCTGGAAATGTAGCCATAACTAAGTCCTTAACCATTGATTTCGTGGACATTGGTCGTCAACCACAATGACAACATCGCTGACTTTAAGATTTTGGTTTTCTGCATACCACTTTTTACGTTTGTGGAGGGTGGAAAGGTACTCTTTTATCCAACGCTTCCAGAACTTTTTGCTTAAATCTTGAACGAATCTCCATTATTTCTTCAAAAATGTCCCATCTGGACAGAAATTTTTCAAGATATTCATTTCCGAGTTATTGTAATATGGCCCGAGTAAAAAATGGTTTGGTGTCAAGGCTTCTTCGTCATTTGTATCCAAAGATATGTCTATTAGAGGGCGAGAATTGACAATACTCTCAACTTCAAGAAATAGGGTGTGAAGGACTTCTTCATGTAGAATTTGTTCTTTCATTATCGTCTTCAGGGAAGTTTTAACTGATCGTATCTGACGTTCCCAAACCCCACCCATGTGGGAAGCTGTAGAAGGATTGAAATTCCATCGAATACCATTCAGAGATAAATTATTTGTGATTTTTCCTTGATCCCATTCTTTGATTGCTGCAGATTAGAAGAGTGCTTGAAATTAAAATAGACCATACACTTCAATCAAATTCCTAAAGCACTCTCCGTACATAAAATAATTAATTCTTTATAATAATTACTCATGTTCCTTGTTGTTTGTAATCAGTATCAAATGAAATTTTCGTAAAAAGTGCTGTTAACTTTTTCCAGTACTCGTTTCGAAATTCTTACCCGTACTGTAAAAACTTATTTTCCGCACTTATACCGTAACTATTTCGAGCTTGCATAAATTTGACAAACGTGCACGGAAAAATCCTTATTTCCAAAATCGTAATGAAACATACTCTATGACAGCAATCACGATATGGCTAGACGATCATAACAATTTATATACACGAAAATTTTTGGAGTCCGATAAGGAACATGTGGGAAACTAAAAATTATACATACCGTTATAACCTCATCGCTCTAATTGACCTCCATACAACGTTGCCATATTTCAGAGGCCTATAGGAGTGTAGCCTATATGGAGACTTTTTCTGCAGAGTCATTAATTATAGAGTATATGCGTGTTAAATGGTGGCGCCCCGTAGGGAGAGAACCGTACACTACATCGTGTCACTGAATAGATATAATGCCAAAAACGCCTCCACGGAAAAGTTTTTCTAACGACCTCTGTTGACGAAAAAATAAGTATGGACGCAAATACTCGTGTGATCGTATTGGCCTCCGATTTTTCGAATTCGCCTCCGATTTTGGAGGCGTGTTGTTCCAGAACGTATATATTTTGGAGGTGTATAAGACATGTATATATATACATATATATATATGTATATATATATATATATATATATATATATATATATATATATATATATATATATATATGTATGAGATAGAGAAGCGCCCCAATTGCCTCAACACTCGCGACGACGGACGTAGACTTCCCAATACCTGGAAGCCTCTCATTGCACGCATAAACTCATTTCCCACCAACCCAGTTCCCGCACACAGCTCACTTAGCGCCAACCAAGTTCCCGCACACAGCTCATCTAGCGCCAATTCAGTTCCCGCCCATAGTTCACCTCGCGCCAACACATTGCACACGGCCATTACAGCCACGTCCACTATAAATACAGTTCCTCAACCCACAATTCCTCAGTTCTCTCGAAGGAGTAGGCAGATTGAGACCTTAGAGAGAACCAGTGACGAGACATGGGGAGTAGGCAGATTGAGACCCCGACGTCAAGTCACAAAAACCTAACGTAATTATACCTGAGGAGTAGGCAGATTGAGACCTCAGCGTAGAATTACGTTTTAACCTTTCATTAATTTTCTTTCTATTTCAGTTCTTGAAAATGGCTCCAAAATCGGAGCCGAAACGTCGAATTTCAACAAATTCTAGACGCGGTTATATATATACATATATATATATATACATATATATATATATATATATATATATATATATATATATATATATATATATATATATATATATATATATATATATATGTATATATGTATATATATATATATATATATATATATATATATATATATATATATATATATATATATATATATATATGTGTGTATAACCTATCTGAACATATATATATGTATATATATATATATGTTCAGATAGGTTTCTGCGGTCAGATATTTGAAAACTAAAAGTTCGGGTTGAACCGCGTCTAGAATTTGTTGAAATTCGACGTTTCGGCTCCGATTTTGGAGCCATTTTCAATAACTGAAATAGAAAGAAAATTAATGAAAAGTTAAAACGTAATTCTACGCTGAGGTCTCAATCTGCCTACTCCTCAGGTATAATTACGTTAGGTTTTTGTGACTTGACGTCGTGGTCTCAATCTGCCTACTCCCCATGTCTCGTCACTGGTTCTCTCTAAGGTCTCAATCTGCCTACTCCTTCGAGAGAACTGAGGAATTGTGGGTTGAGGAACTGTATTTATAGTGGACGTGGCGTAATGGCCGTGTGCAATGTATTGGCGCGAGGTGAACTATGGGCGGGAACTGAACTGGCGCTAGATGAGCTGTGTGCGGGAACTTGGTTGGCGCTAAGTGAGCTGTGTGCGGGAACTAGGTTGGTGGGAAATGAGTTTATGCGTGCAATGAGAGGCTTCCAGGTATTGGGAAGTCTACGTCCGTCGTCGCGAGTGTTGAGGCAATTGGGGCGCTTCTCTATCTCAAGGGCTTCTCGGATGATCCTGGTTTGCAGAGTTTTCTCGGTGGAAATTGTTTATGTGTTTTAGGAGTCTATTTTGTGACCTGTGTCTTCTTGATGTTTATAAAGTGCGGAAGTGGAAGATGCCTGACGCACAGCAAGTTCGTGTTCGTAGACTCTGAAAGTTACTCGTCTATTAGTCTGGCCAATATAAGTTCTCGGGCAGTCTGAACATGGTATTTCATATATACCTTGAGAATCGTTTGGTATTGTGTCCTTGGGAGATCTGAGGAATTTGGATATTTGGTTGTTGGCCGTGAATATTGTTTTTATCTCGTGTTTTCTCAAGATATTACTGATTTTGTCTGTCACACCTTTGATGTATGGTAGGAAAGCTTTGTGTGGCTGAATACTCTCTAGTGGATCGTTCGTTTTTGGAGGACGGGTCAGTTGATGGCGGATAGACTTGTCGATTAGCGAATTGTTGTAACCATTTTCCTACAGTTGGTGTTGAGGAAGTGTCTGTTTGCGTAGATCAGTTTCAAGTTAGAAAATGCTCTTTTTATTACCACATTCACGTGTTTGGTATATATCAATGAAGTGTCCATAAGAACCCCCAAATTCTTTGAAATGTCTGATTTAGGAAGGAGTTTTTCATTTACTACTACCTTCATTTCATTCAGACTTTTATCTCGTGCGCTTTTACGGCCATAGAACATGACATTTGACTTGGCAGGGTTGATTGACAGGCAGTATTCGTTAGACACCATTAACAAGGAACGGAGGTCTGTGTTCAGTTATTCTATTGCTGGTTGTAGCTCATTTTCCTGAAACTATATATAAACCTGGGTATCATCAGCAAAAAAATTACATTAAGAATAATTAAGTTTTTTATAAGACTCAGATGTATACAGAGCAAAAAGGATTGGTCCCAATATGGAATCTTGAGGTACACCATTCAAAACCCTTTTGAATCTGGAGATATTGTTATTCAATAGCACTGCTTGGAAGCGATTCTGTTAATAGTTTTCTTAAAGGGAAGCAGCATTTTCCGAAAAACCATTGTAATGACATAATTGTAATAGTAGTGAGTATTTGATTCTGTCAAAAGCCTTAGTATAATCTAATAAAACTAATACAATGCAACTAGCTTGTTATCATCTAAAGCCGAATGGATGTCATCTGTTACATTCAACAAGGCAATATTTTCTCGAAGGCTTTGGCTAGAACACAAAGTATTCTTATGGACAGAGTGATTTCAAGTCTTGCGGGTTAGAGACCTTAGGTAAAGGTATTACATGCGATTGTTTCCATATGGATGGAAAAACATTGACATTGATACAGAAATTGAATATATGACAGATAAAGGGTAGAATCGTAGGACAATCATGTAATATCATATTAATTCCTATTTTGTCCGGACCAACCGCTTTTGACTTTATCGATAGTAAGGTTTTGTTTATAAACAATTCGGAAGTTTTAGAAAAATTCAAAACGTTTAATCCATGTTTAATATTATTTTTGAAGAAGTTCAAAGTGTCTTGTTCAGGTTCATCATCGCTCGCAGAGGTTTCGATGATGTAGTTATTTATTTGTTCAATGTTACTTAGATTTTCGGGTAACGAATTGGTTTTTTGTTTGACACTGATATCCAAAGCTGAGTTGGTGAATTTCTAATTTTGAATTCCAGATAGGCTTTTTTCACGAATTGCGTGCTTTGTCACGTATCTTCATCATTTGTCTTATATTGTACGTTATTCATAGTGATTCAGGTTAAGTAATACTAACTGTTTTTATTGGTGCATGATAGTGGTAAATATTTATTAGTTTATTGTTGAGAAATTCTACCTTTTCATCAACATTATCAAAATGATGAAATGATATCAATTTGCTCCTCTCATTAAGTAACAAAGATATTAATTGATTTGATATTCAGTTTGAGTGGTGGAGTATTTTTATAGGTGGAAAACATAAAGTCTTCCGAAATATGCTTTTTGAAATAATGTATTCCACCCCATATTTCTTAGGATTATAAATTATATTTGATTATTATAGTGACAGTTTTGATTTGAAAGAATAAGTACATATTAAGAGTTAAAATGAAAATTTCGATAGCAGATAAATGAATTGGACAGGAAACACCAACAGCCTCTACAAAGCATCTTAGATTGATATCACAGTTCAAGAAGTTGTCTTATGATAAGGGGTTTCAGTTGATGAAATCTCAATCTGTATCAAGTATTGAGAGCGAGATACATATATTAGAAGGAACCTTTTCGGACCTACGCCCAATAAATTCAAGATGGAAAGCTTTTGTACCAGTTCATCATTCCACACCTCACCCTATTTACGAGGATATCAGCCTAGTTGAAAATAAAATTGAAGCAGTGAGGGCCGAATTGGATATAGTGGAGGGTGAGGAAATCACTGAAGAACCGGCAAATACAACAGCGAACTCTCCCAACAAAGGCCAGGAGGATGTAACAAAGCATATGACTGAATTCAGCAACCTCGTGGATGATTTCATGAGAGGGAAGCGAACCAGACTATCAGAAGCTATGATGGAGTTGAAAAAACATCAGCTAATTCTTCGGCACTTTGAGGAAGAAGTTAATGACCTGAAGCATAACATCAATTCAGGTGTTTGCACTTTTGAAGCCATGAAATATCAGTATTTTGAAGAAACTTACTTGGAGGCCAATGTTATTTTTTTCTTCATCTACAGAACATTCCGTCGTTATTATATTTCTTCATGTATGTTTGCTAAGTTATCATCATTCATTTTACCCTGTATATACCTTACTATATATTATTTTTTATTTTAAAGGTAAGATCCAATCATACCTCTTCAACAATAAAGAAATAATATATTTCATGGTTAAGTACCTGAAATTCAAAATTGTATGATAATCATTATACAGGGTGAGTCAGAATAAGACCGGCAAACTTCGTACACAGCTTTCTTTCCTCATTTCGTGTTGAAAAGTGTCCATCAATCTATATCCTAATATGCATCTCAACTGAGATACAGGGTACCGAAAGCCCAAAAAAAACTAGAAAACTTCCGAAAGAAACTAATCGAAATTTGGTACACTAATCTAAATTTGACAATGTGATAATTTGATATTACAGTGTTCAAATTTCGTGAATCAGTGGCGTAGTTATGGTGGTATGTTGCCATAATTTCTTTCACATATTCTTTAGACAAGTGAATTGACAAAGGAGTGTTTGACATCAGAAAATATGAAGGAAAATATGGCAACATACGCGCCACTATTTTTTACGAAAGTAAGACTACAACATCAAATTATTACACTGATAAACCTAAATCAATGTACCGAGTTTAATTTTTTTCCTTCAGTAGCTTTGAAGAAAAAATTATGAATCTGAATTTTTTTGGACTTTAGACACCGTGTACCTCATCTATACAAAAACCTGACGTAACCAAAAATAGTTATGATACTTGTCCGAAAAAGATAGGGTCAGGTTTATATTATTTCCCTCAACCATCAAGAATATTTTTGCCTCCTCTAGCACTGAAAAACAAACCACGACTTGTTTGTGAATGCCGCGACTATGCTTTCATAGAGTGTAGACGAGTTATTACGCCAGCCCTCGTACAGAATCGAAATTGTTAACCAGCAAGTTGTAAGTTTGTATACTGTTCAAGTGTGACCTTGAAAGTGGTAAGTTTTCCTTTGTCGCTAAATCAACATCTTTGGTGCGTCGGACTGCTGAAGATCCTTATTAATTTTGTCGGACAATGGTGCCATTAAAAACCTCATTAAATTTTTGTGTGCTCCTAGAAGAATCAGACAAATTTGTTCGGTACTTCTAAGTTGTCCCCCACTCTAAACGTGTCAATATCACTACTAAGGTTGGCGACAGGCAGCAATCTGATTTTTCCAGGAATATACAAATATCAAATGAGATGGCACCATCGTCCAACAAAATTAATAAGGAGCTTAGCAGTCCGATGCTCCATAGATGTCGATTCGACGACAAAGGAAAACTTACCTCTTTCAAGGTTTCCTCTCTGCGACATTTCGTCAGATTTGGCACACTTAAACAGTATACAAAGTTACAACTTGCTGGTTATCACTTCAGATTTTGTACGATGGCTTGCGTACTAAGTGTGTGAATAGGTTGATAAGAAAAGTCATGACAAGAGAGTGACATAGAACGAATATATTTACTGAAGTTGAGTATCGGAGAGGTAAGAGAGCAATTTTCGAATAGTGGAAGTAATTTCAGTTACTGTCACCGCCTGATGAATAGTAAAAAGTGAAAAGAGTTTGGCTGTTAATTCTAACAAATATTGGCGGAATAATGAACAATGTGAATATAAAATGAATTCAATCATGATCTGTAGATTACGGCTAATTCAAAGACTACTATTACATATTATAAACACTGGTCCCAAAAGTGAACTAATAATGATTACATCATTCAATAATGAAAAACTATTCAAGCAATTTCCATGTGAAACTCTCTACTTGATGAAATGCAGTAAATTCACAAAATGAAAATTAATTTAAAATAATCGAGTCTTCCGTTGTCGGCAAATGTCGAACAAAAAATAATTCAATAGCCCAACGCCTGGCAAAGTTTTTCTACAAGAATTTTCTTTGCACTACTTCTCGTAACAAGTACCAAATGATAATTGAATACAGGTTTGTCTACTGCATACTAGTTTCACTGTTCAACCCGCTCATTAGTACAGCCCCAGACACAACCTGCAAACGATTTCCACTTTGGTTTTGTCAACTGGCTCTACGACAACCCAAGTACCCAATAACAAAGTGAGCAGCAGAGCCATCTATAGGACGACATACAGTTCGATTATTTTATATTTACCCGTGCGTCATCAATGTTATGAATATGAAATAAGTCGGGACGTTTTAGTCAAAAATGTAGAATGTCGTGACTGATATCCCGATAAAATCACAAAATGTAGGTCATGAGATAGGATAATGAATTACAAAATTAACTAAATTAATATTTTCCAATTCATGGAAATGACGAATCAACAGACAATGAGAGTTTTTTTTCAGTTCCATCAGAATACCGTATGACACACTCATGGGTACACCCCCCTTTTCTCCTTTCCTTTTTTCTTTTATTTTCTAAATATGTCAAAAAGCGCCGTCCAGTGAGCATATTCAATGTTCCAAATTTCAAAAATATTGCTGGAGAAACAAAGGCGAAAACGAATGAATCTATTCAAAATTATTTTTCCCGTTAAAAAACTGTCATCCCCTTACGAACGGCAGCCCTTAGTAGTCGAAACTTGTGCGATCCAAGGGTTAACGAGGTCTTACCTTTCAACGTGCGACTCCTAGCACACGGTGTATTCCAATTATTACGAATCCAGTGACACCTGGTCTGATAGGATAATGAAACATGGAGGCAGAGATATGTTCATGGAATTTCCTCATTTGTCCATTAAGTTTACTAGAAACTTTTGACCTCCCTACTATATTCTTATTTCAGTCACATTCATATAAGGAAGTTGTTTTATCCATACTTCCGCAGCCGTTTGACACAAATCCATCAAATCCTAATTTTATCCACATTAAAGCAATTTCTGTGGGTAATGGTTAACGAAAAAAGTTGTTCAAAAAATAGATTGGAGTGCAATATTTCCAAAACTTTTGCATACGTTCTAATTTCAGTTACACTCATAAGTTATTTTATCCATACCTCCGCAGCCGTTTGACCCAAATCCATCACATCCTAATTTTATCCACAATAATGCAATTTCTGTCGGTCATAGTTAATGAAAAAATTTGCTGGAGTGCAATATTTCTAAAACCTTCGCATACATTGATTTAAAAAAATAAGTTTCCATTCAAACATGACTCAAACTCAGAAAAGGAATCTTCTAGACTTAGGAATTCAAACTTTTTCAATTATCTATTCGTGCATGGATGCAAGGACCCACTGTGTTAAGATAAATAAATGAATATTTAAGAAGTAAAAAAACCCCAGTTGAAATATATTTGGTAATGAAATACTCAACAAATAATTAACAAAAAATTTACTTATACATTTATTTATGTAATGCGAGCATGTAGAACATTTATGAAAGTAAAAACAAAATTAATATATTTAATCACTTTCAGATTCAAAACTGTCACCAATGGTTATAATTATGGGTTCAATAACCATATCACAAAGAAGCTTTTCTCATTGATACCTTTTTTTAATGAGTGATTCGGTGTGTTTTACACATTTCACCCTGGATTCAGTGTTGCACTTCTCTAATGCTTCATTCCACATACCCAATTTTTCATCATTGTATCCATCTCTGCCAATATGATTGTTGTAGTATGTCTTACAATTTCAAATTAATTCAATAGCATTAAAGTCTGGGTGATAAGGTGGTGGTAATCTTAATACTTCATGCCCATGTTCTCGTACCAGTTCATCTATAATATAAATATTTTCCTTTCGGTTCATCTTAGCCAATTTCAATAACTACGGTTTCGTTAATTTCTCATTAAAATCGATATTATTTTTCCGTAGCCAACTAACAATTTATGGCGCATTGTCCATTATTATCAAAGATGACTCTTCCAAACTGGGAATTAACTGTGAAGTGATCTACTTGGTGAAAATTGTACTATTCATTTCTCCATGATAATCTAAAGTCAAAGATTTCGAACAGAACAATAAACTGGCTGCTGAAACAAACCCTTTTGCAGAACCAGGACGCACAACAATAAATCGTTTACCATCATATCCTTCGGGTTTGCGTACACTTTTGACATTATTATCCTGCCGAGACTTGGTTTTCTTTCCTCTAAAAAAAACACTTCTCGTGGATATAAACTTTTTCGGTTTTCCTGGTATTTACGTAAAAAATATGCCTTTTGTTAAAAAATATGAGTCTTTTCAATCAAAGCTCTTCGATTATCATCTTTTTTAAATTTAAATCCCAGCTTTTTTAGTAAACCATTCAAAGATGATTTGCACATCGAAACAATCTCCTTATTTTTCAGTTCATACTTCAAGGATTGAAGGGTAACATGTTTTTCTGGAAGAAAAAAGTTCATATAAATATAGGTAGATTTCCAAATCCATACGATGGAGGACTGATATTATAGCTGCATTTCGAAAACGAGATACAAGTGAAGTTTCAAATTCAAGTTTGACTCTTCAACTAATATACATAAATCCTTTCCTGATGAAGTTGTGATTAATGAAAATGGGGCGGTTACATTTGTTCATTAATTTTTCTCACTAGTCAGTGTCACGTCCATCGAATGAACAATCAATATTATCTTCATTTCCCTCACCATGTAATTAGTACAAAGTATTCCTGCCATTTTCTGTCCTTCAGGTAAATCAGCTGTTTTCTTTTCGATACGACGTCTACTTTTTCCCGGAGTTGATGAAATGGGTTCATTTTCGTTTCTTATTTTGATGTTGTACACCGTTTTTCGAGATTATTTTAATTGCATCCGCAACTCTCTAAAATACAGTAAAGAAAAGTTATGACATTTCTTTTATGGTTTTAATTGTTACCACTTGAACAGATGGAAGTGGTTAAGAAGGTCCACCATTCGCTCTTTCCCTTTCAAAATACTCGGACAATTTCAAAACGCATTGTGCTTGTGAGTATAGAATAGTTCCAAGCATAATCTAAAAAAGAATTAAAATATATCGAGAATGTTTCTGACCTGTATTTATAGATTTAGGTAATGTTTTTTACTCTCAATACGTTTCCACATAAATGTCGATTGGGAGTTTAAAAATTTTGAAGAATATTTGTGAATAAAACACATTCTATTGTACTTACTTTGGAAGTAATGACTCCTAGAGACGTTAAGCTTTGAAATAAACTATTTTTATAATATTATATTTGTCTGCAAAACAAAGTAAAACTGGCGACAAACAATACCCCAATGACGCAATTGATGGTACTACGCTAGTCAATACAATGTAATGTTTAGTTGACATGGCGGCGATGGAGCGGAAGGCAAAAAAATATGGCAGCGATGGCGGAAGTTATGAAAAAATACGTCCCCGCAAAAAACATGGCGGCGATGGAGCGGAAGGCAAAAAAACATGGCGGCGATGGCGGAAGTTATGAAAAAAACGGCCCCGTAAAAATAACATTGTGTGATGGAGCGGAAGGCGAAAAAACATGGCGGCGATGGCGGAAGTTATGAAAAAACCTTCCCTCACGTGATTCGCTGAAAGCAATTGGCTGGAAGAGAAAAATGCGTCACGTGATTATTTGAGAGCAATTGGCTGGAAGAGAAAAAAATGGCCGCCGCCTTAATTGACAAAACAAAAAAATTAAATATGAAAAATGTCTACTGTCTTAGAACACACACACACACAACAAAAAATTATGATGGACTTATTATTAATTCATTCGCTCTCGAATGAAATTCCAAAAGAAAAAAAATACGTCTTCGCCACCGTGAAATAGCGATAAAGCACGTTTCGTGCTTGAATGTTTACTGTCTGCTCTCAAGTTGAACGAAATTCTCAGTAAACACGATGATCCATTTTTGACCTTGAATTTGTTTTTCAGATTCAATCGCAGAGTTTTATCTCACACACACACATCCGGTGTTTTGTTTACGCTGCTCGAGCTAAATTGACCTCGGAGTTGTTTTTAGTTATTGCGCAATTTGGGTTTTCCCCAGTTCGACCATTGCATATATTTGCAGCGTGGGTTACGCGAACTCGGCGTGGAGGTGGACGGCGTGGGTCACGTGATACAGAGAGTTAATACGTACGTTCACAGCGAGCCTGCGTCATTTCATTGTCTGCGTTCAAAGCAACAACAAGTTCCTCATCTGTCTCTCGCTTTTTTCTATACAAGTGCATTGTTTTTTATTGTGAGTGCCATTTAATTCGTGATTTGCAAAGGTTAGTAGTAGTAGTTATTCATTTTTTATTTTTCGCGATTGTTTCAAGTGTGCCTATTTCTTTCGATTAACTTTTTGTTGTTTTTCAAAAAATTCAGAAAAGTTCATTTGTCATATTTGTTTTTTGTCTCTTACAGAGTGTCTCTCTCACAAAACGTCATTTTCTGTTTTTGTTTTTTATACAGTGTGTATGTGTATATGGATTGCATTTTTTATCATAATTCCTTCTTATACAGGGTATCTCTCACAAAATACCGTTTGCTATATACAATATTTTATTTTCATCTTATTTATTTCTCATACACGGGGTGAATAATGAACATCTTTTTTTTTATTTTGAGTGAGTGAGCGTGTATGAATTTTTTTTCATTTTTCAAATGATTTTGCAGATGTCTCATCTTCTCGACGAAATTCACAAGATTTCGTTGGCTTGCAGGAAGAACCTGCGGAAGTTGTCTAAGCTACCGAAGGACGAACCCCATCTGATCCTCGGCGCTGAAGCGAAAACAACCAAATTTGGAGAGTCCATCCTAGTGGAGTTGGAGGAGTGTAAAGTATTCCTACCAAATCGAGTGACTGGTGCATTCGAACCCATCCTCGACAAATTAACCGAGCCCCAGCATATGCTCATCTACAGGGTCGAGCAGAAAATTGCCAATCAAAATCATCCGCAGCAGCTGTTTCAGATCGCTAAGGCTTGAAGACGCCGCCGTTGGAAACAAAGGGTGAGTTTCTTGTATTTTCATTTGACATTTTCTTGAAATTTTGTGTGTCGTTGAATAATCATAATCATCATGTCATCTGACGCTATTGTTGCACACTGTATGGAGATGGTAGCCAAGTTGCGTAAGGTCAAAAAAATCCTCAAAAAGGGTTGTACTGATGAAGAACGCAAACATTGGCTGGCCCATTGCAAGTACACCGCCCGCCTGATCAATAGTGCGATCGCGGCTGTGGATTGCATAGGCTCTCTGAGAAAATTACAAACATTATGCGGACACTTGAAAATTATCCGAAATTCAATCAAAAAGTCAGGTCAACAACAGCCAGGCGTCGACGTAGTGGTGGGAGAGGGAGTCAAATCAAAATTAACATCTCGAGTAAAGTGGGAGGACTTGAAATCGGCATTTTCTTCGCGTTTACGCACCGTTATAATTATAAATTTGAAACATAAAGTTATTGAGCAATTTTTTGGTGATGCATTCATTTCATTCAAAAGCAGAATTCAAAATTTATTGTAAAAACATCCAATCATCAAAGTCAATGCGACATTTTGTGGTAAATTCGTGAAAAATTCCTTGAATCAAGAACAAATAATAAGCGACTTTAAATATTTCAACACTAAAAACGTTGTTATCGATAGGGGTACAACTTTGAAAAAGTGGTTCCTAGAAAATTTCATCTATCAAATTCAAAACAAACTGTCGGAATTCGCGGACGAAGAAAGTGGCTGGAGTCTTCAGAAAATTGTTAGTTTGGAAATCAATACGAATAAATCGGGCGTGTGAAACGGTTCGTCCTTCATCGAGCTACCAAAATCCATTGCCAATAAAAAAGCTTGCAATAATTTGAAAAATAAAGATGATGCGTGTTTCGCTTGGGCCGTCGTTTCGGCCTTGTACCCTGTTGAATCGGGTAATATTACAGATGGAATTTCAGCTTATCCCCACTATTCAAATGTACTGAACTTGGACAAAATCGACTTTCCCATGAAATTAAAACAAATTACCAAATTTGAGCAATTGAACAACATATCTGTGAATGTTATTTTTCGTTACTGTTCCGAGCCGACTCAAGAAACGAAAATTAGACAAACATGTCAATCTTCTCCTCATTCAAAATGAATATCACTCGAAATTAAACGATTACGAGGCGCCACCACTGGAAATCATCGATGACGACAACGCCATCGGCGATGACATAAGATTCCATTATATTTGGATAAAGGATTTATCTCGCCTACTCAGTCGCCAACTCAGTAAAGACTTTAATAAAAAATTCATTTGCGACAGGTGTTTAAATTATTTTGCGGGTGAGGAGAAACTCGACAGTCATACAGTTGATTGTCAAAAATTAAACAAGTGCAAAATTTCATTCCCTTCGTATGATCATGTACAATTTCGGGATTTTGTACATAAAGAAATAGTGCCCTTTGTAATTTACGCGGATTTTGAGTCGATTTTGGAACAGTTTAATGACGAAGAATGCACCTCACATACGGCAAAGTACCAAAAACACATTCCTTTCAGCGCTGGATTTTATTCAAGTGTGCATATGACGATACTTTTTCATTTTATGATAGTCATCGAAGCCTCGACTCGATGGATTGGTTTGCGGAGAGAATGGGGGCCATAGTCAAATTTGTGGAAGCCAAAACTTTGGATATTGTCCCCATGATCGTCTCATCTCCAGATAGAGCGACAGCGCCATGTTGCCACATCTGCGAAAAACCTTGGAAAACTGACGACAAAATTGTAATAGATCATAATCACTACACGGGAGCGTTCCGTGGATATGCGCATGCGTATTGAAATTTGAACTACAAAAAGTCGATCGTTGTGCCAATCATTTTATTATTCGAGATATAGCAAAAAGGGGTCGAGTCAGCCTGTTGCCTGTCAACGAAGAAAAATACATTTCTTTCACTCAGTACGATGACAACACTGACATTAAATTTCGATTCATTGACTCTTTTCGCGTCATGGGCATGAGCTTGGAGCATTTGGGGCAAACACTGACCATCCATGACTTGAAGATTTCAAGGCGCGAATTCGCCCATTTCGATGCCGACCGGTACGAGTTACTCACTTGTAAAGGGGTATTCCCATACGGTTTCATCGATTCGATGGAGAAATTGGAATGCCCAAGTTTGTCAGCGCGCGATCAGTTCTACAACAAGTTGAACGATTGTGGCATCACTGATACCGAATACGAGCATGCCCAGAACGTGTGGCTGTCGTTAAACTTGACAACACTGGGCGAGTATTCTGACCTATACATGAATACTGACATATTGCTCTTAGCGGATATTTTCGAAAAATTTCGAAATATCGGCCACGAGACGTACGGGTTGGATCCTGCGTGGTATTACACCCTCCCTGGATATACGTGGTCCTGTATGTTGAAGTACAACCAGTGTAAATTGCATATACTGAAAGACGTCGACATGCTTCTCTTTGTCGAGCGAGGAATTCGTAGTGGCATCAGTCAGTGCTGCAACAGATTTTCCTTGGCCAATAACAAGCACATGGGCGAAAGGTATGACGCCTCCAAACCGTCGACCTATTTGCTACATCTCGACGTGAATAATCTGTACGGTTGGGCCATGATGGAATATCTTCCGTACGGAGGCTTTAAATGGCTCGAAAATGCAGCCGATTTCGATGTGTCGGAAGTGTCGGACACCTCGCCCATCAGCTACATTCTCGAAGTCGATTTGGAGTACCCCAAACATCTGCATGTCAAACACAAAGATTTGCCCTTGTGTGCCGAGCACCGTACACCGCCAGGCTCGAAATTACCAAAATTGATAACCACGCTGTACAACAAGGAAAAATATGTTGTGCACTACAGGGTGTTGAAACAAGCACTCAAACACGGCCTTATAATCAGGAAAATTCACATGGTGTTGCAATTCAATAAGTCGGCGTAGCTGCGTCCCTACATTGAATTAAACTCGAAATTACGCTCTCAAGCTAAAACTACTTTTGCCAAAAATAACTACAAACTAGCCAATAACGCAGTGTTCGGGAAAACCATGGAAAACATACGGAAGCACCGTGTGGTGAAAATGTTCTCCAAGTGGGAGGGACGATACGGCGCAAAAAATCTGATTGCCAGTCCAAATTTCAGGAGTCGCACCATTTTCGACGAGTGCCTCATCGCTAGCGAGATGACAAAGACGGATTTGTTAATCAATAAGCCCTTGCACATAGGAATGTCGATTCTCGATATTTCCAAGGTGTGCGTGTACGATTTCCATTACGGCTTCATGATGGAAAAGTTCAAGCACGATCAGTGCAAATTAATGTATACGGATACTGATTCGCTCATTTATGAAATTAAGTGCGATGATATTTATCGGGATTTGATTAGCAGTCACATTGAAAAATTCGATACGAGCGACTACCCAAGCGACAACTTATTTGACATTCCCCTCGAAATGAAAAAGTACCCGGCTTGATGAAGGACGAAGCCAATGGCCGTATCATGACAGATTTCGTAGGGATTCGATCAAAGTTGTACACCTATAAGATACAAGGTGGAAAAACCGTGAAAAAATCCAAAGAAGTCAAATACAGCGTGGTCGAAAATCACATCACTTTCGAAGATTATGTGGAATGTCTGAAAAACAACGTGGAAAAAATAACTTCGCAACGCTGTATTCGATCCTCTTCTCTCAACGTTTTTAGTGTACAGCAAATAATGATCGCTCTCAACCCCCACACGACAAGCACTGTTTGATTGACGGCTCTCATGACACTCTGCCGTGGGGCCATTACAGTCAGTTAGATATCTGATAGAATTTAAATGTTTTTTCCACACGCACATACACCACCACCATGGTAGACACTTTGAAAAATTTATGCTGTCTGCAAATAGTCAGATGTACATCATCAATAGTTGAATTCATCGAGGCCTTACCTCTACCATGGACGATCACTGATCGAATTTTGAAAAGGTTTGCCGATGAAAAATCGGTACAAATCTATAAGCAGGCTCAGAGCGTCAAACGAAATGTCAATGATATGAGTCACTTAGAGTACACGAGAGAAATCAGCTTTGAAGATAGGTGTGATGCGCTTAAAAATCAAGACTGGGAGGGTCATTTGCACGAAGACCAATAC
Source organism: Chrysolina americana (assembly GCA_958502065.1). NCBI lineage: Eukaryota > Metazoa > Arthropoda > Insecta > Coleoptera > Chrysomelidae > Chrysolina > Chrysolina americana. The sequence goes on from OY293412.1 coordinate 40,154,242, forward strand.
TCTGTGTGGGCGAATGCATATCGTATTCCAAAACATAATTTACGATTTTGCCGCACTTGCTATTAAGCATTCAGAAGAGCTATGCAAAACCATCCAGTTCACAGCATCAGAGACCATCAACATATGGTGTTCGGTGTAAAGCACATGGACAATATATATCAATGTTGCAAATTTTGGTGTCACAACAGATTTGATGAAGTACTGTTCACTTTGAAAACGAGCAGCCAATGCTACTGTGACCTACATCTGCGTGGTGGTGGTGAGCCCTACGGATTACATCTCACATATAAACGTTTCATATGCTCTGGAGATGAGGATTTAGAATTCGATGAATGAGATTGCCAAACACACACACACACATACAAAATTTCAAGAAAATGTCATATTAAAATGCAAGAAATTGTGCTTTTGTTTGTTTCTTTCCACACACACATACTACATATATTTAATCAAATAATAGTCGATTATGTTTCATATTTATGATTGAATAAAATCAATATGTAATTCGTGTCTGGATATTATTATTATTATTATTTCGTTTCACCCTCCCAATCTCCCATTCAAAATCCCACATATTTTTAGAGGTCATTTTTGTATAAAAAATGTGTCACTTTTTTGCGCAAAACGTATCATTTTTTAATACGAAAAAGTTCCACTTTTTAATGCAAAAAAGTGCCACTTTTTTTTTGCAAAAAAGTATAATTTTTAATGCTTTTTTTTTAAATTGTCAATTTTTATGCAAAAAGTGCCTGTTTATTTCCTTAAAAAGTATCACTTTTATTGACAAGGTAGAAAAAACTGAGTGAAAGCTGAGTGATTCAATCAGCCACTCAGCTTTCACTGAAAATGCTTCACTCAGCTTTTACCACCATGTCAATAAAGGTGTCACTTTTTTTCCATTCAAAATTACATGTATTCTTATAGGTAAATGTACATTTTTTTATAAAAAAAATGACCGAAAATTGACATGGTGGAAAAAGCTGAGTGAAAGCTGAGTGAATGCTGAGTGAATGCTGAGTGACTCAAAATTCACTGAAAATGCTTCACTGAAATCCTTCCACCATGTCAATTTTGGGTGTTTTTTTTATCGAAAAAAGTGCCAATTTTTTGCATAAAATAAAAAGAGCATGATTTTGCATCAAAAATGATACGTTTTTGCATAAAAAATTTGCATGTGTTTTGGAGCAAAAAAAATGGGGAGGGGTATTTTCGAGTAACAAAATTAAAATCAAAAATATTCTAAGATATATATATTTTCATAAACGTATTGATGGGTGATCTACAAACAACGCATGTGTCGCACCTGATGGCGCACTGTGAGCAGCACGCCGCCAAGTGTCTACATGGCATAAACAATACATTTAGTTCATTCACAAGACATACACGACACATCATCACCATGTTCTGTGAGTCTATGTTTATGAAATTTGTGGTCACTTTGCGTCACCTTTCACTTGTCGTTCTTCTGGAGCAACATCAGCGCAATCTGTCGGTGGTGGTGGTGGTGGTGTCATCCATGTGTCATCTGTCACTCTGCTAATGACATCTGACACTCTTGGTTCTTGAGGGACATGAGCGCCATCTGTCGTCGGTCTGTGTCTCTGCTCAGAGTAATAACTACGAACGAAATCACATTGAGGGCTCCATCGATGATGATCAGCCATAGGATCGTCACTGGGTAGCCATTTGAGCCATTTCTACTTGGCACGAAAGACATGCAACTACATCTTCCGAACCGGTATACGTAAAGCCTGCTTCGGCTAACTTACTTGCAGGAAATGTCGAAGTCCAGCTTCGAAACGAGTCGAGTCTTGTTTCGTACTGCTGCATCTCTCTCTCTCTCGGCATACACACAGACACTGCACACTGCATACTGAATTAAAACGCCAACTCTGCTCTCAATATATACATTTATTTCGTTTCGTAATCAAACATTACTTTATCCGGCAAATAGCATAGGTATTCACGAAAACATAGATGTTTATCATCTTTTGATAATATAGTACACATGTTTATAGCCCCATCAAATGACAATCCATTGATTTTAGCTAGAGTTTTTGTACTGCTTAATAAATCGTAATAATATTGACTAAAGTTCATATTCAATAAATATACAAATCTTGTAACCATCACAGTAGCATCTAGATGTAGGATTTCTTGAACATCCGCTTCCGTCAGGTAGAAGTAGGTGTCATTCTTGGAAACTCGCACTTGTTGGCTCTCTGCATAAGTGTGTAATTCCAAATCCATAACATCGTCCCAGTCGAATTTGATTCGGCTAGTCTTTGCTGCTGCATTCATGTCATTCCAGCTAGTGTAAAGCAGCTGATTAAAGGCCCCCACGAATTGGCCCCATTCAAACATGCTGAAAGACAGGCTGGAGCATATGGTGTGTTGGACCTTGCACACGAGTTTCACTGCAGGCACGAAACTCCGATCAAAACGTATGCCGCATTGCAAGCTCAAAACGTCGGTATTGCAAAACTCGTAGGTGGCGTTGCACGCGAAGAAACGTTCCGCTTTGATGGCCTGCTTGTACATGTCACATATTTGATCTAAATCTGCCATTCGATCTGCCCACTCTCGGTCCGATAATGATGATGATGATGATGATGATAATGATAATGATAATGAAGCTGACGCTGCCGACGCCACCGACGCCGACTCGTAACCAGAGTAGTCTTCAGAAGACTCGACAACGACGTTGTTCACTGCACCAAATATGTTGACTGACTAATCTCTGCACCGTTTGGCATCGGTTTATTTCTCCGCTGCCGCCGCCGCCATCACCCCTCACCCTCCCATCATACACCGGCTCGAGTTTCTACTTCGTCGAGAGCTGAGAGACGACGACGATGAAAAGCCCCCTCTTCCAGTTGAGATTGTATCAATTTTCCATTGAATTACATGCGATTTGTCGCATTAATCTAATTATTGTGCGTACTATCGAACTCCAGCCATTTCACAAGTACTTTACGACCTTTACGCCTGATGATTTTTTCCACTAGATAGACTTCGGGATTTTTTGATTTGTGTAGTTTTTGTTCGTAGAAAGCGCCGCTGATTGGTCGCCCTTCCAAGTCCTCCAGCAAATACGTGATTGGTTATGTAATTTTCACTTTGACAACTTTGAATAGTTCCGTAGTCCAATTAGGCGTATACCCTTTTTCGAAAACATGCTTGGCCCTGCTAATTCTCACGAAATCACTAATTTTGAATTTTTCGACCAGCACGTTCGACATAATCATACGTTGACTTATACACCTGTTTTTTATTGTCTTTGGTGACGTCACACGGTTTCATGCCGATCGTTCGGTGTTTGCGCTGGTTGTAGTTTTTGGCAATGTCCGGCAAAATATCCAGCCATTTGTAGGTACCGTTCAAACTGAAATACTTGAAGAGATTCTCCTTGAGAGTACGTATAACCCTCTCCGCGATCGCGGCTTTCTTCACGGTATATGTGCTGTAGTGTTTGATGTTGTACTTTTTCAGGAGAGCCTGGAAGCTGGAATTGTAAAATTCAGTTCAGAGATCTGATTGGAGGAGCTTGGGACATCTTTTCGCTTTCGACAATATGTCACCCATCGCTTCGGTGATGTCTCGACCAGTTTTGGTCTTCAAGGGGCGCACCCATAGGTACTTGGAAAAGGTGTCAATCACCACGAGAATATAATTGAAGATTTTATTGGCTTTGGAGTACTTTTGAAGATCAGCAAAGTCCATCTGCCACAGATCGTCGAGTCCTTTGATGATGGTACGTCTGCGAGGATAATTCCTTCTGGGTGGAGCATAGAGCTCATCAACCAATTGATTGTTGTTGTTGTTGTTTGTTGTTTTTCAGATGATGATGACGTCACTTCGCTAATGGCGGAGCTAATACACTAACTGCACTGGGCATTACACCTTCTAATTAAGAGGCTGGAATATCAACAATATATAGTGCCAATTTATCCAAGCGTTTTTTTGGTATGTTCATGCTTTTTCGTTGAAAGTGACATGAATTTCATCACTCGAATATCCAAGGCTGTTAGATAGTTTTTGGTGGTATCCAGCTCGTCTTTGAGTTTGTGTATGACGTCATCTTTGATCTTCTGTATGACGTCATCAACGTATTTTTTGTTGGCAACATCATTGAGTGCACTTGGCGTTTCTACATTACATATTTTCACATGTTCAGCATCAATGTCCCCATTTGTCGTATAGTTGAGTATAAACGCCAGGGAAATGGTAGGGCTGCTGCTGCCGTGCACGGCGAGCTAACGAAGTTTGACCAAACTTGTTGATGCTCATGATGCGACTGTGACATGCAAAAAAAAGTCTACGCTTTTATTTATCGAATATAGCCTGCTTCTCTCAGCTCATTGATGATGGCCACGATCTCGTTGTCGGTAGAGGTGCTGTCGGCATTTTTGGCGGCTACCAGAACCCTATACCTGTCAACGAGCTCGTCTATGGGTTTCGTATTGTATGTCAACTTATCTTAGATACCACTGCCGTCGGTGAAACGACCTCGACCTCCACCAGCACCACCACCTATTTTTGATTGAGGGTCTTTGAATATTGTTAAAATCAACTGTTCGTATTTGGCAGTCTGAGATGGATTCAACCTACCTCGCGTAACTACATGCGCACCTGTAGCTGTCAAAATTTGCTTGTATGCCACCAAATCGGCTTTAGCGTATTTGAGATTTTTGTAGATAATCAAACTATATAGTCCCGGAGTGCCGTCGTATGTTACACCATCAATGCGAATGTCCCCCGTATCTTTGTAGAAGTCCATCAGCTTTCTACCGAGCAACCATTGCGCTCTTGGTTTGTCGTAAATGGAGCCGTAATTCACATCTATTTTGCCGAATTTGGCGCGATGTTCATTCACGAATTCAGTTGCTACTTCGGGATAAACTTCCAAGTAGTCATCCTCATCATCATCATAATCACCATCATCTGTGTGGTAGCTTTCTTCGTCTTCTTCCTTTTTCATAAAGTCTGGAGTCGATGGTGCAGGTTCCTGTTTCTCTTCATTTTTCACTGTCAGTCGTGATCGCTTGGTGAGTGGCGGCACTGCCGCACTCAATCTTTTCAGCGGTACCGTAATGGGTTTCAATAATTTACTTCATCATGCTCGGATTTTCCGAGTTTCAGACTCCGATACTTTTTTCGCACAATTTTCGACAACTGATTGATTTGACGTTTGCGTTCAGCTTTAGCAATCTCCGTCTCGATGCGGGTTGATGAGGTCGGCGCCATGGCTTCAGTACGAATGCCGTGCCACCTCGCATCATATATTTGTATATATTTGTCAGAGCCCAGGCGGTAGCGCCCTTTGTTCACATCAAAGTCTTTGACAATGACCAAAGATCCGAATTATTCCTTCCAACAGGTGGCGCACATGCAACGAAATTCCTCAAAGGTGTAATCCGGAGAGACGTGCTCGTCGAAGGCGTGCTTCAAATTCATATCGTCTGGCCGAAAAGGCACTATAATGTTGCAATTGTCCCTAATCAGCTCTATGGGAATTTTCGAGTAGGTTTGACACAAGTAGGTCGGGGCAATACCCTTGTGTCGTGCCATTTCATAGAACTCTATGATATTATTCTGTTTGTCACACGCCACATCGTCAAATATGAAAATTGAGTTTTCTTTCGCCTTTGACAGATCGATTACCTCATCGTTGTCCCTGTAAGGAAAATAACCTACGCCCTTGACTTGTTTGAGTACATCGTGCAGTAGCTGATATTTAGGTTGGTACAGCGACTTTGAATGAATGTAAACATTCTCGATGCGTACTCCGTTCGGGCTGAACAGCAGACTGAGTACAGCGTTGGTCTTGCCACATCCGCTGGGACCACAAAATATCGCTCGGAATGAATTCGGTAGCAGGGAGCCGTGTTTACGTATACCGTAGTCATCACCGCCGATTCCTCCTCCACCTATGATATCCAAATTGACTATTTCCAGAGCCGGCTCTTGTTGCACCACTTTCATGTTTGAGTTGATTGATTTTTTGTTGAAGAGTGTGTGACCACGCCCACATCTGACATTAGAATGGCATTTTGAGTGGAGTACAGGTATGTAAGTAGGTGCGCAACATCATTCGCGTCAGTGTCATGCTGACTGTCGAGCACGAAGGTCGTGGAGTGGTGAACTCTCCTATTAATCATCTGCCAATCGAGCTTCATTTGCCTGGATACCAGTACTGTGGACCGGGTACCAAACTACAGAAGAGATTGGCACATGGAGACCCTGGTGTGAACCATTTGGATTTGGCCTGTAATACTCAAGATATTGCATACTCGCAAAACAAGTCTTTGAAGGAGTGACACAAGGCCGACTGGGCGCTGGAAAATCGAGCTTGGGAACGTGTCAAATCAAAAGACGACAAATTTGGTGAGAAAGCTGCTGCTTGTCTGGTCACCACAACCATGAAGTTCTAACGTAATTTGGGAGTGGGTATGAAGAAGAAGAAGACTGCTGATGCTGCAAAGCCAAAGTCTTTCCATCGAGATGTGGTTAAGAAAATTACCAAGACTCTGCGAAAAACTCTGAAACCTGATCAGCTGAAACATTCGACTGCGAAGGCTCTGCAAAAATCCTCCTTGGTGGCACTGCGTGCTGCCAGTGCTCAAGTGAAAAAATTGGGTGGCCGCAAAAAATCAAAGTACCCCGAATAATACCGTTCGAAGCAAAGAGCGGTGGTGTGCTGCCTCTGCTTCCGATATTCGCCGCTCTGGGGCGCTGTACTCATTGGCAGGCGGTGTCAGCACCATAGCCTGGACCATCATCTCCTCGGCCAATGCCAAAAAGTAATTGGAGGAAGGCAAGCGTCATAATACCGCAATGAAGAGCATTGGCGGTGGCGGTGACATCAAACATGTAGGAGGTTCCGGTTTATTTCTGCGCAAGACCGCTAAAGGCGGCTACGGTTTGTTTCTCAAGAAGAAATGTTCAAAAAACTCCCGCTGAAGCTGCCCAATAGAGCGTTGTACGATGAGGAATTACTTGAATATGTGAAACGTCTGAAAATACCTCATTTCATATGTGTTTTCATGCGAGACAACTTACCTCGATCCTCATCATCATGGAAACATCCCAAGTACAGAAAATGCGCAATCATCAATCTGGACTCGAGCAGGAATCGCGGAACGCATTGGGTATCTTACGTGAAACGCGGACATGAGGTGAAATACTTTGACTGTTTCGGCAATTTGAAGCCGCCGGTGGAATTGGTGCGATATCTGGGTAAAAAGTGAAAATCTTCTACAACAACGATCGCTATCAGACATTCAACCAAGTTAACTGCGGTCATTTGTGTTTGAATTTTCTATACGAGAACACACTCTGAGTGTACGCGCGCGCGCGCGAAAATGAATAAAAAAGTGGTGACCTTTAATGACGAGCGCAATGAGGTTCTTTATATGGTGACGTGGCGTTTTGTATACAAAACTTCGCGCAAATCGTATTGGATGCAAGTGGCCATGTAGCGAGCCTCACGCGTCTTGAATCCCATACTAGACTCTGAGCACAGAGCGCGCAAATGAAATGGTTTAAATAGAAGTATATAACCCCATCCAGTGTCAGTCATGTCTTTGCTGTTGACAGTGACAGGTCAAACGTCGATGCTAACCGCAGACTTTTCTCCGCTGCTCCAATTGGACGAAGATAGCACTTACGGCTTGGTATTGATTGGTTTCCATTCATACTGCAGCATACCGAACATATCGAGTGGCCGATTCTAATATTCTGTCAAAGGAGCGGCATCTGTTAGCATCATCCAAGTACCGACTGGGAGTTACGAAATAAGCGACATTGCCAAGTTTATACACAAACACATGGAGAGGCCAAAAGAAGCAAAGAAGAAGAAGAGATCCGTAGTGTCTAGTGACGTTGGCGACGTCGACGACGACGGTACCAACAAAAGCAAGGCTTTATTCTCTCTCAAACCCAACACCAATTCGCTGCAGTGTGAGGATTCCATAGGATGATTACTGGGTTTTTCCCCGAGACTATTGTAGGCTGGAAGCGTTCACTCATCCGACCTACCTGTGAACATTATCAAAGTTCGAACTGTTCACATCGATAGTAACATCACATCGGGTGCCTTCCTTTACAATCATCCGGCTCACACCATATACGAGTTTGCCATTCGAGAAGACCCCAGCTTTGCCATCGACGAAACGCCCTCGAATTTGATTTACCTGCCTATGAACAAGACGGAAATACACAACATAACCTTGAATATTCTCGATCAGGACTGTTGCAGTGTGAATTTCCGTGGAGAGACCATCATTATACGACTTGTGCTGCGCAAGAAGTCATAAAAATGGGGTTGGTATTTGATCGGAATGATGATGCCTTTGGACATAAAAGTGCAGAGGATGCTGTCAACAATTCAGTCGCGCAGACGCAGTCGAAGAGAGCAGACGCACACACTCTGTCTAACTCCAGCATACACTTTCTCCAATCGCAAGGACATCATGTTATCAAGACAAGTATTCGACGTGTACAATCATCCAAAGTTCGACGAATCCATCAACAGAGTTGAGACTCGAACGCACCACCCGTACGTCAAGTCCTTTCAAAATAATGACATAATCGAAATTTTCATTCAGCAGAGCGATGTGTGGATACTGATGAACGATGCCCTTGTGTGCATAAAGGGCTCTCTGAATGGTACCGCAGGAACAGGACATGTTAGATTTATGAATAATGCCAGCGCATACCTTTTCGAGGCCATCTACTATGAAATCAATTGCAAAGAGGTGGACTCTGTTCGATCGCCGGGTATAGTGAGCACCCACAGCCGGCTGGACCTATCCTGGCGGAAAGGTTCACAACGCCCCCGACGGTTCGTTCGCCATGTGGATCCCGCTTAAGCATCTATTGGGCATATTCCATGACTATAGATATGCCACCATTGGACGACAGTGCATTCGCTTGGTCAGAAGTAGAAATGATAACAATTGCATGCTGATAGAGGAGGTGGCGAATCCAGTAGTCGAAGCCACCACAGCCAAACTGACGATCATGAGCGTTATACTCAGAGTCAAACATGTGGTGCCCAATGACGACATTCGTCTGAAATTGCTGCAGTCCATCAAAAAAGACGCTTCTGTAGTGATTTCGTATCGCAAGAGGGACATACACGAGTTGCCTGCACTCACTCAGGGTTCCACCAAGGTAGTTTGGGCTGTGAAAACTTGCACGGCCATGGAGAGTCCCTGATTCGTCGTTGTGGCCTTCCAAACAAATCGTATTAGCAATGCGGCTCGAGATTCGTCCTATTTCGATCACATCGACATCAGCGACATACGCCTAACCATGAACAGCGATACTTACCCGCATGAACGTATGCACTTGGAATTCAACAGAAACAACTTTGTCGAAGCCCATCGAGCCTACACAGAATTCTATCCGAGCTATGCCAATTGTCCGAAGAAGCGCCCACTACTCGATTACGGAGCATTCAAAAGCAGAGCGACCGTGTTCGTAATAGATTGTTCCCGCAGGGCGGAATTCATGAAATCCTCTACTGTCGATGTCAAACTTGACATCGAGGCCAGAGTCGGATTTCCCGCCAATACTCGAGCCTATTGCATCATCATTCACGACTGTATGCTGGAACACTTGCCCTTGAGCGAGATTGTACGCCGTCTGTAATAAAAAAATTGTGACATACAGTAGTTGCAGTAAGTAGTGGGGGAATCCACTCTTTGTTTGTGTGTATTTATGTAATGCAGGCATCAACAGGTCGAGAGCGTCAGTCGTAAGCCAAACGTTCAGTCGTTCAGTCGGTGGTTAATCTCGCTCTATCTCTGTGTGTGTGTTTCTCAGTTAATCACAGCAGTGAATCAGTTCAACAATCATCAAACAAACAACAACAAGATTTAACTTGTAGCATGTGACATTCAGGGTTTCACTGTGTGCGGTGAATTCCAACCCAAAGAGCTTGCCATCACCGATGGGCATCGCACAAACCACTTTTTATTCAAAGCCGTAGTGCCATTCCAAGATCTGAGCGAAGCAGATAAACGGCAAGTACGATATTTGGAGAGAAATATCCACGGCATTCCATACTCTGATGGCTATGTCGAATTCAACAAGATCCAGGAAGTGCTGCGCCCCATCATCGAGGCTAATGTGGTATACGTGAAGGGTAATCAAAAATTCGATTTTTTGCTGAAGTGTGTGCTCGATCTGCGTAAGAGACCACACATCATCGATATTGCGGCTATTACAAGTACAGTCATCGCAACGCCTCCACCGACACTCGAGAAGCAAAGTCCGATCTGTTTTTATCGTATAGCATCCGGAGAAAAAGAAGTGCATTGTGCCATGAGACATTGTTTCGAAATCTGGCAATGGATATCGTCACACTTGATATGGTGAGGCCCCACGGCGATCACGACGACGACCACGACACTCCTATCAATCGGCACTTGCAAAATTTGCGCGAACTCAAGGCGCACATAGCAGAGTACGAGCACAAGCTGTGTATTTTCACACGCTTCCAAAATATGCAAATTAACGATGGTAAATGAATGGGGCAGCAGCAGCAGCAGCATTCGCCGATCCACCACGTTCCGCTGCCGTCGCCGCCAACACCAAGTCTACGACGTCAGCCACACCAAGACTAGCCGAAAACACACGAAATATTATTATTCATATTGTATTATTATTATGTATTAATAAATGTATAAAACCAATTTTTCTCGATTTATTTTGCGGATCGAATGAATGAGAGAGAGAGAGAGAGACTGAAAGAAATACGAGTCATGTACATTGAGCAATGGTGTCTGTGTATGTGTTCCTCTCAGTGTATATATTTGAGTGACATATACGCTGTTTCTCAGTGAACATTGAGCTGTCGTCACGATGACAACAAATTATATAATTCTAGCAGCCGTTCTGTCGAAAGTACTGTATATTAGCCCGCCATATGAGTACGGCGAGGTATTGGTATCGTATTTGCACGACGATTACTCGAGAACTGGACGAAAATGACTCAGGCGCTAGCCAATGATGGATATTTGCCTGTGTTGAGAGCCGAAATCCCAATGAACACCTCGTCGTACAGATTTCGGAAGATTTATACAAATCACACCTATAGCGATACGCAGTGGCTTCCGCTGAAGATGTCTTGCCCCTCTAGCAGCAGCACTTCGAGGCCATCGTCGTCGTCGTCGTCATCGTTTCACCCAACTACCCAACCCGTGGACGTCAAGATGCAAGCCCCTGCTGCTGATCGAGAAAGTAAGGATTCCAAATGCGAGCTGCCGCCGCCGCCGACACTGCACGATTGGTTTATGTGTTTCGTGTCGATGGTTCTGAGTGTTCAAATATCCGAATCCATATATAGGTTCATTAAATCCATACATCAAAAATATTTTTTAATCGATAATGATAATGTATCTTCATACTACGCCACTGGCACTGAAGTGTAATTTTTTTATGTGAAAAATAAATATTTTTCTCGAACTGACGTTATTCATTTTAATAAATGCAAACAGACAAAGACAGACATACAATGCCATGGATTAGAGTGAGACACTTAAAATGCCTTGAATCGATCAATTTGTGTTCAAACTCGACTCTCTTATCTCTGCTGACTTATCATTTTCCTGGAAAACAAACATCTGAGACAGTAAACAACTCCAAGGTCAATTTAGCACGAGCAGCGTAAACAAAACACTGGCTGTGTGAGATAAAACTCTGCGATTAAATCAGAATCAAATTCAAGGTCAAAAATGGATCATCGTGTTTACTGAGAATTTCGTTCAACTTGAGAGCAGATAGTAAACATTCAAGCACGAAACGTGCTTTATCGCTATTTCACGGCGGCGGAGACGTATTTTTTTTCTTTTGGAATTTCATTCGAGAGCGAATGAATGAATAATAAGTCCATCATAATTTTCTGTTGTGTGAGTGTATTCATTCTAAGACAGTGGACATTTTTCATATTTAATTTTTTCGGTTTGTCAATTAAAGCGGCGGCCATTATTTTTTTTCTTCCAGCCAATTGCTCTTAACGAATCACGTGACGTTTTTTCTTTTCCAGCCAATTGCTCTCAGCGAATCACGTGAGGGGACGTTTTTTCATAACTTCCGCCATCGCCGCCATGTTTTTTCGCCCTCCGCTCCATCACCGCCATGTTTTTTGCGGGGACATTTTTTTTATAACTTCCGCCATCGCCGCCATGTTTTTTTTGCCTTCCGCTCCATCGCTGCCATGTTTTTTGCGGGGACGTTTTTTTTCATAACTTCCGCCATCGCCGCCATGTTTTTTGCCTTCCGCTCCATCACCGCCATGTTTTTTTGCAGAAAAGACGCGCGCCACTTAGGGATAAACGCAGCTGACGACCCCCCACCCCCGAAACTCTTCGGTGAACACGTCATCTTCTTCAGCACCAACCCTTCACCAACGGCAAGAACTCGATGGACGCGGAAATCGAGAGATACACAGTGTGGATCAATACAAATACTGCCTCATGTTAGTGAGGCAGTATGTGTATTGTCTATCTACTAGAGATATTCGATATAGGGTGTGTAATTTCTTCTAATTGATGACGAATGGGTAGAGATAAAATAATAGAACTGTAAAGCACTAAAACCGGTTCACAGACTTCCTTTGTAGCCAAAGAAATATCATCATTTCATCATGAATTATTTTCTATTGAACGTTTGCCGACAACATATTGTGTAGGGAATATGCAAAATATACGATTATTCTCAAAAAAATTTTATTTTGTGAATTTATTGACGTTCGTCTAGTACACACCGTTCCACATGAAGAATTTTTTATTATTCTTAATGATAAAATGTGTAGCTCTGGTTATACCTTTGAACTAATGAATATTTCATTAATATGTGCAATATAACCTTATTATGAACATCATATGTCTAAATGGTTCCAGTTTTCAGTTTCAATTTTAATTAAAATTTTGACAGATTTTGCCTCAACAAAAAAATAAATTTTTTGGCAACGAAGAGAGTCTGGTCAAAAATTGCCAGAATTTGCCGGAGTACGAACTAAAGCTTCCTATTTATTAGTGAACTCTTCGAAATAATTATACGGGGTGCATAGAAGCGGTCGCCAAATCCGGATATCATGAAAATAGTGTAACAATTTTTTTTTTTTCAAATGGCAACCCCAGGTTTTTCCAAACCCAGTTGATTCTACGCTGACGCTTCTAGTCGATTCTTCAAAACAGCCTACTGATAATTCAGATATCTCTGATAACCACACTGAAATTTCAGTTTCCCAAGTTTCAACAAAAACCGTTCAATTTAGATATGGGATTGTAAGAATGAACAACCCCTATTTTTCATCTTACAATCAACTGGCGTTGAGAAAGAGGGGGTTGCGGTTTGAAAAAAATGAGTTAAACAATTTTCGAGACAGCCAAATTCGGCGCAAATTCTGAGCACTTCGTATATTTTTTCAAGATTTTCCAAAGATTTAGGAAGCTTCAGGTCTTACTCGGGCAAATTCTGGGAATTTTTTACCTGACTCGTTTCTTACAGAAACATATTTTATTGTGAAGGGCTACATCTGTCAGACTTCTCAAAGAAATTGAAATATCTGGAAACTGGAGTCAACCAATGGTTCGAATAAAGTTTTAATGAAATTATTCGTATATTCTAAAAATGCAATAAAAAAAAAAGTTCTATTGAAAAAAAAAGTTAGTGTTCATTTTCTGTATGACCGAAAGTCGTAGACGACTGCAAATATTTCACCTGAAACAAACTCCTCAAAAAACCTACAAAAACTAATTTTCAGAAAAATACTCCCATATACATTTCGACTCAGCCCATCGTGGTATACCCTGTATAATGGCAGAGTGTTGTTGTTGTTGTTGTTTATTCACAAATATGCCTATACAATGAAATGGAATAATACCATACAATACATAAAGATACATTGGTTCAATAAGAGGATAAAATTATAAAATATCATGTAAATAAAAATGGACTTGATAAGTGATTGAACACTTGTTTCAAGTACAGAGAAAAATACATGACAATTAGTCGTTTGTAGGAATAAAAACACTAATATTAAAACAATAATACAATAATTACAATAAGTAGAACAATAATGCTATATAAAACCCTTGTTTCGAGTACAAAACGAAGACATTGACAATTATTTGTAAATATATAAACAATTATACAACAATTATTATGCTCATTATCGATAAGATAGTATTCGTAATCAAAGCGAGCTAACGATAATCGTAGAAATTAGTAGAATAATGATTATTTTTCATATTTCCAATAATTTTCGATAACAATAATAATGAATGAGATTCAAACTTACAGGGAAAAATTCAACTATGGATAGATATATTCCCAATTGTCGACTTACCTCCACCTGAAAAGGTTAACATTACTCCTAGAAGACCGAATCAGTATGAATTGAGAGTTGTTATCTGGAATGCAGAAGAGGTCCTGCTGAATGAAGACGATTTCTTCAGTGGAGAAAGGAAGTCTGATATTTATATCAAATGGTAAAGTTAACTATTTTATTCATTATTCAATAGATTCAAGCTCCGTGCGCAAATTATTTAATTTGGAATAGACCATAATAATTATTGATTTCATCATGGCATTTTATATTGATTATTTCATTCATGATGAAATGGACCAATCAGAAACCACCATTTCTAGAATATATTTTTTTTATAAGTGATTATTTCACAGGAGCTGTTCAATCGCGATTCTCCATATTGGTTTTCGTTGTGTCGTTTATCAGAGATTCTTACATTTCTTGGCAACAGTTTATAAAAAAACAATAATTCCTTAATCATTTGAATGATCTAATATTGATTTTCATCAGTGAAAACTCAATTTTTGATAGGATTTCTAGACAAATATTTTGACATAAGACGAAAATGCGTCAGAATTTGAAATGTTTACATGCAAAATTCGCATCAAAGACCTTTTCAATGCATTGTTGGTTTGCGTAACCAAAGTAATATATAAATTATAATAATATATTCAAGCTTTAGCAAAAATGAATTCACGTTTCAGTAATATTCAGCCCTATGCTGTATCACTTCCGTCAAATATAACGTCACCTCTATTCGCCATTTCCGTTGTTCTGCTATTGCTTGGGAATTGCAAAACAACGGAAATGGCAAATAGCAGTGACGTTATTTTTAAAGGAAGTGATACAGCATTGGGCTGATTTCGTGTGAAAATATCAATTTGGCAATTCATAATAATATACCAGTCAACACTGTGAAAACCCATGCTTCTGTATGGCTACAGTTTCCCGACTTTTATAAGACAAAAGTTTACTCTTTCAATGAAGATACCAGAATTGATGAATTGGCTGTAATATTGAAAGACTGGTGATTTAATATACGGAAAAAAGACGGAACGGAAAATAAAGTAGGTGTGGTGAAGACAATGTGAAATATCGTAGCAAAAAAACTGCAAGAAATGTACCAAGTTCAATATAATGTAAGTTTTGATCAATTCAAAGATATAGTTCTCAAAACTGCCAGAGATGCAAGAAATGTGAAACGCAGAATTCTTCAACAAAACCCAATTAAAAGAAAGGAAAGCTCTTCGAAGTTGAGTTATGGGACGAGAATACTCCCGAAGGATTGCAAAAAAAACTTTAGCGTATAATAGCCTTTGAGTTAACTTTCTGTCTAATCAGTAACTCAAAAGAAGAAGTCGACCATGAAGGAAATTGTACAGGTAAAATTTTGAAAAACATTTCTCTCTAGACATTATTTTAAAAGCATCTTAGCAAAAGAGGCAATAATATTAAATCGGATAGGTTATTCTTAACCCCGAATCCTTTTTGAAAAAGACCCGAATCTACTACCTGGTACAAAAATTGTCCGATAGAAATAAATCAAATATCGAAATGGACCCGAGAAGCAGCAGAGACAATCGGAATCGAAAGCGAAAATAAGTAACCATTCCAACCGATCAACAGCAGTTAGTAAGCTAACTGAGTTCAAAAACAGCACTTAATCAAAATCACAGGACATAACAGCGCATCTTTTATTAAACCATATCTTCATAAGGATATAATTAACAAAATGAGAAACATGTATGATATTAAAACAACCGATCTATCACCAATTGCCAACAATTTGTGTCAGCCTCTGTTCCAGATTCATCTGCCCAATCGTCTTCATCAAATACCAATGTCTCATCTAATATAAATAGCAATGAAAAACAAACATTTGTGACCTACACAAATTGCAATTTTTATTACAACTGTTCGCATACAAAATGAAAATAATAATTTTCTCAATGTACTTATTACGAAAGTACGAAAGCGTCTAGGGGTCACACAAATAAAATGAAATTACTTTTCTGAAATAAATTTAATTTCAATTTATTGGATTTATTTTCAGTATATTGGATATCTTTCCAATATATTGGATTCCTTTTCAATGTATTTTTTTTTCAATATATTGGATTTCATTTCAATATTTTGGATTTTATTTCAATATTTTGGATTTCTTTTCGATATATTGAATATTTTGAATTACTCTAGTTATTTCAACAATGCAAGGGTAGATTTCATTTATAGTTCTCTCTTCGAGATTGAGAAAATAATCCGTTTCATGGTAAATTGATAGTAATCTTGTAAGACCTAATTTGAAAATATCACAAAATAGTTTTTTGAATAAGACAAAAATGCAAACTTATCAAGTGGAGTAACCCATATACAGGGTGAATCTACAGTATTCCCTTGGTCGATTGCTCCATTGTGAATCACCAATTCAATTCCTTACATTTGTTTGCCAAAGGGGCCATCAAAAACTAAATTTTGAAATTGTTTTCATTCGAAAAGATGCATTATTGAAGAGTGGATCACCAGAGTTTATTTTTTCAATGAACATTAAACTATATCCACCAGATACCTGTGCAACATTCCTCCAAGACGACTCAATTGCAAATGCTTCTATTACTCACACGGCCGAGCTACGCAAGTCCTGATAAGAAATGACCATCCCTCAGACTAGTTTCAAGGTTCTTGTCTTTCATCAGAACCAAGGTAGGTCCTACAGCCGAAGCGACATCATTCATGATAAGTCATATATTTGAGTACACTACAATAAGCAATGTCGACAGCTTGTGGTGAATACGGACAGCCCCTCATTTTTTGACAGAGGAAGAAAGCATAGAAGCATTCCCCTGAAAGCAACTCTCTGGGTAGAGAGTGCTGTGAAGGAAATCGAACAAAATTCAGTCAAAATGAAAATATACCTTTCTCTCTATACGGGTGTCCCGTAAAGACCACGTCAAACCGAGGGAGAATGTAGATCAAAGAATAACCCACCTGCTATGACAAAATTCCCATTATAAAAGTCTTACCGTTTTCGAGATATTATCTTTTTTTTGAAAATAATGAATTTTTGCCCCTTTCAATAGTTTTGGCTTTACGGTTGGTACAATTTCACACCTTTTGGTTGATTTTTTCAGTAAAATATTACTGAAGAATGATTTTAATGTTTACATCAAAAACATTCTCCGAACATTTTAAATATATATAAATATTTTCATTGAAAATTTTGGTAGTGGATTCTTTTGTTCATGAAGTTTAGCCCATCGTAGTGGAACCAAAATGTACTGAGCTACTGCTGCACATTACACCAATAAATTGTCTATTTCATAGCGATTCCAACAAGGTATAACAGAAGTCATTTGTTATTCAAAGACAAACGATATGGCTGTTTCTATCCAACAGGGTACGTTTCTGACTATAATTTGACGGTTATTATTTAGGGTAGGTACTAATATTTTTAATGACATGAAAAGAATTTACAATCATTACAGAACATGTTCAAAATGGCGACCTCCTTCGCATATACAGGCTCTGCATCGACTGAGAAAAGACCTTTTCACTCCCCTCAAATGGATGTCATGGATGGATATTTCCGCTGCAACAACTCGGATGCATTCTCTCAATGCGGCTTCGTCACGTATAGGTGTTGCGTATACTTTGTCTTTCAGACAGCCCCAATAATAAAAATCCAGAGGATTTAGGTCAGGTGAACGAGGAGGCCACACAATTTCATCTCCTCTTCTAATCCACCTGTGGGGATAAGTTTTATTCAAATGTGCGGTTACTTCGCGCCCATAATGTGCTGGGCATCCATCATGTTGAAACCACAGACTACTTCGTAGCGCCAGTATCTTCCAGTATCTTCCAATAAAATGGGCAGCTGGTCGGTTCAAAATTCCAAATAATTGTTGGCGTTCAGTGATGGCGGCAGTTCGATCGGGCCCAAAATTGCACCATTAAATATTCCAGTCCATAAATTGACCTTGAATCGATATTGTGATCTATCTTCTCTCATCTCGTGTGGATTTATGATCTGCCAGCTATGCAAATTGTGGAGATTCATGTACCCATCCTTGGTACAGGAAGACTCATCGCTCCAAATGATCTTATTAAAAAAATCTGGATCTGCATGATGTTTTCCCAACATTTGGCGGCAAAATTGTATTCGTGCTGGGTAATCTCTCGGTAGCAAGCTTTGAACTCGTTGGACGTGGTTGGGGTGATAATTGTGCCGCTGCAAGATATGACTGGCAGTTGATTTGGGTATGCCTGCACGGCATTTTATCAATCGAGTAGAAATTGATGGATCTTCTTCGACTGCATCCAAAACGATGTCAACATCTACCGTTGCGGGCCGGCCACTACTGGTACGACGCCCAGGAACTCTGCCTTCGGCAATAGCGTTGTGTGTTCGGATAACCACTTCATAGTTGGGGTGTCGGCGATTAGGGTACCGTTCTGAATACAACCTCGCCGCAGCTCGAGCATTAAGTCGCACTTCTCCGTAAATCAAATGCATGTCAGCGTATTCCCGCGACGTATACGGAACGTTTGCCTCCGCCATTTTGCAAAATAACGTCCACAACAATTATAAGAGATCAGAGTCCACAGAGCGCTAAAGTTCCGTTACCACTTCACGAAAACAAAATCCAATTCGTTAGGCAAAACGATGTCCAGGTCTGGAGCAAAATCAGATACCTAGTACGTGACCGATAACCAAAAAGCGAGAACGATGCGCGAGCTGAGCGCAGGCAAGTCACATACTGAAGAATGACAGGGCAAGTTAATCTCAAGCGAAGCCACAGCTGTACTGCCTGTGTTGAGTTCTCTGGCTGAGCCAGGTGGATGAATGAGCTAGATGGCAAGTACTTCACTAGGTCCGCGACAAATGACCCTACAAATAATGGCCGGGGTACCGCTGCGTCTCGCATGTGAGGAATAATTTTCGTTGAGGTGAATAATTATGCTAGTAATATTTTCGCACGTAAACGATTGCCATTGTTCACTAGGTAATGCAAAATCGAAGATTTCTCAACAGAATTGACAAACTTGATTTTGTCAGAAATGTACCCATTTGGATAAAAACAGCCATATCTTTTTTCTTTGGATAACAAATGACTTGTGTCATACCTTTTTGAAATCACTACAAAATAGATAATTTATTGGCAGTAGCTCAGTACATTTTGGTTCCACTACGATGGGCTAAACTTCATGAACAAAAGAATCCACTACCAAAATTTTCAATAAAAATATTTCTCACAGCCCCCCTTTAAAATGTTCGGAGAATGTTTTTAATGTAAACGTTAAAATCATTCTTCAGTAATATTTTACTGAAAAAATTACCCAAAAAGGTGTAAAATTGTACCAACCGTAAAGGCAAAACTATTGAAAGGGGCAAAAATTCATTATTTTCAAAAAAAAATAATATCTCGAAAACGGTAAGACTTTTATAATGGAAATTTTGTCATAGCAGGTGGGTTATCCTTTGATCTACATTCTCCTTCGGCTTGACGTGGGCTTTACGGGACACCCTGTATATCCTGCTACGCAGGATATGAAGCAAATATCTGAGAGAAAACAAATTTGGAATGATGATTACCACCATGGAGAAATTAATCAAGGGAATACTGTTGACTCATCCTGTATATGGGGTATTCCATTTGAAAAGTATCCATTTCTGTCTTATTCTCAATTCTGTTTTGAGATATTTTCAAACTATGGCTATCAATTTTGCGACGGCAGTTTTCTCCCAATTTCGAAAAGAGAAGTATAAATGAAGTCTACTCTCGTACCGTTGAAATATCTCCGAGTAGTTGAAAAAATCCAATATATTGAAAATAAATCCAATATATTGGGAAAAAATCCAATATATTGAATAAAAATGCAATATAATGAAAAAAAATCCAATATATTGGATTTATTTTCAATATATTGCATTTCTTTTCAAAATATTGGATTTCTTTTCAATTCATTGGATTTCTTTTCAATATATTAATTCATTTTCAATATACTAGATTTTTTGAATTACTCGAGTTATTTCAATCGTGCGAGGGTAGATTTCATTTATAGATCTCTCTTCGAAATTGAGAAAAGTAATCATTTATGGCAAATTTCATAGCAGTCTTGTAAGACCTAATTTGGAAAAATCACATAACAGAAACGCAAACTTTTCGAGTGGAGTAACCCATATACAGGGTGAATTTATAGTATTCCCTTGGTCGATTGCTCCATTGTGAATCACTATTTATATTCCTTATACAGGGTAAGGTACCCCATACGACACGGTCCCTGTAAGCAACATAATTTATTTTTTTGGGAATCTTTGCCAGAACACAGTGATGAAATGTCGTATCTGTCTTGTCAATGAACTATGTGTTCTGTATATGCCATATAGAAGACATTTGGTGAGCTGTTCACGGTGCGCTATCAGGTGCGATACATGCGCAGTTTGCAGATCACCCATCAATACTTTTATGAAAATATATTTCTTAGAATATTTTTTTAAATTTTGTTACTCGAAAATAACGTCTCATTTTTGTTTCAAAAACATGCTCATTCTTTGATGCAAAAATGAGCACATTTTTTATTGAATTATTCATCATATTATGGTGCAAAAACGTGCTATTTTTTATGCAAAAAAGAGACACTTTTTCCAATCAAAAAACACACAAAAATTACATGGTGGAAGGATTTCAGTGAGGCGTTTTCAGTGATTTTTGAGTCACTCAGCCGAGACTCAGCATTCACTAAGCTGAGACTCAGCTTTTTCCACCTTGTCAATTTTCGGTTATTTATATAAAAAATTGCCCTTTTCTCATAAGAATACATGCATTTTTGGGTGAAAAAAAGTGACACCCTTATTGACATGGTGGTACGATTCCAGCGAGGCCTTTTCTGTGAATGCTGAGTGGCGCAGTGAAAGACTGAAATTTCAGTCACCTTCTTCCACCATGTCAATGGAAGTGTCACGGCACTTTTTTGCATAAAAAATTGAATGATTTCGCATAGCCTTTCTGAATGATTTATAACAGGTACGACAAGTGTACGTCTTCGTGCAAAAGACCCTCCCAATCTTGATATTTGAGAGCCTTACACCTATTTTTGACGCTGATTTCCCTAGTGTAGGTACTCTAAGTGGCCTAAATCATTGAATTTACGTGTAACGCTCTGAGCCTGCTTGTAGATTTGCCACCATTTTTCAACGGCGAACAGTTTCAATATGCGCTCAGTGAGCGACCATGGCAGAGGTGACACCTCGATGAATTCTTCTATTGATGTTGTACATCGGGCTACTTGCAGACAGCATGAAGTTTTCAAATTGTCTACCATTGTGTCTGAAACAACATATATTTTTTCCTCAGTCATCTTTTTTTTATACAACCTGTACATTTCAACTCTCTAAATAACCGTTCTTAATGAGGAAGGCATACATTTTGAAAAACGGGATACAGGCTCCCAGCCTTCCTATTACTACTTTTTATTTAATTCTTATTAAACACTTAACTGCCAGTGCTCACATAACCCCTTGTGGGAACATTTCATTAACAATTTTCTGCATAATTTTCCTTCCATAATTTTAAACTTAGCTGATGATGAACCTATATAGGTCCGAAACATGTACTACTATGGAACCATTGAACTGATCGATAGTCTTTTATCGTTCTAACATCACTAACATTTGGTGGTATTAAATTTGGGGAGATGATTTTGAGTTTTTCTTCATCGTGAATCTATACCACTCCACTTCGAGACACAATGGACTTCTACCACAGGTATATATCAATGTCGAGTCGTTAGAAAAATATGAAAATAAACGGATTTGTAATAATATTGCTTAGTACGGAATAGTCGTAAAAAATATAAAAAGAAACGGAATTATAATAATAGCGCAATATATTGAAACGGGATGCTTGGTTATACTAGTTTCGTTTAATAACGTATCTCTTAATACCAAGCATCATCACACGAAAAAGTATTGCTAGTATGTCGGAGTGAAACGGTATCAGATATTATCATAACACATCTGACTTCTTCGAGTGATCGAGCTTCACTGCTACTCGTCTCGTGTTATACTCGGCCTAAAAACAGGCAGAGTATTTTATTCGAAACAATCCAGAAATTGAAATTATAAAGTGCGAAATGCAGAGAAATATCGAGATTTCTCTGCATCGGAGTTTTGTTCACAAGCCACGCCCCGCGCGGCCGGTGATTGGCCTAGACGGCGTTTTAAGGAGGTGACCCGCAAAGCGGACACTATAAATATACGCGTTATTCAGCCGATTCAGTTCAGTCTGCAAGCTACTTGCTACGTTAATAGTTCAGTCCGAAATAGGTACTTGACTTAATAGTTCAGTCTGAAATAGTTAGTCAGAAAGTTAGTTTATTCAGATTATTCTATAAACGAATAATCTCAGCCAATATAAGTTGATACTACGAATATTAGTGCCAGTAAAAGTGCTTTTACTGGCCTTTATCAAATTAAAACTTGCATTCAGCAAATTGAATGCTAAAAACTCCAGATTAATCAACGTCGATTTGATTAATCGTTCCTGCACAATAGCTGTAGGCTGTTTAGCCAACAAATTGTTTCGAAACCTAACCTGGAGGAATCTTCGGCCGTCAAAGTCGAACATTTTGGGTACAATTGGAGTTGTGAAACCTCGAATCACGACTTTTTATTTGGAGAAGAGAATCACCGTGATCAGTAGCTGGAAGCTGGCAGCTGGTTCCTGATTCAGGAGAAGAAAGAGGCCACAGGGTAAGCCGAAATCTTTGACATCAGATCAGTTCCACGAGTGGGAGTCAGCATAATCCTGTTTATGCTACTTGCAGTGTTAAAGTGAAAGTAGAACAAATAATATTTTTTTTACTAACTTTACTCTCAAACGAGAAGAACTTTTTCTTGAAGCACAGTTCAACCAGATAACTTTAAAAGAACTCTCATTTCTTAAAAACACTTTGAACTTTCATGCTAGCTAGAATAAGATTTGAAAGTAGTGATTTTTCTTGGACACATTTAGTGAACTTATATATTTCCATTAGTCATATTATTGTCCACTCTGATCTATAAAAGATCCTCAGACCGAGTGGAAACAATTTTACATAATTTTGTTTCGCCTTGTGGATTTCGATTGTGTAATTCCAAGGAGATTTACTCCTCCACCTTGCCATATATTTGCGAAAGTCAACATATTTAGGTACAGCCACGTATACTACGTACATTGCAGGGTATAAGGGAACTTCAGATATAATAATTTTTTTTTTTGAGATTTCGAAATGGACGACAACCACCCTACTACCTCCGAACTTGGAAATCCTACTCGATTTTCACATCCGGAGCAGGAGCGTATCGGCGGAGAGTTTACCGGACCCAGAGCTAGCCGGAGTCTAACAGGAGAAATTTTCCAAAATTTTTCCTATAACTATATACCGCCTTTACGACATGGCGCCCAACGTGGGGCCAACGTTAGGGCCGGTTCACATACGGCGCGCAGACCGCTCCGATTTCAAGGAGATCGCGCGGTTGCTAGCGTTTCATTTGGCGAAGACGAGAGCCCTAACACTGTTCCTCTGAGTGAGGAAAGAATTTCTCGGCAGTCTGCGAGAAATATTAGGAGTGAATTGTCGTTCACAAATTCATCACCTGTAAGGCATGCAGGACTTTGCAGCCTAGACGAGGCGAGGACTCCACTGTTGCTCGATGGCACCTTGGGGAACTCTCTCCAGAAAACGGATCAATCAAGTCCGGTGTATCACAGTGCCCTCCTAGAGGGAGAGGCACGGATTCAGGATATCATGGGAGACGATAATTGGAGGACGATTTCCTCACTGGACAATCGGACTACTGAAACCCTTCAGAGTCAGAATGGTCTTGGAGGCTCCCCCAATAACCCCTTTAAACTTCTTATGTCCCCTCTCATTCAGGACACTAAAAATATGAATGAGTGGCGCCCAGAACCGACAAAGGCTTCGAAGGTGACTTTCGAAGCAGACCTAGGAAACCAGCAAGGCACTGCTGGAACAAATAACTCCCAACAGGGGGATTCGATGTTGCAGCTGGCAACAATCATGAGAGAGATTGTAAACCAGCTGCAAGGAGGAAAGAAGTTGGACAGGTCCCGCCTCCCAACCTTTTCAGGAGGAGAAGAGGATCCTAAGGCTTTTATTGCTCGGATGATGACCGAGTTCAACCGTGCCAAGGTTGAGGCCCAGGATTGGGTAGTAATTACAAAGGGACAGCTGAAGGGCGATGCCCAAGGCTGGATCAATAGTTACACAGGGATAGAGATGTCTTGGACATCCTTCCTGCATAAATTTTTTGGTAAATTTGATAGTCCAGAGCTGGTCTCACGATTGATGTCCAGCCTCTATGGACAACACCAAGCTAAGGAGAAGGTCGACATTTTTATAGAAAAGAAGAAGGCCTTAGCCCAACGCTTGATTCCTACAATCACGGAGACAGAAGTGATCCGATTGATCACTCAGTTAATCACTCCGAGAATCAGGGCATATTTGCGAGGCAAAGCCTTTCATGACATAGAAGAGTTTAAGGCACTATGCAACAGCCTAGAAGAGGACCTTGGGGTGGCAGGAGCAAGTGTGCCCCCAGTGAACAGCTACAACAAGCTGGTTCAGAAGGCAAATGCTTCCGGGCCATCACCCAGCCAGGCATTGCAGCCGAGGGCAGTTGAAAACAGCAACCGCCTGAGTCAAAGCCAGCCCTCAAACAATTCCTCTTGGAGGAACAACCAACCAAGCGACACGCACTACCAAAGAGGAAGCTACTCCGCAGCCAGAGGCCGAGGTGGCGGCCGAGGCGGCGGAAGCCCAATACGCCGAAACCCTGCAAATCCCCAGTACTCCTCGAACGATGCTCGCAACTTGAATCAAGTAACGAGCGTTGACGAAGATGACGACTACTCGGGAAACTACTTGGAGGGGGCGGCATCAGCGGCGGCGGCCCCTCCGAGTCAGCGATAAGCCGCCAGTGGCATTCAGGTCCCTTTTCTCCGCGTGTACATAAATACCCTTTAGCCACTAAGGACGAAACCCTGGCGGTGTTGCCGCCTCTTCAAAAATTTCCAGCATACAAGGAAAACTCCTTTGATGCTCAAGCCCTTATAAGCCTTGATGATGGCCGACGGCCAAGCCGAAATCTTCCCCGGATCCCTGTGGTAATCAACAACCAGCAGGTGACCGCACTGATCGACACCGGAGCCAGCAGTAATTTCATACGTGCTGAAATGCTTCCGCAGTCGAATTTCTTTGACGCAGAGGACTCCATACCCATTCAGCTCGGCTGTAGGGAAAGCATAACCAACAGCCTGGGCCAAACAGACGTTTCGATTGAAATAGACGGCAGCCACTACGACATCCCAGTAGTAGTGCTGGCCGACTTGAACGAGCCCCTTATCCTGGGAGTACCTTTCTTGACGAGTCAAGAAGCCATACTTGACATCAAGAGAAAGTGCATATATGTGGGTATTAGTCCCAGGCAAACCCTATTTTGGAACGGGGTGGCAGAGCGACGGCTGTGTGACATCACGATGCCGGAGTTCTCTGAAGAGCAATTTTGCCCCGATACACGGGAAATGATTATGACTGTAATTATGGATTTTCCCGATGTATTCGAGGAATCCATAAGACAACCCATTACCAAGGCGGCTGTTCATGAAATCCGGGTGCATCAGGAAAGGCCGTTTCGCCGTTCGCGTTACGGCCGGATGTCGGAAGAACGGAAGGCCCTGGTACACGAGGAAATTAGAAAGTTATCGGAGGCAGGAGTAATTACTCAAAGCAACTCCCCTTACTGTTCACCCGTGGTCCTCGTCCCTAAAAAGGACGGGAAGCTTAGGTTCTGCGTGGACTACAGGGAAATGAACAAACTCATTATATCAGAAGCCCCTAACCTCCCACCCATTCAGGAGACGGTGCGAGAGGTGGGAGCAGCCAGTGTGTTCACTACTCTCGATTTAAGGAATGGCTTTTGGCAGGCCCCTCTTACGCCAGAGTCGCAAAAGTATACGGCTTTTGGAGCACCCGACGGGCAGGTCTACCAGTTCAAAGTGCTGAGCTTTGGACTGAAGAATGGACCTGCCGTGTTTCAGAAACTAATGTCCTCTGTGCTTGTGGGGTACACGGACGTCTTCTGTAAAGTGTACCTCGACGATATAATCGTGTACTCCCACAGTATAGAAGAACATTGCGACCACCTAAGGAGGATCTTAGAGAGGCTACGGTCACACGGGCTATGGCTGTCCCCCGGAAAGTGCCGTTTCGGCTCTAACGAGCTGAAATACTTGGGCAGGGTTGTTTCAGAGAAAGGCAATCGACCTCAGGAAACCCATATATTGAATGTGAGTAATTTCCCCACTCCCAAAACTATTAGACAAGTGCGCGCCTTCCTTGGCACCGCAGGATGGCTTCGCGAATACATTCCTAGATTCGCGGAAGTAACGGCTCCTTTGTCTGACCTCATCGACAAGGAGAAAAGGTTTAAGTGGACCGATAAGACAGAGGAAGCGTTCCAGAAAGTGAAGGCATTAGTGTTAAATCCCCTTGAGCTGGCAAGGCCTGACTCTACTCGTCCCTACTGCCTCCAGACGGATGGCAGCACGGTAGGGATAGGAGCTGTATTGTTTCAGGAGAGAAGTGACGGCCAAAGGGATATCGTTGCTTATGCGAGCGCGAAGCTCAAGAAAGCAGAGCAACGATACCACGTAAATGAAATTGAATGTCTTGCCTCCGTCTGGGCCATCAAAAAGTACAAACACTTCCTACAAGATAGGAAATTCAAATTATATACAGATAGTTCCGCTCTGTTGTGGTTACATAAAACCAAGGACGAAAGAGCAAAGCTGACCCGTTGGTCGTTGCTCTTATCGGAATACGATTTTGAAGTCATTCATATTCCTGGCCGATTAAACCAGTTGCCGGACTTCCTATCGCGAAACCCCGCGGAGGAGGAGACCGGCCACGACATCATGACAGATACGGAAAGAATGTTTTTCCCTATTGCAGGACCTAAACCGATATCCCAAAAGGAGTGGGAGAGTCTACAGGTGTCCGAAGCCGACGTGACCCCTAAGGAAGCGCTAACGCAAATCGAAACCTTTTATGACAAAGTGCTACAAGCACAAGCGAATTGTCATGGGTTGCAAAGATTCGTGGAGCGCATAATCCGTGCCAAACAGGCTGCTGCTCCAAATGACTACGAGCAAAGAATAGCAGCGGAATTCCTCTTAGAGGAGGGGGTTTTATATTTCGTGGGCCCGGACCAGACAGAGAAACGCCTGGTAATACCTAAAAGCCATTTCCACGAAGTCATGGAAAGGTACCATGACAATATTGGGCACCCGGGAGTCGACGAGACTTACCGTCAGGTGTCCAAATACTATTATCTATCCCCTTTGAAGGACCGCGTCCGCGAGTACGTGACGAGGTGCTTAATATGTGCCACCACCAAGCGCTCGAAGCCTCAACCAGCCTCGAACCTGAGACCCAATACTCCTGAATGTCCATGGGAGATTGTTTCCGTAGATGTTATGGGAGCCTATCCCGCATCAGTGAACGGAAACAAATACTTAATAGTTGCCACCGACTGCTTCAGCAAGTGGGTGGAAACAAAAGTCGTCCCAAGAATCGATGCCACCGTAGTGGCAAAGTTTTTGCAGGAAGATGTGTTCAATCGATGGGGTTACCCGAGGTTACTCATCTCGGACAGCTCTGTCCAATTTAAGGGGCGGGTGTTTGAGTCTTTCGCTGCGAGGCATCAAATGGAATTGAGATGGTCCCCAATATACCACCAACAGGCGAACCCGGTGGAACGCCGCATTCAAGAAATAAAGAAAATGCTACGGGCCGCCCTTGTGAACAAGGAGGAAAACCTCTGGGAAGGGCAGATCCCGGACATAGTCTTTAACTTAAGGACACGCTTCAATGCTGCTATTGGCACCACCCCGAGTACCTTGCTACTAGGCTACGACCTTCCTCGGCCAGGAGAATGGGCTACTCCCGCCCAGGGCCGACGGAGACGACGCCGAAATAATGACAGGGACGCGCGAGTAGCCGCCGCGGCGGCAGCATCGAATACATACAGGAATAAACACTTCCCTAACCCAGATCACCAACCGATCACATTTCAGCCCGGCCAGTGGGTACTGTGCCGAAACGGCGAAAGATTTAGAAAGAATTTTGGACCTACTTGGGTAGGCCCTTACCAAGTAGAACGGGTAGCCGGGCCAAACTGTTTTGTGGTCAACAAAGCCGGTCTCGAGCAAAACATCCACACCGACGACTTAAGGCTAGCCCCAGACCCCAGGCGAGGTCAGGATAACCTAGACCCTCGACCTCCTCCTCCGGATGATGATGATGAGAATTAGTTCGCGAAACGCGGTGGCACCAAACGTGTCAAACAACTTCTTATTTTTCATTTTTTCCCCTATAGCCTGTCATAAATTCCTTTATCAAACCTTTATTGTCGCAAATATATGGCCATAAAGAAAGAGGAAGAACTCATATGTACATATTTAGGTGTAAGTGTGCCTTTAGGTTAGATAAGGAGTGTACAGGTGTATATATGTCTAAAGCCAAATAGTTGTCATTAGGATTAAGAGTATAGTTAAGTTCTTTTACATTGATGTTACACTGTTATGTTAAGTATTCTAGTTGTAAAACACCCAATTGTACAGGGTGAGACTTGTTATGTTACTGTATGTAGTATTTCTGATTGAGTTCAAAATAAAGCAACAGATTGTTGGCTCCAGTCGTGCCCACAAGATGGTGCTCACTTTGACAGCGATTCCTTAAAGGGGGGGCGTGTTATACTCGGCCTAAAAACAGGCAGAGTATTTTATTCGAAACAATCCAGAAATTGAAATTATAAAGTGCGAAATGCAGAGAAATATCGAGATTTCTCTGCATCGGAGTTTTGTTCACAAGCCACGCCCCGCGCGGCCGGTGATTGGCCTAGACGGCGTTTTAAGGAGGTGACCCGCAAAGCGGACACTATAAATATACGCGTTATTCAGCCGATTCAGTTCAGTCTGCAAGCTACTTGCTACGTTAATAGTTCAGTCCGAAATAGGTACTTGACTTAATAGTTCAGTCTGAAATAGTTAGTCAGAAAGTTAGTTTATTCAGATTATTCTATAAACGAATAATCTCAGCCAATATAAGTTGATACTACGAATATTAGTGCCAGTAAAAGTGCTTTTACTGGCCTTTATCAAATTAAAACTTGCATTCAGCAAATTGAATGCTAAAAACTCCAGATTAATCAACGTCGATTTGATTAATCGTTCCTGCACAATAGCTGTAGGCTGTTTAGCCAACAAATTGTTTCGAAACCTAACCTGGAGGAATCTTCGGCCGTCAAAGTCGAACATTTTGGGTACAATTGGAGTTGTGAAACCTCGAATCACGACTTTTTATTTGGAGAAGAGAATCACCGTGATCAGTAGCTGGAAGCTGGCAGCTGGTTCCTGATTCAGGAGAAGAAAGAGGCCACAGGGTAAGCCGAAATCTTTGACATCAGATCAGTTCCACGAGTGGGAGTCAGCATAATCCTGTTTATGCTACTTGCAGTGTTAAAGTGAAAGTAGAACAAATAATATTTTTTTTACTAACTTTACTCTCAAACGAGAAGAACTTTTTCTTGAAGCACAGTTCAACCAGATAACTTTAAAAGAACTCTCATTTCTTAAAAACACTTTGAACTTTCATGCTAGCTAGAATAAGATTTGAAAGTAGTGATTTTTCTTGGACACATTTAGTGAACTTATATATTTCCATTAGTCATATTATTGTCCACTCTGATCTATAAAAGATCCTCAGACCGAGTGGAAACAATTTTACATAATTTTGTTTCGCCTTGTGGATTTCGATTGTGTAATTCCAAGGAGATTTACTCCTCCACCTTGCCATATATTTGCGAAAGTCAACATATTTAGGTACAGCCACGTATACTACGTACATTGCAGGGTATAAGGGAACTTCAGATATAATAATTTTTTTTTTTGAGATTTCGAAATGGACGACAACCACCCTACTACCTCCGAACTTGGAAATCCTACTCGATTTTCACATCCGGAGCAGGAGCGTATCGGCGGAGAGTTTACCGGACCCAGAGCTAGCCGGAGTCTAACAGGAGAAATTTTCCAAAATTTTTCCTATAACTATATACCGCCTTTACGACACTCGTCCGTCTTCAATGGGACCTGCTCGACTCGTTCTCCCCACCAAGACCTCCCTACTATTCTTTATGTATGAGTAGGGATGTGAGCGCGGGCTCCTTCTGAGTGTTCGCTGTAAAATATCTGTACTGGGGCATCACGATAAAAAATTATACCGAATCCGAAAGTCGATGTACTTTGTTATATCGATGACTTTTTTTATAAAACTTCGTTATAACATTATTTCAACGGTACGAGGGTAGACTTAATTTATACACAATACAGAATTGAGAATTAGACAGGAATGGATACTTTTCAAAAAAAAAATATCAATTTATATTGTTTTTTCCGTTAATCAGCTGTCATCCTCCTACGAACGACAGCCCTCAGAAGTCGAAACTTGTGCGAGCTAAGGATTAACGAGGTCTTACCTTTTAACGTGCGATTCGTAGCATGGAATACTCCATATACAGAATGAGTCAACAGTATTCCCTTGGTCAATTTTTCCATGGTGTTTATCACCATTCCAAATTTGTTCTCTCTTAGATATTTGCTTCATATCCTGCTTAGCAGGATTTATAGAAAAAAGGGTATATTTTCATTTCTACTGAATTTTATTCGATTTCCTTCGCAGTACTCTCTACCCAGAGAGATGCTTTCGGAGGAATGCTTCTATGCTTTCTTCCTCTTCCAATATATTGGATTTATTTCGGATAAATAATTTTATTTCATTTGTGTTACCCCCAGACGCTTTCGTACTTTCGTATTCAATACAGAAATTGTTAAAAAATGTTGGTGTTCATTATCAATAAAATTATTTGTTGTTGCTTTCAATGTACCTCATTCAACAAATTATCTTGTATATCACACGACCTATAAATTTTAATAGACTAAACTATTAAAATATTTTTTGCATGATTGTGCTTTTTGATAAATAGTTTCATGCACAATAATTTCAAAATAATACTCCTTGACCGCTTCGCGGTCTCAAGAATTTTTGTTAAATGATTGTACATTCAACTATTCCAAGCAAAATCATGCTCAGAATATTTTGAAAGTTTATTTGATTAAATTTATAGGTCTTGTGATATAACAAACGATTATTTACCCAATCTGTCAAAATTTATTCGCTGATAAATCCGCTTCGTTCCATTTACGAATAAACTGCAAGGTCCTTCTTGACAGTTGCCTGAATGTATGCAACACGTTTCACAAGTCGTGTGACATATGTTCATCAATTCAATAAAAATAATTATGTACGTTTTAGAATAAATGTTATTGGTTAATTGACATATTTGGGAAATAATCTGATCAAATATAACTCGACCGTCGTTTATCAAATCCAATAAATGATGGAATTTCCACTGAAATATATTTGTTTTAGAAAATTCATCTCGTTAAATTTGAAGATTTATGTTTCAAGAATGAATAAATGGGTTCAGACATGGAAAATCGACGACCTCAGCAATTCACTGTTTTTATAGTAAAATTACATTTCTGATTGACTCCGGTGAGTGCTCTGTTGGAATATTCTGTGATCTCAGCAGGGCATTTGACTGTGTCAATCACGACATTTTGATACATATATTGGCCAGTTATGGTATTAAAGACAATGCTGTTCTATGGGTCACCAGTTTTTTCAGAAGCAAAAAATTGATTAGGTAATTGTCACAAAATTCCTATTGATATAGGTGTTCCACAAGGTTCCATTCTTGGACTAGGTTTATTTTTCTTATATGTGAATAGCATTGATAAACTATGTGAAAATATCCACGTCACTATATATGCAGACGATGTCTTTGTCCTTGTTTTGGATAAACCCGATGAGATTATAGAAAGAAAATGCAACGAGTTGATCCAGTCCTTGGCGTCTTCGTCGTTTAAGAACTCATTTTTCTTCAATATTGAAAAGACACGGTATCTGAGGTTCCACAACAGATAACGAGTTTGCTACAAACCTAATCTTGTTGTTAATGATGTGCCCATATCAGGCACAGCTACACACGTGAAATTTTTGGGAATAAACATTGATGAACATCTAAACTGAGAAATTCACGAACAGTTCTCACATGCAATCAATTGCAGATGGTGTATTATGCACAAGTGGAAAGTTGTCTCCGATATGGTATCTGTTTCTAGGGTTGGTCCATTGTTGTTGTTGAAAAATTGTTGAAATTGTTATTTTCGTCAACCAGCTGCACACCCTTAAGAGTACAACCCTCAAAAGTCTTCGAAAGACACCTTTTAACGTGTGATGCGATGCACGAGACCGATGACCATGCTGGGAATCGAACCCATGTTATATTTAGAAATAGATGAACATTTATTGAATACTCTAACGTTCATCGAATAAACACTCGTAATCGAAAATTATTTTATGTACCATTCAGCAAAAATAGATTAAATTCAAGTCTCCAGATAAAAATGGCCTGCGAGAATGTTTTATTCCACAAAAAATATTTTACCACTCATTAGAGAGTTTCTGTTGTGTCTCATATACATTCATGTTATCATGTGATTTTCTATTCTGTTCATATGCATATATACAGGGCCCTGTAGCAAGGGCGCGTTCTTCCATATCTCCATTATGGTGATGGATCGATGGATCATTCAATAGGCGAAATGATACTATTTCCTGAGCTCTACAAACTGAAAATGATGGCACTCACACAGGGTCTTCTGTTTTTTCTGGGCGGTTCCCAACTTTGTTTTTTTGAAAGGAAACCAGTATTTTTTATCAGTTTTTCGGTTTCTACATTAGAAATGAAAGGTACTTTATATGAATCTTCTTTTCGAGATTTTTAGCATGACAGCTTTTTTTCCCAACATTCGTCACTCATACTATTTGAAATTATGAAGTTGTACCAAGTCCTATTTTAATGAGTTTTTGGTCAAATTATGTACGTTGATGACTATCTCAAACGATATTTCAAAAATCGACCTGTGATAAACAGGATGCGAAAAATAGCTTGCCAAACATTGTAAATTAATATGTGCAAAATCTTCCTTATTTCAAATAGAACACCCTGTATATATTGATCCATAAGAAGTGCCAACAAGTGCTCTACAAATTTCATCAAATACTTATTCTTTATTGTTGAAATCAATAGTTTTTCTTAAAAAAGCATTTTTGTCGAAAAATGGAAATTCTTTACGGCTAATCCATATTTGACAACTGCGATTGAGAGATATGTTATGTGAAACATCTTCAAATTCCCTCGTCTGTTTTGTTCAAACCCTTCTTTGAAATATCGCTCCATGCATATAATTAGCCGTTTAAAATTAACAAATTGTTAATTTGACCACCACTCTGTTATTATTTTTATTCAATCAAAATGAATGATTTGAAATATTTACAATAATTTCAATAACACCTTTTCAAGGAAAAACGAATAAATTGATTCTTTGAAAGACAATTAATTTGGAATTTCAAAATATTTACCTACCTGCCAGTATTATAAGTATTGAAATCTTTAGTGAAACCAGTATAATTACTGAAATCTTTTCGGTTTAATTTTTTCAAAAACTGATTTGATCGGATTTGACTGATATGATTTTCATATTAGGTGGATCACATAGGAATAGTTTATTGGCAAGTAGAATGTATTCTCAACGGTATCCAGATAGAAGACTTCCAGATGAAAGAGTATTCTTAAAGGTCCTAACTAGATTTGTTGAAACTCGTTGTATCAATTACTCCAAACATGAGCGCATCAAACCAGCTACCAATGGGAAAAATTAATTGAGAGTTCTTCTTTCTGTTGAAGGAGATCCGCATAGGAGTCAACGGCAGATTGGTGAAAAAGTGGATATAAGTGAAAGATCAGTGCAACGAGTTTTGAAAAAGAATCGCTGTCATCTATACCATATTCAATTACATGAAGAACTACTGCATACAGATAATGAGAAAAGAGTAAGACTTTGCATTTGGGCCATGAAATAAATTCGCAGACGACAATTTTTTCAATAACATATTATGGTCAGATGATTCGACATTCCATAAAAATGGATTTGAAAATCGACATAATTACCATTATTATTCGACTGAAAATCCCAACTTATTAAGACAGGTAGATTATCAACATAGGCGGTCAGTTAATGTCTGGGGAGGAATCATTGGAGACTATGTTATATTTTTTAAAGGGACATCTGAATGAAGCAATGTATCTCAATTTCTCACGAAATGATTTACCAGGTTTGTTAGAAGATATTCGTCTTGATCTTCGCCATAGAATGTGGTTACAACATGATTGCGCTCCTGCTCACTATTCGAGAGAAGTGAGAGATCTTCTAAATGAGGCATTTCCCAATAAATGAAAGGACAGAATGGACCTGTCAGGTGGCCCACTATATCACCCGACCTAACAAAACTGGATTTTTTCTTACAGGGATACATAAAAAATATTGTTTTTTTTTGAGCCACCAACTTCTTCCGAAAATATGTGACTTCGAATAACGAATGCTTTTCGCAACATTAAACCAGCTGTCTTGCGCAGGTTGGAACGGTCTTTCGTACATAGAATTCAGCTCTGTATACAAGAAGATGAAAGACATGTTGAACATATTTTGTGAAAGTTATATTATTAACTTTCACTGAACTATCCGTATAACAGTTTTGTAATTTGCCAGTTGACAATTTATATAATACTTGAAATGAATTGATTTATTAATGATATTTAAAACTTTTTTTCAGTTGTTTCAAACGGATTTTGAGGTAAATAAAGTCGTTCTTTGAGACTATAGAGAAGAAATAAGAATTGTCATTTAAAAAAAAAAATGCTTTTTCAAGAAAAACTATTGATTTTAACCATAGAGAATATTCAATGAAATTTGTAGAACACTTTTTGGCGCTTCTTATAGATCGATAATATACTGGGTGCTCTGTTTGAAATAAGGAAGATTTTGCACATTTTTATTTACAAAGTTTGGCAAGCAATTTTTCGTACCCTGTCTATCACAGGTCGATTTTTGATATATTATTTGAGAGAGTCATCATTTCAATCGGAGTTGGCACAATTTGACGAATTGAGTGAGTGACGAATTTTGGAAAAAAAAGTTGTCATGCTAAAACTTTCAAAAACCGTCAATATTTTCGAAAAAGAGATCTAAATAAATTACCTTTTATTTTTTATGTAGAAACCGAAAAACTAATAAAACATACTGGTTGCCATTTAGAAAAAAAAAGTTGGGACCCGCCCAGAAAAAACTGAATACCCTGTGTAAGTGCCATCATTTTCAATTTGTAGATCTCAGGAAATAGTATCACTTTGTTCATTGAGTGACTCATTTATCTATTACCATAATGGTGATATGGAAGACCGCGCTCTTGCTGCAGGAGCCTGTATATCTAATAATTGACTTTTCCAATTCAATTTTATTGTCATATGAAAATGAAGTATTATTATTATTCCAGTCGGGCCCTGTCTCCGGAGCTCCGATACCACCGGAGCGCGCGCAGGTGTGTCATGAACCCCAGCAAACACTCCCCACTTCCGTGGTGGGACCGAGAATCATATGCCCTAAGTAAAAGGAGTGAATCAACAATTGCGGCCTTCTGCATTCTTTCAGCTAGGTTTTCTGCTGCACCACGGCAAGCCGGTATGATTTTCAGATTCGATAGCAGCTTGTCCATCATTCCACCAAGTATTTCTATGATCAGTACCACCATTTTAACTGAATGGTTTGGGTAAAGCCTGCGGAGTTTAAAGAGTAAGTATCGATATTTTGTCGGTTTTTCCTCCTCTTTTCAGACAATGTTAGTTTCGCCAGGAGCCGAAAACTCTGTGACGGAAATCGTCCTACTTCGATGGTCGAGGAGGAATACATCAGGCTTATTGGCTTGTATTTGCCTGAGGGTGAAGAATGAGTAGTTCCAATAAAATCGGCACTTCTCATTCCCCACAACGGACTCAATTTCCCCCGGAGCATAAGGCAACACCGGTGTCTCGTCTATACCGTACGAGTGTCGTAGGTAGTAGTACAATACTCGTACGGCCGCGTTATGCCTGTGGATATAGGCTGAGACCGCATAAGCTGGACAAGCTGACAGCAAATGCATTATGGTCTCAGCTGCCCCACGACACGCCATGCATCTAGTGTCAGGGACCTCCATACCCATCACGCGACTACGGTAGACAATGGTGTTGAAGACACTATCTTGGCAGGCCATTATGAATCCCTCGGTTTCCGACTTCAGCCCATTTTACCTGAGAAAAGCGAAGGTCAGCTTTCACTTGAGCTTTTTGCTGACAGAGATTGAGTTCGTCCGTTCAGTGTCGAATACGAGACCGAGTTCATCGGCTACACGGGTTGCTACCTTAGAAAGAAATGCTTCAATACCTGCTTTTTCATGATTGCATACTAAGCAGAGGAGGGAATCTGAATTCCTGATGACTTTACAGGCTCCATCTAGTTCCATTCTGTTGTGTAGACACTCCAAACTCAAAAGTCCACGACCTCCCCGTTGTCTGGGAAAGTATAACGATTTAGGATGCAAGCTCTTATGAAGATGCATCATTTTGCGAGTTTTTACGTCGAGTTATCGCAGCTCTTCTCGAGTCCATTTCATTACTCCAAATGAGTAAATTAGAATTGATATGGCAAGCAAATTAATTGCAGCAACATTGTTCTTCCCCGATAGTTCTGATGACCAAATCTGTCGGAGTTTGTGCTGATACTTGCCGCGAAGAGAGTTTTTAAGAGTAGGTACCTCTTGGGTGTGGCGTTGTTCTACCCCTACTTAGGTCTAGGTCTCTTCGGCATCCAGATGATGTAGGATGCTTGCGTCTACGAGCTAATCGTCCTCTCCGTATTCCTCGCATCGTCCTCTTTTCAGGTGAACCGTGGCACATTTGTCGATTCCAAACTCCATTCCGATAGCATGCGTTTACTCTTGCACCACTCTTAAGGATTGATGAACATCCTTTTCTCCAGAGGCATAAAGTTTAAGGTCATCCATGTAAAACAGATGGGTGACCTTATGCTTCCGGTCGCTGAGGGTGCTGTAGTTGTATCCGCGGGTTTTCCGTAGTGCAACGGACAATGGCAATAGTGAGATGTAGAAGAGAAGAGGGCTGAGGGAGAAGATTATTATTATTATTACTAAATCTCCGAATTCAACTCGATAAATTGAAGAATGTATTCGCTTATAAACAAGGTTATATTACCACCGATTATATTTTGGCATAGCACATCGTCTGTTACCAAACACTGAAAAATCAACATGAAAAAATGTTTGAAATCTATTTCAGAAGTTCTTGAAAAGATTCTTTCAAATATATTTATTCAATGTGAGACAAATTACCACAAATATCGAGCTGACAATATATAATAATAATAGAAAAAATTTATTTTATCTTCAGTATGACATACTTAAAAAGTTATAATTCTTCTTATATTTTTTCAATAAACCTTTCGATGATGATGAGTCATGAGTGATGGCTTCCATTTTTTAAAGTATCATATACTGAAGATTTCTGTTAGAACGATAGTTTTGGATTTATATTGAATAAGAGGGTCGTACACAACGAGTACCTGTTATTGATTGCTTTGGAATTCGAAACATTGACGTCCAATTACCACCTGTTTCACTACCATCTGGATTTCTAGAGTTATAACTAACCATAAAGGTACGAGTATGATATAATAGTAAAAGTGGTCTTTATTTTCCTAATGTATATAAATATAATGAAAGAACGCTGAAGTTTTGAGGGTGTTATTTTTCTTTAGCACCATCTATGCTTTGTACCTTGTCTGAAAAGTTTTGATCCTCTCAGGTTTGAACTTCAGCTGTAAATAGAGTATGTCCTTCAAACTATAGCTGTAGATTCGGGCTATAATAATAATATTAAATATAATTTATTGTCATTAAAAATTTCTTTTTGTCGACAAAGCATGATATACTAGAAATTGTATTTGAAAAAATTATTGAAATAATTTAAATTCATAACTAACAATGATAAAATGTTCAATGCATATATTTTTTCAAAACATAGAATAAATATAAACAAATTAACGTATATAATATATAACTGTTCACACACATGTATATGCAAACGGTACAACCTTTTATAAAATATTTGCACCAATACAAAACAACACACTGAGTGACGTTCAAATCATGGGAGATATGAGAAAAATTATATCTGCATATTTCAGAAGAGTCATCATAAAATTCTTGTAAGCTGTAATATGGCCTGGTGTTCAATAGTTCCTTGATAGTTTTCCTGAACATTTTCAAATCTATTTGTCCACCCCTAATATAGTTTGGTAGGTGGTTATACATTTTAACACCATTATAATACAAGGAATCCCTCACAAGAGACGTGCTGGGAATAGTAGTAGACAATTAGTAGTTTCCTCACCAAACATAAGGTCTCTAAACTAAACAGACATATGACTGATTTTGTTTATTTTGAAAATGGCCTATACAAGTCACGAGGTTTAACATTATAAATAGATCGTATGGCTCTTTTTTGAAGTAACCGAACAGTTAGATTCAAACTACACACTCCCCAGAACGGTATACCGTACTTCAAAGGGGACTTAATTGAGGCGTGATATGCTGTTTTAGCGGTCCGAGATCCCAGCTCTTTAGAAATTACCCTCACTGCATAGCATCCGGACGATATTTTACTTTTGAGATGCTCTACATGTTTATCAAACTTTAATTTTTTGTCTATGAATAGTTGGTACAGTCTGTATTTCCAATGACTCCATTTTCCAAAGAAAAATTATCAAGTGAGCATCTGAAAGTTACTATATTTGTTTTTTTAATATTAAATGAAAAAAGATTTGAGTCACACCATAACTTGATCTTTTTCACATCGTTAGAAATTATTTTTTCGAGTTCTTCTACTGTTTTACTATTCCACAGAATCGTGGTATCATCCGCAAATAGTGTGAATTTACCAGTCAAATCGATATTTGAGAGATCATTGACATATATCAAAAAAAGGATAGAACCCAAAACAGATTCTTGAGGCACACCAAAATTGATCTTGATCTATTTCGAGTGTTCACCCATTTTAACGGTTTGAATGCGACCTATGAGGTATGATTTCAACCATTGCAGAGTCATTCCTTTACATCCATAACGATATAGTTTCCGTAGGAGTATCTCGTGATCCACGCAGTCGAAAGCCTTCGTTAGATCACAAAACACTGCTGCTGCAAAATCTCCAGCATTGATGTTGGCGTAGACCTCATGAAGAAATGAGAACACGGCATCATGAGTATTTTTGAGTTTCTGAAATCCATATTGATTTTCACTAATACTGTTATGTGACATAGGAAAACCGGTAAACCGTTTTTAATAAGTTTCTCTATTGATTTCGCAGTGGACGGGAGAGAGAAATCGTTCGAAAGTTTGAGGGGGTCATCTAGACTATTCTCAAATCTTAACATGCAACAATCAGTTGAATCATTTCTTCAAAAATTTTAAATCTAGATTCATAATTTCATTTTGAGTGTATTGGCGAGTTCAAAGAGAATTCTGATTTGTTTTGCGAAACTTCGCGAACCCAAGATACGTAGGAAGTCAACAGGGCCATACTAGTTTTTTGACACCTGGTGCTAACTTCACACCCGCAATCTAATGTGTAATCTGCCTTACCGACCAAAGCCAACATCTTGACACGCTTGCGTGTATCAGAGTGCAAATTGAATACTTCAAACGGTAACATTTTTTTTAAATCAAGTGAATATCGAAAAAATATCTTTCATTCATATATATATATAGAAAACAAAATTCGCATTTCAAATGAAGGAATTGTATGTCAAAAGGAGGAATATTTCCTACAATAAAAAAAATTTATTCAAGAATTGACTCCAGAAATGTTGTGCCCGAAAACATAAATTTGGAATCATGATATTTCGTATCAAATACATTACATTGATGAGGTTTAACATTGTCATCAGCAGCAAGCAATATCAAGGTACACATCAACTTTCTACAATGTGGGGTATTTTCTGTTCCTAGGGCTCCAAAGCGAAACTATGATGTCGGATTCTAATAAGAAATAACCACATTGGAGAAAATGATAGGCACCAGTTCGTTTCCCCACCACCTTAGAGGCGGAGTTTTCGGCGTATTTTTATAGTGTCCTGCCCTTCAGACCTAGTTTTCTATTAAGAAGTGAAAGTTCCAGAACTCATTTCCAGATTAGAATCAGTTTTGGAACAATGTTGAAATCGATTTGTAGTGTCATCGGTACAATTCAAATATTTTGTTGGTTCCTGCGTATCCAAGGAACCATATCCCAATGGATATGTGAGCACAAGTCTCTCATGTCCTAGCACTGGACATTCAAGTACCGTTGTAACCTAAGATGAGCTGATCTTCTAGATTATCATTCTCGGTTTCTGTATAAACTACCCATAAGTTTCCCCATAGGTTTCTTGGAATTTTTGAAAATATTTGGTACTTCAAAAAATTGAAGGGTTTTCAGCTGACCCCCTGATCTATTAAAAAAATTGGGTGAGTGGATGTCACTTTGAGGGGAATGAAGGAGGGGTGATTTTTCATGTCACAGAGTGTCTTTTCGAAAACTTAACTCGACGTGATTTTTCTTAAAAAATAATAACGTAGAAAATTAATGAATCCGTTACTTTAGGACCTCACTGTATAAAATATCGTAATCATGTTTCTGACTTATGGCTTTTTTGTCTGGCCTCGAAATCAGTTTTTCTTCCTACATGCCAATTCCCATAAACGAGAAAATGAACAAAAATTCCTGTGATTTTTCTGCAAGTTTTCCAGTTTCATATAGTATGATAAGCAAAAACTGGACTTATGACTTTTTTTATAACATATATTTACATTAACAAACTTTCACTGCATTCAATTTCCACAAGTGTATAACATATCACTTCAGTAATGTCATCATTATGAAACCAGAGGGCGCCAATTACACACACACCCTTTGATGAAAAAATCACTAACACAGAGGAGCTACTCTTATATTGGTACTAAAACGTATAACGATATCCCTGGAAACATAAAGACAATTACTAACAAACAAAAATTTAAATCGCATCTGAAAAAGTTTTTACTAAAGACTCCCAGAACACACTTCATTTCTATGATAGAATCGAATTGCTGCTTGAAAATATTATAAATAAACAAATTTTACATGTTGTAGTTTTATTATTGTATTGTATTTTATTCTATTTTAATTGTACGTCATTGTTTTTAATTGAATTTTTTATTTTTTTGAGATATCTCGTATCATAGTAGATTACAATTGCATTCCCTCGAAACTCATTGGACCTACTTCCTTAGACATTATATGTGCTGTTGTATCTGATTTTATGTTTACATTTTTAATTTTTGGGGAAACAAAGGCACTTATCCCTGTATTACTTTATTCATCATGCATGTAACCATTTCAGTCATTTAGTTGTATATATTTATTCTGAATAAAGTTATATTATTATTATTATTATATTATTTCGTTGACGAGAAAGTTTGCAGGAAAACGAAAGAAAATTTCACAAAATTTTCAGTCCGGAAAATAGACCGGTTTATTTTTTTTTTTTTTCGGGTTCCTAACAATATTAAATTTCATTCTGTCGATTGGCATAAGTGAGAAAATGCATCAATACCAACAATTTTTTT
This sequence comes from Chrysolina americana, assembly GCA_958502065.1. Taxonomy (NCBI): domain Eukaryota; kingdom Metazoa; phylum Arthropoda; class Insecta; order Coleoptera; family Chrysomelidae; genus Chrysolina; species Chrysolina americana. The sequence continues at coordinate 40,196,345 of OY293412.1, forward strand.
ACAAGATAGTATATGAGCAAAGAGAGATTTGGGGCCGCATGCGCAGTACGGTCAAGCATGCCAAACGCTAGGGAGTCGGCCGTCGCTGCTTCGCGTTCACCGTGTGACGTAGTCAAGATAGATCCCTTAGATTGATAACATTTTGCCAATAGAGCGCGGCGCACACATATTTTGAATTATTTGAATTGAATTTAACAAGAAAAAAGATTTTTCAGCAGCAGAGGTATGAACCAGCTATTTATGTTTGGTACCGAGTGACGGTAATCTTGCCTCGACGGAGACTTCGTACAAGTTGATGTACAAATGTGGGGTATATATTTCTCCAGCTACCAGAGCACTCTGTTTGAATATTGAAAGGAAAAAATGTGAAAAATTGCGAGGTAATGAGGGTGTAACGTTTGAATGTGCGATTTCAATGAGGAAAGTATACAGGGTGTTTCAAATGTATAATTTAAGAAAAATGATCGTGACTGCTGCGTGTGTGTGTGTGTGTGTGTGTGTGTGTGTGTGTGTGTGTGTGTGTGTGTGTGTGTGTGTGTGTGTGTGTGTGTGTGTGTGTGTCTGTATGTGTGACAAATATCATGTGAGAAATGGGTCATGGGGCAATGGGGGGTAGCAAAGTATTCAGCAAAAATATATATAGGGCGTCTTACATATAATTTAAGAGAAAAAACATGGCGACTGCTTGTTAAATTTAGTACACCAGGTGTATCAACATATCATCTAAGAGGTTAAAGAAAAGAGACATCATTGAGGGTATGAGGTGGAGATTTTTCAAAACGCTGCGTTTTCATCATCAAGTGATGTTAGATAAAATAAAAATTTGAATAGAAAAATTTATTATACAGTTTTATTTTGGTAACATATCACAAAGCCATTTGTATAGAATATCCACATTTCGGAGACTGCAATTATAGTGGGGTTGATTATCAATGAGATGCATACAAGGTGAGATACCATCGTTGTTTCCGAATGCCGGAACCATCCATGACGTATTATCATAGTCCTCCAAATTCACAACACGTGTAGGTAGGTCCAATTGATGAAATTTCTCAGTAAGATAGTCACGTTTTTGAAGTCCTCGTACATAAATGATATCAACATTCTGTAAATTTTTCCTGAGGATGGAATCTAATTGATGATATTCCACAAAGCCAGAGGAATACCTCAATCCATGAACGTTTCGCTCCAAGAAACAGGCAGTACGTTTATCTGCTCTACTCAAAGAGGAAAATGGTATGGTTGGCAGCAGCAGAAAATTACTACATTGAATTCCAATCCTAATGGCAGTCTCCTTAGGATGGAACTGTTGCTCGATGGTAAAGCCTTGACTCTGTGATTTATACTGAAGTTAAAAGCATATGTTCAGTTTAATTTGTTAATGATTTCGCTGAGTGGGAGGTGTTCAATAACAGTGTCGTGCACAATGATGCAATAGGCTCTATTATTTTGGGCAAATACTTCAGATGCCTCGATTTCGAGTTTTACATCAACAGTAAAACTTTTTATGCTCTCGTCCCTTCTGGAACAATCGATGACAATGAGAGTCTTGCCAACAAATTCGGTGAAGCTCAGCAGAGGATTATGTTGATTAGTAATTTTGTAGCTGAGACCGAATAGTGCACAGTTCAAATAGGCTTGCGAAAAATTCTCCTTTGCAAAATTCAGATGCATATTCTCTTTGGGATAATTCTCACCGTTCAGAGAGAGCGATATATTGGTGATATTCGAATGAGCGAATATTGTTGAATCATTGTTGAATTTGGTGTAATCACAGTATTTTTGGAAACATACAATCACATAGCGAGAACTTTCGAGAGTCTTGACGGCCCATATTTCACTTTTTGCACCTTGTGTCAGAGCAGACAACATATGAAGTTCCCATTTTCTGAACGGCATGAGAATAGGAGTATTAGCTTGGATGGCCTTCAAGAGTTGCAATTTAATTTTATCATGCGGAAATATTTGCTTAACTTTGAGTTCAATATTTTCAATTTCCAACTTGACTGCTGTTCCACCAGCCGGCGATCCAGCGGTCTCCTCTATTTTGAAGCAGTTGCTATCATCTGCAGCTCGTACTAACGGATGATATGTTTGCCATAGGAAACACATTGATAATCGTTGAAAATATTCAAAAAATGCTTGATGGGTATGAGCATGTTGAATGATAGATCAGTAGTGTTGATAACCCCAGCGTTGCTGGGGAACGTCCAACTTGAATTGGCTAATAGCTTGATATCTTCGTCGGTGTAGGTGAGAAAGCCTCTGACAGTACTAACAATTTCAACTTCACGAACCGTCTCCAATTCCTTACCGCTGTGCATAACTAGCAGATTGAAACATGAAAGCGCCAGAATTGTTTACAAATGTTACATGACCATTTCCTTTGGTTTTCACAACTTCTCCACTGATGAATAGCAGGCTATCATACAAAGCAACGTAAGCATCAGATTGATTGATGTTGATTTCAATGACATCATTTTTGCTGAAGGACTTGACATATGGGTAGTAAGTCCGCCATTCCACCTTTTGCATGGATTCATCGTTGTGTGGTTTTCGGAAAATGTTGACCACTTGATTGGACAATATGATAAACAAGAAAGACATTCCAAAAACAGTTTATTCTCTGGTGACAGTAGTTGACGCACGTTGAAGGTCTTGGTGAAGACTGAGGTGGGGTATGGTGGTGAGTTCTTCTTATGAATAGTTAGCACCATACTTTCGCTTCAATTCCAAACGAACGATTATTTCTTCAGTTCTTGAGTTTCAGTTGATACGTCTACACCTTTTTCAATAGTAATTCAGAAAGTATAACATGTATTTCAGAAAGTATAATTTGTAATTCAGAATAGTAAATTGTAATTCAGAATGTGTGAAATGTAATTCAGATTAGTGAAATGAAATTCAGAAACTGTAACTTGTAATTCAGATTAGTAAGTTGTATTTCAGATTATGTAACTTGTAATTCAGATTATTGAATTGTGAATCAGAAAGTGTGACATGTAATTCAGAAAGCGTGAGTTGTAATTGGGAAAGTGTCAACTGTAATTAAGAAACCAATTACAACCCGTATTAGACGGAGAGCTGACTACGTAGAAATACGAGTGACTCGGTGCAAAGTGAATTGTAGCATTATAGGTTCGGTTGTCACCAACGTTGCGTGAGACGGGCCGCCAGATGGCACCCCGGAAGAATAACGCGAGGGTAAATATGCATTTTTTACGTTAACTAAGTCAAAAGGTGCAGACTGAAAATTTGCAGAATAATCGGAGGTTATAAAATAAGTAGGAAAAAAATTGCCGGAAGACTATGTTGGTGGAAGATAAAGGCCCGCCAGAAGGCGCTAATGTCGTGAAATTTTATATTTTTTTTTTGAAATATGAAAAAAAATTCATACGTAGTTTTTTGTAGTACTGAGTTAGTACAATGAAATTGTTCGTACAAACTTTTCGATATCTCGTTTAGTTTTTACATTTTAATGCTTTTATAAAAAAAGTTTCCGATTCCCGTTTTTTTTTCGATTTTATTTTTTTCCCGCTCTGTTAACGAATTCTAAAAACTGAAATTTGGAGAGAAGGTAGATTTTGTCAAAAAAAAATTTGGATTTTTTTCAATAGTTTGGGAGATCTATCGATTCCCCGGTTTTTTGGATTATTTCACGGTACATTGATTTTATGATAAAAATGCATTCACATTCTTTGTAGATTTTCTGAAAGCAATCAAAAAAGATATCCTGATAATTTTGGAAAATTTTGAGCGTTTCCGTGATATTTCGAATTTTAAAAAATTTCAATTTTTTTATTCATATTTTTCCTTATTCCTCAGTTTTCCAATCATTATTTCGGAAATTTTCAGGTGACATAATTTGTTTGCATTTTCCAGCTCTATCCATTGCACTATTAAAAATTCATTTCAGTCATCGTTACGGTTTTTCGTGTTTTTTCTTTTCGGAAAATTGCCCGGGACATCGTTATGCAATTTCCGATCCTTCTCAAAATCTATACAGACCCTCATTGCATATTGACGCATATCTCAAAAAATCAATCAAGTCAAACAAACAAAACCCTGAATCTTTCTCATTGAATTTATGAAAAACTAATGAAGACCACGGTTGTGAAAGCAGCAACGGTTTTTTTTTCTTTTTTGTTTTGCTTCAAGTATAACCGTTGCTCGAGGTTTTTCGACGGAAATGAACTATTGTAAACCTGCTGAATTTTTTCCATGGGGTTAAATAATTTGTAAATCAAAAACTATCCCTCCATACCCCTCTAAAGTAGAAAAATCTTGAAACAGTTGAATTACCCGTTGATCGAGGTATTTTGACGAAAATGCATCTACATCTACTGAACACGCTCTGTAGGGTGAAATTATTTGTGAATCAAAAACTACCCCTTAACAACCTTTTGAAGTTGAAATATCCTGAAACAGTTTAAAAACCCGTTGCTCGATGTATTTTGACAAAAATGAATTATTCTACAGCTACTAAACACGCTCTATAGAGTGAAACAATTTGTGAATCTGAAACAACCCCTCAACAACCCTCCAAAGTGGAAAAATCTTCAGACAGTTTATAAACCTGTTGCTCGATGTTTTTTTGACTGAAATTCAATATTCTACAGCTACTGAACACGTTCTATAGGGTGAAATATTTTGTGAATCAAAAACTACCCTCAACAACCCTCCGAAGTGGAAAAATCCTCAAACAGTTCAGCGTGTTCAGTATGTAGACCCCTAAAATTTTTTAGAGTTTTTCGATCAAGAGAAAAGAAATTTTGAGAAATCAGGTTCTCGAGTTATTGATGTAGTTCAAATTTCAAATCGATATCTTCAGGGGTTCCGGAGTAATAAATGGTTTCATGTGACACGAAAGACAGACAAAAAAAAATGTTATTCTTTTTCGTATGTTTTTTTTCTATAGCAATATCAACTTTTTGATGGGGCTCATTTTCTTTCAAGTAACTTGTTCTGTATCTCTTCAAATAAAAAAGTTAGAGCATTTTTATATTTGATTTGCCGTTTTTTAGATAGAAATATTATTATTATTATAATTTTTTTCTACGTTTTTGATAAGAATTACGGTCGTTTTTGATTCATGGCTCTATCTTTTCAAATAAAAAAGTTACGTCTCCACCCTGTTTCGGCTGAGGGCCGTAGTATTACTCCCTGAAGGTCGTAAAAATTTCACGACATTAGCGCCTTCTGGCGGGTCTTTATCCTAGTCTTCTGGCAAATTTTTCTTCCTTATTTGTATAACATCCGATTATTCTGCAAATTTCCAGCCTGACACATTATGATTTTTTTAACGTAAAAAAATGCATATTTAACCCTCTACCCTCGCGTTATTCTTCCAGGGTGTCTTCTGGCGGCCCCGTCTCACGCTACGTCGGTGACAACCGAACCCGTAAATGATAAAATTTACTTTGCACCGAGTGACTCATATTCCTACGTAGTCAGCTCTTAGACCATATGCATTCTCCTAGATACCCGAACGTGAATCAAGTATCCTGTTGTCATAGAAACGAATAACGAAATATCAAATAAACGTCTATTAAATCGCAACCAAGAAGTTTTTGCAGGTTCATCGATACTGTTGTTTTATTACATACCAGAAAAAATATGAATTTCAAAGGCATGTGTGTAATTTGTCGAACTTTGATGACTCGAGTTAAAGTAATAAGAACTGAACCGTGTCGACATCTTTTCCACGAAAAATGTGCTTAACCATTAGGAAATTTACCAGATGCGATTTATCCACTCTGCAGAATGGTCATAACTGAAAATGATTAACTTGAAAGAAAAAGGTATGTGTGATTATTAGAATTCTATTTGAAGAAACTGAAAGAAATCAATTATTTTAGGTATAAGCAGCATAATATGGTGGATAGAAGAAGAATAGTAGCATGTGCCAACAGAGGTGATAGCTTTGGCTGAGTCGTTGGGGGTACAATATAAGACTGCATTCCATTGGGTACGCTCTGGACGTAAAACAATGCTTCGAAAAGGAGGTAACAAACCTAGAATCCTCACAGATGCAGAAATAGATATTGTTATCTCTTGGGTAGAATATGATAATGACTCCACATTAACACAATTAAAAACTAAAATACAGGAACACTTTCAGAAAGATATATCAGTTACTACTATAGGAGGTGAAGTTCTTGAAGCTGTGTAGACGTAACTATTCAATGCAATGAAAGATTTGTATTTTGTGTAAAATTTAATAAAATCGCAAACCGCTTTCGGCTATTAGGCCATCATCGGTGCTATACCTGCAAGTAATTAGTCGTGAAAAATAAGGTTAAGAAATTTTGAATTACTTACTCGTCAGGTATTTATACAGGAGCAATACTTATAAAAAGTCACCAAAACCATGGTTAAATTTGGTTTTGATCGGACACACATACATGTTAAAATTAAGTACTTAGTATATATATACCAATTTAAAGGGTTTTAATTTAAAATTTCCGGGTTTTTTCGCATTTTTCCAGGCAATGCAGAGCCTACTCGTGTTGAATTATCAACCACGAGAAACCGGAAAGGACTTGCAGGTATAGCACCGATTTTATTAAATTTTCCACGAAATACAAATCTTTCATTGCACTACTATAGGAAACTATTTGGATGGTAGGTTGTTCACTGTGAAACAGTTTCATCATGAAGTAATAACAATGAATAATGATGAAAATAAAAATAAACGAGAGCAGTATGTCCAAACACTGAATGAATATATTCGTGAAGGCAAACAGATTATCTGGCTGGATGAAACAAATTTCAACCTTTTTTGTCGTACACGAGGACGCGCTCGAAAGGGAAATAGAGCCATACAGCAGCTTCCATCTGCAAGGGGACCAAACGTTCATTTGATTGGAGCAATCACGGCAGCAGGTGTAGTGAGCTTTGAAAGAAGAAGAGGTTCTTTTACAGCCGAATTAGCCAATGCATGGATGGCAAGATTATTGCAGCTATGGCAAGATCAAGGAAATCAATTATCTGACGTTGTCTTTGTGTGTGATAATGCACCTTGCCATTCCAAGTTTGAAACCGTTCTGGGTGGAACTAAAGCATGTCTCCTTCGTTTGAGTCCATACTCCCCAATGCATAACCCAATTGAAACGATATGGTCCAAAATCAAGTCTCATGTTAAAGCAAATCTTCGAATTCCACAAGTTGAAGGTCCGGGTGTGGGAGAATAACGGCTTGTGTATCTTGAGCATATTATTGACCTGGCAAAAGATACAATAGTTGGAGGTGATTGTGGTAGGGCTGTACAACACACCACCATTTACCATGCTGCAGCTCTAGCATTTCAAGATATGCCTGTTGGCCGATAAATTTCATTACTATTTGTATATTGATGTTAATAGTTCGTTGTTCTCATATTCCCTACTCTTACTTATCAGATCTTTACCGGTGTGAAAAGAGCGGCCAAAGATAGCAGCTGAAATCTCCGGAGACACCCCAGAGAACCCAAAAGGGGGCTATTATGATAGAAAATAACAAATATCTACAAAATCCAGTATGTGGACCTTTTGCATGACTTTACTGACGACAGGGTTGAAAGTGGGTGGGTGAATAATGCGGTTGTAGCGTAAAATGACTTCCGGTAAATTAAGGTATTGTAATAAAATAATTTCGCTTTTGGACCAGGGCTGGATATTTTGAATATACAATTTTTGTAAAGTACTGAATAATGGGATTCAGGGTTGAAATTTTCAACCCTAAAATTTTGAATATTCATTTCAAATTGGTTCTACGTAGCATACACAGATTTTGACTATCCATTTTTTGTTGTAAAAGGATCATTCCGATAGAAAATTGTTAACCTCTGTTAACAATTTTCTATCGGGATCCCGGGGTGGATTTTTCAACCCTACTATCGGGGGAGCCAGGTGGTGCATTTAGCACTTATCTTAAAAATTCGACTTATGAGTGAAGTCGTCGTCGGAGCACTTCAAATTTTACCGAAATGTTGCAAATCACTTCTCCTTTTTTGTTTGATCAGAAAATTCGACTTCCCGAGGGAGCCAAGGGGTGTAATTAGCAACCCTTCGCTTAAAAATTCGAAATATGAATGAAGTCGTCGTCGGAGCACCAACAAATTTTGACAAAATGTTGCACAACACTTCTCCTTTACTGTTTGATCAGAAAATTCGACCTACCGAGGGAGCCAAGGGGTGTAATTACCAACCCTTCTCTTAAAAATTCGAAATATGAATGAAGTCGTCGTCGGAGCACCAACAAATTTTGTCAAAATGTTGCACAACACTTCTCCTTTACTGTTTGATCAGAAAATTCGACATCCCGAGGGAGCCAAGGGGTGTATTTAGCAACCCTTCTCTTAAAAATACAACTTTTCAAGAGAATTTACAATATATTTTTTATAAGAATTATATATTTTATATATTTATTTATGAATTATAAAAGATATTTATATTTCATATGGACTATTGTTATTCATTATTTTTGAGAGTTGTATTAAATGGAAATTTTTCATCAATAACGACATATCTTAAGTAGATGACAATTTATTAAAGTATCCGAACGTTAGAATGCATAGAATAACAAAATAAACAACATACAGTCTCAGAAAAACAAAAAACAAATTGATGATTGAATTGACAACACCTGCACCATAGTAAGTCAACATTGATGATGAAAGATGCCTTCAATGCGTTTATTTATAACCATGGCGCGCTCATGTTTTTTCATCACATCATGGAAGTCGTTCAACAAGACAAGACACTGCCTATTGAAAATTTAGATGTTTTTGAATGGAGACCTCAGTAGCAGTATGGTTGGGAAGCATGGTGAATTATTACCGAATTTGTTTCGTGCAATTATTTGTGGGCCAAGTGGTTGTGGAAAGACAAATGCCATCTTAACATGTAACATTATTATTTTTCCACTATCAGCTACTCAGAGTTTTAGTTATAAAATAGAATTCCATTTATATTTATTAGACTGATGCTTGAATTTGCCTACCATAATAAAATCTAATTGTCATTGAAATATCATTTCTTTCGTAGTGTGTTCACTTTGGATATCTTTACAGCTATTTCGCATCTTTCATTATTATTATTATTTATACTCCCTCCAATTATTTGTATTTTCAGCGATGTCTATTGTCAGAAAACAGCTGTTCAGTTCAGTGACTGTCGCTGGGGCATAGATCACTTTTCCAGGTAGATACGACTTCTCTGTGATGTATCGGTGGAAATTACCTTCAAAGGCCGTCGGTGACATGAATTTAAAGACTCCATATTGTGATAATAGTTATCTATCTGGACAAATTCCCGTATGTTTGAGTATTAGATAATGTTATGTAATGAAAGTTTGCATGGAACATTTTAGAATCCTTTGTTGACATTTGGACACTTCGAGGAATGAAGTTACTTGGCAACTCCGCTAAGGTTCTTGATTTCGGTCTTAATAAAGAAGATGAGAAAGTCTCTTCTGTCTATGTCATATGTGGAAGTGATGGACATTTTCAGTTGGATATTGATTATTGATTTCTGCAATCATCCAGTTAATGGGATCATTCTTTCAACTGAATTAATGTTTTCCGTACTTATTCACGTCGGTGATTTGATGGGAAGTTGATTAATTTTAGGAAAACATACCCAATAGCGGATTATAACCTCACTTTCTAACCACATATTCTTTGAGTTAGCAGAACCCCCTAACATTATCCTTCGAGCCTTTGGCAATTCGGTTTATTTTGTGAGTATACATTTTAGAAAAGCGTGTAAATCAAGCCTGACGTCGTTGATCCTTTGACTATGACTATGATATGAAATAACATCTGTAGAGGAGCCTTCTAACAGGATCTTTCTCGCAGTTAGCACCAGGCCTAGACAAAGGTATGAGGTCTAGTCAAGTTGGTATCGGTGTACTTATCATCATCTTGGTCTTAGCATCCTTATTGTTAGACCGGAGAACTCATCTTACATTCAGGTGTCACTGCCCGGAAGGCTGACCCGTACCTCGCAACTTCACTACTGGTATCCTTCCACCTGGTAGATTCCACCGTAAATGCCTGGCTGAAACCAATCTGATGATATATATATATATATATATATATATATATATATATATATCTATATATATATATATATATATATATATATATATATATGTATATATACATATGTATATATATATATATATAAGTTAACTTCGACATGTCAATATGCTCAAATTCTAGCTCTTATGTCATTATATCGACGCTCCAAATTTCACAAACCTACTTCATACAATAACTGAGATATTCCGTAGGCAATACTTCCGTAGCCACCCGGTATAATGGCTCGGACTTTTTCAGGATCTACTCTCAAACCAGTAGCATCTACAATGTAACCCAAATATAATAGTTCTGGTCGGCAAAAGTGACATTTTTCCTTTGAAACTGTAAGATTGGCCTTTTTCAAACGTGAAAATACTTCAGTCAATATTTCAATATGTTCCTCGAATGTTTGGGTGACAATGATAATGTCATCCAAGTACACAAAAACATGTGGCTCAAGCTCTGGACCTAATATCTAATATAACAAGACGTTGAAAAGAAGCTGGACTTTTGGATAAACCCATCGGTAAGCGACGAAATTGAAATAAACCTTGATTAGGAACAGTAAAAGCTGTCAAAGGCCGAGACGATTCAGCCAAAGGGACCTGAAAATATGCTGTTTTGATTTCCATTGACAAAAGAAATATAGGGTAACGGGTAGGCATCCCGTTCTGACACTTGGTTTAATTTTCGATAGTCAACACAAAATCTGTAAGAGTTGTCCTTCTTTTTAACTACTAGATTAGGGAAGACCAAGGACTGGTTGATCGTTCAACAATTCCTTCTGAAAGTAGCTTATTCAATTCTGCATCGATGTATGTTTGCATTACCGGACTGACCGGATAATACCTTGGATCGATATGATGGACTAGATCTGTACATCCAAGTTTGTCGCCCATTTCCAGAAAACCTTTTTGCACAACTTCATGTAATGTTTGTGACTGCTCAGGTGTTAATTGATCCTCGGACTGTAACGCTATTGAATCAATAGAAATTTGAGGATTACTTGCAGAGATCCATTCTTCCCTTCGAAGATCAGGAATGATTTCTAATTTTTTCCAAAAATCTATACCCAAAATCAAAACATGAGGTAAAGCTGGGATGATCAAAGCTGAAATAATTTTCACACGATTTCCCAATTTCATGGGAAGATCTACGGTACCAATGTTCGAACATGTTTGCCCATTGGCCACCCGACAATTGACTATTTTTTCAGAATTTACTTTAAGGTAAGGTCTTTTCAACATTTATCAGCCAGGATCCCCGACTATTGTATTTGAAGCTCCCGAATCTGGAAGGCCAAGCAGATTGATAACAAAGATCAAAACTGACAGATAGGGTCGTTCATCATCTTGCGCATGCGCCAGAACATAATCAAGAATAAATTTCTGTTTATTGAACTAAGATGAGTAGAGTAGGATACGGAGGCACATTTGCGGCTATTTATGTATGCCCTTGACCTTTACAGTTCCATCAAGTAATTATGGTGTCTACTTGACTAGATGCAGTAGATGACACTTCTGAATAAATGTATGTCAAGTCTGGTTCCATAAGATAATTTTTATTTCTTGGAGGTGGGACAAAAGACTCAATAGCTTCCTTGCGCGCTTCTAGTTGACGAACTAATTCTAAAGGATGATTTATTGAATCAATTTCAGTTAATCCCAACGGACTTTGATAAAAAGGTGATATATTCTGAGCAAAATTTTTAACCGGGCTTCTTCATGCACTGGTATTGTCAATCTATTAAACATGTTTTTCATTACCGCATTATACATTCCCATTGTCTCACCTTGAGTTCTTTGCTTCACCTCTTGGAATAATTTTTCATTGTAATTGGGAGGTAAAAATTGAATGCGCAAATCCTTCACAAGGTTGGACCAAGAATTAATAGTTGATTTAACAGACCTTTACCAAATAAGAGCCTTTTCAGTAAAAAGGTCACTAGCTGAAGTGAACAATTGAGCTTCCGTAACATTTCGAGAAATACAAAGCTCCTCAACATTTTCTAAAAAGGCACTAAGTGAACCACGAGAAATATCACCATCAAATTTATTAATATTCCATTTGGAAACACGCACACCCTTAAAATGAATGATTGGAAGAAGTAGAAGGAGTTTGTTGGCTAACTACCTGAACAGCTATGTCATCATCAGACTCTTCTGACTCTGAAGAACTCGACATAACAGTTGATGACAAAAGTACACTCAGTTACAAACGTGTAGAATTTTGTGAAAACCTTTTATATTTCCTGACCCGTGATTTAATTTCGGATTGACAATTTAGAAGGTCCACTACTTGAGATCAGAGTTTGTGTTTCTGTAATTTTTAAAGAAATATAGGTTAAATCATCTTTAAATGAAAATGGATTCTGAGGATACTTGATATTTGTTGAACTCTTTTCTAATTTCAAATAACCCCTTAAATATTTCCTCATATCAGCCACAAGAGTTTGATCAGTGACTACCCGAATGACCAATTCATAAGTTAATTTTTACTTATCGAAACGCTCTATTTGAAGTTTGCCTTCCATATTGAACAAAATTTTCCCAAAAAGTTGATTGAAGAAAAATATCCCAAACAGTATTACCCTCCAAGAGAAAAAATTTTTAAATCACAATATCCTCTATGAGAGAAAAAAAATTAATAATATATTAATAGACACTGAAAATGTGTCACTCTGTATATCAATACCACAACAATAATCCTTACAAAAAAATATCAAGAATTATACACAGACTATTAGAGTCTTCCTGTATAAATATAGCATCGAACACTGTCAAATAGAGGGAGAAAATATAAATTTCAAATTGGTTGTTTATATCATCCTGTTCAGGAAATATACCGTGCAACTGAATCACCCTATATTTTAGAGAAAAACGAAAAAATATTATTCAATGAGTTATCTACCCTTAAACGTTTGGGCGCCAGTTTGCCACCGTCATACAATTAAAGCAAGATCACCACTTACGCTTTTGACAAGTGTCCAAAAGCTGTTAGAGTGACAGGGTAGGCTTGCGGCTAAGCTCCAGTGAAGAGGGGAGTGGGTTGAACAAAACAAAATGTCATATGATATTAAAAAAAATGCGGGCGACAGTCATATGAATGCCGAGCCTCCTGTGTAGATAATTTCACCAATTCCCATATAACACGAATAGTAATTTAGGCGAATGCCACACTCTTAAATGATAATCAGCTTATGATTGGAGTCATATAATATTACATAAGGTGACAAGGGTTTTACGACCACATAAAAGTCAAAGTAGCTGAAGGCTTATTAGGAAGTACCAAAGACACTATCAAGGTGAATTATAACAAAAATAATATTATATAATATGAACTGTAGAATAGCCCAAGGCTCAAAATATCTAAGGGTAGTTACCCACAGTTATCTTACTCAAACACAATATACCCCTTTAGTGTAAGATATTAAATAAAGCCGCTTGAGTTAGGTGCACCTTACCTGTAGCGTTTACTACATAAACTCAGAGTTATAATTGAAAAGGTATATATATATATATATATATATATATATATATATATATATATATATATATATATATATATATATATATATATATATGAAAACTAAAAGTTCGGGTTGAACCGCGTCTGGAATTTGTTGAAATCCGACGTTTCGGCTCCGATTTTGGAGCCATTTTCAAGAACTGAAAAAGAAAGAAAATAAGAAAATTTATAAATGGTTGAAACGTAATTCTACGCTGAGGTCTCAATCTGCCTACTCCTCAGGTTTAATTACGTTCGGTTTTTGTGACTTGACGTCGGGGTCTCAATCTGCCTACTCCCCATGTCTCGTCACTGGTTCTCTCTAAGGTCTCAATCTGCCTACTCCTTCGAGAGAACTGAGGAATTGTGGGTTGAGGAACTGTATTTATAGTGGACGTCGGATTTCAACAAATTCCAGACGCGGTTCAACCCGAACTTTTAGTTTTCAAATATCTGACCGCGGAAACCTATCTGAACATATATATATATATATATATATATATATATATATATATATATATATAAATATATATATATATATATATATATATATATATATATATATATATATATATATATATATATATAATTATAACTCTGAGTTTATGTAGTAAACGCTACAGGTAAGGTGCACCTAACTCAAGCGGCTTTATTTAATATCTTACACTAAAGGGGTATATTGTGTTTGAGTAAGATAACTGTGGGTAACTACCCTTAGATATTTTGAGCCTTGGGCTATTCTACAGTTCATATTATATAATATTATTTTTGTTATAATTCACCTTGATAGTGTCTTTGGTACTTCCTAATAAGCCTTCAGCTACTTTGACTTTTATGTGGTCGTAAAACCCTTGTCACCTTATGTAATATTATATGACTCCAATCATAAGCTGATTATCATTTAAGAGTGTGGCATTCGCCTAAATTACTATTCGTGTTATATGGGAATTGGTGGAATTATCTACACAGGAGGCTCGGCATTCATATGACTGTCGCCCGCATTTTTTTTAATACCATATGACATTTTGTTTTGTTCAACCCACTCCCCTCTTCACTGGAGCTTAGCCGCAAGCCTACCCTGTCACTCTAACAGCTTTTGGACACTTGTCAAAAGCGTAAGTGGTGATCTTGCTTTAATTGTATGACGGTGGCAAACTGGCGCCCAAACGTTTAAGGGTAGATAACTCATTGAATAATATTTTTTCGTTTTTCTCTAAAATATAGGGTGATTCAGTTGCACGGTATATTTCCTGAACAGGATGATATAAACAACCAATTTGAAATTTATATTTTCTCCCTCTATTTGACAGTGTTCGATGCTATATTTATACAGGAAGACTCTAATAGTCTGTGTATAATTCTTGATATTTTTTTGTAAGGATTATTGTTGTGGTATTGATATACAGAGTGACACATTTTCAGTGTCTATTAATATATTATTAATTTTTTTTCTCTCATAGAGGATATTGTGATTTAAACATTTTTTCTCTCGGAGGGTAATACTGTTTGGGATATTTTTCTTCAATCAACTTTTTAGGAAAATTTTGTTCAATATGGAAGGCAAACTTCAAATAGAGCGTTTCGATAAGTAAAAATTAACTTATGAATTGGTCATTCGGGGAGTCACTGATCAAACTCTTGTGGCTGATATGAGGAAATATTTAAGGGGTTATTTGAAATTAGAAAAGAGTTCAACAAATATCAAGTATCCTCAGAATCCATTTTCATTTAAAGATGATTTAACCTATATTTCTTTCAAAATTACAGAAACACAAACTCTGATCTCAAGTTCTACCGCTGACGAGTCAGATACAGACTTTTTAAAAATCAGTACAAAACTTATTCATTTGTTCAAACTAGCTGAACGAGCTGTTGCAACTTTGGATGATGAGCATGCAACCAAGTCAAAACTTTTAGTGGACCTTCTAAATTGTCAATCCGAAATTAAATCACGGGTCAGGAAATATAAAAGGTTTTCACAAAATTCTACACGTTTGTAACTGAGTGTACTTTTGTCATCAACTGTTATGTCGAGTTCTTCAGAGTCAGAAGAGTCTGATGATGACATAGCTGTTCAGGTAGTTAGCCAACAAACTCCTTCTACTTCTTCCAATCATTCATTTTAAGGGTGTGCGTGTTTCCAAATGGAATATTAATAAATTTGATGGTGATATTTCTCGTGGTTCACTTAGTGCCTTTTTAGAAAATGTTGAGGAGCTTTGTATTTCTCGAAATGTTACGGAAGCTCAATTGTTCACTTCAGCTAGTGACCTTTTTACTGAAAAGGCTCTTATTTGGTAAAGGTCTGTTAAATCAACTATTAATTCTTGGTCCAACCTTGTGAAGGATTTGCGCATTCAATTTTTACCTCCCAATTACAATGAAAAATTATTCCAAGAGGTGAAGCAAAGAACTCAAGGTGAGACAATGGGAATGTATAATGCGGTAATGAAAAACATGTTTAATAGATTGACAATACCAGTGCATGAAGAAGCCCGGTTAAAAATTTTGCTCAGAATATATCACCTTTTTATCAAAGTCCGTTGGGATTAACTGAAATTGATTCAATAAATCATCTTTTAGAATTAGTTCGTCAACTAGAAGCGCGCAAGGAAGCTATTGAGTCTTTTGTCCCACCTCCAAGAAATAAAAATTATCTTATGGAACCAGACTTGACATACATTTATTCAGAAGTGTCATCTACTGCATCTAGTCAAGTAGACACCATAATTACTTGTTGGAACTGTAAAGGTCAAGGGCATACATAAATAGCCGCAAATTTGCCTCCGTATCCTACTCTACTCATCTTAGTTCAATAAACAGAAATTTATTCTTGATTATGTTCTGGCGCATGCGCAAGATGATGAACGACCCTATCTGTCAGTTTTGATCTTTGTTATCAATCTGCTTGGCCTTCCAGATTCGGGAGCTTCAAATACAATAGTCGGGGATCCTGGCTGATAAATGTTGAAAAGACCTTACCTTAAAGTAAATTCTGAAAAAATAGTCAATTGTCGGGTGGCCAATGGGCAAACATGTTCGAACATTGGTACCGTAGATCTTCCCATGAAATTGGGAAATCGTGTGAAAATTATTTCAGCTTTGATCATCCCAGCTTTACCTCATGTTTTGATTTTGGGTATAGATTTTTGGAAAAAATTAGAAATCATTCCTGATCTTCGAAGGGAAGAATGGGTCTCTGCAAGTAATCCTCAAATTTTTATTGATTCAATAGCGTTACAGTCCGAGGATCAATTAACACCTGAGCAGTCACAAACATTACATGAAGTTGTGCAAAAAGGTTTTCTGGAAATGGGCGACAAACTTGGATGTACAGATCTAGTCCATCATATCGATCCAAGGTATTATCCGGTCAGTCCGGTAATGCAAACATACATCGATGCAGAACTGAATAAGCTACTTTCAGAAGGAATTGTTGAACGATCAACCAGTCCTTGGTCTTCCCTAATCTAGTAGTTAAAAAGAAGGACAACTCTTACAGATTTTGTGTTGACTATCGAAAATTAAACCAAGTGTCAGAACGGGATGCCTACCCGTTACCCTATATTTCTTTTGTCAATGGAAATCAAAACAGCATATTTTCAGGTCCCTTTGGCTGAATCGTCTCGGCCTTTGACAGCTTTTACTGTTCCTAATCAAGGTTTATTTCAATTTCGTCGCTTACCGATGGGTTTATCCAAAAGTCCAGCTTCTTTTCAACGTCTTGTTATATTAGATATTAGGTCCAGAGCTTGAGCCACATGTTTTTGTGTACTTGGATGACATTATCATTGTCACCCAAACATTCGAGGAACATATTGAAATATTGACTGAAGTATTTTCACGTTTGAAAAAGGCCAATCTTACAGTTTCAAAGGAAAAATGTCACTTTTGCCGACCAGAACTATTATATTTGGGTTACATTGTAGATGCTACTGGTTTGAGAGTAGATCCTGAAAAAGTCCGAGCCATTATACCGGGTGGCTACGGAAGTATTGCCTACGGAATATCTCAGTTATTGTATGAAGTAGGTTTGTGAAATTTGGAGCGTCGATATAATGACATAAGAGCTAGAATTTGAGCATATTGACATGTCGAAGTTAACTTCCGGTCTGACCGGAAGTAACATCAACTTTCTTATTTTGAACGTAAACCCTATTGTTTTTTCTTTTCGCTTTATTCAGCATTCAATTCCCTTTCTAATGACATATCACAAGTTGGTATCCAACCAGAAACTAGATCAGAAAAAAATTATTATTGAAATTCACCGAGTAGGCCGTGGAAGCAAAATGAAAGCCAAAAATTGAAAAGTTGGCTATGGAAACCATACGTCACTTGATAACAGTTGCTACTACTGTGATATTTTATTTTCATTCGTCGGCGTTATAAAAAGCCGCCAAAAAAATATTGAATAAATTGGGAAAAAAACAATACTCTGTAGGTCCATAACTTAAATAGGAACATACAACTTCTTCTTGCCTGTACTATTCAGCATAACCATTCCTTTCTAATGATATAATAGAAAGTAATTTTTTGAAATGAAATACCAAAAAATCCAATTATTATTATTCAAATAACAAAAAAACAGATTTATCGAAAAAAAAAATCAAATTGATAGGATTAAAGATAAAATAAATTCAAAACAAATGTTCGAAATGCATTCCCTCAGCGTCAATACATTTATTGACTCTGGTGATGGTTCATGTAAAACGTTTCTCAACATTTGGGGCGTGATATCTTGGAAAGCTCTACGAATTTTTACTTCTAGCTCATGTAGAGTTGTAGGCTGTGTGGAATACACCCTATTTTTAAGATGACCCCATAGAAAAAAGTTGCACGGAGTAAGATCAGGTGACCATGGTGGCCACCTGACTGGACCATGGGTTGTTATAAGTCTCTCTTGAAAGCGATTTTGAAGATAATTTCTCGCTATTCTTGAATTATGCGGAGGGGCGCCATCCTGCTGGAAGTACATTCTCTCAGTTATTTCCGCTGGTAGGTTGTTAATGAATTCCGAAATTTCATTCGTTAAAAAATTAAAGTATCTCTCTCCGGTTAGTTGGCCTTGAAAAAGAATGGGGCCAACAATATGAGTTCTAACTATTCCTGCCCAAACATTCACACCAAATCTCTCCTGGAAGCCACCTTGTCGAAACCGGTGTTCGTTTTCTATCGCCCAGTACCTGAAACAAAAGACCGTTCACACTTTTAGCACTTTACACTTCGACTATCGACAATAATCCAAATAAAGTACAGTACCTACCTTGTATTATTCCTGTTAAATAATCCATTGTTGGTAAATCTTGACTCGTCCGTAAACAAGATATAATAGTTAAATAGGTGATTCTCAGCATTTTGTCGAAGAAACCAATTACAATATTCCAGGCGCCTTTCACCGTCATTTTCATACAAATGTTGATGCAACTGATAATTGAAGGATTTAAATCGATGTTTTTTCAAAATTTTCCTAGCAGAGTCCTTACTTATAGCTAATTCGGCGCCAATCTGCCTTGAGGAAATTGTGCTATCATATTGTACTAAAGCTAATACATTAATTTCAGTTTCCTCATTAATAATAAATGCTTCTTGGTCTTCGTGAACATCAGGCTCAGTTCTTAATTTTTCTTCAAGCCACTGGAAATACCTTCTTGACGGTTGCTGCCTTCCTGAATATCGCTCTAAATACAATCGTTCAGCGGCATAAGAATTTTTTAAACATTTACCATAAATGAGAAGCATGTCAATTTGTTCGTGAATAACGGGGCATTTTTTGAATATTCCACTAACTGATTTCGATTTCCAAACCCTTTTAAAATGGCAGAATCAAAAACACTACTTCGAACGTCAAAATAATATGGGTAGCAGCGTTCGTGAGAGCTCTCGTTTCTTTTTTGTTTCATTCCAAAATACATCTTAATCAGCCTACTTGTTAATATTTTGGTTCGAATGATTATTGCAATGGAATGATTATTCTGAATAGCACAAACATTCCATAGGTAGATATTAGAATATCTATGGACGATGGCACAGACCAAGTACGTTTATGTTCCTATTTAACCTAGAACCTACAGGATATAATTTATCATTCCACATTATTTTTAATGTTATTTTTGCGTATGGCGATAATCTGTTTTGTTATTTGAAGAATAATAATTGGATTTTTTGGTATTTCATTTCAAAAAATTACTTTCTATCATTAGAAAGGAATGGTTATGCTGAATAGTACAGGCAAGAAAAAGTTGTATGTTCCTATTTAAGTTATGGACCTACAGAGTATTGTTTTTTTCCCAATTTTTCCAATTTTTTTTTGGGGGATTTTTATAACGCCGACGAATGAAAATAAAATATCACAGTAGTAGCAACTGTTATCAAGTGACGTATGATTTCCATAGCCAACTTTTCAATTTTTGGCTTTCATTTTGCTTCCATGGCCTACTCGGTGAATTTCAATAATAATTTTTTTCTGATTTAGTTTCTGGTTAGATACCAACTTGTGATATGTCATTAGAAAGGGAATTGAATGCTGAATAAAGCGAAAAGAAAAAACAATAGGGCTTCCATTTAAAATAAGAAAGTTGATGTTACTTCCGGTCAGACCGGAAGTTAACTTCGACATGTCAATATGCTCAAATTCTAGCACCTATGTCATTATATCGACGCTCCAAATTTCACAAACCTACTTCATACATTAACTGAGATATTCCGTAGGCAATACTTCCGTAGCCACCCGGTAGATATTCCTATTCCCAAATGCGTTTCGGAAGTTCGACGCATACCTGGTTTGGCTTCATGGTATAGGCGATTTATACCAAACTTTTTAACCCTAACAGCCCCTTTTTGCGATTTGTTGCGCAAGAATAAAACCTTCAGTTGGAGTGCAGAATGCAATGAAGCCTTGAACAAGTTGAAAGAATGTCTTATAAGTGCACCGGTATTATCGTTCCCTGACTTTTCACTGCCCTTTGTAGTTCACGCAGACAGTTCGGGATATGGCCTTGGCGTTGTTATAACGCAATCGCATCCTGATGGTGAGAAGGTGATATGCTATCTATCTAGGTCTCTTACTCGACAAGAACGTAATTACTCTACCACTGAACGTGAATGTTTGGAAGTTCTGTGGGGAATTGAAAAACTAAGACCTTACCTTGAAGGATCCCATTATACGGTCATCAGTAAAATCTCCTACTGGTCGACTGGCTCGTTGGGCTGTACGTCTTCAACAATGCAACTATACCATTATTCATCGAAAGGGGAAAGAACACGTCGTTCCAGACATTTTATCTCGTGCTGTTCCTATTGTTGATACTCTCAATTCTTCTTGTCCAGATGAAACCACTTCATCTTCTGTTGTTAAAGGCGATAAATGGTATCAAAGAATGTGCGAGGGAATATCTAAGTCACCACAAAAATTTCCTTCATGGCAATTTTTCCAAGGGAAACTCTTCAAAAATATAACACCTCGTATCCCAGACTTGATCATTGATCATTGGAAGGAAGTGGTGCCTCGTCCTCAGAGGAAATCATTGATTGAGCAAATCCATTCTGTATTGCTTCATGTTGGCGTTTTCAAAACTTTTAATAAACTGGCTGAACAATATTATTGACCAAAGATGCGTTCTGATGTAGTTTCTTTTATTCGTCAGTGTAAAACTTGTCACTCCATCAAGCCTGAGCAGAAACGCACTCCAGGATTAATGTTATCCAAAAAAGTATCAATATCTCGCCCTTTTGAATTACTTTCTGCTGATTTAATTGGTCCCTTATCCAGATCTCGTTCTGGTAATCAGTATATCTTTGTCGTGTCTGATTGTTTTAGTAAATTTCCACTCTTGTTTCCTCTTCGCAAAGCTACAACGGCCGCTATTCTTAAAATATTGGAATGTTATGTTTTTTCAATCTTTGGAACTCCAAATTCAATCATTGTAGGTAATGGTTATCAGTTTCGTTCTAAATAGTTCGTTAAGTTTATAGCCAGTTATGATATAAGAATTCAGTCTGTAGCCTTATATTATCCTCAAGTAAATCTCGTTAAGAGGATTAATCGAGTTATCAAACCTATGTTGAGATCGTACCTATCAGAAGATCAAAGAGGATGGGATCAACGTTTGAGCCAAGTTGGTTTGGCGATTCGTTCATCGAAACACGAAGTAATGGGATTTTCTCCTGATTTTATTGTGTTTGGACGAGAATTGCCGTTCAAAGGAGATAACCCACCTCCAAAAGAGATTACTTTTGATCGATCTGCGCTTATTCAGGAACGTGAGAATGTCTTTGCCAAATTATATGCTGATGTGAAGGTCAAGTTAGCTAAAGCAGCTAAAGCTGAAACAGAATAGCAAGACCTATAATCTCAGATGTCGTGATGTTCAATATCATGTTAATCAGCTAGTTTGTAGACGGAATCATGTTTTATCTGACGCTGCAAAATATTTCAGTGCTAAGCTGGCACCTAAATTCGTCGGTCCCTTCATTGTTTCTAAACGGGTTTCTTCTTGGACTTATGAACTTGAAGATGATTCTGGTAAATATTGCTGAGTTTGGCATGTGAAGGATCTTAAAGCTCATCCACCTGATGATGAATCATAATTATAATGATTGTCGTTTAATTATTTGGGGTGAAGGATGGTCATCCCTGGCGTATGCCTAAAGATATTTGGACTTGGTACAGTCCCCATCTAGTGGCTGAGAGTACCTTCGTTGTTATTATTTTGTAAGGTATTTTCAGGTCCAAGGCAGTAACATCTCTGTTTGGGTTATAGTTGATACTACTGGAAGGACATTGGTTTGTTTGTTCTATTAAGTATCCTATGTATCAGTACCCTTAAGTGTTTTGTTGTGAGTGGCTGAGAATAAAAACATTTGTTGTTATTATTTATGAATTTGTTTTTGGGCTCATGGCAATAACACATCTGATAGGTTCAAGGTTTGAGTTACAGGAAGAGCATGTAGTTTTATTATCTTTCATGTCTTCTTTGGTGAGTATTTGGTTATGAGCTTGAACTCTGGATATTTTTGTTGAATTAGTGGTTGTTGTGTTTATCGGTACGTTTTTTTTTGGATATCTATCTTAGGTTGGTCTGTCATATTTTGGCTGTTCTCTTATGGTAAATTTTTCTCTTCCATTTTTGTTGGAATGGCAGCTCCCGTAATGCTGGACGATCCTTGTGGTGGATTTGGCTTGCGGGGTCGGTTTGGCTGTTGGAGTTCCAATATTCTTCTGGACATTATATTGGTATAACGACGAGTTCGCCATGTCTGATGTCCTTGGGGTTTTTGCTGGAGTTTCTTCGGTGGAATCGGTTCAACGGGTTGAATCCACCCCACATTGATTTTTGGGGGATAGGAAATTTGGAGGAGGTTTTCGATCGGGGTTTAATCCTCCCATTATTTATAGAATTTCGCTAGTGTACTAAGATACCAAACTTAGGCGGTTTGGTTATGCCTTTTAAATGCCTTTTCCTTTTTCTTGTATTGTAAGAGACTTGGTTGTGCCAGGGTG
This sequence comes from Chrysolina americana, assembly GCA_958502065.1. NCBI lineage: Eukaryota > Metazoa > Arthropoda > Insecta > Coleoptera > Chrysomelidae > Chrysolina > Chrysolina americana. The sequence goes on from OY293412.1 coordinate 40,219,414, forward strand.
CGAGCATGGCTCAGTCCGGCAGCCTGACATGTCTTAGAGGATCCAGCGGAGATTCCTCCGAGATCGAGACTGTTGAGCAGGGTCCATGAAAGGGTGAACTTTGGGGGGTGTCATTCAGCTATCGTGGAGATCAAGGCCGGTCATCGTGTGAAGCTCGCCTAAGGGCGGTAGGACGATGCTACTGGGGGATCTTGAGCTCCATGGATTCGTCGCAATTGAGGAACATCTCCGAATTGAAAATATCAGATAAAGTCTGATGGCTTCAGGAGAGAGACAGAACTTCAGTAGAAACCCCTTATGCTCTCCTTAATTTAGGCGGATATCTGTGACAGAAAACAACTACTTCCCTGGCAAATATCACGACGAACGTTGAATTAAATCTGACAGATATCTGTACAGCGTTCTCCCTAGAATCTGGGAGACAGCCACAAATGCTTTCTGTATCAAGTAGCAGAATCCTGTCCGACATGATCAAGGACTTAATCACTTACATACCGGTTTCGAGGTGTATTGCCTCTCTTAAGGGCAAGGTAGGTCCGACAACATTTACAGTCGTCGACGTCCTTGGTAATGCCTTGCAATTCACTGATACTTGAAATGATTCTCTGAAGTGGATGCGGAGTCTCGTAAGAAGACAGTCACAGCGACATCTCTACAAAACTTCAGAAAGCACTCCAAACTAACTCGGGGTAGAGTTTGTTTGAAAATATCAGACAAAGTCTGATGGCTTCAGGAGAGAGACAGAACTTCAGTAGAAACCCCTTATGCTCTCCTTAATTCAGGCAGATATCTGACAGAAATCAACTACTTCCCTGGCTAATACCACGACGGACGTTGAATTAAATCTGACAGATATCTGTGTAGCGTTCTCCCTAGAATCTGGGAGATAGCCACAAATGCTTTCTGTACCAAGTAGCAGAATCCTGCCTGACATGATCAAGGACTCAACCACTTACATAACGGTTTTGAGGTGTATTGCCTCTCTTCAGTGCAAGGTAGGTCCGACAACAGTTACAGTCGTCGATGTCCTTGGTCATGCCATGCAATTCACTGATACTTGAAATAATTCTCTGAAGTAGATGCGGAGTCTCGTAAGCGCCACCTCTAGAAAACTTCAGAAAGCACTCCAAAGTAACTCGGGGTAGAGTTTGTTTGAAAATATTAGGCAAAGTCTGATAGCTTCAGGAGAGAGACAGAACTTCAGTAGAAACCCCTTATGCTCTCCTTAATTTGGGCAGATATCTGACAGAAAACAACTACTTCAACAAGATCTCCGAATTGTCGGGACTTTATGGCCTAGCCATTTTCAGCTTGGCGGAGCTATATGTCACCCCAATTGAAGTGAACAATTGGTTATTTATCAATTTCCTATGAATTTATTCTTGTTTCCACACGTGGGTTCTTGTGGGGTTTCTCTATTCCTGCTGTACTGAGGGGTACTGATGGTTAGTCCATCCTTCAACTGGGGGGCGAGTGGTATCAGGTATATCGCCGGCGCAGCAATTCTTTCCAGCAGCGAAAAGATTGCCTGATCCGAGTTTGGTGCCGAGCGGCCATCCTTCTCTTTGCTTCAAGTGGAGAATTCCAGCAACGACTCATAAGTACCAGTTTAACAACGTGTTGTTGACTGTTTTATCTCTAAATTAAAATTATCGAATGAAACTGGGAATTTTTTTTGCGAGTACAACAAACTTGTGGCGAATTGTTGTGATGCGTTTCAAGCCTTGTGAATTTATTTTTGCGAGTACAACAAACTTGAGGCGATTTGTTGTAATGCGTTTCGATTGTTGTGATTATTTTTGTTTGTTTGCGAGTACAACAAACTAAGGCGATTTGTTGTCATGCATTTCAAGCCTTGTGATTATTTTTTTTTGTGAGTACAACAAACTAAGGCGATTTGTTGTCATGCGTTTCAAGCCTTGTGAATTTTTTTTGCTTAAACAACAAATTCGAGGCGATTTGTTGTCAGAAATATTAGGTCTGTTTTTTTTAAGAGTGCGCATAAATTTCCCGACTTCGGTAAATTCCTTTCAATGTAAGGGGGGAATTGTAACATTATTATTTTTCCACTATCAGCTACTCAGAGTTTTAGTTATAAAATTGAATTCGATTCATATTTATTAGACTGATGCTTGAATTTGCCTACCTTAATAAAATCTGATTGTCATTGAAATATTATTTCTTCCGTAGTGTGTTCACTTTGGATATATTTACAGCCATTTCGCATCTTTATCTATACTCCCTCCAATTATTTGTATTTTCTGCGCTGTATATTGTCAGAAAACAGCTGTTCAGTTCAGTGACTGTCGCTGGGGCATAGATCACTTTTACAGGTAGATACGACTTCTCTGAGATGTATCGGTGGAAATTACCTTAAAAGGCCGTCGGTGACTTGAATTTCAAGACTCCATATTGTGGACGAATTCTCGTATGTTTGAGTATTAGATAATGTTAGATAATGAAATTTTGCACGGAACATTTTAGAATCCTTTCTTGACATTTGGATACTTCGAGGAATTAAGTTACTTGGCAACTCCACTAAGGTTCTTGATTTCGGTCTTAATAAAGAAGAAGAGAAAGTCTCTTCTGTCTGTGTCATATGTGGAAGTGATGGACATTTTCAGTTGAATATTGATTATTGATTTCTGCAATCATCCAGTTAATGGGATTATTCTTTCAACTGAATTAATGTTTTCCGTACTTATTCACGTCGGTGATTTGATGGAAAATTGATTAATTTTTGGAAAACATACCCAATAGGGGATTATAACTTCACTTTCTAACTACATATTCTTGGGGTAAGCAGAACCCCCTAACTTTATCCTTTGAGCCTTTGGCAATTCGGTTTATTTTGTAGGCATGAATTTTGGAAAAGCATGTAAATCAAGCCTGACATCGTTGACCCTTTGACTAGGACTATGATATGAAATAACAGCTGTAGAGAAGCCTTTTAACAGGATCTTTCTCGCAGTTAGCACCAGGCCTTCCTAGGCAAAGGTATGAGGTCTAGTCAAGTTGGTATCAGACAGTCGATGATTTCATTTCAGGGTCTTTTGTATCGGTGAACTTATCATCATCCCAGAGCACTAGCCGTCTGGGGGAAAACTCATCTTGGTGTTGGCATCCTTATTGTATATATATATATATATATATATATACCGGGTGGCTACGGAAGTATTGCCTACGGAATATCTCAGTTATTGTATGAAGTAGGTTTGTGAAATTTGCAGCGTCGATATAATGACATAAGAGCTAGAATTTGAGCATATTGACATGTCAAAGTTAACTGAAGAATAGGGCCAACAATATGAGTTCCAACTATTCCTGCCCAAACATTCACACCAAATCTCTCCTGAAAGCCACCTTGGATTATTTAACAGGAATAATACAAGGTAGGTACTGTACTTTATTTGGATTATTGTCGATAGTCGAAGTGTAAAGTGCTAAAAGTGTGAACGGTCTTTTGTTTTAGGTACTGGGCGATAGAAAACGAGCACCGGTTTCGACTAGGTGGCTTCCAGGAGAGATTTGGTGTGAATGTTTGGGCAGGAATAGTTGGAACTCATATTGTTGGCCCTATTCTTTTTCAAGGCCAACTAACCGGAGAGAGATACTTTAATTTTTTAACGAATGAAATTTCGGAATTCATTAACAATCTACCAATGTACTTCCAGGAAGATGGCGCCCCTCCGCATAACTCAAGAATAGCGAGAAATCATCTTCAAAATCGCTTTCAAGAGAGACTTATAACAACCAAGCTAGAAGTAAAAATTCGTAGAGCTTTCCAAGATATCACGCACCAAATGTTGAGAAACGTTTTACATGAAAATATCACCAGAGTCAATAAATTTATTGACGCTGAGGGAATGCATTTCGAACATTTGTTTTGAATTAATTTTATCTTTAATCCTATCAATTTGATTTTTTTTTCGATAAATCTGTTTTTTTGTTATTTGAATAATAATAATTGGATATTTTGGTATTTCATTTCAAAAAATTACTTTCTATTATATCATTAGAAAGGAATGGTTATGCTGAATAGTACAGGCAAGAAAAAGTTGTATGTTCCTATTTAAGTTATGGACCTACAGAGTATTGTTTTTTTCCCAATTTTTCCAATATTTTTTTGGCGGCTTTTTATAACGCCGACGAATGAAAATAAAATATCACAGTAGTAGCAACTGTTATCAAGTGACGTATGGTTTCCATAGCCAACTTTTCAATTTTTGGCTTTCATTTTGCTTCCACGGCCTACTCGGTGAATTTCAATAATAATTTTTTTCTGATCTAGTTTCTGGTTAGATACCAACTTGTGATATGTCATTAGAAAGGGAATTGAATGCTGAATAAAGCGAAAAGAAAAAAAAATTGGGTTTCCATTTAAAATAAGAAAGTTGATGTTACTTCCGGTCAGACTGGAAGTTAACTTCGACATGTCAATATGCTCAAATTCTAGCACCTATGTCATTATATCGACGCTGCAAATTTCACAAACCTACTTCATACAATAACTGAGATATTCCGTAGGCAATACTTCCGTAGCCACCCGGTATGTTCAGATAGGTTTCCGCGGTCAGATATTTGAAAACTGAAAGTTCGGGTTGAACCGCGTCTAGAATTTGTTGGAATTCGACGTTTCGGCTCCGATTTTGGAGCCATTTTCAAGAACTGAAATAGAAAGAAAATTAATGAAAGGATAATACGTAATTCTACGCTGAGGTCTCAATCTGCCTACTCCTCAGGTATAATTACGTTAGATTTTTGTGACTTGACGTCGGGGTCTCAATCTGCCTACTCCCCATGTCTCGTCACTGGTTCTCTCTAAGGTCTCAATCTGCCTACTCCTTCTAGAGAACTGAGGAATTGTGGATTAAGGAACTGTATTTATAGTGGATGTGGCTGTAATGGCCGTGTGCAATGTATTGGCGCGAGGTGAACTATGGGCAGGAACTGAATTGGCGCTAGATGAGCTGTGTGCGGGAACTTGGTTGGCGCTAAGTGAGCTGTGTGCGGGAACTGGGTTGGTGGGAAATGAGTTTATACGTGCAATGAGGTATTGGGAAGTCTACGTCCGTCGTCGCGAGTGTTGAGGCAATTGGGGCGCTTCTCTATCTCAAGGGCTTCTCGGATGATCCTGGTTTGCAGAGTTTTCTCGGTGGAAATTGTTTTTGTGTTTTTGAAGTCTATTTTGTGACCTGTGTCTTCTCGATGTTTATAAAGTGCGGAAGTGGAAGATGCCTGACGCACAGCAAGTTCGTGTTCGTAGACTCTGGAAGTTACTCGTCTGTTAGTCTGGCAAATATAAGTTCTCGGGCAGTCTGAACATGGTATTTCATATATACCTTGAGAATCGTTTGGTATTGTGTCCTTGGGAGATCTGAGGAATTTGGATATTTGGTTGTTGGCCGTGAATATTGTTTTTATCTCGTGTTTTCTCTAGATATTACTGATTTTATCTGTCACACCTTTGATGTATGGTAGGAAAGCTTTGTGTGGCTGAATACTCTCTAGTGGATCGTTCGTTTTTGGAGGACGGGTCAGTTGATGGCGGATAGACTTGTCAATTAGCGAATTGTTGTAACCATTATAGAGTAAGGCTGATTTCAGTTTGTCCAGCTCTTGTGGTCTATTCTGGTTGTCGGTAAGCTGAATTGATCTGTATATCAGGGAGTTCAATACGGAGTTTGTTTGTGCTGGATGGTGATAAGAGTTTGCGTGTAGGTATCGGTTGGTGTGGGTCTGTTTCCTGTGTACTGTGTGGGTGAAAGAGTTGTTGGATTTCGTGATGAGAACGTCCAGGAAAGCTAGGGAGTTGTTCATTTCGGTCTCCATTGTGAATTTCATGTTGGGATGGATATCGTTTAGGTGATCTAAGAACGTGTTTAAGATTTCGTAACCATGAGGCCATATGACGAAAATGTCGTCAACGTATCTGAACCAGCAAGTAGGCTTGTGGTCAAATGCTTCTACAGCCCTGGTTTCGAAGTCTTCCATGAAAAGGTTTGCATGGACTGGAGAAAGGGGGGATCCCATGGGAGCACCTTTCACTTGTTTGTAGTAAGTTCCTTGGAAGAGGAAGTACGTGTTGTTCATACAGTGATTGATGAGGTCCAGGGTGTCTTTTGGAATTCTGTGTTTAGTTTTGAGGATTTCTAGCGTGTCCGTTAGGAGAATGTTTGTGAAGAGGGAGACAACATCGAAGCTCACTAGGATATCGGTGTTCTGGATTCTATAGGATTTGAGAAGGTCTAAGAAGTGGAATGAATTTTTCACGTAGGATGAAGCTTCTTCTGCTCGTGGCTGAAGAGTACTCGCCAGATACTTGGCCAGGTTCTGGGTTGGTGATCCAAAGGCACTGACAATAGGTCGGAGTGGGATATCAGGCTTGTGTATTTTTGGAAGTCCGTAGATACGAGGGGTGCGTGATGACTTCTCTCTAGGGATAGTGGCTTTCTTGGTTTCGGCTGGTAGTTTAGAATTATTGATCAGATTCTTGGTCTTCTTTTTGAGGTAGGTTGTCGGGTCTCGTTGGGTGATCTCATTCGAGTATCAGTATCCATCCCAACATGAAATTCACAATGAAGACCGAAATGGAAAACTCCCTAGCTTTCCTGGACGTTCTCATCACGAAATCCAACAACTCTTTCACCCACACAGTACACAGGAAACAGACCCACACCAACCGATACCTACACGCAAACTCTCATCACCATCCAGCACAAACAAACTCCGTATTGAACTCCCTGATATACAGATCAATTCAGCTTACCGACAACCAGAATAGACCACAAGAGCTGGAAAAACTGAAATCAGCCTTACTCCAAAATGGTTACAACAATTCGCTAATCGACAAGTCTATCCGCCATCAACTGACCCGTCCTCCAAAAACGAACGATCCACTAGAGAGTATTCAGCCACACAAAGCTTTCCTACCATACATCAAAGGTGTGACAGACAAAATCAGTAATATCTTGAGAAAACACGAGATAAAAACAATATTCACGGCCAACAACCAAATATCCAAATTCCTCAGATCTCCCAAGGACACAATACCAAACGATTCTCAAGGTATATATGAAATACCATGTTCAGACTGCCCGAGAACTTATATTGGCCAGACTAACAGACGAGTAACTTCCAGAGTCTACGAACACGAACTTGCTGTGCGTCAGGCATCTTTCACTTCCGCACTTTATAAACATCGAGAAGACACAGGTCACAAAATAGACTTCAAAAACACAAAAACAATTTCCACCGAGAAAACTCTGCAAACCAGGATCATCCAAGAAGCCCTTGAGATAGAGAAGCGCCCCAATTGCCTCAACACTCGCGACGACAGACGTAGACTTCCCAATACCTGGAAGCCTCTCATTGCACGCATAAACTCATTTCCCACCAACCCAGTTCCCGCACACAGCTCACTTAGCGCCAACCAAGTTCCCGCACACAGCTCATCTAGCGCCAACTCAGTTCCCGCCCATAGTTCACCTCGCGCCAATACATTGCACACGGCCATTACAGCCACGTCCACTATAAATACAGTTCCTCAACCCACAATTCCTCAGTTATCTCGAAGGAGTAGGCAGATTGAGACCTTAGAGAGAACCAGTGACGAGACATGGGGAGTAGGCAGATTGAGACCCCGACGTCAAGTCACAAAAACCTAACGTAATTATACCTGAGGAGTAGGCAGATTGAGACCTCAGCGTAGAATTACGTATTATCCTTTCATTAATTTTCTTTCTATTTCAGTTCTTGAAAATGGCTCCAAAATCGGAGCCGAAACGTCGAATTCCAACAAATTCTAGACGCGGTTCAACCCGAACTTTTAGTTTTCATATATATATATATATATATATATATATATATATATATATATATATATATATAAGTAGTTATTTTGTGGGGTTGCAGCTGCTTTTCAATCAAACTCTTTTTTACTTTATTGTGAGAGCTTTCGAAATTATTTAATTTCTTCTTCAGTCACTCTAAAAGAATAGGTATAACTGTATATATATATAATATATATATATATGATCAAGAACAATATAAATATATATATAAATATAAATTAAATTTACTGAATGAATTTAAAAAAATTAGATAATAATATAAAATATATAATATATATATATGATCAAGAACAATATAAATATATATATAAATATAAATTAAATTTACTGAATGAATTTAAAAAAATTAGATAATAAAATCCGAATCATATTTATATATATAAATAAATGTGAATATATGCAAATCTGAAAATATAGAATTATAACTAAAAAATATATACTTACATAAATATAATTAAATATGATTCGGATTTCTTCACTCTGACATCATTTTATTATCTAATTTTTTTAAATTCATTCAGTATATGTAATTTATATTGTTCTTGATCATATTTCGTGGTTTGCTAAATATCCATTTCTTAACTTTTTCTTAAATAGGTCTACAGAGTTCAATTTTCGTATGTCATTTGCAATTTGATTATAAAGCTTAGGACCTAAATAATATGATGACCTTCGGACGGTAGTTTTCGATACTTTGGGAATTGTTATTGAATTGGATTTATATCTCGTAGGATATTCGTGATTTATTGATTTTTACTAATAATTTTTTTCTGTTCCACTATAATATTGAATCCATATAATTGCCTTACATCTAATATTCCTGTAATGTTATATAATTCATCTGTTGCAAATGTTTTATTTTTAGCATGAATAATTTTCAGGGTCCATTTCTGAACGATTTCCAATTTGTGGATATAGGTATCGTACGCCCCTCCCCAAGCTCCTATTCCGTATCTCAGAAGTGATTCCGCCAATGCATGGTACATTACCATTAGTTGATTAATATCAAGGATTTGTTTGAGATATTTGAATTTTGGTAAAAGTGATCTAATTTTTCTAACTAATTGATCTATATATATTTGCCATTTCAAGCAGTCATCAATAACTATTCCCAGGTATTTGATATGATTTGTTTGCGAGATTTGGACATGAGCTGATCTGTATATTTTGTAGTGTTGTGATTCTCTGTTTAGTCAATGCAAATGGCATAAATTTGTTTTTTTCAAAGTTTATGGTTAATAGTCTTGAGTCAAACCATTTTTTTATAATTTTAAAGTCCCTTTCTGCTATTTCTCTCAACTCCTCCCATTTTTCAGCACGATAAAATATTGCAGTATCGTCTGCAAAAGAGATAACTTTTCCTTCTATATTCTGAGAGAATAGACTACTTAAATATATATTAAAAAGTACTGGCCCAAGGACAGTGCCTTGCGGTACACCATATTTTATTTCTTTGAATTCGCTGTCATTGTCATTCACCCTAACACATTGCTTACGTTCATTTAAGTAGCTTCTGAGTAATGTCAAGCTATTGCCGCGGAAACCTACATCCTCAAGGGTTTGAATATTTATAATATTTATTTTTTGATGACCAACAGTATCAAATGCTTTGGCCAGATCTACAAAGATACACATACAAGGTTCTCCAACATCATGTGCTCTGTAGATATTTTCTGTTAGCTTGCTAATTGCATCTTGTGTAGACCTGGCTTCCCTAAATCCAAATTGGTTTGTTGATAAAATGTTATATTTTTCAATATATTTTACAATTCTTGTTTTCAAAATTTTTACCAGAATTTTTGTTAAAATGGTAATAAGTGAAATTGGACGGTAATTTACACATTCTTTTTTGATTTTTCCTTTATATAGCGGCTTTATCACTGCCTGTTTGAATTTTGAAGGCCATTTTCCCTCTTTCAGAATTTTATTATATAATTAGTACAAGGGTGGAACAATGACAAGGCTTTGCATGCCATCTATTCCAGGTGATTTTTTTTTCATTTGGTTTTGAAATTAGGTCCTGAATTTAAAACCATGCGTTTTTTTTCAATATAATTTTGGGGCCCCTGAATCGCTATTTTCTCTGAATCGGTTAGGATTTCATTATTTTGTGTCTTGATACTTTCTATTGCATTTGATTGTTTATTATTTCTTTTGTATGATTCATTTACCACCTTCCAAAGATTTTACATAATTTTTATTTTCATTAATTTTTTGTTTGAAATATTAATTTTTTGTCTTTTTTATAAGCGTATTCAATTTATTTCTATATCTTCTGAATGTTTCTAATGCGTTTCTATCATTTTTGTTCATTTGCCATGCCTTATATAGTCTATCTCTTTTTTTTATTGAATTTATTAGTCCTGCCGTTAACCAATTTTTTCTTTTTTTTTCTTTGACTCTGATATATATTGTATTTATTTTTTTTATTTTTTTATTTATTTTATATTGTTTTGTATTTTGATAATAAGAATGGTCGTTTGTGTTTCTACATCATTGCTATTGTAAAATTCTCCCCATGTTTCTGTTCCATACTTTTTTTTAAATTTTTCATATCTAATATAGATTTGCTGATTTGTTTTCTATATTGACTAGCTTTTTTCGTTTTGAATTGAATTATTGTTGAAAAATGATCTGTGATGATTGATTCAAGTAAAATTCCCATAGACAACTATATTTTTAGAGAATATATGATATATGCAAGACCCTTCATTCTCTTGTACTCTTGTTATTTTATTTATGTGTGATATAAACCCTTCCTCATACATGATATTCAAATACTCCTGACAGTAATTGTCATCTGACAAAATATTAATTTTTATATCACCGATAAGTATATTCGTATGTTTATTATTCGAGTTTGAATAAAAAAGGACATCCTGAGGGAGACCTATATATGCAATGTAAGGTAATCGATCGGTTTTCAACTTGTATATTAACTTTAATCATTGCTTGGTTGTTGATTTGTATTATGTCACTTTCGTAACTCAATGATTTTCTTATGAAGCACACAACTCCATCATTTTGATTCATTTGACCCTCACTATATATCATATTATACCCGTCAAGTGTAAATAAATCCAAGTCCATAATTCTCCAAGTTTCTGTTAGCACAAAACAATCAATTTTTGGCATATTTCTTGGCAAAATTTGAAATTCTTCGAAGTGTTTAGATAAACTTCTGATATTAGAGTGTAAGATCCTAAATCCATTTATAAATAGTTTTTCATTACAAATTTGCATATCCTGCATAATAACTGTTTCAGGTATATCATCCCGAAATTCCTTTATATAACGATCCATCTTATCTATTCTGAATATTAACAATAAATGTAACAGTACCAATTTTTATTAAAAATAGGGTTAATGAAAATGAAGTAAATAAAATAATAGCAATTTTAATATTTAGTACGATAATTTAATAGTAATGAATTAGATATTATTGCACTGACCTATTCCTTTGGAGGTTTTGCGACAGGTTTTCTAGATCTTAATGAAGGTGGCTCAGTACTATTTTTCTTTATATGGTATCCTGATGCCTCTCCACCATTAAACTTTCTTTTGTTTTTTTCGAAATCCTCTAGTTTCCTTTATTCTTTGCCTTGGCTTGCACTGAATGTATCATGAATGTCTTCACTTTCTATTTCCGCCTCACACTAGGCTACGAACCTCGTTAGAAGAATTCGATGGCCATGTTGCATATACGGCTGGAGAATAACATGCAGTGACATTTTTTTTGTTGGCTTGACAACACTGTAATTGTTATATCACTGGAGAGCTATATACGACTGCTCAAAAAGCCTTATTAAGAATAAAAATAAATACAGAATGACTGCAAAATGTTTCGGAGGAAAATATGTGATTGAAAAAATGTACATGGGGGAGGCAAAATGTATCAGAGAAAAATGTGTCATTGGGGAAAATTATATGGGGGGTTCGAATATGAGATATTTATAAACAAATACAACGGGGTTGAGAAATATGTTGGAAAAGAAACATGGCGGCTGTACGGTAACGGGGTTCTAGCCTTTCCAAATATGATACCAATGAGGAACGTTTACATGGTGTCTCAAAATACATCATTCAAGAGAAAAATGAAGGTGCAATGAGGCTCCAGCGTTTCAACGTAGGATCTCAATGAGAAACGTAATAGGGTGCCAAATACGAAAAAAAAATTGGTTCATAGGGTCCAGCGTTTCAACGTGCAATCCCAATACAGGGTGTCTCAAAAACTTGGCCGTTTGACAGGGGTCTAGCGTTTCAACTTGTGATCCCAATGGGGAACTCATATGGAATGCCCAAAATACAGCATAGTTTCAACGTGTGATCCCAATGGGGAACATGTATATGGTGTCTCAAAATACATTTTTTAAGAAGAAAAAATGGTAATTCAATAGCGGTTTAGCGTTTCAACGTACGATCTCAATGGGAAACGTATACAGAGTGTATCAAAATACATTGTTCAGGAAAAAAAATTGGTGGTTCAACATGCAATCCTAATACAGAGTGTCTCAAAATGAAGAATATCAGAAAACAACATAATTACTTATCAGGGGTCTAGCGTTTCAACATACCATCTAAATGAGGAACGTATACAGGGTGCCTCAAAATATGGTATATAAAAAAACATGGTGGTTCGACGGGGTTATCGCGTTCCAACGTGCGATCTCAATGTGGAACGATTACAGGGTGCCTCAAAATACAGCATATAAGAAAAAAAAACATGATGGTTCAACGAAGGTCCAGCATTTCATTGTGCGATCTCAATACATTGTCAAAATATATCGTTTGGGGAAAGAATTGACAGTTTAAGAGTGTTCTAGCATTTCAACGTGCAACCCCAATACAGGATACCTCAAAATACATCAAATAAGAAAAAAACATGTCGATTCAACTGGATTCTAGCATTTAAACGAGCGATCGTAACGTTATTGAAGAATATATGTACAGTACCGTTTCGATTCAATTATTGATAAATATACGAATTAACGAAGTTTCGGAACTTCACGAATCATCGATGAATAAGCACTTTCGGTTTGTACGAACTGGGAATAAAAAAGTAATGGTGAATTCGAGTTGGCCACATCGAGGAGAGTCCAAGTCTACAATAAGATGTCTACTTTCGGTTTTCAATTCCAGTCGTCCGATTTCGATAATTTTGGCATCTATGGATTCGTCTCGATGTCGAGAAACATTTTTGTTCAAGGAACTTATTTTCCGAAGCCAAAAGGCCATAGGAGGCTCGCTTCGTTATTATGAAGATACAACGGTGTGCGGGTACTTAAACAACGAAAATTTCATTGGAGATCCGAAAAATTATTGAATACCGAAGAATACTAGTATGATGCTTTGAAATGATAGCAAACAGACAACCGAGAGCTCTGTGAAATATTCGAGTTTAAGTTATTAAAACACACTAAAATTATCTAATTTTGGACAGATTATTTATAAGCATTCAGTTGATCAGTACAATAAAATTCAATTGTATGGAATAATATGAAATACTGCAGTTTGAACTATGACAACGAATACTAGATCAACATCAAAATATGCTGAGATAAAATTACATCTTCTAGGTGAGAGCTTTGATATCTTTGGCATCTCTGAGACTTGGATGAAACTGTAAACGGGTATATATCAGAAATTGTAAGCTTTGACATTTCTGAGACTTGGATGAAACCGGAAATGGATATATCAGAAATTGTAATACCAGGATACCCATTTGTTCATAATTTGAGAGGTAGTCAAGCTATTGAAATGTGATGGTATGGTGAGCATGTCCCATATCAACATCAGTGTATGGCTAACAAACTTGAATTTTTTGATTGAATTTCATTTGAATGTCCTTTCGATATAGTGTGTCTCCGAACATTGACAGAGAGAACAAAATCTCAAAAGTCTGAATCTGGATGGATATCTACAGGCAAGTTATTTTTGTAGAAAAAAGTTACAAAATGGTGGTACTGCCATATCTATTAAAAATCCAATCAAATTCAGAGCATTAGATCTACAAACGTTCAATAGTGAACAGAACTCTAAATTTTGTAGCATAAAAAGTTAAAACAATATCCTCACTGTATACCGATCTGGCAAAGGCAACTTTGATTTATTCTTAAACAATTTTGGTTGTCTATTGAACCACATAGTTGAATTTAATACTAAAATGGTGATAACTGGGGATTTCAATGTGAATTTCAAAGATATTTCAACTGCTTTGAGTGAGTGATTTTCAATGTCTACTTACTTCCTTTGGATTGAATTTCATTATCCACGAATTTACAAGGATCACATCAGTTAGTTGCATTGATAACATAGTCACCAACTTAGAAAAAGTCTATTGAGAGCGGAGTTTCTGAACCTTGAATATCTGATCATCGTGCCCAATACTTTGTGATGAAATCTTTGTCTGAAATGTCTAGTCAGAAATCAGTTTCTCTAGTGATGAACAGAAGTGGATTACTAAGACTGAAACAGACCTTATCATATATTAGATGGGATTTTTGCGAAATCTACCAAAGTGTTGATACTCTAGCTTCCAATCTGGTAGACACTTACAGTAACTTAGTCAAGAAAATATTTTCAATGAAAATCCATACTTCCATAAATAAAAAGTCTCCGGTTGAATGGTTTAATGATTATCTAAAACAATTAAGAAAAACTCTTTCAAATCACAAGCTCATGGCTGATATAACCAAAGATTCTGCAGATATTGAAGCTTATAATAACTTCAGAAACGAATACAATTTACAAATAAAAAATTCAAAAAAGCAGGCCTATCATAATTTTATCACTTCTTCCGAAAATAAGTCCAAATCATGTTGGAAAATAATTCATTTTGAAAGAAATAAAAACAAAACCTGTATTCTTACCAGCGATATATCTTTCAATACTTTCAACGATGTCCTTGTTGAAATGGCCGATAAAATCATAAAATTTCTTCCAATAACATCAATTATTGATTTACTCAACTTCGAGAATTTTCCTGCACCTAGCAGTTAATTTTTTCAGTTCCAGTTACTGAAGAGGAAGTTTTGGATGTGATAAGGTCACTAAAAAACTAAGTGCTTAGACGCAAATGAATTAAATAGTGATGATTGAGGAAACCTCCAACATCATATTGCAACCCCTTACCTTAACTAATCAATCTAATATTCACGTCAGGTGTATTTCCTGATGCATTCAAACTGGAGTTATTGCCCTATTGGAAAAAGATGATATTTCACTTGTCGCCCTACGACGCAGGCTGTTTTGATGTAGCGATGTAGTAGTATTAGGGAAGTGGCTTTGACTCTAATAGTAGTGATAGACAGCCCCTTTGGGATATAATTAGAGGAGTGTAATTAGAGTGTAATGAGAGTGTAATGACAGTGTAATGAGAATGGTTAATTACCTGTCATTAGGGAGATGTACTTAGTATTATTACAGGTAATTAGCGTGTAATTGTATATAACTAGATGTACTTAGTACTATTGTGTGTAATTGGGGTAATACACTCTAATTACACAGATGTACTTAGTACTATTGTGTGAAATTAGGATGATTCATGTCATTCACCACTCAAGTACTTTATTTATTTATTTTTCACCAATTTCTCTTTTATATCAATAAAGAAAGGAAAACGAAATAATCAAAAATAATACATAATATATGGATGTGGGTGTGTGTGTGTGTGTTTCATCAATATCTGCTATGAACTGTTCCATCCAATGCGTTGTATGTTAGAAATGTATCATGAAAAATGAGTGCATATACTTTGGTGTTGTCTGGAAACTTGACCTTCCTGGTTTCAAACTCGAGTTTTATATCAATAGTTGATGATTCTGTGGAGTTCGGTTGGTGTGAGCAATCGATGACGAATAGTGGATTCTGTCGAAATTCTCCAATGTCCATTAGAGGTTCACTCATATCTTTGTCATAATAACTTCGTTGAAAGTTCTCATATACATAATATGCTGAAGTATCGAGTTTTTAATTGAAATCCAAATTCCAGCGTTCATACGGGTATACTTCAGAGTTCAAGTACACTCGAATATTATTACTATCGGCAGTTGTGAATTTTGTGATGTCTTTTGTTCTATCTTCAGAAACTTTGGAATCCAATGATTATATAACGAGGTGTTTCAAGGGCATTGATTATCTTGATCGCCCATATGTCTGAAGATGTGCCACGTAGTGATGGAAGTTCATAGAGATCCCACATGCGATACACCAACTTAATTTTTGCATTTAGACCACTTTTGTTGATTCTACTCAAAAGTTTGAGTTTGTGCTTGTCTTCGGGTACTATATGTCTTATTTTCCATTCGATTTTATTGATTTTGAAAGATCGAGCAATGATCAGAATCAATTCCAGTTTGGCATTCAGTATACTTTTGTTGTAATCTTCAGCAAAACCCGTCAAATATTTGAGTGGTAATTTACCACTGGATACATGACTGGTCGTATCCAAGATATCCTGTTTGACTTCCAGTGGTCAATAATGTATTAGCGTGCGATTTTCCAAAAAAAATCATGGTTTCTATTGTGGATGTTATTCCTGGTTTTCGAACAATAGTTCACCACCCATTTCATAGCGAATTTCATCAAACAGAAAAGCAATAGCATTGTTGGACAGATAACTTTGTTTATTCTCGTCGTTGGGGGTGAATTTTCCCTCTATATAAATGGAACTTTCAGCAATGTCAAGTATCACATCTTGGTTATTGATGGCAATTCGAAATTCATCTGAATTCCCGAACAATGGTGATCCATATGGTTTGTATGTGTGCGCGTGTGAACTTGTGAGGAAATGATCAAGCACTGGTTCATCAAATATATTCAGCTTCTCATTATTTGTTTCGAGCACCATTGTTTTCTTGTTATTTCTTCAATTTGAGTCCAATTGATTTCAAAAACTGAAGATTTCTTACTGACACAGTGTGTGCTAATTGTTTATTATAACGAAAACCCATGATAGTAGTTATTCGATCTTCTTCAATTCCAAAATGAAAACAATTTCTTCTTCAGTTCCGATGTTATATTTGTGATCCAAAATACGTACAGTAATGTTATCGATTGACTGGCGTCCTTCCGGGCTGATTGGCATATAAATAATATTGTGCGGCTCCTTTGTAAGATTGTATCCGGGCTCAACATCGAGATCGAATGAATAGAGAATGTGATTTTCTTCATTATTTACATATGAATCAGAGATGATATTGCATTCCAAACGAATGAGTCGAACAGTTGTAATATTCACAGGAAATGTTGATTCATGCAGCTTATTCCGTTCAAACACCAGACGATCGAATCCCAACATTCGACGTATTGAGTTTTCATGTGTCAGATCAATTTCATAATATGATTGCATTATACGTTTGAATGTTGGCTCGAAGACTGAATATGTCAACCAATTTCATATCGTCAGGCTTTTTGCCATGAAGTACTTCAGATTCAATTTTCTTTTGAATAACAACATTCAACTCTACTATTTCATAGGCACCACATGATATTCCAATGGTGTAATCCGTTCACTTGAAAATAAATGTGTGTCTAAGTCATCATTTTCAATGACCCTGATGCCGATTATGTTATTTTTTTTCGTTATGTTATTAATAGTGTTGCATCCATAGAATCCCAAGAGCCCCAAGCCATAACGAGCATTCCTGTTCAATTCAATGGGTGGTTAAAAATCTGCGCCAAGGACACTTTTTTCCACAACTTGTCACTCAAACTTGCGTGACATGACTGACGACTCATCTATGACATCACATCAATTTCGTTCATTTTTTCGGAGACGTTTCATTGAGATCCATTTAATTTTTATTGGCGCCAATATTCATATCATTTATATTGCAATAACAACAGAATATTTTTCGCGGTACAGGACCATATTTACATCAAAATCGGAAATATCGTCACTTCCATTGCTGGCATGATGTTCACTACAATATCTGTATTTTATTATTTCCGGATTGTCTTGGAGATGTTTGGGTAACTTTTCCCAAACCCATGCAATCTCATGTGGTGCACAAGCAAGTATTACTCCTTTGGGCAACTTTGAGAGCATCATTCGATCCATTTTTGTCAAGGTGTGATATTTCGAATGCATCTTGAGAGAATATCCCATCCTTTTAATAGCCTCTCGATCCATTTCTAGTGTGACATCCATTTTACGATTGGGAGAGAAATTTCAAGCACAAGTGACCGCATAAAACTGTATTGAACTTCTGCTGGCGGACACAGATATACAGAATTTTAACATACGATCCTTCTTGAAAGTAATGAATCATTTCTATTGGCGGGGGTAAATCACCAAAACTATTAAAATATGTTATTTCTCTGCCACATTTTCTATATGCCACCCAAAGTGTTCCAAATTTACAATGGCGGTCTCGCGATGGCGTGGACCTGAAAATGGTAATCTATCACGCATGAAAATGCTTCGAAAATATGGAATTTTTATTTTCTTGGCATAATATTTGAGGTCGAGATCGATGAGAGGTATTCGAGGAAGGGAATCAACTAGATTTTTTGTGTATGGTTTCAATAGAGTCCCAGTCCTTTACGATAGGGTTTGAGAAATACACCACTGTCACTTTTACCCAATGCAATAGCTTCCATTTTCTTATTGTGACGATTCGCTTCCATCAAAGCAACTCTACTTGATTTGGCTGAATTTACAGCTTTGGTGATGCCTGAAATGGCACCTGCTAAACTTCCGAGAGCAGACAATCCAGCAAAAATTGGAATCAATGGTAGAATTCCACTGACCTTGGGAATCGGAATTATGCGAGGTGTGCGGATTTTTTTCTTCCCACCTGCAGCTTTGAGATATTTACGTGCCGCTTGCAGTGGCACTGTGGTAGCATTTTTTCTATTATTTGTTATGAATTCATCACCTACAGCGTTTCGTAATACATTTCGCACTTTATGAACCACACCAGCACCGAATGCAACTTTTCATATTTTATTTTTTGTTTTCTTGGGATTATTTTTATTAGCATCCACACTACATCCCATACCGAAACGTCTCTTTGTTCTCATAATGTTGGTTACTAGTAGAGCAGCTGTCCTTCCACCAATTCCAGCGTCCTTCGATTCAACCAAGCTGTGTATTCAAGATATTTGTCTGATTTATGTCTCGATGTGAGATCAGTTGGATATTTCGAATATTGAATGTCGTGACATTTACACGCAATATCCAATTTATTAATACTGGGATCGTTGCGCGCTAAGCCCTGTCGCAATTTTGTACCTGGTCCACAATATTGATAACCTCCAGGTAAATGTAGCTCGAACGGTAGTTTGTTTATTAAGGTATTAACAAAACCACGACCTTTTCTTTGTTTCTTCCACTAACAGTACGTCCGTATCGTTTCGTGGTAGCCATTTAAATGAAATGTCCATTACAAGTCATTGCTTACATAGTCTCTGACCACGGCACGATGCGCATTGTACAGCAGAAAGAAAAGTTTACCGTAGACAATCTAGATGAAAAATTCGGGTGTGGATTGAATAGTCAGAAATCATTGCGACATGGCCCACTACTTCCATCATCTGTTCGAGGACTCATAATTGGACCATCAAATTGTGGAAAGAAGAATGCAATGATTTCGCTTTTGACTCACCCCCAAGGCTTGAGATTTGCAAATGTTTATCTATATTCGAAATCATTCAATTACCCCAAATATCAATAACTACGAAACGTTTTGGAACCCATAAAGGGGTTAGGTTTCTATACATTCAGTAATAATGCAGAAATAGTGGGACCATCCGATGCTAAACCAAACTCCGTCTTCATATTCGACGATGAGATATATGAAAAACAGGATATCATAAGATCATATTTCTGTATCAAGGACAAGGATGTCGACTGTTTTTATCTTGCACAGACATATTCACGTGTACCCAAGCAATTAGTGCGTGATAATACCAATTTCATTGTAATATTCAAACAGGATGAGACCAATCTACACCGCATATTTTCTGGTCATGTATCACCTGATGTAACATTTAATCAGTTTCAATTTATGTGTATCAAATGTTGGGATGAACAATATGGATTTCTTGTCATCGATAAAGATAGAAAAATATATGAAGGTAGATATCGTATGGGATTTGTAGTTTTATATATCCATGACATTGCATTCGAGATTCAATTGATTGTTGAATTCCATAGAGGTAACTATATTGGAAAAATAAGCAAAATGAAGATTGATAATGATTCAACTGCTGAAAATAAGGAAATGAATTTGAAACGTCAATTGGTTGAGACAACAGAAGCTATACTACAGAAATTCAACTCTACCAAGAGTGGAAATATTGAAAATCGGATGACACTCGAAAAATTTTATGATCCCATAACGAAACCATTGAATGTTCTATCTTCAGCTGCTACCATGAAACCACCATCAATGATGTCAATGAATCAAGCCAACTTTCTGTCTACTCCGATACATGCTATGAGTACTCCAATAGTAAAAAATCAGTCTTTTGGCAGTATATCTTCTGCTGACAGTGACACAGATACAATAAAAGATGAAATAGGGACCACGTCATTTGAAACACCTTCGTCTTCTCGAATCAGTTCATCGGATCTGGACTTCTCTCCCTCCAACCTCGAAGACGTACTGGAAAATCATTTGAAAAATGTCGAAAATAAAAATGTAGCATATGATACAATATATGGCATACGTTCGGATCCTATTACGCAAAAACTAAAAATGGGAAGTCTCGAGGTATGTTTTCAAAAAAGTGGAAACATTTCGTTTTGGAATGCTAATAAAGTGAAGAAATTTGAATGCCAAACTAGTGCAGCTTTATTTGATATGATATTTTTGAAAAATCCACATGATGTCGATGATGAGGAAATTCATCAAACATATGCCAAGATATTAAAAGTAACGAATGCTCCATATAAACAACACCAATTGAGGAATGGTTTCAAACATACAAATTCTAAAAAAATTCGTGAAGTCATCAAACCATTGTTATAGTCATCACATTATCCGATTAGAAGTCGAACAAAAGATGGAGCTGGATTCAATTGAAAAAAATCCTGAAAACATTTAATCGCAAGCCTGTAAATTATGTTACTGGAACTCACCTAAAGAGTTAACGTTAACGGCTATTGATGACTTCAAAGTCAGCTGGCCATACAGAACATGACAATGAAATAAGTTCGATAATTGAGGAATTGAGGTATAATATATTGATGCAATTACAAAATATTCATCAGTTTGTCCTCATTATTTGATGCTATAATATTATAGAGAGAAAGGATGGATAATGAAATAAGTGATGTGACACGACAAGTTGTTAATTAATTACATAAGCTGGCAAGACGTCATTTTCCCAGAAGAATGACCACAATCAAAGGTTTTGCAGATTTATGGCAAACAAAGTATATCGATATATTCTTGTGGTGATTGATTGCTACTCCAAATACCTATGGATAGTACCCGTTGAAAATAAAACAGGTGCTGCTGAAACCGATGCAATGGCAATTGTATTGAAAGAAGCCAAATATTCTAGAAAACATCTACGAAGCGACCAAGGGAAAGAATTTTTCAATAGTACTTTCTTATCTCTTATACGAAAATAGAACATCAACCATTATTTCACATCCAGTACAATGAAGGCTGCCATAGCAGAAAGAGTAATTCAAACAATAAAGACGTGGCTTTACAGAGAATTTTCAATGATGGGACATCACAAATGGTTAGATATTCTACCTATATTAACAAAGAAATATAACAATAAAATACATCTTACAATAGGTATGAAACCCGTCGATGTGAAGTCTAGAACAAAAATAACATTCAAAAGCTCCAAAGGAATGGAAAGAATGAATGCACATACATTCCACAAGAAACAAAGGACAACTAAATTCCTAATTAATGATATTGTGCGCATAAGCAAGTACAAGAATATTATCGAAAAGGGTTAAACTGCCAATTTTACAACAGAACTATTCAAAATTGTAAAAATCAACCAATCACATCCCATTACTTATATGATTGGAAGACATGGATGGGAGCCCGATTAAAGGATGTTTATATGAATTAGAACTATTAAAGACACATAATCGTGATGTATATTTAGTTTAAAAAGTATTGAGAAGAAAAAATAATAAACTATATGTAAAGTGGTTCGGCTTTTCCAGTAAACATAATTCATGGATAGATAAAAGTGCTATGGTTTAATATTCTCATTTAATTGTATTACATTTTATTTTCAGTATAACTATTAATGAACTATAGGAAAGATACAGTCGGCTTTTTTCCTTTCTCACACGATTGAACTGCTTTTATCACTTATCCCCCATATATGTCATATCATAAAGTATGGTCGACTTTTAAAGTTCTCCAGGTATGCTTGAATAAGTATCATAACTGTTTCTTTTCGCCAATATGAAGGTGTGCCGTTGATTGGTTTGGCAAGGATGAAATGAAATACTTGAACAATGATTTGTAACATTTTATTTGACGTTGTATGAGACATTATAAAATCATTTTTCTATAGCAATACTGGGAATCACCAGGCGTAGTCTGTCCGATGATTGATTCCAACGTTTGGGATGTTTCTTCTCCAATACCACAACTCTTTCTTCTATGACATTTATTGCAGCCTGTAGAGCTAGCTGCAAGGGTAAGTGATTTCGTTTTCTCGATTTATTCATCGAGAAATTAACGGATCACACAATCATCTCCATCAACAGGTTCTCCAGTATTCTTGATTCTTTTTCCCTGCATATCATATTGCCCATCTGTTGTCAACTTGAAACCGATACCTGCAGGTCCACGTACAGTTGATCCATTTCCACATTTTCTATTACGTCCAAATTTATCTATAGCTCTATTCATCCTTATCATAAAGTTACTTTCACAATGACAATTTCAAGAAATAATTTTTTTATATAACCATTTAAATCGTTGATACATATTTTATTATCCCAAGTGTACAGAAAAGTTCAAGAAAAATATTCAACAAAAACCTGATGCAAGATATATTTCATTTATTCAATAAAAAGGATTGACATATTTGGTTTTTGATTTCCATAATTATAGTAATAATAATACATTTCACATAGGTCTACATATTTTCGCCCTAATACTGAGTCTGTTTGAAGATGGTCAAAAGGATTGGCCATCTTCAAACAGACTGTTTTACTATAACACGAAACAATATTTGAGAGATAAGAAATTGTGAACCAGGAATATGAATTTTCCAGTTGTGTTAGTGGAAAGAAACGTTTGGGTATTCTGAATGCTATCATTCCGCCAATTCAGTATCCAGTAGTGTAATAAGATAATCTAGTATACTCTCAGGATCCATATTGAATTCGTCAAACAAAGATTCAATCATCATATCACATACATGGATATTTTCATTGGGGTCGTTCTGATAAAACTCAATATCACTATGAACCCAAGAAAGGGTGTGGGTTGTATTAGGAATAATGAATCGCTTATCGTCAGCAAATGATAGTGCTACCTTATTTTTCATTTCCGTGTACATATCATGTGAGATACTTCTGAACGAATTCATCTTCCTAAATATTTTTCCTCCATTTTCGACAATTTTTTTGTAATCATCATGAGTCAATTGATTCTTTATCACAGACCTTTTTACACCCTTGGCTCTATTCACCTCGCTTGCAACAGACTGTACATGGTATGCAACAGACTGTACCATAAAAACTGATTATGGGATCATTGGGAAACTCATCTTTGAAATTACCTAATACTGAAGGTGTACAGGTATATTGAATTTGTTATCTACCTTATAATTGGAAGTATCAACTCTACATATATTGCTGTTGATGAAGTTATACAAATGTTGCACCTTCAGAATTAGTGAATTATGACCAAATTCTCTTTTTATAAATCCATAATTAAAATCTTACATTAAAGTCTTGGATAATTAAAAAACACTGAATCCCAAGTACAATGGTTTGTTGTAATGCACTCTTACTTTACTCAGTTGGATAGCAAACAAAGTTTCAGAAAAAATTGTACAATCTTTGAAGTTTGATTTAGCAATAAGAGCAGCCGCCCCTAATTTTCTGTGAATATTTTGTTAATGTGTGGCAAATCTTACATCTATCCCATTATCTACATTTTCCATCTTCTCACCATACACTGAGTTGACCATCAGTTTATAAAAATCTTTTTCAGACTCATTGGTTGAGCTATTACGCATTTGGGCATTGAGATCAATGTAAGGTTTCATCCAACATGACTGTTTGAATCTGAGTACCCTGTGTGTGCACATTACAATCAAACTATTGTTGATTGCCTGTTTCAGGTTTTTATAGTGCGCTATGTACTTCTGTTTATCACGCACGTTTGGTATTAATTTAGGGGTTTTACACTTGGAATTTGGTGGAATCATCCTTTCTACCAGAAATGGGAGATCGGCATGATGATCATGCAACTCTTGTGGATAATGAATATCGACTTCGAGGACGTATCCACATGAATCATCATCAGCTATACCCATTTTATGTAAATTTGAGGTTTCTTCTTGGCTTAACCATTCGAAATCGTGGGTAGGTAATGACTGTGACATACTATGACTATAAAGATTAGTAGCGTCTAAATATGAGATGAAATATGACGGTTCGTTGGGGTTCAAATCGGGAAAAAACTTATTATTGGCTAAATGCTTTCTTTCACTATATTGGCTTATGCCTCCGCGTATCCCCTTTTTGAAAAAATGTAACATATCAATATCGATAAAAAGCTCCAACTCGATAATAGTATATTTCAACATTGCATCCCAAGATAGACCTGGTGCACTGAAATATTGAGCTGGGTCCAATTTATATGTATTTAAACATATCCTAAAATTTTCGAAAACATCACAAAGAAACAATGTGTCAGATTTTAAATATAAGACCGAATATTCCCCCAAGCTCTTAAACTCGAATAAATTCCAAACATGTTTAGCCCTCAAGTAGTCTCTATCGGATATATGTTCTTCATTTAAGTTGTCATAAAATTGATTTCTGTTGGGTAAAGTGGTAACATCCAATTTATCGATATTGTTCACAAAACAATAAGGAAAAATACCTTTCTTTCTCATCAAATTGAATATATCTAAATCGGGAAAATATTTGGTAAATCTTCGGTTAGACTGAGCATCTGCATTTCAAAAAAATTGTTTTGCAACTTACGTAGTTTGGTCTCCTGAACAAACAATCCAAATGAAATTTTTGGCGGTGACGACTATTTTCGGAGATATTGGTCCATTTTCTTGGGAAACTTCACCATTTGACAGATTAAATGTCGTTTATGGAAAATACACGAAATTTTATTCTCTTTCAATCAAAACACCACACACACACTCATTTACTTGGTTCAGTACTTTTTACTGGAAAAACTATTATTTTTTCAAAAAATCACCATTCTTCGAAACGTAAACAAATCAATGAAATTTGATTATTGAACCCTTAATGTCTGCTTCTTTGTGTATGCAATGTTGGCAACGGATTTGTTTGTTCGGGTTCATTTGCGCTGTTGCTAGATTTATTTCAGAATTATTTAATTCACTACCACATGAAATATTTCAGAAAGTGAGTAATGAAAAAATTAGTGGAAAATGAGATGATGACATCAACTGCACATTCAAAATGATTCCAAATGAATGTACAATGCAGACTGGCTCAATGTAAGAAATGTGAAGGATCACGGAAACTATTTTTTGCATGTGCGCAAACATGTATACACATGCGCACACATATGTTCGCAAAAACAATGGCATTGTCATGCGCACACACAAGGGCATTAACATGCGTAATTGATGTAAATGCATGGAGAAATTCAGCGTTCGGCTGCAAAAAATCATGGCGGCGATGAAGCGGAAGGCAAAAAACATGGCGGCGATGGCGGAAGTTATGAAAAAAGCGTCACTGCACAAAAAAACATGGCGGCGATGGAGCGGAAGGCAAAAAAACATGGTGGCGATGGAGCGGATGGCAAAAAAACATGGCAGCGATGGCGGAAGTTATGAAAATAACGTATCTGCAAAAAACATGGCGGCGATAGAGCGGAAGGCAAAAAACATGACGGAAGTTATGAAAAAAAAAACGTTCCTGCAAAAAAACATGGCGGTGATGGAGTGGAAGGCGAAAAAACATGGTGGCGATGGCGGAAGTTAAGAAAAAAACCTTCCCTCACGTGATTTGCTGGGAGCAACTGGCTGGAAGAGAAAAAACGTCACGTGATTCGTTGAGAGCAATTGCCTGGAAGAGAAAAAAAAATGGCCGCCGCCTTAATTGACAAAACGTCTCCGCGCGCTATAGTCGTAAACAGCGATAAGCCACATCTGGTGTTTACACTCTCTCCAATGAAATTATAAGAAATACGATTTGACCTTGGACTTGTTTACTGTCTCAGATGTTGTTTTTCCAGGAAAATGATGAGTCAGCAGTGATAAGAGAGTTTAGTTTGAAGCCAAATTGATCGATTCAAGGCATTTTAAGTGTCTCACTCTAACCCATGGCATTGTATATCTGTCTTTGTTTGTTCGCATTTATTGAAATGAATACGTTAATTTTTTCAAATAAAAAATTATACTTCAGTGCCATGGTAATATTCACCATCTTTGTTCGAATTGTTAAATATGTATCTTTGTCGAATTGATTGCAACAGCTTATACAATGATATAAAGATACAAAAAACATAAATCCATCGTAGGCGTCTGTAGGGCATCTTGACGTCATCGTCGTTACTCGGGGCACTGCAGGCATCGTGCGAGGGATCACCTCCTCCACTACCTGAGATGCTGGCGGTTGCAGCAAAAACCAGTCAGTTTCTTGGCAAGTTTCAGCGGGTGGTGGGGACATGTTTGCTAAGTCGTAAAAAGCAACGTTTGGTCGTCCTACCTCCACCACACCCATGCGATACGATTATTTTGCGAAATTACCTGGAATTTTTTGGCGGGTGCGAAAAATCTAATATCCAAGCCCAAGTGTTTGAGAGAATGCATGTTTCTCACGAGTGTTTATTTCGATTGTCAGTTGTTTATATTAGCATATTCGAATAATTGATATATTGAAATCCATCAGTTTTCGTGAGTACACCCTGTATAAATAGTCTCAAATCGCTTCATGAGAGCTCGGTAGGTAATAATCGAACTTTCAGACATTTCATTCATATATGTACCATGGTATATATATTTTATTATCAAAATACTATGTGAATTTTTGCCAAAGAATCAAACAAACTTCAAGTATTTATTCGCATATAATTTTAGTTTCTTTACCATCTCGATATTCATATCTATGCATGGTCAACGATTTCAAGCAGGTAGGTATTGCTGACACAACAAATTAATAATCCGAGTGGCTTGGACGTTTTAAATGCTCGAGTTCATATATATTTGACATTGCTGTTTCCTCAAAACGCCATTATCGATGATTTTTAAGAAAATTTCGTATTCCAAGAATTTGTTTGCAAAAATTGGAAGTTGAAATATGTAGCGAATTTCTTAAGTGTTTGTGAATAAATTTGGTACAGAAATTTTTTTATCACCATATTTGCGTTCCAAAGAATTCTCGATCATATGATGATGCAATCGAACACCTGAATAAACAAAACCAATCGGATTTTGAGACCAAAGCACTCGATTCTAGGTCTGTATGTCACATCACTTTATACCGTTGGATTTTATGTCTATCTCCCTTTGCATTCATCATTTGAATAGAGCTTGAAACCGAATAGCTCGGAATATTCTGGAAATTAGAGTCTGATCACGTCATACCTGGATTGGAGGATGATACAGCAGCACCTATTAGGTAAAAGCTAAACTAACATCACGATAATAATTGCCACTTATCGATTGCATTTGCGAATTCATACAAAGTTGAATACTGAATAGTTGAAATAGACATGAGTGAGAGATGGCGTGGAAATACCTTTGGGAAATCACCATAAATTTTTGAGTGAAATTCATGCTTTTTTTAAATATAATTGAGTTCGTGAACAAGATTTCCGTTTTTAAAAAAAAAAAGAGAATAACTTCGAGAGAACACAGTATCGAGATGACTTGGAATATTTTTGAGGGAAGTCTATGTTAATTCAAATGGGCAATGATGGTCTCGTAGTGACGAAGTCCGCATAAAAAATAATGCGGTACTGGACTTGGAGTATTTCAGGGCAGTAATCGAGTTCGTGAACAAGATTTACGTTTGAAAAAAAAAAGAGAATAACTTCGAGCGAACACAGTATCGAGATGACTTGGAATATTTTTGAGTGAAGTCCATGTTAATTCAAATAGGCAACGATGGTCTCGTAGCGACGTGGTCCGCATAAAAAATAATGCGGTACTGGACCTGGAGTATTTCAGGGAAGTAATCGAGTCCGTAAACGAGTCCTCTGTCGAAGAGCCAAATAACTTCGAGCGAACACAGTATCGAGATGACTTGGAATATTTTTGAGTGAAGTCCATGTTAATTCAAATGGGCAACGATGGTCTCGTAGCGACGTGGTCCGCATAAAAAATAATGCGGTACTGGATTTGGAGTATTAAAGGGAAGTACTAAAAACACTATCATTGACAGGGGTACAAACTTGAAAGGGTGGTTCCAAGAGATATAAATTGTCGAAATCATTGGAACAGAAAAGAGATTACACACTTAAAAAAATTGTTAGTTTGGAAGTATAAGTATATTAGTGAATATAGCATTGAAAACGGTTCATCTTTCATCGAGCATCCAATGGACATTGACACCTCACCAGCAGTTTGGCTGTCATCACCACCACCGACAGATGGCGCTGATGTTTCTTCACAAGGATGAGTGGGCAGATGACACTCCGCCCACTGTTTGGGTATCATCATCACCACCACCGACAGTTGGCACTGATGTTGCTCCAGAAAAACGACAAGTGAAAGGTGACATGAGCAGCAAAGTTACCACAGATGCCATAAACATAGACTCACAGAATGAACTAAGTGTATTGTTTATACCATGTAGACACTTGGTGTGCTGCTCACAGTGCGCCATCACGTGCGATACATGCGTAGTTTGTAGATCGTCCATCAATACTTTTATGAAAATATATATATATATATATATATATATATATATATATATATATATATCTCAGAATATTTTTGATTTTAATTTTAATTTTACTCGAAAATACCCTTTCCCATTTTTTGCTTCAAAAACATGTCAATTTTTATGAAAAAAAGTATCACATTTTATTTATATATATATTATATATATATATATATATATATATATATATATATATATATATATATATATATATATATATATATATATATATATATATATATATATACATGTAATTAGTAAACATTATATGCTGAATAAAACAACTATGCTAACAATATTTAAGAGTATTTCTCTCTATTTTCCCTACGCAACCATTATCCATCAGTTCCCAAAATTTCACCATTTAATACCACAGTTTTCTGTGGGAAATTGTTACATTTTTTTACAAGAAATTGACCGCTTTTCTAGAGTAAAAAATACCCTTGTGGGGATGAAGAAGTACCTTATTTGAGGTAAAGATGTTTCTTTTTGGAAACATCAGTGCCATCTAGCGTTCTGTATGGATATCACTCTAATCGGTCAATCTACCAGTTTCATTAAAAAAATTAAATTTTTTGTGCAAGAAAGTGACTCTTTTTTGAGGTGAAAAAGTACCACTTTTTTATTTAAAAAAGTGTAATTTTTTATGCAAATACTGTCACTTTTTTTATGCAAAAACTGTCACTTTTTTATGCAAAAACTGTCACGTTTTTATGCAAAAAAGTGTAACTTTTTTATGCAAAAAAGTGACTGTTTTTTTCCCTGAAAAGTATCACTTTTATTGACATGGTGGAAAAAGCTGAGAGAAAGCTGAGTGATTCACTCAGCCACTCAGCTCTCACTGAAAATTCTTCACTCAGCTTTTACCGCCATGTCAATGGAGGTGTCACTTTTTTTCATTCAAAAATACATATATTCTTATGGGAAAACGTAAATTTTTTCGATAAAAAAAATTACCGAAAATTGACATGGTGGAAAAAGCTGAGTGAATGCTGAGTGACACAAAATTCACTGAAAATGCTTCACTGAAATCCTTCCACCATGTCAATTTTGGGTGTTTTTTTTATCGAAAAAAGTGTAATTTTTTTGCATCAAAAAAAGAGCACGTTTTTGCACCAAAATTGGCAGAATGACTCAATCAAAAATGTGCTGCTTTTTTGCATAAAAAATGAGCATGTTTTTTGAAGCAAAATATGATGAATAATTCAATCAAAAATGTGATACTTTTTTGCATAAAAATTGACATGTTTTTGAAGCATAAAATGGGAAAGGGTATTTTCGAGTAAAATTAAAATTATAATCAAAAATATTCTGAGATATATATATATATATATATATATATATATATATATATATATATATATATATATATATATATATTTTCGTAAAAGTATTGATGGACGATCTACAAACTACGCATGTATCGCACGTGATGGCGCACTGTGAGCAGCACACCAAGTGTCTACATGGCATAAACAATACACTTAGTTCATTCTGTGAGTCTATGTTTATGGCATCTGTGGTAACTTTGCTGCTCATGTCACCTTTCACTTGTCGTTTTTCTGGAGCAACATCAGCGCCAACTGTCGGTGGTGGTGATGACAGCCAAACTGCTGGTGAGGTGTCAATGTCCATTGGATGCTCGATGAAAGATGAACCGTTTTCAATGCTATATTCACTAATATACTTATACTTCCAAACTAACAATTTTTTTAAGTGTGTAATCTCTTTTCTGTTCCAATGATTTCGACAATTTATATCTCTTGGAACCACCCTTTCAAGTTTGTACCCCTGTCAATGATAGTGTTTTTAGTACTTCCCTTTAATACTCCAAATCCAGTACCGCATTATTTTTTATGCAGACCACGTCGCTACGAGACCATCGTTGCCCATTTGAATTAACATGGACTTCACTCAAAAATATTCCAAGTCATCTCGATACTGTGTTCGCTCGAAGTTATTTGGCTCTTCGACAGAGGACTCGTTTACGGACACGATTACTTCCCTGAAATACTCCAAGTCCAGTACCGCATTATTTTTTATGCGGAACACGTCGCTACGAGACCATCGTTGCCTATTTGAATTAACATGGACTTCACTCAAAAATATTCCAAGTCATCTCGATACTGTGTTCGCTCGAAGTTATTCTCTTTTTTTTTTCAAACGGAAATCTTGTTCACGAACTCGATTACTTCCCTGAAATACTCCAAGTCCAGTACCGCATTATTTTTTATGCGGACTTCGTCACTACGAGACCATCATTGCCCATTTGAATTAACATGGACTTCCCTCAAAAATATTCCAAGTCATCTCGATACTGTGTTCGCTTGAAGTTATTCTCTTTTTTTAAAAAACGGAAATCTTGTTCACGAAATCAATTAAATTAAAAAAAGCATGAATTTTACTCAAACATGTTTGGTGATTTCCCAAAGGTCTTTCCACGCCATCTCTCACTCATGTCTATTTCAACTATTCAGAATTCAACTTTGTATGAATTAGGAAAAGCAATCGACAAGTGGCAATTATTACCGTGATGTTAGTTTAGCTTTTACCTAATAGGTGCTGCTGTATCATCCTCCAATCCAGTTATGACGTGATCAGACTCTAATTTCCAGAATATTCCGAGCTATTCGGTTTCAAGCTATATTCAAATGATGAATGCAAAGGGAGATAGACATAAAATCCAATGGTATAAAGTGAGGTGATATACAGACCTAGAATCGAGTGCTTTGGTCTCAAAATCCGATTGGTTTTGTTTATTCAGGTGTTCGATTGCATCATCATATGATCGAGAATTCTTTGGAACGCAAATATGGTGATAAAAAAATTTCTGTACCATATTTATTCACAAACACTTAAGAATTTCGCTGCATATTTCAACTTCCAATTTTTGCAAACAAATTCTTGGAATACGAAATTCTCTTAAATATCATCGATAATGGCGTATTGAGGAAACAGCAATGACAAATATGTATGAACTCGAGCATTCAAAACGTCCATGCCACTGGGATTATTAATTTGTTGTGTCAGCAATACCTACCTGCTTGAAATCGTTGACCATGCATAGATATGAATATCGAGATGGTAAATAAACTAAAATTATATGCGAATAAATACTTGAAGTTTGTTTGATTCTTTGGCAAAAATTCACATAGTATTTTGATAATAAAATATATATATCGTAGTACCTATATGAATGAAGTGTCTGAAAGTTCGATTATTACCTACCGAGCTCTCATGAAGCGATTTGAGAATATTTATACAGGGTGTACTCACGGAAACTGATAGATTTCAATATATCAATTATTCGAATATGCTAATATAAACAACTGACAGTCGAAATAAACACTCGTGAGAAACATGCATTCTCTCAAACACTTGTGCTTGGATTTTAGATTTTTCGCACCCGCCAAAAAATTCCCGGTAATTTCGCTAAATAATCGTATCGCTTGGGTGTGGTGGAGGTAGGACGACCAAACGTTGCTTTTTACGACTTAGCAAACATGTCCCCACCACCCGCTGAGGAAAGTCATTCGCAACGAAACTTGCCAAGAAACTGACTGGTTTTTGCTGCAACCACCAGCATCTCAGGTGGTGGAGGAGGTGACCCCTCGCACGATGCCTGCAGTGCCCCGAGTAACGACGATGACGTCAAGATGCCTTACAGACGCCTACGATGGATTTATGTTTTTTGTATCTTTATAATCATTGTTTAAGCTGTTGCAATCGATTCGACAAAGATACATATTCAAAAATTCGAACAAAGATGGTGAATATTACCATGGCACTGAAGTATAATTTTTTATTTGAAAAAATTAACGTATTTTTCTCGAACTGACGTTATTCATTTCAAAAAATGCGAACAAACAAAGACAGATATACAATGCCATGGGTTAGAGTGAGACACTTAAAATGCCTTGAATCGATCAATTTGGCTTCAAACTAAACTCTCTTATCTCTGCTGACTCATCATTTTCCTGGAAAAACAACATCTGAGACAGTAAACAAGTCCAAGGTCAAATCGTATTTGTTATAATTTCATTGGAGAGAGTGTAAACACCAGATGTTGCTTATCGCTGTTTACGACTACAGCGCGCGGAGACGTATCAGTCTTGGCATTATATTTGAGAGAGAATGAGTTAATAATAATTCCATCATAATTTTCTGTTGTGTGTTCTAAGAGAGTAGACATTTTTCGTATTTAATTTTTTCGTTTTGTCAATTAAGGCGGCGGCTATTTTTTTTTCTCTTCCAGGCAATTGCTCTCAACGAATCAAGTGACGTTTTTTCTCTTTCAGCCAATTGCTCTCAGCAAATCACGTGAGGGAAGGTTTTTTTCATAACTTCCGCCATCGCCGCCATGTTTTCTCGCCTTCCACTCCATCACCGCCATGTTTTTTGCGGGGACGTTTTTTTTCATAACTTCCGCCATCACCGCCATGTTTTTTTGCCTTCCGCTCTATCGCCGCCATGTTTTTTGCGGGTACGTTTTTTTCATAACTTCCGCCATCGCCGCCATGTTTTTTTGCCATCCGCTCCATCGCCGCCATGTTTTTTTTGTGCAGTGACGCTTTTTTCATAACTTCCGCCATCGCCGCCATGTTTTTTTGCCGTCCGCTCCATCGCCGCCATGTTTTTTTTTTGTGCAGTGACGCTTTTTTCATAACTTCCGTTCTATCGCCACCATGTTTTTTTTTGCAGGGACGTTTTTTCATAACTTCCACCATCGCCGCCATGTTTTTTTACCTTCCGCTCCATCGCCGCCATGTTGTTTTTGTGCAGTGACGCTTTTTTCATAACTTCCGCCATCGCCGATATGTTTTTTTGCCGTCCGCTCCATCGCCGCCATGTTTTTTTGCAGAAAAGACGCGCGCCACTTAGGGTGAAACGTTTTAAACCCCCTACCCCGAAACTCTTAGGCGAACACGTCATCTTCTTCAGCACCAACCCTCCACCAACGGCAAGAACTCGATGGACGTGGTCATCGAGAGATTCACCGTATGGGACACTGGGATACTGTTTCTGGGACACTAACACCGTGTGGAGCAACACTGTTTCTGGGACACGAACACCGTGTGGAGCAAAGCTGTTTCTGGGACACGAACCCCGTGTGGAGCAAAGATGTTTCGTGTCCCAGATATAGCTTTGTATATCTACTAACGTACTTAATGACTATGATCCATATACCTAGTATGTGCTATAACCTAACCTGACCTTACGCAAATTCAATCTAGCCTACCCGACCATATCTTCGTTTAGTTTTGTGATATATATACTTGCGTATTTCCATCGCAAATTTTTTCCATGTACGTATGAATGTTCCTCCCTTATTTTGTGATGAAGACTCATAGAAAGAAATACGCGATCGCGCGCATTTGCATCACTATTTTTTCCCATGTTTTTCAACTTTACGTACGAACATTTCTCATTTATTTCTTGATGGAGACATAGAAAAGAAAACGCGAGCGAAGCGAGCGCGCACGCCCGATATTTCGCAAATCCGCGCGCGCGGGTTTGCGCGCGCATTAACATCAGTGCTTAAAAGTAGTGATGGAAATGTGCGTGGGCATGCACATTTCCATCCTCCTTTTATTTATTATGTTCGTACGTAAAGTTGAAAAACATGAGAAAAAGTAGTGATGTAAATGCGCGCGCTGGCGTTTTTCTTTCTATGGGTCTTCATCACAAAATAAGGGAGGAACGTTCATACGTAAAGTTAAAAAACATGGAAAAAATTAGTGATGGAAATGCGCAAGTATATATAACACAAAACTAAACCAAGATATGGTCGGATAGGCTAGGTTAAATTTGCGTAAGGTCAGGTTAGGTTATAGCACATACTAGGTATATGTATCATAGTCATCAAGTACGTTCTATTATGTAAAAAGTAGTCTAAATTTTTGTGAAGCCGAACGCTGAATTTATCCCTGCGTTTACATTAATTACGCATGTTTATGCCCTTGTGTATGCGCATGATAATGCCAATGTTTGTGCGAACATATGTGTGCGCATGTGAATACATGTTTGCGCACATGCAAAAAATTGTTTCCGTGATCTATCACGTTTCTTACATTCTGCTTTTCTGCATTGTGCATTTACTTGGAAACACTTCGAATGTGCAGTTGATGTCAATATCTCATTTTTCCACTCATTTTTGCATTACTCACTCTCTGAAATATTTCATGTGGTAGTGAATTAAATAATTCTGAAATAAATTGGTAACGGCGCAAATGAACCTGAACAAACCAATCCGTTGCCAACATTGCATGCACAAAAAACCAGACATTCAGTGTTCAACAATCAAATTCCAACGATTTGTTTCGTTTCGAAGAATGGTGATTTGTTTTTTGAAAAAATAATATTTTCTTTCATTAAAAAGTGCTGAAACCAAGAAAATAAGTGTGTGTGTGATGTTTTGATTGAAAGAGAATAAAATTTCGTGTATTTTCCGTAAACGACATTCAATCTGTCAAATGGTGAAGTTTCCCAAGAAAATGGACCAATATCTCCGAAAATAGTCGTGACCGCCAAAAGTTTCATTTGGATTTTTTGTTCAGGAGACCAAACTACGTAAGTGGAAAAAATATTTTTTTTAAATTCAGATGCTCAGTCTAACCGAAGATTTACCAAATGTTTTGACATTTCTGAACATTGTTCATCACTTAAATTTGCCGCCAACTTCTCCAATGAACTAAACATAAACTTGAAACTATCAATGAACCTAATTTTTAAATAATTCTTCTTTGTTCCACTTTTTTATTTTGATAACAATGTGAATATACAGATTTAGTAAAAGAAATATATATATATTTCTTTTATGAACATATGACAATCGTATCCACTCATGTTATGACATAAAATAGGGATAAACTTGAGAATTTTTAAATTCAAATTATATACAGAGTGTACTGCTGGATATCTTTTTTTTCTCACTGATGTGGCAAGGATCACGGACCTTATCATCCCCTTCTGTGAAAAGCTTTTCACATATACCACATATGGTGGCATTATTATACTTTTCTTCCTATTCAAGGGTTTGTTTAACCATTGGTTTCACATACCTCAAATGTAGATCGTATATGTTTTTCAAATCGTCTTCGATTCGCGTTGTGAATACCTTTGCCGCATCAACGCCTCTATATGTAACGAATTTGGACAAATTATCATCGAAAGAACATTTCATCAAATATGCAAAAGAATATGGCTCATGTTTGAAAGTTTTATTCGTGAGAATTCCGGGTTCGGTTCACTTGTTTGAATGGGATTCAACACAGATTCAAAATCTGCATACACCACAAAGGGTACTTTCATCTGTTTTTCAAAATTTTCATAGTTATTGATTTTCAAATCAATTTGTGGTGTTGTTGTGTAAACATGATTACAATCATACAACTGATGGCGTAATAGTAATCGCTCTTTTGAAAAGTATACCAAACAACCATCGCAAAAATATTTTTGCTTTCCGTGAGATGAGATTTGGCTACTCACCAAACGTGAAAGATTTTTCATCCAACAATAGTGGCTATTTCCCACTTCGTCTATGATAAGCAACAAATTGACATGCCTTGTGAGTTTCTTCTGAGAGTATCGTAACGGACCCATAACTTTCCACGTGACTTTATTGTCTTCGAATTTTGATTCTAAACCGTACACATTGACTGAAATATCATTCAATTCCTCAAACGATTTGATATCATGTAATTTCATTGGAAAATTCATACCTGTTACATTCAGAGCGGTGCTGTAGTGGGGGTATGAAGACACTAGCGAAGAATTATCATTTGCAGGAAACAATGACCCACACAAAGCAGTGTTGATCATAATTCATCAAATTGACAATTGCCATCTTCCTCTCACTGAATCGTGGAAGCTTGATATAGGAAGACACACTCAGGGGATGTACCTGTTTATATTCACCTCTAGAAACAGAATTTTCTCACAGCTCCATCCTGAAAAGAATCAATTGTTAGACCTATTATTTTTTGAAACAATCATTTCTTCACAAACCTGAATCACGTCCCTCAAATTCTGATGCTTGAGCCATCATACTGTCTCGGAAGGCGTCAAATAATTCATCCAAATCAGTAGATGAATGAGCTATACGATTTTTTGAAATGAATGACTTGATATCCATCACTACCTGAGTTTGGATAATGTAAATGCCAAATGCCTCCATGTTGATCTCGACACTATATTGCAATTTGATGTTGTTTTTCAATAAATTGGCTACTTTACATCAAATTTCACTAAAGAAGGGAGCATATTCGCTATAAACGTTCTCTTCGAATACCCTGTAGTCCGACATCTGAATGCACTTTTAATAAGTTGTACTCCATCGCTCAAATTGCCACATGCATTTGATCTGTGGTTGAGCGTCCTATTGTGCGAGTTGATTTGAGAATGTGGAATATCCACATTACAGCTACCACACGTATAAGGTGTTGATACAGGAGTTTTTATCCGTTTTTTTGAAGAACCAATCTGACGCACAAATTCGTGATTGTTTTGAACCCAACCACTACTAGTGGAAGCTTCATTGTCCACTTTCACACGTTTTCTCGCTACCAACTCTCTTTGTTCCAAGTATAGATCTCCAAATAGAGATGCATTGTATATTCGTTTTGCCGATGAAGATGTGGATGAACAACTGTCTCGTTGATGCCAAAGGCGATTGTCACTTCTTGTAAAAGATTTGCATCAAATACATGGAAACATGTTTGCAAATCAAAAAAACAAGCAGCTTAATTGAGAAAACTGTGATGGAATAGCTCCTCACTTGACATTTATATACACTTTGATAGGTGGGGGTCTTTTGTTGGAAGGAGGGGATCATATTTCGAATGTCCAACATTCACGTAGACGACTATATGATATTATGCATTTGAATACGCCAATTCAAATCTCAATTTCATTCTCTATAACCCCCAAGGTCAAGCTTGTATCGGAACCAGAACCA
The DNA here is from genome assembly GCA_958502065.1 of Chrysolina americana. Taxonomy (NCBI): domain Eukaryota; kingdom Metazoa; phylum Arthropoda; class Insecta; order Coleoptera; family Chrysomelidae; genus Chrysolina; species Chrysolina americana. The sequence continues at coordinate 40,257,272 of OY293412.1, forward strand.
CCTATGTTACACTACTCTTTTCTAAAATACGGGAATCGGCTATGTTTCCCTACTTCTACAAATATTCGCTAACAATTCCACGAAATTCGTCCTTCATAGTATATCTCTGCTATCGAGTTAATGTTGAAATCGATATCACAAGAAAATAGCCCCATTTATTCATTCGAGGAATCTCAGATTAAAAAAATCTTGTTAAAATAGTTATTTACGTTATAAGTCCGATAACATATTTTTTACAATACGAGTAAGATGTTTCCGGACGAGGCGATCAGCTGAGTCTGGAATTTCGAAACGAGCACTGCCAAAGCTTACCGGACGTGTGACGTACACTTTATTTCATAACTAAATTTTGACTTATTTGTAGATATTACGTTGCAAACACCTTTCAAATCCCGTGAAAAAAAATACACTACTAGATCGGTATTTTTTTAACCGGACTAGTCCGCTGAAATTTTTCATAACAGTACTCAATGCCGTCATATGTAAAAGTGTGTTTTACGACAGAGTATGAGATAAATACTGTTTACTTCATATTTAAATGGAAGAAAATCATTATTCTGAGTATAGAATTGTTGCAAACCTTCTACACCACTAATTTCCAAATCTCTTTTATATTGACACCTTGTGCTTTTTTGAGGTTTTGATAGATGATTTCACTGTCACTTTTATCTCTAGCCTAGGGCTTCGCGAGAACAAGACCAAGAATGATTAGTCTTGGTCTCACTCTCAAAAAAAATTAATGTAGTGTTAGTCTTGGTATTGGTCTTGATGTTTCAAGATCAAGATGAGACTGGCTCAGTCTTGGTCTCAATAGTTTTGGACCAAAATGCATCTAGAAATTTGAATTATTCAATTCAATTGTCCAACAGTTTATATGCATATAATAGGTATTTCGTATTTCTCAGACTTTGACAATACTTGTCAATTTGTACGGGTGTAAGCGAAATTCATTTCACCATAAAAATGTAATTTTTTAGGAATATACTGAATTAAAAAAAACAATTTTATATTTATGTATTTATGTATTATTTTTTTTTTCCGTTTGGAATTACCCAGTCAGGCCCTGTCTCCGGAACCCCGACACTTCCGGAGGGCGCGCTGATATGTCATTAACCCCAGTAAACACTCCCCACATCCATGGGGTAAGTGATTACTGGGTCCGAGAATCATGTGCCCTGAGTAGGCGGAGTGAACCAAGAATTACGGCCTTCTGCATACGCCCGGCTAGGATTACTGCCATGTCACGGCAAGTCGGTATGATTTTTAAGTTTGAGAGCAGTGTGTCCATCATTCCACCAAGGACCCCTATTATCAGAACCACCATCTTGACAGAATGGTTTGGGTAAAGCCTGCGGAGTTCAAAGAGAAGATCTCGATATTTAATCCGTTTTTCCCCCTCTTCTCGGACGATGTTCGTTTCGCCAGGAGCTGAAAACTCAATGACGAAAATCGCCCTACTTTGATGGTCGAGGAGGACTACATCAGGCTTATTGGCTTGTATTTGCCTGAGGGTGGGGAATGTATAGTTCCAATAGATTCGGCACTTCTCATTCTCCACCACGAACTCAATATCCCCCGGAGCATAAAGCAACACCGGTGTCTCGTCTACACCGTACGAGTGTCGTAGATGGTAGTACAACACTCGTAGGGCCGCGTTATATCTGTGGATATAGGCTGAGACCGCATAAGCTGGACAAGCTGACAGCAAATGCATTATGGTCTCAGCTGCCCCACGACACGCTCTGCATCTAGTGTCAGGGACCCATCACGCGACTGCGGTAGACGAGAGTGTTAAAGACACCATCCTGGCAGGCCATTATGAATCCCTCGGTCTCCGACTTCAGCCCACTTGACCTGAGAAACGAGAAGGTCAAGTCTCTGGATAAGCCTAGGTCTTCAATGTTCTTGAAGAAGACCCCATGCATCGGCTTATCCTTATGTAGCTGCAGGAGCCTCTCACACTCCGCAGCTTTTACGTGGGCTTTTTGCTGAACGGGTTCCAACTCGGTGATAGAGTTTGGGTTTGACCGTTCAGTGTCGAATACGAGACCGAGTTCATCGGCTGCATGGGTTGCTGCCCTGAAAAGAAATGCTCCAATCCCTGCTTATTCGTGATCACATACCAAGCAGAGAAGGGGATCTGAACTCCTGATGACTTTACAGGCTCCATCCAGTACCATTCTGTTATGTAGACATTCCAAACTCAAAAGTCCATGGCCTCCCCGTTGTCTGGGGAAGTATAACCGTGGAACAGACGATTTAGGATGCAAGCTTCTATGAAGATGCATCATTTTGCGAGTTTTTACGTCGAGTTGTCGCAGTTCTTCCTGAGTCCATTTCATTACTCCAAAGGAGTAAAGTAGAATCGGAACGGCAGGCATATTAGTTGCAGCAAGTTTGTTCTTCCCCGACAGTTCTGAAGACCAGATCTGTCGGAGTTTGTGCTGATACTTGCCGCGGAGAGAGCTTTTGACAGTAGCTACCTCTTGAGTGTGGCGTTGTTCCACCCCTAGGTAAGTATAAGTCTCTTCGGCATCCAGATGATGTAGGATGCTTCTGTCTACGAGCTGAAGGTCCTCTCCGTATTCCTCGCATCGTCCTCTTTTGAGATGAATCGTGGCACATTTGTCTATCCTAAACTCAATTCCGACAGCATTCGTGTACTCTTGCACCACCCTTAAGGACTGGTGAAGGTCCTTTTCTCCGGAGGCATAAAGTTTAAGATCATCCATGTCAAACAGATGGGTGAACTTATGCCTCCGGTTGCTGGGGGTGCCGCAGTTGTATCCGCGGGTTTTCCGTAGTGCAACGGACAATGGCAGTAGTGAGATGCAGAAGAGAAGAGGGCTAAGGGAGTCTCTCTGAAACACGCCACTTCTAAAGATAACCTGCTCTGTTTGGACTCTGACTTGACCAGATGTTATGGTAAATCGAGTCCTCCAGAGCGGCATCAGCTGTTCAATGCATCTCACTATTTGATCGGGTACCGCAAGGCATCTGAGCAAATGCATGATGAGTTCATGCGATGTTGTATCAAATGCCTTGCGATAATCGATCCAGGCCTTTGAAAGGTTACGCTTATACTGCACGGAGTCCTGCGTGATGCATCTGTCGATCAGCAGGTTCTCCTTGCAGCCAGCGACCCCCTTTTTTGACCCTCTTTGCTCATATATCCTTTCATACACCGGCTCAACTGCGGAGAGTATTCGCATGTACAAGATGCGTGTAAACATCTTATAACATGCGTTCAAGCATGTTATCGGTCTGTAGTTCTTCGGATCAGATAAATCTCCGTTTTTGGGGATTAGCACGGATCGCCCCTCGACAAACGAATCCGTAATCTGCTGCTCCCCATCTAGCCATGAGTTGAAAACTCTTGCTAGATGGTGGTGGGTACTTGGTAATTTTTTCCACCAATAGTTATTCAGGCCATCAGGACCTGGAGCAGCAAAATTCTTCGAGCCTTTGAGGGCCCGTCGAACTTCTTCCGGGGTTATCGGATTGCGCAGTTCATTGAGCTCAGGCTGAATCAGCCTCCTGCAGAAAGCTTCGAACTGCGCTACGGCTGGAGTATCTACGTTGAGTGGTTGCGGAAATTCGTAAATACCCTTCCAGAAGGTTTCTACCCGATCAGCCGCCGGCAGGTTTTCCACAACACGTGGAGGCTCTTGGAATAGGCGAGAAGGTTTATCGCGGAACTTCAAGTTTTCCGCGATGCTTCTCGTCCGCCTCACTAGTGACTTTTTTGCATCCACCAGCATTCGTATCCTATCAAGACAGTGCTGTTTGATGGTTAACAGCACGCCATGATTTAGTGTGTGGTGAGCTCGTCTTAAATTTGCAGCAATTCGCCACAATGCGGTCGTGAAGGGCCTATTGGCCGCCACGTAGTCCGCCACACACTGGATACGAGACGCGTGTTGTCTCGCTGACCTGATCTTAGCTTCCATCTTGTGAATGCGTCGCTCATGCCTCGCAATCAGAGGGTTGGTATCCCTTCTCTCCATTTGGGACAGGGCCTGAGCGGCGTCATACACGGCAGAGTTGATCTGCCAGATGTCAGCCTCTTCTGAAAGGACATCGTGAATCTCCGCATCCACCCGAGCCAGTTGTTGTGGCTTCAGGGGCTTGGTGTTATGCAGCGCCCTGCTGGTTCTGATGCCTTCCATTGGTGGTATGATGCGGGCCTCCTCTACAGCCAGATCGACGCGTGGCGTATCTGCCACTTCTGCCACTGCGTTAACCGGCTGAGGAGGGGCTCTAATATAGCCTCGAACCCTAAGGTGGGATACATAATCCCTTAGGTTTTGTGCGGAAAAGGCAGCATGCTCTGGGTGTATTTCACACCACAAAGCATGCATTCTCGCCATGTATCCTCTTCGGGCGGGCTCACTGCTCTCATAGCAATGCAGAAGACTGTCCCTTAGTTCATCCGTTCACTCAAAGCGTCCGTTTTCATTGCGGTCGTTATATAGTGGCGATCCATCGTTCTGGGCCCCACCACCTTGCCTATGACCCCTAATCCGAGGGGGTCGGTTGTGGGGGCCTCTTTCTCGTCCATCGTGAACCGAGTAGTGGGGTATACCGGAGGGTTAACCCAGTATAGCCACGGCCGACATCAGAAGGAATGAGCATTCCCTCTAGGGTGCGCCATGGCTGCCGGTCCGGTTTTGCACCAGTAGCTCAGGAAAGTGGTGTCGCAACTCACCAAGGCCTTGGATGACGGTTGACCTTCCCTGCTTCCTTCCCTGCTTATGTATTATTATTATTATTTTTTTATTTTTTTTTCCGTTAGGAATTACCCAGTCACCCTGTCTCCGGAGCTCCGACACTTCCGGAGGGCGCGCTGGCGTGTCATTAACCCCAGTAAACACTCCCCACGTCCATGGGGTAAGTGATTACTGGGTCCGAGAATCATGTGCCCTGAGTAGGCAGAGTGAACCAAGAATTATGGCCTTCTGCATTCGCCCGGCTAGGATTTCTGCCATGTCACGGCAAGCCGGTATGATTTTTAAGTTTGAGAGCAGTGTGTCCATCATTCCACCAAGGACCCCTATTATCAGAACCACCATCTTGACAGAATGGTTTGGGTAAAGCCTGCGGAGTTCAAAGAGAAGATCTCGATATTTAATCCGTTTTTCCTCCTCTTTTCGGACGATGTTCGTTTCGCCAGGAGCTGAAAACTCAATGACGAAAATCGTCCTACTTTGATGGTCGAGGAGTACTACATCAGGCTTATTGGCTTGTATTTGCCTGAGGGTGGGGAATGAATAGTTCCAATAGATTCGGCACTTCTCATTCACCACCACGGACTCAATATCCCCCGGAGCATAAGGCAACACTGGTGTCTCGTCTACACCGTACGAGTGTCGTAGATGGTAGTACAACACTCGTAGGGCCGCGTTATGTCTGTGGATTATTATTATTATTATTATTGTTATTATTATTATTATTATCCCTCTATAAACAGAAATGTTTCTTGGGACCAATAAAGTCAATAAATATGGAAAATAAAATAATTGAAATAAAACGCCATAACCCATAATATTTTCCAGCAGATTTTTCTCAATATTAAGTAGACTTGAGTTCATTATTTTTCTTAGTTTTGTTAGGTTCACGATATGTACCAACTTTTATCACGTTTTTGGTTTTTGTGAATTCAATAATAAAAGAGTTTCTCATATGGTTCCAAGTTTTTTGGAGGACACTGTATACATATATACTCTATTAACTTTATATCTATATATACACATTTCAAAAAAACACCTTCAATACTAATAATGTATATTTAGGAGAAATCATAAAGTACTGAAGAAAACATAACAAACCTCTTCAGATCACTTCTTGAACTTTGAAGAAATAAAACACATATACATATATTTAAAAAAACGCCTTGAATACTAAGAATGTATATTTGGAAAAAGTCATAAATTAGTCGAGAAAACATTTTCCATCTCTTCAGACCACTTTTTGAACATTGCCTTTATTTCTTCTAACGAATGTTTATCAGCTTTTATTTTTTCTTGAGCTCGGGTAAGTCGCTTTTGTTTCATCTCACTATCTCTATTGATTCCAATTTCCAAGGCGTCCAATTTTTTTCTCATCTGTGCAATTGTCACTTTCAGAGCCGCAATTTCTTCGTGAACTTACCGTTGGGAGATTATTTTCTGCTGTGTTGACGAGTTCATAATATCAAACGTTTTAACAACTTCCTCATTGGTCTTGATACAGCGTAATATACGTTTTGCTCGATCGCACGATTCGTGGAATGGTATGAAAGAACAAAGTGATTTTACCTCGTACGTTCCAGACGTGTGAGGTATCGAAATAGTTAGCGGTTCCACACTGTTTTTCTTTTTTTTTATTCGACGAAGTGGTATCTACAGTCGATCGACGTCTGACAGCTTTTTTTTTCATAGAAATTGTGTGTGAAGATTTGTCTCGGTGACTTTAGAAGTTGTAGGAATAATTGGATTCACTTCTGTTCTAGAGGGTGCCACTTCACAACCCCTCATTATATTAGATGTCAGCTCAGGAAACATTAGGAACTTATCCAAGTCAATAGTTGTTAAATCAGGTAGACTCACTGTGTTGCAAATACTGCCCCTTCAGATCGACTAGCAGAAACTCCTTCGGTAGCAAGAAATCCATCGGTGGCAGGAACTCCGTCGGTAGCAGGAATCGGATAGTTTTCTTTCAGCATTCGCTACTGGCTCACATATGTTTGAATTGTTTGTGTTACTCAATAACAAGTCTTTTAATGTAGACATGGAACTCATTTTGAAGCAAAGTATCAAGATCGTGTATAGGCTCAAGAATAAACTTAAAACTGAATAGGTGAACTAACTCGCTAAAGAATATCTTGCAATATCATAAGTGGGTGTTACCAACTAAAGGGGGTGTTTCATTCAGTGGGATTGTTTGGGCGAACCATGAAAGGTTATTAAAACCCGCTCCAATCATGTTTTGAAAATAGACCTCCCGCATTTAGTCGTCAGTTTTCCTGAAACAGTTTTTATAATTGTGTAGTTACAAAAACAAGATCTGAGATCTTTATCGCTAGGACACCCTTGAGAGGAGACAGGTAAATTCACAGTCTGAATGGGTCAATCGCTGACAATAACAAAAGCTCTCAGTCGTCGTTGGTAAAATTCTTCCCTTTGTGGAATTAGGAAACTTTACAAAACATAATTCCGGGGCTTTGTGTTCAGATATCTGCTCGTTTTATCATTGTTCACAAATTCTCTTAGCGAGAAACCACAATTCATCAATAAATATTCTTTGTGGTATATTTTGAAAGCTCTGTCAATTTGCATCCCCGTAAAATAAATTGTAATGATAAATATATGCACAGCTTCTATGAGGCTGAATTACAGAAAAAACAAAAAAAATCCTATCTATTAGACTTTAGTAAAAATTGGAAAAAAATAACAAAACAAAGGAACATTTTTTTACGTTCAATAGCTACTCATTTTTATTACTTTGGTCGAGTTTATAACAAAAGTACGAATACAGCGACTCTTTTGCATTTTTTTCTACAAAATAACAGAATTGTTTATGATTCACTTTCAACAATGTTGCTGGTGTTGTACGAGGTGGTAAATTTTACAGTTGTTCCAGAGTCAGAGAACCTCTTCGGTAGCTACCGAATATGTCAAATATTAAAATTATTTAATAACAGCTTCTTTGGATGGAGCGTGCCATGATGTTTTCACAGAGCTACGAAATTGTGTCAATTACAGTGTGTATGTAGTACCATTACGAAAACCATATCAATCCTATTAATAAAAATTGACAAATGTGTTTTTTTCTTTATAATCCCATAAATTCAATTATGTTGGGAATTTGTTACCAAGTACATATAGGCTAAGACTGATCCATGTAATTGAAAGCCATCCGAAGGTGGTCGAGTAATAAGCAATTGCAATAGAGTATGGAAAAATCTAAATACCACTATGTGTGAACAGTATGTTTGAAGATGGCCAAACCTTCTGTTTCAACTAGAGTGTAATTGATTTAAGCAATTGAAACAGAGAAAAATAAATAAATAAAGTACTCGAGAGGTGAATGACATGAATTATTCCAATTTCACACTAGTACTAAGTACACCTAGTTGCATATAATTACCCGATATTTGCCGACAATAATAGTAAGTACATCTCTGTACTGACATGTAATGACGTGCAATTAGAGTGTATTGCCCCAATTACACACAATAGTACTAAGTATACCTAGTTACATTTAATTACACGTTAATTACCTGTAATAATACTAAGTACATATCCATACTGACCTGTAATGACGTGTAATTACACTCTCATTACACTCTCATTACACTCTAATTACTTTCCTCTAATTATATCCCAAAGGGGCAGTCTATCACTACTACTGATGAAGTCATATTTGAAGGGTCGTCATCAAGCTGTAACTTCTAATAGTTTTACTTCAAGGTTCAAACTTGCGAAGCATGGTGTTTCTCAAGGATCATTCTTGGGGCCACTTCTGTTTATTATTTATGTAAATGATATTGGTCGTTTTATGAACCCACATGTAGAAAAGGGTAGTATCAGCTGTGTCAGACTAAAAACTCCCACGTTCATAATAACTTTAATGATGAATCAGGATACAAAGTATGGATAAATTGCAAAAAGAATCTGACTCATAAATTGATTGATAATATAATACTTCAAAAAATAAAATCGTCCACATAAAATGATTCCAATAACATTTCACTTACCTTCTTGAAATGACTTGGTTGTTCAGATAAATGTTTTCTCAATGTTGCGGCGAGTAAAAATGGACTACAAGTTACTCCAAACGTTACCCTTGTTATGCGGTAAGTAACAATTGCCGGTAAATTTCTTACGTCTGTTATAGGAGATTCATATCAGAGGAAACTGTGTGAATCACGATCTTTTTCTGCTAATGAAATCTGTAGAAAAGCTTTTTCTATATCTGCAACAATTCCCACATGTCCGAGGCGAAAATTTATCAAAATTCGCAGTAAACAAATTTTCACCTTGTGATGCATCGAATACTATACGTAGTTTAGTAGTTACTTTATCATCGCGGTAAACTGGCCTATGAGGTATAAAATAAGCCTTTTATAGTTTGTTCAAATTATAAACTCTTTCTGCACAGTCATTTTTAAAGTAATCACGCATAGTGCTATCGTACTCGATTAGTTTGCTACTTTTTATAAGTTTACTCGTTAATAACTTCAATCGAGTTAATGCAATGTTTATTAGAGTTCCACGGTAACACACTTCATATCTATTATTTCTGAAATTTATACAATTATTCATGAAATGTTCAGTTTCACTTTTATGGGTATTTATGTCTTTCGTTACACCTATTGTCTCTAACTTCCAAAACTCTTGTAAATATACTGTTTCTTCGATCATTTGTACATGACACGCTGCGATATCAAATTTACCGAAAGAGCAAAGTCCGTACTAGATCCGAGTAATATTTACCCTAGTTTCGTGTGAATCGCGGTTAAATTATCCGATAGTCTTTTTTGTTATCAATAACGATATACCGTTTAAAATATTTTTCCGTTCGGTAACTATATGTGTTAACTGATAGTTATTGGCAAAGTCTTTGATATTTGGGTCATGAACTGAAGGCGTACTTAAAGAATCAAAACATATTTCAGGAACTTCATTGGCCATTATGTCTATAATATCATCACTGAAATGGGGTCTGAGTTTTACAGAAACACGTTTACAAAGTCTGGCGGGAAACCTTTCACAAGTACTTAACGTAGCTATTGAAATTTTATGAACACCAATAACGGTTAAGTTCAACTGTCGCGAAACGTATTCTTTAATAAAAGTCATTTGGCTACAACCATCGAGTACTATACGAACTAAAGGTGAAACGCTACTCTCAGTTTTGATAAATGCGCAAGCCGTCTGTATATAAACACTAGAAATTTGGCCATTAGCAATCAAACTTGTTGAAGGAGTATTTGTAACGACAGGTATATCCATGTTTCCTTCATTCTGAGTACTTTGAATATTATGGCAACGTTTTTTGTATTCTGGATCGCAGATAACGGTGGCATGTCTTCCCTTACAGTTAGAGCTTTTGATTTGACTTTTACAAAACCTTGAATTATGACCTTTCTTCAAACAACGAAAACATCTGTGATTGGATTTCAAATTTTGTTTTTATCTTGCAGACTCATTGGTCCATTGCATCTAGTGGTAACATGATGTTTTTATTGACAAAATAAACAGTTTTCTGTGATCGTCTTTAATAACCCTGCTGCTGTGCAATTTTGATTGAATTCTATACTTTTATTACTGTTAGTTTGTTTATCTTTCGTTTGCCCCCACAAAGCTTGTGCCTTTTGGATAGAATCAATTTCAAGTTTGATGAAACGCAACAGAGTCTCAATGTGTTTATCACAAGATGTTTTTTCGATATTGCCTTGAATATTTGAAACATTAGAAACTTCATTTGACAATTCTGACGTACCTTCATCAGAAAACTTTTTATTGAATTCAATTCGCATGGAATATGGGAAAATGTTTGATAAAACTGATTTAACCATCATGCCATATCGATTTGCTGATACGCCCAAAGATTATTAAGAATGTATAATTGTTGATGTTGAATTATACAATTTGCGAAGGGATAATAAATCATTCCTAATTCGTATCAATGGCAATGCCAATAATTGCTGAATATAGCTGTCAATGATAATTTCGTTCTTACCAAACTCCTCTTTTAACATATCGATTGCGCTTTGGTATCTGTTTTGACTTGATGTCAAACCATTGATACTGATCGCTGCTTGACCTGTTAGCAATGACTTCAGATAACTGAATTTTGCCGTTACATCCAATTCGTCATTATTGTGAATATGTGTACTGAATTGCTCTCAAAATGCTGGCCGAACATGCACATCACCATTGATTTTGATAAAGTCTAGTTTAGGTAATCTTACCGATCTTTTAGAGGATCCTTCGTTAGGCACTGTCGATACAGGATCTCCAATATCTCTTACCGTTGATCCGCTCTGACCATTACTTACCTCTGATGACACAAACGGCCTCATTGTTACTTTTTCTGCTATTTCTTCTAACCGGGCAATAGATTCTATGGCGGAATCGTCATACTCCAAAATCTTCCTACATTCCTCTTCCATCCTATCTGGTTCCACATGAGGTATCACTTTCTCGTTAGCACATGAAAGTTGTTCTTTCGCTGCCTTTATTCGAGCAATAAATACTTTAATTTCAGTATAGTTGATTGGTTCCTGTTGCGTCAAGTCGGTCGCACTATTTATCAGCTTCGTTAGCTGTGCTCGACAGGTTTTCCTCAACATTATATCCATCTTAGAAATGCGGTATGGGTCGTTATATCCACCACTAAAATCCCTGGTTTCAGCACCAAAATGTAAAGAAGGGTAGTATCAGCTGTATCAGACTAAAAACTCCCACGTTCGTAATAACTTTAATGATGAATTAAGATACAAAGTATGGATAAATTGCAAAAAGAATTTGACTCGTAAATTGATTGACAATATAATACTTCAAAAAACGTCGGTCATAATAGCCCTTGGCTATTAGTCTGTGTAACGTTCAAATCTGAACGTTAACTAAAATGTAATTTGCATAATCGTTGCCCACCCTTTATGAACTAATTGGCTGACTTGTAATATATCACAACAGTGGAGCGTCGAGTAATTCATTGAAATCATTTATTGAATATATTAATACATTTCAAACGATTGTAATATAATTATATGCTTCTGATCACTCACGGTACCGCTGCACCTATCTTGAAATGAATAATTTAATCGAATGAAATACTGATAGATTATACTATCTCACCTCGTATACTGTGAAACCGACTCAGCCAAGCTCCGGTCATCGTGCCGCGACCGACAGGGCCCTGAAGGAGGAAATGTCGATAAACTAGAATATAGCAATTTTAACCGTAGGTGATTAGAGTTTTCTTACCTTGCATCGTCGGAAGCATTTTACAACAAACGCTAAATATCCTTGGTCCAGAATCGTTGTTTGCAATCTGGGGTCTAGGTGGCGATTGTTCATAACCCGTTCATCAACAGAACGTTTTGAGAAATTTCGTTGATGATAAGTTGTACATAATATTATGTATATAGTTGTTAGTTAATCATTGTTAGTGTTAGTGATTATCTAATCGATTTTGTAATTACTAAGGCCGGGAGATTTTCATTACGGAAAGTCATTGAGGCCACCTATTGAATTTAACCGTGACTACTGTCCACCACTCCTCTATTTTCAACATTTGGCCAAGAAATCCAGGCATTCTTGCTCGGAAGGTGACACGATACAGTCGACCACTTGATGATTGCAAAAAATTCTTTGATTCTCAAATCACCCTTAGTAGGGATTCTTTTTTGTATTTCAGTTTCATTGGACTCTGAATTATTTCGTTTGGAATAGTGGATATTTATTTGGAAATACGAATCACTGTCAAACTCTTACGAGGGTTGTATGTGATTTTTTTGTCACCGGCATTTATGAGCATAGTGCAGACTGGAGCTGATTTAGGGAAAGGTAGGCCTTATTTATTTATTTTTCTCTATGAATACCCATTCAACTTGTACCTGACAGATGCCAGTTATTCATTTCTCTGCCAGTAGAATTTCTGCCAGAGGGTCTCATTTTTTATTGTTTTAGGTACAATAAAGGCCGATAACCACCTTGTATATTGAATAAAACTATTTTGTAAAATATATTCATAAAAAAAACCGAGGCCTGGGTAAGTCAATCTTCATATTATTTTATTTCTTTTTATGTTTTGAATGCCATGTACATTATAATTTTCATGAGAAGCCTGTCCTTCGATAGCGAATTCATGGGAGTTTCTGTTTGAAAAATAAAATATACCTACCACAGCAAATCCGTTTCGTATTCATACGCTGAACGAACTAGAATGCTAGTTTTCATCTCTTATATTTTATACGGATTCTACAAATAAATTTTCAACAGATTGAAGAAATAAGAAAATAATTATTTCGAACAGTTCACGTCACATATTTTTAGGTGCATTCGTACAATGAAACATTCTGCTTATTTCTGTTTAATTCAATACACTCGAAATTAGCGTGGCACAAAATGTCCCAGAGTAGTGTATCATATTTCAATAATTGCATTACTTAATTATGAAATGAACATGAGTTGGATCTTGACAATATTTAATGGTACCGGATGTCCCAACTTGTGATCATAGTTAAACTAATGATTCAGGAAACTAGTTTTATAGTTATTTTTTCTTGTTGTTTATCAATTCAATGTTCACCATATCGTTATTTGAGAACATAAATTAAATACAGGGGTTGTCCGAGTATACATGGACTTTGAAATTTTGAGTTTGTGGGTGGATGCGGTTCCATTCTGCTTTCAACTTTCTTTAAATGAACTGGGAGGGGGAATCCATTACAGTGTACTTAATAATAAGGTATTCCTTTTCATAGGGTTTTTGTACGGGATTTTCAATCTGGTTCCGCGGAATTCAGGCCATACATTGAGAGGCCAGTCAGCATAGTTGCTGGAATATTGTACTGGATACATCATATACCGGTTGTCCATACCAATCCATAAACATTGTACTGGACACATCATATACCGGTTGTCCCATCACAATCCATGATCACTGGTAATGACTTAATCCAGGAAAAAGCAGTAGCTGCTGGAAGCTGCTCACATTCGCCGTTGGAGTCACGCAAGTTTATGCCTTTTGTTGATTATTTTCTATTAATATTACACCTTGGCTTGAACATCTGCTGATACTTTGGTATACATTGTGAAACAGAAATTGAATGTTTATTATTATTTTGATATTATGATTCTACCGTGCGCATACGCCTGAGCTCTCGCGACGCCACCCTCATCACCTAATCTATCGGCATTTCGATTTCTGTGCTACATTTAGTATACGTATAGCTTCGCTTGTGCTTTTGTTGTGGAATATTGTGCCGTGGTATGTTCACTATTGATTGGCTTCGGTTACCTACTAAGGCAAGATACTTTGACTAGTGCTTTTGGTGATGGGTCTATGTATATATTGGTTCTAATACGTTGAAGTGCTTTCATGTTACTTATTGCTTCCTTTTAAGTAATTGGCTGTTTATTTTTTTTGTTTGATTATAACCCGCTTGGTGATTTATCGTTGTTGTTGCTGCTTGACGCTTTCTCTGCTACTGAAGCGAGTTTCTGCTTATAGCTGTATTTTTTTTACACATATCATAATTGGAAATTTGAGCATATAGATAAATGTTAACACGTGATTATGAAATAAAATATTTGATAGGTATTGTTGTGTTATTTCATATCCCTTGGTAAGTTAGGGTTAATGACACGTAATTTAGGGTATTTGTTGGCAATTTACCTGGCGCCCATTTATATCAATTTAACGAACTGAGTGTAGCCACAAATACCCACTTGACATTCATTGAATCGGTCGAGTGGCTGTGCCTTAGATAATTTTAAGTTAAAATGAATTACGTAGTCCATTGATTTTCAACACATAAATTTGTTTTGTTTGCTGACGATACTACTTTTATTCATTCCGACAAGAACTTATCAGAACTTGAGAGAGTAACTGAAGAGGTAAACAGTAAGACAGAAACATGGTTTTCTGCAAACAAACTGAAACTGAATTCTGACAAAACTCTAGAACTGAATTTTTCAACAAGCATTCCTACGTCGGACGTGGATAGTGTAAAATTATTTGGAGTCATTGTGGACAGCAATCTCTCTTGGAATAATCATGTCGAACAATTATGTAGGTTATGTAGTACACTTTTTCTTTTACGTCAAATGAAGAATATTACCAGCTGGGATACACTCAAATCTACATATTTTTCCCTTTTCCACTCTCACATCATTTATTATATCAATCTATGGGGAAACTCAAGTAGCGCTATAAAAATTTTTAAAATTCATAAAAGAGCAATCAGAATCATTGCAAATTCAGGCTATAGAGATCGTTGCCAACCACTTTTCCTAAAACTTCAAATATTGCCACTACCGACCCTATATCTTTATAGTGTTCTGGTAGAAATTCATAAGAACGCAAATATGCTAATCAAGCAATGTGACGTTCATGACCATAATACTAGATCCGTTAAAGAGTTAAATTTTGAAATATTGCTTCTACTCCGACAATGAATAAGTTAGTTATTTTTCAAAATGAATAGTTGTGAACATACTCACCATAATTCTTTCAAAGTGTTAATCAGTGAGATTATTTCAATTGTATTGAAAATATTTTAATTGTAATCCGACCTTATTTTAATTGATTGGAATCTGATACCTATTCAGGATTTTATCTGTACAAATATGTATTTTTGACATGCTACAAATATTTCGGAAATGAAACGTAGTAAAGTAAATAATACTTTATTTTATTTCGACAATTCATGTTCTTGTTTTAGATTGTGAAAATTTGTGTATGTCTGTTTGTGATATCTTAGATGTATATTTTAACGAATTTCAAATATCATTTTGTACCTGATTGAGTTGCCAAAATCATAATTATTGTAACTGTGTTGTGCATCGGAGACTTCAATATTAATCTTTAAGAAAATCTCTCCCACACAGTAATAAGTTTCTGAAACAAATAGTTGAAACCCCAACATGAATTAAAGGAAACTCAGTTAGTCCAATCGATTTAATACTTGTAAACACAGACATTGTAATAAACATAGGAACTAAGCACTTGCACAACATTTCAGATCATGAATCGGTTTTATGTGTAATCCTCATCAACTGTCCAAAAAGACAGAATGAGTAAACAGAGTTCAGGGAATATTACTACTCTACTCGATTTATCCGCTCCAAGGAAGAATAACAAGAGAAATAAAGCCCTGTATAACAGACACCATGAAGCTTCTGATATAAAAAATCCCGTAATATTGCTCATTGGCAATATTAAAAAGACTTGATGAATTTAACCACGAACTCCGTCTGATTAAAAAAAAAGCATTCTTCGAATGCAAATTCCGGAATTCAAACAACATATGGAAAGATATAAGGATGTTGAATATTGAAAAATCTGAGGATATTAGTGGAATTCTATCTCATCTGAACAATCTCGAAAATATAAATAATTTTTTCATCTCATCTATCCCTCAGGTCGAATATTATAGCAGGAATGAGTCTAGTAATAATTTAACTTTCAAAGAAATAACGAAACCGAAAGTATATAAAATAATACTAGGCTTGAAATCGAATACTAGGAGTATCGATGAATTGGGAATAAAAAAAATATTTTATGCTGCCCGTTTCTATTAACATTTCTGACACACATCATGAAATTTTATATCTCATACTCAATTTTCCCAGATCATTGGAAACAAGCCATAATAATTCCACTTCCAAAAATCAGTGACCCCAGTGAGTTCAAAGACTTCTATTCTGTCATGTATGTCAAAAATCTTGAAAAAAATGATGAATGAGCAGCTCCTGTTGTACGTAGAAAATCACAAAATACTACCAAACACCTAGTCAGATTTAAGGAAACATCACAGTTGCTCGACAGCGCTACTCAATGTATCCGATGATATAATGAGGGCAACAGACGAGGGTACAATAACAGCTCTAGTTCTATTAGACTTTTCCAAAGCCTTTGATGCCCTGAATCACACGCTTCTCTTATCGTCTGGGTACTAAGCTGTATCATTTTTTAAAAGTTCTTAGCGCACTGCTCTATGCACTCTATACTTCTGACTTCGGTAAAGTCTTTCGGGAATACAGGGTTCAATATTATGCAGACGACACCCAGATCTTTTATTCATTTTATAAATCTAATATTGACTAAAGCTGTGCTATTATAAACCATGAACTAGAAGAAATTAAACGAATATCACTAGATGACTCTTTACTTTCAAATCCAAATAAATATTGTGTCATTCTGTTGGGACCAAAAAATGACTCAAACTACGCTACAAACAAAACTAAAATTGTAGGAACTCAATGAAAAAACATTTCCTATAAAAAACAACACAAAAAAATTGGGGGTAATTTTCGATAGCAATCTAAGATTCGTGAGTTACATTTTAAACTGCATACAGCGTACATTTTTTCGTTTGAAAATAATGTATAAAAATCGACTGTTTCTTAAAATTTTGCTGATTATCTTGTCCTCTCCGTATTTAACTATAGTGATGTAGTGTATGGAAAATGTCTAACGCAGGACACAGCTCCTACAAACTCCTGTTTGCCGATTATTTCATTGTATTCGAAAATATAAACACATTTCTCATAAATTACATGAAACAGGTTGGTTGAATATGGAAAACCAGAGAAAGTTACATAAAGTATGCTTGTACAATAAAATCTTAAGAAACCACCATATTTCTACAATAAAATTATATTCAGGTCTCACGTGCATAACATCAATGTGCGTAATAGGGGAGACATATCTCCTCTCCACAGAACCATACTATTCGAATGAAGCTACTCGTTTAACATTAAAAAACTATAATACAATGCACTTCTCGATAACATGAAAATGATGGCACCTAAATGCTTCAAAAAATATTATCGAAAATTATTACTTGTAACGAGATGCCAATGATATGGAAAAGGTTTATTGAGTAAATGGTATACATGTTATATTGTATGTTTCAAAATTGAGTTATACCTTGAATGTATGGGGTTGAGTGGAAGATCAGAAAACGCTTCCCATTTTCCGTCTACAGATAATGGAAAAGTTCTCTGAACTACGACCTTTCCATAACAATCTGATTATATTGCCGTAATATGGCAGAAATCTTAGCTAGGCAAATGCAGAAGGCCGTAATAATTGGTTCACTCTACCTGCTCAGGGCACATGATTCTGAGACCCAATAGTCACTTACCCCACGGTGTGGGGAGTGGTTATTGGAATAAATAATCCAGCGCGCCCTCCAGAAGTGTCGGGGCTCCGAAGACTGTATGGGAAATTTCTACAAATAATTTTTTTTTCCGTAAGGAATGTACCAGTTAGGCCATATTCCCGTAGCTCCGATACTACCGAAGGGTGTGCTGGTGTGTCAATAACTTCAGTAAACACTCACCACGTCCGTGGGGTAAGTGATTACTGGATCCAAGATTCATGTGTTCTGAGAAGGCGGAGTGAACCAAGAATTACGGCCTTCTGCATTCGTCCAGCTAAGATTTCTGCCATATCACGACAAGCCGGTATGATTTTTAAGTTTTGAAACTGTGTGTCCATCATTCCACCAAGGACCCCTATTTTCAGAACCACCATCTTGACAGAATGGTTTGGGTAAAGCCTGCGGAGTTCAAAAAGTAGATCTCGATATTCAGTCCGTGTTTCCTCCTCTTTTCGGACGACGTTCGTTTCGCCAGGAGCTGAAAACCTTAATGACGAAAATCGAGATGGACTACATCAAGCTCATTGGCTTGTATTTGCCTGAGGGTGGGGAATGAGTAGTTTCAATAGATTTGGCACTTTCCATTCTCCACGACAAAAGGTCTTTTGCCCTGTATATACCAGACAAGCTTGTGAATAGTGTGATAATTGGCTATCATGAGGCCATTGGTCATTTCGGAGTGTACAAAACTTTTGCAGCTCTGAAAGAAGAAGTGTACTTCACCAACTTGCAGACATACAAAAAGGATAGTCAAACGTTGTGACATTTGTCAGAGAGCAAAAACTTCCACGCTAACATCACCCCCACAAACTCCCATCGTATCTACCTCAAAAAATGACCTAAGCGTAATTGATGTGCTGGGCCCATTAATTAAGTCCCGCGCCGGTGTACAAAACATTTTTGTTATTTTTTATGTGATCACTAAGTACATCAAATTGTACCCATTAAAGAAAGCCACCACCAAGTCACTCATGAATCGACTGGTCAAAGATTACTTTCCATCTGAAGAAAAGGTTAGTAGAATTTTGTCAGACAATGCCACGCAATTTCACGACAAAAGTTGGAAAACAACACTCCGAGATATAGGGGTGAAATTTACCTATATTTCGGTACGTCACGCCAGTGCCAACTCAGCTGAACGGTGCATGCGCCAAATCGGGCGTATCCTATGAACCTTTTGTTATGATAAACATAGCAAGTGGGTCAACGACCTCAAGCTTTTCGAGACTTTTTTGAACTTCGCTGTTGCCGGAGCATTTCAAAATCCCTGGAACTGCCTTTTTATCTCACAGCGAAAAATTTATCTTGGCTGCAGCGACCCTTTCGTCCAAGGCGAAACGTCGGGCATTCACTTACCCTGAAAGGCCCCATCGACGTTTTGAAATAGGTAATATAGTACTGTTAAAAGCGAATGTACAGTCTTCGGCCATCCGAGCTGAAAGGATAAAACTACTTTCACTATTCGAAGGTCCATATCGCATAAAAAAAGTAATACGCATATTCATATGCTAGGTTATAAATTCAGAGAGCAAGCAGATTTTGCTCATTGCCACAGGGCGGTGCGCTGTGCAGTAAAATAATGTTTGAGTTTTACTATTTGGATAGGTAATTAAACTCCTTCGGAGGAGATCGGATGTAGCAAAACAGCAGTTTATTGAGCTGTGCTTTCATTCTTTTATAAGTGTTCATAGAGAAACTTTGACTTTATTCAGTGTTCATAAAGTTTTTTGATTTATTATTTTATGGGGGCTCACCTATTCAGGTACCTGTAAGTTCGCCGTTTGGAGATTGAACTATTGATTCATAGATTCATAAAAGTTCCATTCAGTTATTTATTATCAATTTAAATTTTACCTATTTTTTGTGAAGTTGAAAAAACAACTGAGTTTCTTGCTTTTCTGGATTGTGAAGTGTAGATACTTCGTCCATTTTACTAACGATTCCTGTTCAAAAAGGCTGACGTCTAACGAGTTGAAAGTGCGGTTTCTATTTCTTAGAAAACTCCTCTGAAATGCGCCTGCCTTTAAAGTATGAATTTTCTTTGATTCACTTTGGTATCAATTTCAAATATACTAATAATTGTTATGCAATCGTTTGACCCTACTCTTCATTTTCTGTACCTTTGAGAAAGCAGTGTTTATGTACCAGTGTAGACATTTTATTCATGTTTTAAGAGAAACTAATGGATGTTAAATCCTTTCTAAACTATCTGTAAACAAACAATGTCCTTTAAGCTCGGCCTTGAAGTTACCTTGGAATAAAATACTGTTCGTTTTGGTGGCCCTATAAATAGTTAGAGATTTATTTCATCAACCACTACTACAACACCAAATGGCATCCCACAATAAAAATTGCCCTGAGAGTCACGCTACGATCTATTCGAGGCACGAGATTCCGAGACTTCTTGCGAAGTTTATCAGTTTCCTAGGAGTTGAGTTCCTGATGTCGGAGGGCATTAAGAAGGCCCCTTTCAAGAACTCAAGCCTCTTGCAGAAAAGCGCTGGGCATTCGCACAGCAGATGTTCTGCAGTTTCCGCGAAGTTCTCGCAGTAGCGGGAACTATAACTCTCAGTTATAGTTATAGTACAAAAAGATGAGACCCTGAAAAGGGAAATGCGCAAAGAAACGAACATACAAAAAACAATCAAATGAACCAAACATGACGAATGTGAATTCTAGCAGTGACAAAAGAGATTCCTACTGTAAAGGGTGACCGAGAGTTTCCCACTGTACAAGGTGACCAAGAGGGCGACTTGACAGTGAAACTCAACCAAGCTACATCCAGATGTTACTAATGGAAGCTGAACAGAAAATGAACGGAATCATCAATTTAACGAAGTATGACCAAGAAGATCAACAGGACTTCTAGACAGTGAAAAAATGAAACAAAGGACGCCACGATGTGGGAAATAGAGACGGTGATGATATATTACATAGAAAAAAAAAGCGAAAACAAGAAGTTATGGTTATTTGTCCCAGGTGTCCCAGATACAGTTGAAGTGGAAGATATAGATAAGTGAATCGAAGACCATACTAATTCAGAAGACACTCTCATAAAAAAAACTAGCAACACAAAGTACACGAATAAACAACCAGTCATTTATGTTTGAAGTGAAACCCCACTTGAAAAAACAAATATATGAACCGTCTTTTTGGCCTGTGAATATACATGACTGTTTCAACTTCAAGCTGGGGAGTAGATCACTTATGCGGGGATTGGGGCCGCATGCGCAGTACGGTCAAGCATGCCAAACGCTAGGAAGTCGGCCGTCGCTGGTCTGCGTTCATCGTGTGACGTAGACGAGAGAGATCCAGTTGATTGATAACATTTTGCCAATAGAGCGCGGCGCACACATATTATGAATAAATTGAATTGAATTTATAAACAAGAAAAGATTTCAGCAGCAGAGGTTTGAACCATCGTCCTTTTGGTTGGTGGCGAGTGACGCTAGCCTTGTCTCCACGGAGACTTCGTACAAGTTGATGTACAAATGTGGGGTATATATTTCTCCAGCTACCAGAGCACGCTGTTTGAATATTAAAAAAAATAATGATTGTGAGTATAATTATAATAATGATGTTTGGAATAAATGTGAAAAATTGTGAGGTAACGAGGGTGTAACGTTTGAAGGTGTGATTCCAATGAGGAAAGTATAAGTATTCAAAATGTATAATTTAGGAGGAATTAAAGTCACGTTCATTTAACGTGACTTGCGTGTGTGTGTGTGTGTGTGTCAAATATCATGTGGAAAATGGGTCATTGGGGCAATGGAGGGTTGCAAAGTATTCATCAAAAATATATATAGGATGTCTTATACATTATTTAAGAGAAAAAAACATGACGACTGCTTGTCAAATTTAGTATACCAGGTGTACCAACATAAAATGGAGGTTGAAGAAAAAACACATCATTGAGCTATTGTAGAACATATTAAAGTATATCATCAAAAAATAGGAAGAGAAGAAATAAACTGACCTTATAAAACGTCTATTTTAGTCGCATTTTTGCATGTTTTACCGTTTCAAATTTTAGCTGTTTTTTCGAACGCAAAAAAAAACGGTTATTGTGGTCACATTTATACGTGTTTGAGCGTACTCAAATTTCAGTTGTTTTTTCGAACGCGAAAACGTGTATTTTCAGCAATTTTGAAATGTCAAATCTCTATAAGAAATGCATGTAATCAGACATTTTTTTATGTTTAATTTTAGAACGCGAAAACGTTTATTGTGGCTGCATTTTTGCGTGTTTAACTGTTTCAATTTTCAGTTGTTTTTCGGAACGCGAAAAACGTCTATTTTGATCACAGTTTTGAAGAGAATCGCCGCTGCAGTACGTTTCGTTTCGTGTCAGTTTGACTCTGCTTCTTTTTTTGGTATTCATCATCAGGTAGCTGGGGGAGAGGATTAGGTAACTTTATTTTTGGAAAGTATATTATTGCCATTGAACAGTTGAAATAATCAGTATTAAAATGGCATCTGAAGAATACAGACAGAAGGTTGAAGATTTTTCTAGACGTGTCCAGGAGTTAAAGGAAGATATTCAATTTTATGAAGAAAAGGAGAATGTAGTGAAACAGTTGACTGATTTGGGTATTCAAAACAATGTGTTCAATCGAAAATTACCGCAAACGAGATATCCGTTAAAAAGAATCCAGCCCAAGCATTGTAGAATATGTCTCCTCTACTGAAAACAAATTTTATTCTTCTGGCTGCAATATTGAATAATGTTTCATACGTCAATGTACTAAAAAGAGTGAAATTCATGGCAATATGCGTGAAGGCAGATGATTTCGATCCTCGTTGTAATAGGACATAATGGAAAACAATCCGTTTAACTCGGATCAATCAGGGGCAGTTAGCAGTATTCGTTAGCGATGTTCCCAAGAATACAGCATTTAAGTATGAATTGAAGCTGATATTTGAAGATAGACACAAAAATCACCGAATTTATTCCAGCAGGACAGGGGAAAACGAAGTCGCAAATGGAATATAACGTTTATAGAATTCTAATCATCGTATCTATAATATTAGCATGTATTTTAATTAGAACTGTACAAGAAATAATTTTGGAATTTCACCTAATTTGGTTTAAATAGAAATATTCGAAAATTGAATTTTATTTTTATTATTACCATACAAACATTCTGCTATCAACTTCTGTTATTCGTTTCATATCAGTTGGCATTGAAAAGCGCCATTCGATGTTATCAATTATGGAAAAACCGCGCAAACGGAAACTTGGATATTATGCTGGAATCAATAATTAGTTGGCATTGAAATGTTTTTATCGAACTAAAGGTTATCCAGGTCAACAGTTTCGATATCAAAACTGCAGAGTAATATTGTGTTATCCGTTTTGCTTGTTTTATATCAAGTATTCTTGAATGTTCGTTTCCTATCACACCAGAGCTATAAAAGTAGTTTGGAATGCGCGGTGAACGTTAGTTAATCGTCAACCAGACAAAAGTCAAACAACTTAGATATCTTCAGTTATCTTTCGTTTTGTGCATCAATCTCTAGATACAAAGTAAGTTTTTCATACATTTTTTTATTATGTGATGAAAGTGTTTTTCAGTTAAATTGAAATAAATGTTTTTATGTTCGGTTTTTGAGTGTTTTTAGTTTGAGCTTTTCAGATGAATTCAATTAAATGTTTTTAGATGAAGTTATTTTCACGTTTTTACGTTTGGTTTTTGCATTTTCGTTTTTCGTTCAATTTGTAATTCAAATCGACTTAATTGTTTTCGAATTACAAAACTCTTTTTCAAATTTTTTGCTTATTTTCTTTATAGCAAAAGCTTTTTATTCTGGTGGGTTTTTTTCAGATGGATTTACAGAAAGTGAACGCGAGTTCAGTTGTGGCCAGGAAACCCATCACGAAATTGAGCAATTGAGAATATTCTTTGCGAAAATTGTTCGAAGTCCGTTTGGAGAAGCAATTTTGGTGGATTTGGGGGAGAAAGTGGTGTTTTTACCACAGCGCGTGACTGAGGGATATCGACCGTATTTAAAAGAATTTTCCACTGGGAAATACGCCATCGTCTTCAAAGGATTGATAGAAGTGGGCAAACCAAAGCCCGCTGCTTCCTTTGAGATCATAGAAAATTAAAGTTAGTAGTTTTTTTTTCATTTGTCTTTGTTTCTTTGTATGTGCAAAAAGTTCGTTTGAAAATAAAAAAAAATTCTTCTTAATTTTCAGATAGTTATATACCTTCCCTAATCACAGCAGCACCATTTTTCTTCAAACTTCCCTTTGGACATCATCTCAGTTCGCCACTACGTCATTCCAGCAAGCTTCACTTCGTTTCTGCAGTTCCAGCGAGCCTCATCTATGCAGCGTTCTTGCAGTTCCAGCAAGCATCCACCTGCTGCTGCTGTCACCTTTATATCAGCATTCATATAAATTCACGTAAGTTGAAACATTAGTTAAAAATGGTGTTTTTAAAAACTTTTTCGCAAATTGATACATTACTTGAGGCGATCAAGCAAAATTATTCAAGTGCCATTGCACGAACGTCTTTAAATTTGATAAGTAGACATATTAGAAAATGTGAGTTGGCAATGAAAAAAATTCAATTTTCGGTAGGGGAAAAAATGAAAATTGTTAGTAAAATTGGGGAATTGAAACGAATTAGATGCATGATAAACGTTATGAAAAATGATAAATACATTGGATCGGGGTTGAAACGAAGCAGTAGAGTTAAATGGGAAAATGTAAATGCAATTTTCAATGATAGAGTGAGGACGGGTATAATTATGAATTTGGGGCACAAAGAAGTCCGAACATTTTTGAGTGATGCATATTTTCTTTTTAAATCAAGAATTTCCAAAATTTTGAAGGACATGCAATGCCTCAACGTGAACATGACGTTGTTGGGGGATTTCATCAAAAAGTCAAATGACGGCGAAATAGTCGATCGAAAATTTTTCAATACTCCTAATGCAATCATTGATTTGGGCACGGACTTGACTGCTTGCTTGGTACAATAAACATGTTGTGGATGTTATTTTGAACAAATTAGAAGAATTTGAAGAAAAAGACTCAGGGTGGGCATTGAGTAAAATTCTTTTGCTTGAGGTATCAATGAATAAATACGAAATAGGCAACGGTTCAGGGTTCATATGGTTACCTGAAGAAATTAAAAATAGGCATGCATGCATCAATATTGATAATCAAGATGATGCGTGCTTTTTTAGAGCAATCGTGAGTGCTTTGTACCCTCCCAAAGGGAAAGTTTCACGTGCATCTTCGTGTCCAAATTATGACACAGTTTTGAATACAGAGGGTTTGGAAATTCCTATGCCAATTCACCGCATTACAAAATTTGAAAAACAAAATGATATTTCTGTAAATGTATATAGTTTAGACATGAATATTGTCAAAGAAAAAGCATTTTACGAAGTAGTACCTGCACGATTGACCAAAAATAAATTGAATAAACATGTTAATTTGTTAATAATTCAAAATATATATTTCCCTAAATTGAACGATTACGACGCTTTGCCTTTGGATACAGATGATTCTGAAATTAAATGTCATTATTGCTGGATTAAGAATATGTCCAGATTGCTGTCAAGTCGGTTGAGCAAGCATAAAGGTAAAACATTTTTTTGCGAAAGATGTTTGAATTATTTTCATAGCGAACAAAAATTGAATGAACACATCGGGTTGTGTGAGAATAATATTGAGTGTAAAATTTCATTTCCAAAATTTGATTATGTAGAATTTCGAAATTATGTATATAAACAAAAATGTCCATTCGTTTTATATGAAGATTTTGAATCTGCCCTCGAAAATTGTGAGGAAAATATTTCAGATAAATTCACAAAATATCAAAAGCATAAAGCGTTCAGTGCAGGTTACTACTTGAAATGCTCTTATGATGACAGCTTGTCCAAGTTTAATTGCCATAGGGGTAACGATTGCTTCAATGGTTTACAGATGAAATGGCTAGCATTGCCAAATTTGTTGAATCGAAAATCAAAAATAATGTACCAATGATATGTAATCCTGATATTGTTAATGCTAGAGTGTGTCATATTTGTGAGAAACCTTTTGTAAAGAAGTATATCATTGTTAGGGATCATTGTCACTTTTTGGGTTGTTTAGGGGATGGAGTCATCAATTTTGTAATCTCGCCTTCAGAACGCTTTTTATGGTACCCATTACATTCCATAATCTTTCGGGGTATGATAGTCATTTTATTATTAAAGATGTAGCAAAACGAGGACGTGTGAGCATACTTCCCATCAATAAAGAAAAATACATTTCATTCACACAATATGATAGTGAAACTAGCATTAAATTTAGATTTATCTATTCATATCGTTTTATGGAAGCCAGTCTCGATGAGTTGGTGTCAACAAGGAATGCAAAAACTTTTAAAATTTTGAAAAAGGAATTTGCACAATTAGATGATGAAAAATTCAAACTTCTCACTGAGAAAGGGGTTTTCCCCTACGATTATGTTAATAATACGGAAAAACTCCTCGATACTGAGCTACCTTCCAAAAAACATTTTTACAATAAGCTCAACGATCTTGAAGTTGATGATGTGAAGTATGCTCACGCTCAAAATGTTTGGCAGCAATTTGATATCAAAACTTTGGGGGAATATAGCGTTTTATACATGAAAACAGATATATTACTTTTGGCAGACGTTTTTGAAAATTTTCATGTAATTGACTTGAAAACTTATGGTGGACCCCAGCTGGTACTATACTATGCCAGGATATACGTGGGATTGTATGTTGAAATATACCGGGTGCAAATTACAAATTTTAAAAGACGTTGATATTGTTGTTTGTGGAAAAGGGTAAAAGGGGGGAATTTCAGTTTGTTGTAATAGATATTCGGAAGCTAATAACAAGTATATGCCCACATACGATCCTACGCAGCCGTCCAAATTTATCATGTATTTCGATGTAAATAACTTATATGGGTAGGCGATGTCAGAATGTTTACCATATGGAGGCTTCGAATGGGTTGATACGAATATTGATGTGACTCAAATTCCTGATGACAATCCCGAAGGTTATATTTTACAAGTTGATTTGGAGTACCCTGATGATCTTCACGTTTTACACAAAGATTTTCCATTCTGCCCCGAACACCGCACACTACCAAATTCCAAATTGAAGAAATTAATGCCAACTCTCCATGATAAAACAGAGTTTACATTACACTATAGGAATTTGAAACAAGCTCTGGAACATGGTTTAAAATTAACTTAACTACATAAAGTTTTGAAATTTAAACAATCTGCGTGGTTGCGCCCGTATATCGAGTTGAATACTCGATTGAGGACTGCAGCTACTAATTCTTTTGAAAAAAATCAATTCAAGTTGGCCAATAATGCGATTTTTGGTAAAGCCATGAAGAACATCCGGTTGCACCGAATAGTAAAATTAGTTTCTTCCTACGAGGGTAGATATGGAGCAAAAAATCTCATTTCCAGCCCTCGATTTCATAATCGTACCGTTCTCGATTCAAACTTGATGGCTATTGAACTGAAAAAAGCCGAACTTGTATTCAATAAACCAATGTATGTTGGGATGGCAATTTTGGATTTGTCAAAAACTTGCATGTTCAAATTTCATTATGAATTTATGCTTCCCACAATAGGTGCGGAAAGATCCAAGTTAATATATACCGATACAGATAGTTTCATTTATGAACTAACGTGTAACGATGTATACGAAGAAATCATCAAAAAACAGATTTCTAAATTCGATACGTCTGATTATTCAAAAGATAATGAGTTTAACATTCCACTTGTGAATAAAAAGGTACCTGGGCTAATGAAGGATGAAGCAAATGGCAAAATTATCACACACTTCGCAGGGTTGCGTTCAAAAATGTACACTTATAAAGTGCAGGGGGGCAAAGTATGTAAAAAAGCAAATGGAGTTAAATATAGAGTTGTGAAAAATAAATTAACCTTTGAGGATTACGTGGATTGTCTGAAAAATTCCAAGCAAAAGAATATTACACAATGCACAATCAGATCATTTGCTCATAACGTTTTTAGTATAGAGCAGGCAAAAGTGGCCCTTAGTCCATATGACGATAAACGTCATCTTATCCCCAAATCATTTGATACATTACCGTGGGGGCATTATAGTCTGAATTAATTTTTTTTATCCATCTTTTTTTTTTTTCTAAAATTTTCTCTCGTTTACAGGTAGTACAATGAATTTACAACAATAGTGCATCGAAACAATCTGTGAGAATATACGGTCTACAGGAATGTTCCTTATCCGCTCGCCTTTACCTCAATCATTAACAAGAGAAATTATTCAAAATTATTCACGTTTCAAATGGCCGTATATCATTCATTATCAACGTCATGAAGATAATAATGATGATGATAATCATGATGAGGGTTGTTTATGTATTCTATGGGGTTTCGAATATGTTGATATGTCTGACTTTAGCAATTTGAAAAGACCTATTGATTTTCGTACAGCATTATTGAATGTTTATGACTTGGAGCCATATTGTCATAATGATTCGTACTGTATTTGGATGAAATATTACGAATTTGTTAATTTTAATTTAGTTGTGTGCGTTAGTTGTTTTGAAGCTTTCAAATATTGTGTTAAATGTAGTAATTATGGTGAATTAAATTTTAAAATTCATCATGTACATGAAATTTTCACCAGTTATGAATTACATAATGCATTCCAACAGAAGTTTTTTGGTGTCAAAATGACTTTACACATGTTCTTTTTGAACTGCAAACTGAAGATGAATGCCGAGATAATTAACATAATCAGAAAAAAGTTAAATTTTGTTGATAATACACACACACACACACACACACACACACACACACACACACACACACACACACACACACACACACACACACACACACACACACACACACACACACACACACACACACACACACACACACACACACACACACACACACACACACACACACACACACACACACACACACACACACACACACACACACACACACACACACACACACCTGAAAGCACCATTTTTCGGCTAATATTTCAACTACTTGTTTATAATCCAAAATATGTATATTTTTTTGTTGCTGTATTTTAGGGAAGCTATTTCAAATATAGAAAAAATCAAATGATTTCCTGCGTTTTATTACAATAATCCATTTGCAAGAATATTGAAATATTTCAAAGTTAATAAAGCTGTTTGTGTTCACATTTCACAACAAAATCAATGTGAATACAAAAATCTGAAGTCGCCCCAAATTGGGTCAACTTCCAAAACGGTGCAATCCAAGTCAAACTCAACGTTTGTTTTTGAAAGATTACAATATTAAGTATTTTCTTTGAAAATGCGATTATGCCTACAATGGAGGAGGATAGTGAACCCCCTGCTTTGTATAGTGTTGAGCAAAAAAGAGGTAAGTTAAATATTTTTTTTTCTTCAAATCTCGCTAAAGTAATAATTTGTTCGAAATAAAAAAAAAGGTCATCACTTAAAACATTTGAAAACATGATGAAAAATTTGGTAGTTCATTGACTTGCTCTTTTAACCAACAATTGATGAAATAAAAAAAAATGATTACTTTTTCTCATTTATTACATAAATCATACACAAATTTTTGCTTATAATAAAATAAATATTCACGCAAAGCATTAGCCAACATACTATCTAAACATGAAGCTTGACAAAAACCTTCTATAATTTCTTCCAAACTTAAATTAGTTTTATTGTCACGTAACCATGGTTGAATAATATCAAAAACACCTCGATAATAGTCACAAAAGTTCATAGCATCCAGCATAGCGATACGGTCAGACAGCACTTCCCAAGTGTGTATTTAGAATGTCGGTTACATCTTGTTGGGACTACTCCATGTTCGTGATATCCTTGGAAATGGAAATTAGTTTGGTATTACTTTCGATGTACTGTGTGATGTAAATGAAATCCCCGCAATGTGTTGTGATTGGATCATACTCATCTACATACTCATCGATATGTGATTCTTGCAGGATGTCAATGAGGGTTGCCCATTCAAAAGAAGCAAAATTGATGGATCGAATGAAGAACTGCTGCTTCAAAATGATGCATGAGCTAAAATCCCTGTAGGGACTAATGCCACATCGAATTTCGTAGGATGACATAGGGAAGACCATCAACATCAACTGATGTTCATTCCGAGCTGCCATTTCGTATTGCCCCAATGCTCTGTCGATGGCATTTAGAGTTTCTTTATAATTTTCTCCATCACTATCGCACGTAACCACTATCTTGAGACATTTTCGTTTTCAAACTGAATATTCGTCTGTGCTTGCATACGCTTTTATAGCTTCAGATCACGTGGTCAATTTTAAAAATGTTGCATGTTTGTTGACTGTGAAAAAATTATTTGAAAGACCCCTCGGAATTATATGATTTGTGTTTGATTCCCATAAGATTCTATACAAAATAAACGATTTCGATCCAACTGTTATGTTTGTTATCCAAACCGAGCCATTTAACGTACATTTTTTTGCCTTTCTTCCTCAGAACTTCTTCCACGAGATGGATATCTGGATTTGCACTTTTTTGTAATTCCTCTGCATAAAAAGCACCCTTGATAGGAGCACCCTGCATATCATATAATTTTCTCGGTCCAGCTATTTTCAAGTGGCTGTATGTTGATTTTAGAATTTCTTTTTCGTTAGTTTTATCAATTTCCGAAGGTTTCATACCCGTCTTTGAATGACGTGTATCATTGTAAGATTTTGTGATTTCAGGTAATATGTTCAGCCATTTGTAGGTGCCATTCAAACTGAAATACTTGTACAATCTTATCTTCAAAGTCCTTATAATCCGTTCGGCCATAGAGGCTTGAGGATGCTGTGCGTATTGTAGTGATTTATCTCATGTTTTTTCATCAAACTCTGGAATTTACTGTTGTAAAATTCCGTTCCCTGATCGGTTTGTAGATTTTTTGGACATCGTTTCGTGTGAGTCAAAATATCTGCAAACGTTTTGGTAATTTCCTCCCCCGTTTTCGTTTTCAACGGTCGAGTCCACACGAACTTCGAAAAACAATCTATAACGACTAGAATGAGTTTGAAATTACGATTTTGATAGGCGTAAGGTCTCATTTCGGCCAAGTCCATTTGTCATAAATCATCTAAGCCTTTAATAATGGTGTGACGTCGAGGATAATTTTTTCTAATTGGTTTGTGCAGTTCACGGACAAATTGAATCTTGTCTTTGGAAGCCATCACGCACATATGTGATGGCGAAACTGTGAAACCTGCTATTTTATTATGGTCATGCATACACTACATTTTGTCTTTTAGTAATCTCCTCTACAGCAGATTTTACACTCGCTATATCTGAATTTATTTTGGTGATTTGCTGCAAAATATCATTTCGAAACTGGTTTACCTCATTCTTGGTTAGCAGCGTTTCCTTGTGCTTAATATCCCATTTTAAATTGTGTGCATGAAACGAATCGGTTATTTCAGAAATTTTTTTCAACAAATCTCTACGAATATTTTCAATATCAGTTTTGTATTGTAGGTTGAATTTTTCGAAAAATGACCTTGTTTCATTATAGCGTACCCCACTTAGTTGCGTTATTTCAATAAAATTACTTGCAAGTGTTCGAGTTTTCTTTTCCAGATTATTTTTTGTTGCAATCAATTCATTTCCAATTTCATGTTGCATCGTTGCCATTTTGTCACTCAGTTGAACTATTTCCGAATGGTGTAGTTCACCTTGATGTTGTATAGTTGCAGCAATTTTTCTATCGATTTCATCCACATATTGTTTATTGGCAGCATCAGTATTTTTACATTACTCAATTTCAAATTATCAAAATCGATGGTACCATCTGGAGTGTGCAGCAAGCCGCCGCCTCCAGAGGGCGTAGGTAATTTTCGCTTTCTATCACCGGTGTTGCTGTCGCTATGTTCGAACTTATCGATAACCATTTTGAAAATGTGAATGTATACATGGATGTATGTCATCTTATAGAATTATATTTGCCTCTTTGAGTTCACTCAAAATGGCAATAATCTCATTGTCATGCGAAGTATTTCCGGCATCCCGAGAGGATATTGTCGCAGGGCAGGCTCGCCGCGCTCCTACGATGATTTTTTTTGAGTATGGTCACCTTTAGTGAGCCATTTTTACACTTAATAACTCTCAATTTTCACCTAGAAGCCAGTCGAATAATATTAGATTTTTGCATTATATTCAGGTCACTAGTCTAGTCTCACCCTGTATGATGTAAAGTCCCAATCTCCACCCAGTGGAACTCCACTGTACGTAGTTTTACCGATTTACCGGAAATTCCTGACTAGTTTTCAATTTTATTAATTTGTGGCCCCAAACAGTCGAGCACCCGGTATACAGAACACTTAGAGCAAGGTTTCGACATGCTAGTCTCTTGTTGGGTGGAAAGATTCCGTGGCTCCATTTGTTTTCACAAATTATTTTATTTCAATTCGATTTCTCATCAGGTTGGCCAAATCGGAAAACGGGTATAGATTCCTCGGCGAAGGAATACGTGTATTTCTTCGGCGTTCAAGAATCACGTTGGTTTATGGTTTTTCTCGGGGCTCTCCGAATATCGGACCGCCCTAGGAATCGAGATATCTGAAATTCTGACTTTCAATATCTCCCTAGATCTGGGGAGTATTTAGTGACTTTTGTCAAATACTCCCTAGAAAACGCAGGTAACGGGACTTTAACGGTCATTTGCCCAAATCCCGCGCGTTTTCGCGAGCTAGGGTTTTGTTCAGCCAAGGGCGACGCCCACTTTGGCCCTCTAGGCCAATGGGTGTCGCGGATTCACCAGTCAGGATTGCATAAATATGCAAGCAGCGAAGCAGCAGACAGCCACTCTTTCTTGTCGAATTGCAGTGTAATAATCAATTTTGTGTTTCCGTTAAATAACTTACGTTTGTTTGGCTTTGCCTTTTGTCTCTGCAATTCATCGTTTTGGCTAGCAGTTAGAGTCAGGTTCTCGGTAATAATAATTCAGTTCACAGTAGATTCATAACGTTTTGTTTCTATCTTAAAGGGGGTTAGACTCACTTGTACGGTTTACCGGTGTTTTATTCGCGCTACGAAAGTACGTTGATAGGTAGTTTAACTCTCGAGCAATAATCAGTGTAAAGTGATCTTTTGCAACGGACACTTAGGGATTTAACTTCATCAAAGTTATTTCCCGACTTAATACCTGTACGCGACGTTGACGAAAAATCCCCATCGTATGAAAAGGGGTCAGGCACCAAAACGAGATCTCACCTGATACAATCGGCTCGATCGTAGAGTTCCACGAAGATTGTATCGTTCGAGCTTAAATTCCTCGGCCTGTCAAGACATCATTAGCTGCGACTTTGTCGTTGGCGAGCCACATTTCCTGTGGTACCTAGGGGTTTCGCGTCCTTCCCATACCTATTTCCTGCGGCTGTTCTCGGCTTTTCCACCTGAGACAGTCTGGTTAGGCTCCGTGATCCTTTTACCCAAATTTCTGTCTTGGTTTTTGTCACATCCAGTTGTAATTTTTAAAGTAAAATTTTTCAAGTTTAATTTCCCTTTTTGGTGCTTCACACAATTTTTGAAGTTAGGAAATTTTATTTAGATAGTTTTTCTAAACCGTGAATCCTTCCTCCCTCGTCCATTTCCCGGCGAGGTCTTGTTAGGTGTTAGGTTAGTTAGCTATAGGGTGACCCTTCTCATCGTCACACATGAGTTGGGTCGACGCGAGGTCGATTTTAGTGCACTTCTCCTTTGCCACACACTTGCACACGCAAGTAGCCCGACAATACATTACAGCCGTAATTGTTTGTTCTTTAGAGCAATGACGAATATGAGATTGAGGTCTCATATGCTCGCGGAGGAGAATACCCAAGCCGTGTTCGCCGGCGCTGGGCTTTCTCGGACACCTCCGCCGTCGGGTGACTTAGACACCAGGCGTCTATTCCCCGAAGCGTCGCGACGCCTCGACGGAGACGTCCCCCAGGTACGTACTACCGGGGAAAATCGTGAGTTGACGATGTCAGCTACCTTGTCCCCGAGAAGTGTGCTGGACCAAGGTACTTTAGAGTCGAGCTTAGATGGAGGGAGGCAGCCTTCCCCGTCGGCTCAGGTAGGGTTAGTAATCGATTCCGCGGGAGTTGTCACAACTCCACCTTTGGAAGCCCGTTTCGAGCAATTCCGTTTAATGAGAAATGTTTCTGTTTGTAGGTCGGAGGGCTACTCAGGAGTCCATGCTGGCGAAGCTCTTGAGGTACGCCCCCTCGGAATGCGCCGAAGCGCTCCGAGGTCATTGGGTGTGCCTCACGCACAACAGCCAAGGCCAGAAGTAGATGTGCATACCCTAAGGGAACCGGGTGATGCTGAGGCCCTAGTGGAAGAACTAGGGGGTGGTGGAAGGCTCTCGGAGGGAGTTGGGAATGCTCGCATTCCCATATCTCTCCAGGGGCGGGTTCAGCGTACCTCCCAAGGGATACCAAATGCACGGCCTGAACAAGCAGTAAGAGCTAGAAAGGCAGATCTTGAATCAGGTGTCGGCTGGGACACGGAAGTTGCCACCCGAAATCCCTAGGAGCAGAGCGGTGGGTGGCTGAAGATGGGTTCGGAGGAATCCGAAACTTTGCGGAAGCCGTCCATCCACACCTTTTTACGAGACATGGCGCCCAACGTGGGGCTGCTGAAGACAGACCGTCTTCAGGGATCTGCGGGTGTAGCCTTCCTCCTGCAAACAGAATTAGAGTTCGGGATCTCTCTCCTGAGAGACTCCCAGTTAATGAAATGGTTATGGGTGAACCGGAAACCCTTTGGCGCCCATATGGCACGTTTACCCGGTTGCCAACCGGGAATCGGCATTATAGGGAATCTGAGGATGTCCCTCGAGTTGCTCGAAACGTCGCTTCCAACCCCGGTGATGTCCACAGGAGTGGATATTACCCATCGAGGAGGCCAGTGCCCACAGTCCGGATTCAGGAGAATCCCAGAAGACCAGTGACGGGGGTCGACGACGTGCTCGTGCGACTCGCGGATTTGCTGGAGGATAGACGTCGGGGAACCCTAAACGGTGTTGATGGGGGTTTAATTAACAATAAACCACATCCCAGTTTCAGTGGGCTTCCTCACGAAGATCCAATCCAATTTATCCAATCCTCTGAGGATTATTTAGGGGGCTTTGATCCAACCGTCTGGGTGAGCGTTGCAGCTCAGTGGCTCAAGGGAGCAGCCCAGCAGTGGTATGCTCCATATCGTAACTCACGCCTAAACTGGCAGTTTTTCACAAACCGGCTCCAGGAACGGTTCGATAACGATCTGTTGGTCTCGAGCTTAGAAGCGGAGTTCTTTGGCACTGACCAGCCGAAGGGAGAGTCAATAACTTCCTTCATCCTGAACAAGTGGAGTCTTTCACAGAGGCTCTACCCAGAGATGGACGAAAGAAGGGTTGTGCGATTAATATTGAACCGGATCAGACCGGATATCAAAGTCCATTTGCAATTGCATAGATTTGCAACTATTGAAGAGCTGACACAAAAAGCTGTTGCTGTCGAGACGCTACTTCGTAGCACCAGCCAAAGTGTACAGTTGGGGCCGAAACTTGTTTCGAACACCAACCGTCCTCATCAGGCCGACGATGTGCCACCTAAACGTCCTCAGGGACAGCTACAGGACAACAGGGGTTCGAACCATGTTAGGTCCAATAACTTTAATAACAATGGCACTAAATTCCAGAATTATGATCAATCGAGGCGTTCTGGAGGAAACAACGCTCCTTCGAGCGGATGTTTCACTTGCGGGGGAGCTCACTGGAACAAAGATTGCCCTCAGCAAAATGACAACAAGAACGGTCCCAAACGTCAGAGTGCGGGAACAAAACCGTTAGATCAGGCCAATAAGGCACATACGGTTAATACCGTGCAGGCGAGTAAAATCTCGCGTCGTAAGACGTCAGCTAAGGACGCAGACAAAATCACAGTTTGCGAAGAATCAAAAAACTCCAACAGGAGCCATCAGGGGGCTCCATCGGAGTAGGTACTCCTTCAACACCGTTTTGCGGTTCTGTGACAGTGTTGGACTGTCATAGAAATTATGCGGCATGTATTCCCAACAAGGAGGAGGAGAAAGAGTTCCAGGATGTTGAAGCTGGAGTCGTTTCAGCCGAAACGCCACCGTCATCAGGCAAACTACATTGGGCAGACCGGTCAGATTGTGAATCCGTTTGTTTCAGTGTGGTAGATGAGCGTGTGGATCGCGCCACTGGTGGTAGGCGGAAAAAAGTTCACTCGTCGGCAGACGTTAAACGTAGAGGGTTGAAAGTCATTTCAAACATGTCAAGTTCTAGTCTTGGAACGAATGTAAGGGGTTATGAATCATCTTCAGGTTCATGGAGTTGTGAGATCATCGAGGTACCCCAGGTCGTTGTTGGTGGGTCGTTCCATCCGCCACAACACAAGGTTTCGGAGTTAGTGATCGGTATACAGAAGGACCAGGAGGGGCCTGTTGTCAAAGAGAGTGCTAGGGCACTGCAAACTGGGCACAGGTCCGGTATAGGCACAAGTCGAGATGAAAAGGTGTATCCAAGGGAAGATTGCGAATCAAGGTTTCGGAACGAAAAAGTCGTCGAGAGTGACGTACTCTTTTCGGTTCCACTTCGGGGTAGTGAAGACACCGAGGGTGGTGGTCTGTCACTCACTCCCACACAGGACGCAGGTTTCGAGGTCGATGCATGCCAAGTCTCAAGGACGGTATCGAGGGGCAGAGCAGATGGGATCGCAGGTGCGAATCGCCATTCCCCGTTGGTAGATACCAGAGGCGTGGTAGGCATGTCATCTGAGAGAGTTACACGTCTTAGTCGGGGCGGAGGCGAGGTTCCTGAGGGATGCAATCGCCGAGTCCCATCGTTGGCTGCAGTTGGTGCTGCAGTACTTGATGTCAATCGCAAGTCGGAACTTCTGAGTTTCATTGAGACCGACCCGCTTAGGAAGAAGTCGGAGGTGGATCTGCTGGATCCATTGTGTCTATATCGTCGCTGTGATACTAGCTTAGCGAACAACAAGGTTGAGGGACGATTGCATCAGTTGCCGCGAATCGAGGCTGAACTGATGGGTCGTCGAGTTAGGGTTTTGGTGGACAGCGGAAGTTCGCTAAATCTCCTGAAACGTAGTTTGTTGCCTGTCACCTGGAGGGTGGATAGAAAGCAAGTGACACCGTTGCAGCTTGCATGCGCCGGTCGTGGCATCACCAGTCTAGGGGAGACAATAGTCGAACTGTTAATAGATGGTGTTGTTCACGAAGTTGTCGTGCAAGTGGTGGATGATCTTGTCGAGGATCTTCTGCTCGGGTGTCCCTGGCTGGCATCAAACGAGGCTTTGGTCGACTTTGCACGTCGCACCATGTACGTTGGAAAGGGGCCTAGGCAAACTATTTTCTGGGCGGAGGAGGTCTATCTTCCACCAGAAAAGTTCCCTGAACCACAGGTAGCGGACGTACAGCTACCGGCGTTCTCGAGAAAGGAATTTCGGAGTCTTATCCGAGAGTTTGGAGACGTCTTTTACGAATCTCCAAGGCAACCAGTGACGAGGGCTGCTTGCCACAAAATCCGATTGAAGGAGGAGCTACCCTTCAAGCTCCGTCCGTACAAAGTTTCCGATCAGAAGAGGGCTCTTATCCAAGAGGAGGTGGATAAGATGCTCGCTGCAGGTGTCATAAGTAGGTCCCATTCTGCCTTTATTAGTCCGGTCGTTATCGTCACGAAGAAGGACGGTACGGCTCGGTTTTGTGTCGACTACAGGAAGTTGAATAGTCTGACAATACCCGAGTCGTCGGTATTGCCAGGTATTCACGAGACTATCAAAGAGCTCGGAACAGCGAGAGTGTTCACTTCTTTGGATCTGAAGTCTGGGTTTTGGCAGATACCCATGGATGAGGCTAGTAAAAAGTATACAGCTTTTGCTACGCCTGATGGAGCTTGTTATGAGTTTAACTCAATGCCGTTTGGTCTGACGAATGCACCTGGAAGTTTCCAAATCCTTATGACGGAAGTGTTGGTTGGTTATGTCGATAAATTCGTCAAAGTATATCTAGACGACATAATCGTTTACAGCGAAGATGAAAAGGAGAACCTCTACCATCTCCGCCTTGTGCTGGAGAGGTTCAGAGCACATGGCCTGTGGTGCAGTTTAAAGAAGTGCAACTTCGCTCAGCGTAGGCTGGAGTACTTGGGGCATATGGTGACGGAAACGTCAAACGAACCAATGCCAGGTCATGTGTTAGCGGTTCAACAATTCCCGCTACCCAAGAATGTCTCTCAGCTCCGAGGATTCTTGGGCACCGTTGGTTGGCTACGGGAGTTCATCCCGAACTTAGCGGAGTTGGAGGCTCCGATAAGTGACATGCTCAAGTCGAAGAAAGGTCGAGACCTTAAGTGGAACTCTCAAGCATTGGAGGCGTTTGAGAGGATCAAGGAAGTCGTGGGCCGTCCTATGGTCTTGGCCAGGCCGGACATGACTCTCCCGTTTTTCCTGCAGACCGATGCATCTGGGGTAGGCATCGCTGCAGTCCTTTATCAAGTTGATTGTCACGGCGACAGAAGGATCGTTTCACATGCTAGTGCCAAGCTCAAGGGCGCGGAACTAAACTATCATGTGAACGAGACTGAATGTTTAGCCATTGTTTGGGGTATCAAGCGATACCGTCATTATCTCGAAGACCGTCCATTCACTCTTCGAACGGACAGCAAAGCGTTGACTTGGTTATCCAAGTTCAAGGACGCAAAAGCGAAGTTAACTCGTTGGGCCTTACTTCTACAGGAGTATTCCTTCACTGTGGAGCACGTCGCAGGTCGAGACAATCAGCTAGCTGATTTCTTGTCCCGTAATCCTTCGGGGTCTCACAGTGAAGACTTGGATGCTGATGTAGAGCGTATGGGGTTGCCACCTATGAAGGTGCAATTGTCTGAACACCAAGGTGTGGTGAGCGTCGTAGAGACGCCGGCTGAAGTGGTCGTGCGGCGGCAGGCCATAGATAGGGAGACGCAAAGGTTGAGGGCGCGTATCAGAACGATACAGGAGTTAGGTCCTATGTCCAGGGACGATCTTCGTTTTATCAACAAGTTTTCAGATGTCCAAGGTGTTGTATATGTTTCTTCTGCTGGTAAACGGCTATTGTATGTGCCCGAGGCGCTCCGTGAGGACGTGTCGGCTTATTACCATGAACACCCGACCGCTGGTCATCCTGGTCAAGAGGAAACCTTACGTGCCTTGAAACGGCACTATTGGTGGCCGGCCATGGAGGACTACGTCCGGGCCTACGTGAGAGGTTGCCTAGTCTGCCAGTGCGTTAAAGCCGTACGGCATCAGGAAGCGGCACCGCAACGGCCTAGTGTGCCGAAGCGACCGTGGCAGATGCTGGCTGTTGACGTCCTGGGGCCCTATGCAGCCTCAAGGAGGGGAAACAGGTTCGTGGTAATTGCCGTCGATATGTTTTCAAAGTGGGTTGAAGCCAGGGCCACTAAGACATGCACGTCGAAAGTAATTTCTCGTTTTCTAGACGAAGAAATCTTATCTCGTTGGGGTTGTCCAGAAGTCGTCATTTCTGACAACGGCCCGCAGTTTCAGAGCAATCATCTGCTGAAATACTACGATGCGAAGAACATTGAGGTCAAATTTTCACCTGTTTATCATCAACAGGCGAACCCTGTCGAGCGAAGGGTCCAGGAACTGAAGAAGTGCCTAAGAGCAAGGATGCTGGAAACCACTTCGGAAGGGCTTTGGGAAGAAGGTCTGGCTGCAAGTCTCTATTGCTTACGGAACCGTAAGAATAGAGCAACAGGGGAGACTCCAGCGGAGTTATTGTTAGGATATACACCTGGTCGTCCAGGAGATTGGAGGCTACCTATGTACCGAGATCCGGTACATAATAGCCCCGAAGATCGGCAAGAACGTCTTGCAAAGGCAGCCAGACGTCAGGCAGTTTATCAGAGGAATTTATTCCCCGATAAAGATCTACCGTCGCCACGGACCTACGGGGTCGGCGACCGCGTTTTAGTTAGGAATTTCGTCAAAGGAGGGTGATGGGGCGAGACAGTTACCTCGTAGATAGGAACGGCACCGAGAGGCTGGTGCACGTAGACGATATCCGTTCTTGGGTAAGCAGGACTTTGCCGGCTGGCGTCCGCCACGACGATGGTGGCCCAGGTCCGGATCAGCCAGAGTCCAACGACGCTGACCAAGAAGTGACAGGGGAAGTCACACCTAGGCCGACGACTGGGGGCGGTCCGAAGCCACCTTCGTTAATCCGGGTACGAGCTGACGCACCCAACTCAACGAATCCGCGGGAAGTAACGGTCAGTTTCGATCCAAAGGACAAAGCGGTCCGGCGGACAGTGAAAAGGTTGAGGAGGAATCCACAAGGACGGAAGCGCGACTCAGACTGCGCGGAGAAGAGAGGAGTATCCCGTAGGAGTCCGTTGCCGGTGGTGAACTCTGGCCTTTTGGAGATCAGAGATTCTGAACTCCCCTTCGCAAACTCGTCAGTAGGGGGGCGTGCTACTACTGAAGTAGACGCTCTTACCCGTCAAGCGGTCGTTCCAGACCAAGGTCCAGAGTACGATTCAGATTTGGAAGTGGAAGCTGCTATCCGAGAGTTAGCACTTCCAGTAGGGGGGTCTCCATTATCATTGATGGTCGACCCGGGAGAGAATGTGAGACAGGAAGGCT
The DNA here is from genome assembly GCA_958502065.1 of Chrysolina americana. Classification (NCBI taxonomy): domain Eukaryota; kingdom Metazoa; phylum Arthropoda; class Insecta; order Coleoptera; family Chrysomelidae; genus Chrysolina; species Chrysolina americana. Next base: position 40,297,854 of record OY293412.1, read on the forward strand.
CAGTAAGGACTGAGATTCCTAGTAAGAGTACAGGACGGCGAAGGAGATGCCGAGCTGTGGCACTGGACTCCGACAGAGCTCCGATCCAGCGGCCACCGACAGACTCCGCCCGTCAGTATGTTTCGGTGACCGGGTCTGACGAAGATCCCGTACCAGCCCAGAGCTACCGCGAAGCTCCTAGATTTAGTAAAGACTGTACTGAGAACGATTCCGACATGGAGGATGACGCTCCAGTAACTTTGGTGGTTCCAGCCTTGGTTCATCAGAGTGCGGAAGGTGACTATTAGGGAGTTAACGTAAATTTAGCTTTTGTCGGTTGTTTCGTTTGGAAATAACTTCGACCAAGTTAAACTCTTTAGTAGGGGGGTGTCGCAGGGCAGGCTCGCCGCGCTCCTACGATGATTTTTTTTGAGTATGGTCACCTTTAGTGAGCCATTTTTACACTTAATAACTCTCAATTTTCACCTAGAAGCCAGTCGAATAATATTAGATTTTTGCATTATATTCAGGTCACTAGTCTAGTCTCACCCTGTATGATGTAAAGTCCCAATCTCCGCCCAGTGGAACTCCACTGTACGTAGTTTTACCGATTTACCGGAAATTCCTGACTAGTTTTCAATTTTATTAATTTGTGGCCCCAAACAGTCGAGCACCCGGTATACAGAACACTTAGAGCAAGGTTTCGACATGCTAGTCTCTTGTTGGGTGGAAAGATTCCGTGGCTCCATTTGTTTTCACAAATTATTTTATTTCAATTCGATTCCTCGGCGAAGGAATACGTGTATTTCTTCGGCGTTCAAGAATCACGTTGGTTTATGGTTTTTCTCGGGGCTCTCCGAATATCGGACCGCCCTAGGAATCGAGATATCTGAAATTCTGACTTTCAATATCTCCCTAGATCTGGGGAGTATTTAGTGACTTTTGTCAAATACTCCCTAGAAAACGCAGGTAACGGGACTTTAACGGTCATTTGCCCAAATCCCGCGCGTTTTCGCGAGCTAGGGTTTTGTTCAGCCAAGGGCGACGCCCACTTTGGCCCTCTAGGCCAATGGGTGTCGCGGATTCAGCAGTCAGGATTGCATAAATATGCAAGCAGCGAAGCAGCAGACAGCCACTCTTTCTTGTCGAATTGCAGTGTAATAATCAATTTTGTGTTTCCGTTAAATAACTTACGTTTGTTTGGCTTTGCCTTTTGTCTCTGCAATTCATCGTTTTGGCTAGCAGTTAGAGTCAGGTTCTCGGTAATAATAATTCAGTTCACAGTAGATTCATAACGTTTTGTTTCTATCTTAAAGGGGGTTAGACTCACTTGTACGGTTTACCGGTGTTTTATTCGCGCTACGAAAGTACGTTGATAGGTAGTTTAACTCTCGAGCAATAATCAGTGTAAAGTGATCTTTTGCAACGGACACTTAGAGATTTAACTTCATCAAAGTTATTTCCCGACTTAATACCTGTACGCGACGTTGACGAAAAATCCCCATCGTATGAAAAGGGGTCAGGCACCAAAACGAGATCTCACCTGATACAATCGGCTCGATCGTAGAGTTCCACGAAGATTGTATCGTTCGAGCTTAAATTCCTCGGCCTGTCAAGACATCATTAGCTGCGACTTTGTCGTTGGCGAGCCACATTTCCTGTGGTACCTAGGGGTTTCGCGTCCTTCCCATACCTATTTCCTGCGGCTGTTCTCGGCTTTTCCACCTGAGACAGTCTGGTTAGGCTCCGTGATCCTTTTACCCAAATTTCTGTCTTGGTTTTTGTCACATCCAGTTGTAATTTTTAAAGTAAAATTTTTCAAGTTTAATTTCCCTTTTTGGTGCTTCACACAATTTTTGAAGTTAGGAAATTTTATTTAGATAGTTTTTCTAAACCGTGAATCCTTCCTCCCTCGTCCATTTCCCGGCGAGGTCTTGTTAGGTGTTAGGTTAGTTAGCTATAGGGTGACCCTTCTCATCGTCACACTTGAGTTGGGTCGACGCGAGGTCGATTTTAGTGCACTTCTCCTTTGCCACACACTTGCACACGCAAGTAGCCCGACAATACATTACAGCCGTAATTGTTTGTTCTTTAGAGCAATGACGAATATGAGATTGAGGTCTCATATGCTCGCGGAGGAGAATACCCAAGCCGTGTTCGCCGGCGCTGGGCTTTCTCGGACACCTCCGCCGTCGGGTGACTTAGACGCCAGGCGTCTATTCCCCGAAGCGTCGCGACGCCTCGACGGAGACGTCCCCCAGGTACGTACTACCGGGGAAAATCGTGAGTTGACGATGTCAGCTACCTTGTCCCCGAGAAGTGTGCTGGACCAAGGTACTTTAGAGTCGAGCTTAGATGGAGGGAGGCAGCCTTCCCCGTCGGCTCAGGTAGGGTTAGTAATCGATTCCGCGGGAGTTGTCACAACTCCACCTTTGGAAGCCCGTTTCGAGCAATTCCGTTTAATGAGAAATGTTTCTGTTTGTAGGTCGGAGGGCTACTCAGGAGTCCATGCTGGCGAAGCTCTTGAGGTACGCCCCCTCGGAATGCGCCGAAGCGCTCCGAGGTCATTGGGTGTGCCTCACGCACAACAGCCAAGGCCAGAAGTAGATGTGCATACCCTAAGGGAACCGGGTGATGCTGAGGCCCTAGTGGAAGAACTAGGGGGTGGTGGAAGGCTCTCGGAGGGAGTTGGGAATGCTCGCATTCCCATATCTCTCCAGGGGCGGGTTCAGCGTACCTCCCAAGGGATACCAAATGCACGGCCTGAACAAGCAGTAAGAGCTAGAAAGGCAGATCTTGAATCAGGTGTCGGCTGGGACACGGAAGTTGCCACCCGAAATCCCTGGGTGACGACGTCCTTGCCCTCCAGGCAACTAGGAGCAGAGCGGTGGGTGGCTGAAGATGGGTTCGGAGGAATCCGAAACTTTGCGGAAGCCGTCCATCCACACCTTTTTACGAGACAATATCAATAATTTGAGGCGTTCGCATAGTTCGTTTGGGTCATCCCATCCATAAACAAACTCCATAGGTTTGGTATTGAATGTCATTGAAATAGGTATATTTTTAGGTAAACCGCTACCTTTTGCTGCAGGGTTGGATGTTTTAGGTGAAACGGTACGTGTCGATATTTTACGTTGGTTTCGTATAGGAAACATCGGTTTAATTATTTCGGTATATATGTATCTTTTACTACATTTCGGATAGCCTAGGGAGTTTTTGTGAATGTTCTACAAATCTACAATTGATTTGTATGCCTGCATATCTTCATTATTATAGTTTTCAGGTGTGTTTAAAAATATGAGTTCAAATATACCGGGTGTTGCTTTCCACTGATATCCACCCATTTTAATGTATCCGCTGCGTTTGTCGAAATCTATTTCTTTGTTACCTAGGAACCATTTTGAAGATACACCATCATATACAGGACCGTATACTTTATCTATTTTTTTGTCATCACTCCAATGTTTTATAATGTACGGTTGAGCCATTATAGGATATTGATCGATATATTCCTGTACAACTTGTTCATTCATGACTGACACAAAGCTCATATATTGTTCCTCTTGTGTGCCTACGCTAAAGATATCTTCATCATCACCATCATTATCATCTGTACTTGCAACATGTTCGAGGGATTGGAATGGAGTCATCGTTTCGATGGATTCGAATGAAGACGTTTTACGCTCTTCCACTTTCTCTTGTTTGAGTTCAGATTTTACCTCACTTTTCATTGGGGTAGTAGGAGATTGCGACGTCGGAGGCGGCATTGCTGCTATTTTTCTCAATGGGACAGATACAGGTTTGAAGAATTTTTGCAACGACTCATCTTCTTCGGACCTACCCAATTTCAAAGCCAAATATTTTTTTCGAATAGCTTTTGCAATTTCATTGATTTCAGTCTTTCGAATAACATCAACTTCTTTGCTCAACGGTTTCATGATGATAACTGTGGGATACATCAATCTCTCTGTATACTTATATATTTATCGAATCCTTGACGATAACGTCCAGCATTTATATCAAAATCTTTCATAATCACAACGGTTCCATATCGATGCTGTCGCCAACATTCTGCACACATTGCCTTGAATTCTTCGAACGTCATGTCTGGGGAAACGTGTTCATCGAATACATGTTTCAAATTCATTTCATCCTGCTTGAAAAGCACAATCATATTACAATTGTCTCGTATCAATTGTTTTGGAATTTTTGAATATATCTGACAAAGATATGCATCATCAATATTTCGGTGTCTGCAAAAGGAGTAGTATTCTCAAATTTTCTGTTGACCATCGCATGCAACATCATCGAAAATGAATATGGAATTTGATTTGGCCTCGTGAGGGCTTACGATTTCCTCATTTTCCCTGAACGGATAATATCCCAATCCCTTGACTTTCCCAAAAATTTCTAGAACCACCTGATATTTGGGTTGGTACAAAGATTTTGAATATACGTAGATGTATTCGAATTTTGCTCCATTCGGTTGGAATAACAGTGTTAAGATAGCATTTGGCTTTCCACAACCACTTGGCCCACAAATAATTGCACGAAACGAATTCGGTAATAATTTACCATGCTTCCGAACCATACTTCTATCGAGGTCTCCATTCAAAAAATCTAAATTTTCAATAGGCAGTGTATTGTCTTGTTGAACGACCTCCATACTGTGACGAAAAAACATGAGCACGCCACCGTTATAAATAAACGCATTGAAGGTATCTTTCATCATTATCAATGTTGACTTACTCTGGTGCAGGTTTTATCAATTTAATCATCAATAAGCTCCCGTTCGAATTGCATCTACCAGGTTATTCGTTTTGCGGGCCTGGCACCAAATTGAGACAGATTACAACGCGGAGAAACTGGCGTGAATTCTTTGAATGGAAGGCTGCAAAGACCAAGATATTGCATACTCTCAATCCGACTCTCTAGAAGACCGCCATAAAGCAGATCAAGTATTGGAAAATAGAGCTTGGGAACGAGTTAAATCTAAAGACGCTAAATTTGAGAAACGGGCTGCAGCTTGGCTTGTTACTTCCACCATGAAAGCCAAACGTAAGCTAGGTATGGGCGTGTCCTTTCGCCGTAACTTGCTTCAAAAAATTATTAAAAATTGGAAACACAATCCTACTAATATTAAGAAATCTAGTACTTCGGCTTTGCGAGCTGCTAAAATGGCATTGAGTTAAGCTGGAGGACGTAAGAAAATACGAGTGCCTAGAATAATTCCATTCGATGCAAAATCTGGAGGAATCCTACCACTCATACCCATATTTGCTGCACTTTCAGCTTTGGGTGCGTTGGCAGGTGGAGCGAGCTCCATAGCAAAAACCGTAATAGACGCAAAAAATGCTAAAAGAAACTTGAAGAAGATCAACGTCACAATAAATCCATGGAGCATTTGGGTTCGGGTTTGTACCTGCGGAAAACCCCTCGAGGATTTGGACTGTTCCTGAAAAAACAACATCAACGCAAAGGACGCGGTCTTTACCTGAAGAAGCAAAAAAACTGCTAGATACGCTACCCCATAGAGCATTATACGATTCGGAAATTCAGGAGTGTGCTCATCTGATGATAATACCACATTTTCGTGGAGTCTTTATGCGTGATACGTTGCCAACTTGTGGTCCTTGGCTGCGAGAATGCGCTATATTGAACTTGGATTCCCACTTGAATGCTGGCACTCATTGGGTAGCTTACAATAAAAACGGCAATGTCGCACAATATTTCGATAGTTTTGGCAATCTCAAACCTCCATTGGAATTGGTAAGATATTTTGGGAGGGGCGTAAGAATTACATATAATAGTAGTCGATATCAAAATTACATTCAGAGTAATTGCGGACATCTCTGCCTAAAGTTTCTACTTCATAATGTCCACCGCTGAGATGCATCAATCGTTGGCTGAAATGCATAAATATGAATCATTGCGAGATTTCACTGATACTCAACTGCGAGCTTTGTCAATCGAATATTTGATTGGGAACGCAGGACCTTGGAAGTTGCTGAATGTATGGCATAGGTTACCAAAGGACTACAAAAATCGATTCGCTTTGCAGATTCGTCTACCATGTTTCATTCATCATCAAAGTGAGTTTGGACTGTCAACGGCATCACTAAAAGAAGCAGAGTATCATGGACCAGTTAGTGCACAATTTCTATTTTATTATTGTCATAATATAAGATTTTTCATCCAAGTTGTTGTTCATTATTTAAGGCGGGTCGCTTCCGACACTATATCAGTCATGTCTATGATATTGACGTTAACGAGTCGTTCTTCAACGCTTTCCATCGATTTCTATCCAGCTCAGCTGCCATTCGTACAACAGTATACCCAACATTGAAGAAGGTACAAAATTCTACTACTTTGAAAACGGCGGCAAAACTAAACTAAGTATCGATATCCCTACTGGATCTTACGAAATTGGTGATATTGTGGCTTTGATCAGCAAACACATCACACCCAATACGTACAAGGAAAACCCTGTGGAATTTTTCTACCTCAAACTGAATAATAACACGCTGAAAAGCGAAATATTCTGCCTTAAACACTCAATTGATTTCCGACATGAAAACAGTTTGGCCCGCATTTTAGGGTTTTCGTCTATTCTTCTCAAACCCAACTTGCATTACGCATCAGATCTACCTGTAGATATCATTAAAGTACGTACCATACACAAAGATAGCAACATTACGTTCGGAGCATTCTACAACGACGCACCGTCTCATACGATATACGAATTTGCTGTTGGTGTTGATCCTGGTTACGCAATCGACGAAACACCCAACCACCTCATTTATCTACCCATTACTCATACAGACGAAATAAAAAATATTACGCTGCGAGTGCTGGACCAGCATTCTCAACTCGTTGATTTTCGAAACGAAGAAATAATCGTTCGTGTCGAATTGAAGCGAAAGTATGGTGATAACTATTCATAAGAAAAACTCACCACCATACCCCCCTTCAGTCTTCACCAAGACCTTCAACGTGCGTCAACTACTATCACCGGAGAATAAACTGTTTTTGGAATCCCTCGGATATCATGTTGTCCAATCAAGTGTTCAACATTTTCCGAAAACCACAAAACGATGAATCCATACAAAAGGTGGAATGGCGGACTTACTACCCGTATGTCAAGTCCTTTCGCAATAATGATGTCATTGAAATCAACATCAATCAATCTGACGCTTACGATGCTTTGTATGATAGCCTGTTATACATCAGTGGAAAAGTAGTGAAAACCAAAGGAGATGGTCGTGTAACATTCGTAAACAATGTTGGTGCTTTCATATTTCAATCTGTTAGTTATGAACAAAGCGGTAAGGAGTTGGAGACGGTCCGTGAAGTTGGAATTGTTAGTACTGTCAGAGGCTTTCTCACCTACACTGACGAAGATATCAAGCACTTGTCCAATTCAAGTTGGACTTTTCCCAGCAACGCTGGGGTTATCAGCACCACTGTTCTAACATTCAACATGCTCATACCCATCAAGCATTTTTTGAATATTTTCAACGATTATCAATGTGTTTCTTATGGCAAACATACCATCCGATTAGTACGAGCTGCAGATGATAGCAACTGCTTCAAAATAGAGGAGACCGCTGGATCGCTGGCTGGTACGACAGCAGTCAAGTTGGAAATTGAAAATATTGAACTCAAAGTTAAGAGAATCTTTCCACATGTTCAAATTAAATTGCAACTCTTGAAGGCCATCCAAGCATCTGAATTTTGCAAAGGGGAATTTTTCGCAAGCCTATTCCAAGCTGATACTCCTATTCTCATGCCGTTCAGACAATGGGAACTTCATATGTTGCCTGCTCTCACACAAGGTGCAAAAAGTGAAATATGGGCCGTCAAGACTTCCTCGTTTCTCGAAAGTCCTCGCTATGTGATTGTATGTTTCCAAAAAGACCGTGATTACACCAAATTCAACAACGATCCAACAATATTAGCTCATTCGAATATCACCAATATAACGCTCACTGGTGAAAGGTGAAAATTATCCCAAAGAGAATATGCATCTGAATTTTGCAAAGGGGAATTTTTCACAAGCCTATTTCAACTATGCACCATTCGGTCTCAGCTACAAAATTACTAATCAACATAATCCTCTGCTGAGCTCCACCGAATTTGTTGGTAAGACTCTCTTTGTCATCGATTGTTCCAGAAGGGATGAGAGCATAAAAAGTTCCACTGTTGATGTGAAACTCGAAATCGAGGCATCTGAAGGATTTTCCCAAAATACTAGAGCCTATTGCATCATTGTGCACTACACTGTTATTGAGCACCTCCCACCCAGCGAAATCATTAACAAATTAAACTGAACATATGCTTGTCACTTCAGTATCAATCACAGAGTCAACATGAGAATACCTGTTGTAGATATTCAAGGCTTTACCATCGAGCAACAATTCCATCCTAAGGAGATTGCTATTAGGATTGGAATTCAATGTAGTAATTTTCTGCTGCTGCCAACTATACCATTTTCCTCTTTGAGTAGAGCAGATAAACGTACTGCCTGTTTCTTGGAGCGACACGTTCATGGATTGAGGTATTCCTCTGGCTTTGTGGAATATCATCAATTAGATTCCATCCTCAAGAAAAATTTACAGAATGTTGATATCATTTATGTACGAGGACTCCAAAAACGTGACTATCTTACAGAGAAATTTCATCAATTCAACCTACCTACACGTGTTGTGAATTTGGAGGACTATGATAATACGTCATGGATGGTTCCCACATTCGGCGACAATGCATCATATTGATAAGCAACCCCACTATAATTGCAGTCTCCGAAACGTAGATATTCTATACAAATGGTTATGTGATATGTTACCAAAATAAAACTGTATAATGAATTTTTCTATTTAAATTGGTTTTTTATCTAACGTCACCTGATGACGAAAACGCAGCGTTTTGAAAAATCTCTACCTCATACCTTCAATGATGTGTTTTTTCTTCAATCTCCATGTTTCTCCTCTTAAATGATATGTTGGTACACCTGGTATACTAAATTTGACAAGCAGTCGTCATGTTTTATTCTCTTAAATAATATATGAGACATCCTATATATATTTTTGCTGAATACTTTGCTACCCTCCATTGCCCCAATGACCCATTTTCCACATGATATTTGACACACACACACACGCAAGTCACGTTAAATGAACGTGACTTTAATTCCTCTTAAATTATACATTTTGAAACACCTTGTATACTTTCCTCATTGGAATCACACCTTCAAACGTTACCTCGTTACCTCGCAATTTTTCACATTTATTCCAAACATCATTATTATTATTAGTCTCACAATCATTATTTTTTTTAATATTCAAACAGCGTGCTCTGGTAGCTGGAGAAATATATACCCCACATTTGTACATCAACTTGTACGAAGTCTCCGTGGAGACAAGGCTAGCGTCACTCGCTACCAACCAAAAGGACGATGGTTCAAACCTCTGCTGCTGAAATCTTTATTTGTTCATAAATTCAATTCAATTAATTCATAATATGTGTGCGCCGCGCTCTATTGGAAAAATGTTATCAATCAACTGGATCTCTCTCGACTACGTCACACGATGAATGCAGACCAGTGACGGCCGACTTCCTAGCGTTTCGCATGCTTGACCGTACTGCGCATGCGGCCCCAATCCCCGCATAGGTGATCTACTCTGGGGAAACCCTTTATCAGATAATCATGCAAAAACTGAAAATCACAATTGTGGACCTAATTCTTTTTTATGAATATAAATGAGGATTCAATGACACAATCTCAAATAGGTCCAAATACAACAAATTGCATATCTTGTAGGAAATCCTGGAATTACTCAAAATTGAACATTTTTCATATTAATATACAATGTTTAAATAGTAAAATAGATGATTTGTCTATATTTCCAACAGAAAATCCATATCTCGTATTATGTTTCAGTGATCCTGGTTTGCAGAGTTTTCTCGGTGGAAATTGTTATTGTGTTTTTGAAGTCTATTTTGTGACCTGTGTCTTCTCGATGTTTATAAAGTGCGGAAGTGGAAGATCCCTGATGCACAGCAAGTTCGTGTTCGTAGACTCTGGAAGTTACTCGTCTGTTAGTCTGGCCAATATAACTTCTCGGGCAGTCTGAACATGGTATTTTATATAAACATTGAGAATCATTTGGTATTGTGTCCTTGGGAGATCTGAGGAATTTGGATATTTGGTTGTTGGCCGTGAATATTGTTTTCATCTCGTGTTTTCTCAAGATATTACTGATTTTGTCTGTCACACCTTCGATGTATGGTAGGAAAGCTTTGTGTGGCTGAATACTCTCTAGTGTATCATTTGTTTTTGGAGGACAGGTCAGCTGATGGCGGATAGACTTGTCGATTAGCGAATTGTTGTAACCATTTTGAAGTAAGGCTGATTTCAGTTTGTCCAGCTCTTGTGGTCTATTCTGGTTGTCGGTAAGCTGAATTGATCTGTATATCAGGGAGTTCAATACGGAGTTTGTTTGTGCTGGATGGTGATGAGAGTTTGCGTGTAGGTATCGGTTGGTGTGGGTCTGTTTCCTGTGTACTGTGTGTGTGAAAGAGTTATTGGATTTCTTGATGAGAACGCCCAGGAAAGCTAGGGAGTTGTTCATTTTGGTCTCCATTGTAAATTTCATGTTGGGATGGATATCTTTTAGGTGATCTAAGAACGTGTTTAAGATTTCGTAACCATGGAGAAAGGGGGGAACCCATGGGAGCACCTTTCACTTGTTTGTAGTAATTTCCTTGGAAGAGGAAGTACGTGTTGTTCATACAGTGACTGAGAAGGTCGAGGGTGTCTTTTGGAATTCTGTGTTTCGTTTTAAGGATTTATAGCGTGTCCGTTAGGGGAATATTTATGAAGAGGGAGACAACATCGAAGCTCACTAGGATATCTGTGTTCTGGATTCTATAGGATTTGGGAAGGTCTAAGAAGTGGAATGAATTTTTCACATAGGATGAAGCTTCTTCTGCTCGTGGCTGAAGAGTACTCGCCAGATACTTGGCGAGGTTCTGGGTTGGTGATCCAAAGGCACTGACGATAGGTCGGAGTGGGATATCAGGCTTGTGTATTTTTGGTAGTCCGTAGATACGAGGGGTGCGTGATGACTTTTCTGTAGGGATAGTGGCTTTCTTGGTTTCGGCTGGTAGTTTAGAATTATTGATCAGATTTTTGGTCTTCTTTTCGAGGTAGGTTGTCGGGTCTCGTAGGGTGATCTGATACTCGGATGAGTTTAATAGTGTACTCACTTTGTCTACATAATATGAAGTATTCAGAACTACTGTGGCGTTGCCTTTGTCTGCTGGGAGGATGATTATGTCAGGGTTGCTGTGGAGGTTTCTGAGGCAATGTTTTTTGGCAGGTGTTATGTTGGATAGAGGGAGTTTCGCTCTCCTAAGTATGGTGGCAATATCTTGTCTAGTTTCTTCAGCTGTGTTTTCTGGTAGATGGGTTATAGCGCTTTCTATTTGTGTGATGATGGTTTCTGTTGGGATTCTGTTTGGTGTGATGGAATAATTGAATCCTCTTGATAGAAGTGCAAGGCTAGTTTGATCTGGTATGGTGTCGGAGAAGTTGTGTACTAATACAGGTGATGCAGCTGGGACCAAGTGTGTGATGGTATTCGTTAACAATGCACAAAGTTTGTTTTTCTGTGTTTCTGTTTTCTTATTGCTGATGTGATCTGCTTTGTCCTGAGATATCCTGGTCAAAGTGTCCCAGATAACTGGATGGATATCTACGGTGGATAAATTGCCAAAACATTTGTAGAGTGAGGTGTTGGTGATGTCCAAATTACGTCAGATGTCGTGAAGTGTTTTTCGAAGTGTTTGGCTAGCTTTATTGAGAATGTGCTGGGCTGACGATGAGGTATCATGATGTTTCAACCGGAAGGCTTTGGGAATGACTCTGTGGTCTCTGCATGATTTGAGGACGTGAGGTCGCACAGAAGTTTGGATCTTCGGATAAGAAGTGATGAATAGTTTTTCGTGAGATGGAGAATATCCTCCCCGTAGAGGCGTGCAATGTGTTCAGATAGGTTTTCGCGGTCAGATATTTGAAAACTAAAAGTTCGGGTTGAACCGCGTCTAGAATTTGTTGAAATTCGACGTTTCGGCTCCAATTTTGGAGCCATTTTCAAGAACTGAAAAAGAAAGAAAATTAATAAATGGTTGAAACGTAATTCTACGCTGAGGTCTCAATCTGCCTACTCCTCAGGTATAATTACGTTAGGTTTTTGTGACTTGACGTCGGGGTCTCAATCTGCCTACTCCCCATGTCTCGTCACTGGTTCTCTCTAAGGTCTCAATCTGCCTACTCCTTCGAGATAACTGAGGAATTGTGGGTTGAGGAACTATATTTATAGTGGACGTGCCTGTTATCGCCGTGTGCAATGTATTGGCGCGAGGTGAACTATGGGCGGGAACTGAGTTGGCGCTAGATGAGCTGTGTGCGGGAACTTGGTTGGCGCTAAGTGAGCTTTGTGCGGGAACTAGGTTGGTGGGAAATGAGTTGATGCGTGCAATGAGAGGCTTCCATGTATCTGGAAGTCTACGTCCGTCATCGCGAGTGTTGAGGCAATTGAGGCGCTTCTCTATCTCAAGGGCTTCTCGGATGATCCTGGTTTGAAGAGTTTTCTCGGTGGAAATTGTTTTTGTGTTTATGAAGTCTATTTTGTGACCTGTGTCTTCTCGATGTTTATAAAGTGCGGAAGTGGAAGATGCCTGACGCACAGCAAGTTCGTGTTCGTAGACTCTGGAAGTTACTCGTCTGTTAGTCTGGCCAATATAACTTCTAGGGCAGTCTGAACATGGTATTTCATATATACCTTGAGAATCATTTGGTATTGAGTCCTTGGGAGATCTGAGGAATTTGGATATTTGGTTGTTGGCCGTGAATATTGTTTTTATCTCGTGTTTTCTCAAGATATTATTGATTTTGTCTGTCACACCTTTGATGTATGGTAGCAAAGCTTTGTGTGGCTGAATACTCTCCAGTGGATCATTTGTTTTTTGAGGACGGGTCAGTTGATGGCGGATAGACATCTCGATTAGCGAATTGTTGTCAGTGCTGCAACAGATTCTCCTCGGCCAATAACAAGCACATGGGTGAAAGGTATGATGCCTCCAAACCGTCGACCTATTTGCTATATCTCGACGTGAATAATCTGTACGGTTGGGCCATGATGGAATATCTTCCTAACGATAGCTTTGAATGGCTCGAAATGCAGCCGATTTCGATGTGTCGGAAGTGTCGGACACCTCGCCCATCGGCTACATTCTCGAAAACGATTTGGAGTACCCTGAACATCTGCATGACAAACAGAAAAATTTTCCCTTGTGTGCCGAGCACCGTACACCGCCAGGTTTGAAATTACCAAAATTGATGACCACGCTGTACAACAACGAAAAATATGTTGTTTACTACAGGGTGTTGGAACAAGCACTCAAACACGAACTTGTACTTAGGAAAATCCACAAGGTGTTGCAATTCAATCAGCCGGCGTGGTTGCGTCTCTACATTAAATACGAAATTACGCTCTCAAGCAAAAACTACTTTTGGCAAAAATAACTACAAACTAGTCAATAACGCAGTGTCCGGGAAAACCATGGAAAACATACGGAAGCACCGTGTGGTGAAAATGGTCTCCAAGTGGGAGTGGCGATATAGCGCAAAAAATCTGATTGCCTGTCCAAATTTCAGGAGTCGCACCATTTTCCACGAGAGCCCCGTCGCTATCGAGATGGCAGAGACGGATTTGTTATTCAATAAGCCCTTGTACATAGGAATGTCGATTCTCGATATTTCCAAGCTGTGCGTGTACGATTTCCATATTGAAAAATTCGATACAAGCGACTACCCAAGCGACAACCCCTTTGACATTCCCTTCGGAAATAAAAAAGTTACCGGCTTGATGAAGGACAAAGCCAATGATCGTATCATGACAGATTTCATGGGACTTTGATCAAAGTTGTACACCTATAAGATACAAGGTGGAAAAACCTTAAGAAAAATTCCAAAGGGGTCAAATACAGCGTGTCGAAAATCACACCACTTTTGAAGATTATGTGGAATGTCTGAATGTATTCGATCCTTTTCTCACAACGTTATTAGTGTAGAGCAAACAATGATCGCTCTCAACCCCCACGATGACAAGCGCTGTTTGATTGACGGCTCTCATGACACTCTGCCGTGGGGCCATTACAGTCAGTTAGATATCTAATAGAATTCAAATGTTTTTTCAGAGATCACATATCCACACACACACACCACCACCATGGTAGACACTTTGAAAAATGTTTGCTGTATGCAAGTAGTCAGATGTACATCACCAATAGTTGAATTCATCGAGGCCTCACCTCTACCATGGACGCTCAATGATCGAATTTTGAAAACGTTTGCCGATGAAAAATGGGTACAAATCTATAAGCAGGCTCAGAGCGTCAGACAAAATTTCAATGATTTGAGTCACTTACAGTACACGAGAGAAACCAGCTTCAAAAATAGGTGTGAAGCTCTCAAAAATCAAGACTGGGAGGGTCGTTTGCACGAAGACCAATACTGTGTGTGGGCGAATGCATATCGTATTCCAAAATATAATTTACAATTTTGCCGCACTTTCTATAAAGCATTCAGAAGTGCTATGCATAAAATATGGTGTTCGGTGTAAAGCACATGGACAATATATATCAATGTTGCAAATTTTGGTGTCACAATAGATTTGATGAAGTACAATTCACTTTGAAAACGAGCAGCCAATGCAACTGTGACCTACATCTGCATAGTGTTGGTGAGCCCTATGGATTAGATCTCACATATAAACGCTCCATAGGCTCAGGAGATGAGGACTCAGAATTCGATGAATGAGATTGTCAAAATTCACAAAATTTCAAGAAAATGCAAGAAATTGTGCTCTTGTTTGTTTCTCTCCACATACACACTCACATACTACATATATTTGAATAATAGTCGATTATGTTTTATATTTATGATTGAATAAAATTAATATGTTATCCGTGTCTGGATATTATTATTATTATTATTTTGTTCCACCCTCCCAACCTCCCATTCAAAGTCCCACATATTTTTGGATGTCATTTTTGCATAAAAAAATTGTCACTTTTTTGCGCAAATAAGTATCATTTTTTATACGAAAAAGTGTAATTTTTTGTAGAAAATTAAACTATATAGTCCCGGAGTGCCCTCGTATGGTACACCATTAATGCGAATTTCCCCCGTATCTTTGTCGAAGTACATCAGCTTTCTACCGAGCAACCATTGCGCTCTCGGTTTTTTGTAAATGGGGCCGTTATTCACATGTATTTTGCCGAATTTGGAGCAATGTTTATTCAGGAATTCAGTTGCTACTTCGGGATAAACTTCATCATCATCATCATCATCATCATCATCATCATCATCATCATCATCATCATCATCATCATCATCATCTTCATCTTCATCATCATCTTCATCGTCATCGTCATCGTCATCGTCATCGTCATCGTCATCGTCATCGTCATCGTCATCGTCATCGTCATCGTCATCGTCATCGTCATCGTCATCGTCATCGTCATCGTCATCGTCATCGTCATCGTCATCGTCATCGTCATCGTCATCGTCATCGTCATCGTCATCGTCATCGTCATCGTCATCGTCATCGTCATCGTCATCGTCATCGTCATCGTCATCGTCATCGTCATCGTCATCGTCATCGTCATCGTCATCGTCATCGTCATCGTCATCGTCATCGTCATCGTCATCGTCATCGTCATCGTCATCGTCATCGTCATCGTCATCGTCATCGTCATCGTCATCGTCATCGTCATCGTCATCGTCATCGTCATCGTCATCGTCATCGTCATCGTCATCGTCATCGTCATCGTCATCGTCATCGTCATCGTCATCGTCATCGTCATCGTCATCGTCATCGTCATCGTCATCGTCATCGTCATCGTCATCGTCATCGTCATCGTCATCGTCATCGTCATCGTCATCGTCATCGTCATCGTCATCGTCATCGTCATCGTCATCGTCATCGTCATCGTCATCGTCATCGTCATCGTCATCGTCATCGTCATCGTCATCGTCATCGTCATCGTCATCGTCATCGTCATCGTCATCGTCATCGTCATCGTCATCGTCATCGTCATCGTCATCGTCATCGTCATCGTCATCGTCATCGTCATCGTCATCGTCATCGTCATCGTCATCGTCATCGTCATCGTCATCGTCATCGTCATCGTCATCGTCATCGTCATCGTCATCGTCATCGTCATCGTCATCGTCATCGTCATCGTCATCGTCATCGTCATCGTCATCGTCATCGTCATCGTCATCGTCATCGTCATCGTCATCGTCATCGTCATCGTCATCGTCATCGTCATCGTCATCGTCATCGTCATCGTCATCGTCATCGTCATCGTCATCGTCATCGTCATCGTCATCGTCATCGTCATCGTCATCGTCATCGTCATCGTCATCGTCATCGTCATCGTCATCGTCATCGTCATCGTCATCGTCATCGTCATCGTCATCGTCATCGTCATCGTCATCGTCATCGTCATCGTCATCGTCATCGTCATCGTCATCGTCATCGTCATCGTCATCGTCATCGTCATCGTCATCGTCATCGTCATCGTCATCGTCATCGTCATCGTCATCGTCATCGTCATCGTCATCGTCATCGTCATCGTCATCGTCATCGTCATCGTCATCGTCATCGTCATCGTCATCGTCATCGTCATCGTCATCGTCATCGTCATCGTCATCGTCATCGTCATCGTCATCGTCATCGTCATCGTCATCGTCATCGTCATCGTCATCGTCATCGTCATCGTCATCGTCATCGTCATCGTCATCGTCATCGTCATCGTCATCGTCATCGTCATCGTCATCGTCATCGTCATCGTCATCGTCATCGTCATCGTCATCGTCATCGTCATCGTCATCGTCATCGTCATCGTCATCGTCATCGTCATCGTCATCGTCATCGTCATCGTCATCGTCATCGTCATCGTCATCATCATCTGTGTGGTAGCTTTCTTCGTCTTCTTCCTTTTTCATAAAGTCTGGAGTCGGCCGGTTCCTGTTTCACTTCTTTTTTCACTGTCAGTCGTGATCGTTTGGTGAGTGGCGGCACTGCCGCACTCAATCTTTTCAGCGGTACCGTGATGGGTTTGAATAATTTACTCAGTGCTTCATCATGCTCGGATTTTCCGAGTTTCAGACTCAGATACTTTTTTCGCACAATTTTCGACAACTGATTGACTTGACGTTTGCGTTCAGCTTTAGCAATCTCCGTATCGGTGCGGGGTGATGTTGTCGGCACCATGGCTTCAGTACGAATGCCGTGCCACCTCGCACCACATTTGTATATATTTGTCAAAGCCCAGGTGGTAGTGCCCTTTGTTCACATCAAAGTCTTTGACAATGACCAAAGATCCGAATTTTTCCTTCCAACAGGTGGCGCACATGCGGCAAAATTCCCCAATGGTGTAATCCGGAGAGACGTGCTCGTCGAAGGCGTGCTTCAAATTCATATCGTCTTGCCGAAAAAGCACTATAATGTTGCAATTGTCCCATCTTCGAGTAGGTTTGACACAAGTAGGTCGGGTCAATACCCTCGTGGCGTGCCATGGCATAGAACTCTCTGATTTTATTCTGTTTGTCACACGCCACATCGTCAAATATGAAAATTGAGTTTTCTTTCGCCTTTGACAGATCGATTACCTCGTCGTTGTCCCTGTATGGAAAATAACCTACGCCCTTGACTTGTTTGAGTACATCGTGCAGTAGCTGATATTTAGGTTGGTACAGCGACTTTGAATAAACGTAAACATTCTCGAAACGTGCTCCGTTCAGGCTGAACAGCAAACAGTACAGCGTTGGTCTTGCCACATCCACTGGGGCCGCATAATATCGCTCGAAACGAATTCGGTAGCAGGACACCGTGTTTACGTATACCGTCGTCGTCATCGCCAATACCTCCTCCACCTATGGTATCCAAATTGACGAAGTCAAGAGCCGGCTCTTGTTGCATCACTTTCATGTTTGAGTTGATTGAATATGTGAGGGTGTGTGTGGGTGTGTGAGGGTGTGTTTGGTCACTATATTTGTAGCAACTTATGTATGAATATTCCTGAACTGTGACGTCCGCTAAAATTGTGGCAACTTACACGCGTTGTCACAAATTCATAAAGCAATAGATACTCGTATTTTCATCATTTTCAGAATAATCTAATTCAAATATATCCCCCTCTTGCCATATAATGTTTATAGCATCTGAGAACCTTCACTGAAAATCAACGGCGGGAAATATTTCGGAAATTATCGTTGAATCTGTGAAATGCCACAATTCACTTTTATTCACATTTCACGTACACACAGTACTGTGACTGCAATAATTATGTCGACTCTGTCATTTAAGTTCACATAGGAAGCGGAGTTGTCGAAAAAAATATTTGCGCCTTTTCATTGTGCTCCACAATTTGGTAGGCCGTCATCCTTGGTTCACTACAGTTACTCAGGGCACATGATTTTCGGACCCAGTAATCACTCACCCCACAGTCGTTGGGAATGGTTATCTCGGTAAATGATTCAGCGTGCCCTCCGTAAGTATCGGAGGTTCGGAGACAGGGCCTGACTGGAATATCCTTTTAGGGGAAAAAATAATAATAATAATAATAATAACAATAATAACGTGGGGATTCGTTATCTGGGTAAATGATACAGCGCGCTCTCCGGAAGAATCGGAGCTCCGGAGACAGGGCCTGACTGAAATATCCTTTTAGAAAAATAATGATAAGAGTAATAATAATAATAATAATATTCTTAGCCGGACGAATACAGAAGGCCGTCATCCTTGGTTCACTACGTCTACTCAGAGCACATGATTCTTGGACTCAGTAATCACTTACCCCACGGACGTGGGGAGTGGTTATCTGGGTAAATGACCCAGCGCGCCCTCTGGAAGTATCGGGGCTCCGGAGTCAGGATATGACCGGAAGATCCTTAGGGAAAAATAATAATAATAATAATAATAAAATCTTCATTGCAGCCAATACTATACCATCGCGTTTATCATTATATTATTTATATTATATATAACAAAATATCATTTTAATAAAAAATGGCCTGGACCACATTTTGATAGGCAAGCCATTTTAGGCTTATTCGACTATTTATGAAATTTCATAAAAAATTTGTTTCATCCGGTTGACAGATGGGTGCAGGTTGACCGCTCTTTGTCTATTGTACTAATACGTGAAAGCTACTCTGATAAAATAGTTTTCACAGTATTATAACACGATTTTTTTTAAAATTGATGAATATTTGGAACTTTTGGTATGGATACAATTCAAGAAATAGAAACTACCCAAACACTAAAACAACGGTGATTTCACTCGACGCGTGTTTCGCCAAGAGGGGCTTATAAATATTCTATACTCATTTATCAGCTCCTGAAGATGCTAACTTTGTTGGCGAAACGCGCGTCGAGTGAAATTGGCGTTGTTTTAGTGATTGGATAGTTTCCGTTTTTCTAAAAAACTCGTAATACGGAAGTTCTCAAATTCGTATAATACTGAATTTGAGTTGAAATTCCCATGCTAAAAATTGCTGCTCCAAAATGGTGAACAAATTATTTTATTTATATTCCGATTCATCTAAAAATCGAAATCTGGAAGTTTTCGAAGTCGCATAATATATAAACCTTTTGTTGAAATTTCGAAACTCAATTATCCTATTACAAGCTTTTCTTTAACTTAATCTGTTCATATGTCCATTTTTCAAGCACTTGCTGACATCCGATTGGGTTGAAATTTTGCACCCCCTTGCCCCTCTAAAGGCGGGATAGGGAACGCGAACAAAGTCCGGTAAATTTCTGACGGTTTCGTATGTGGAAAATCACGGCGAAAAAAATATCGGTCGTGTGGCTCGGCCCCTCCTTCTTAAAGGAAGTTGCTTAAACTTCCGCAAGAATAATAAAAAACACTTGACGGTCGAATAATTTGGTTTAGGACAATGCTACCCCTTGAAGGCTAGATTGAGAACGCGTAGAAACTTTGATCTTCAACCCCCTTCTTCTGAAAAAGTCTTGAGAAAATAAAATCGGAAAAAAATTGCGAAAACGTGATTAAAAAAAAACCTGTCCCTCCTGAAAGCCAGAAAAAGAACGAGTTGGTTTCAGTAGTTAAAAGAAAAAAAAAACGTAAAGAAATTGCGAAAGTTCTCTTAAATAAAATCGAAAAAATCCATAAAAATTTTGAAAAACATGTGATTAACGCATGATTAAAGAAAATATACCTCCTTGTCCCCCTGACATTCAGAAAGAGAAAGCGTAGGATATCGAAAAAATGTTTGACTTTTTCGAAAGTGGAAAATTACGAAAAAAAAATAATTGGTTGGAGAGGTCCCGGAGAGCACGAAAATAAAATCATATGTTTGTTTTCATTTCCAGTAGTCATATTTTTTTCTTTAATTCTCAATTGGGAATGTTACCCCTTTCAACAAAAAATGGAAAAATTCGTAAAAGTTCTAAAAACATCGGAACTTCAAAAAATTTCATTTCGAAAAATCGAAGGCTAAATAGGGAACGGTAGGAATTCGGAAACATTTCAATTGCAAAACTCCGTAAAAATTATGAAAAACGTCAGACAGTCGAATAATTTTCGTAGCTTGTCCTATACGTGTCCAATAAGAAAGGATAACTGAAAAGTTCACTGACTCCAAAATATTGCGAGAGGTAACAGAACCGAATACCAAAGCTTGGATTCATCCTCAAACTGTGACTTTTGACAAATCTTTCTATCTTAGAAAGTTCTGATTGAATCGTTGCTTGCGTTTGCAAGTAATCATTCTAATCATTCGAGTTGAATCTTATGCATATTTGCGAGTCACCAGCATATTGATGTAACTTACTTTCATATCTGATACATATATTGAGAAAAGTAGAGGACCAAGGAATGTTTCCTGAGGAACCCCACAAGTTACTTTCTTGAATGATGAAGATATATCAAAATTATTCAGAGATATTGTAACGCATTGATTACGATCACGAATCAAAGATTCAAGCCAATCGATGCTATTTCTTGAGAATCCTAGGAAGTGTAGTTTTGAAAGAATAATATCATGATCTATAGTGTCGAAGGCTTTAGAATAATCCAATAGTACCATACATGTAGCCTGTCTTTCATCTATACTTTCATTAATTCCTATACTAACTATACTAACTAGAGCACTACTGGTACTGTGGTTCCTTCTAAAGCCCGACTGCCGATCATTATTCAAAATGTTTGCACTCAGGTACTCATTCACTACCGTGTGAACATGTCCTTCAATAACTTTTGAAATGGCTGGAAGAATACTAATGGGTCTTAGCTCATTCAAACCAGCTGGTTTGGCTACTTTGGATATTGGTTCTATTATAGAATGTTTCGATATGTTTGGAAATGAACTTTTTCCTATGGAAAAATCATTTATGTATTTTATGGCATCCTGGCAATATGGTAAGCATAGTTTTATAGCCCTTATTGAATTGAGTATCCGTCATTCCCAACAGCACCTGTTTTTATTTTATTTATATATTTTGCAATATCGCTCGTTTCAATAGGAGGAATGTAAAGTCATAAGTTTTCTTTCACGTTATCATGAGTCCATCTAGTGTAGTGATTAAGAATTAAGTTTTCTCTAAGTTATTTTCATTGGCTAATAAAAGGAAGTGATTGTTCAGTTTCCCCGCATCAAGTACATCCTCAGGAATTTGATAGTTTTGGGTTTCTTTGTAAATTTTAGTTTTTTCATGTTCTGCCAAAATGAATCACGATTTTCAGGCCTAGCTATGAAATCAAAGTATGCCCGCTTTCCTCTTTTTATAGTATCATTAGTTGAATTTCTCAACTGCTTATAATATCCTCTTTTGGGAACTGTGGGGTGTTTTTTATATTTCAATTGAGCTTGGTCACGATATTTCATCATTATTCTTATGACGTATGTGATCCACGACGCGAATGGTCTTTCGATTACTTTAATCGACTCCTCAGGAGCATTCAGTAGATGTAAGAATATTGTATTGAAACAATTAATTTTATCATCGATTGTCTTCTGATTCCTTACGTTATCCCAGTTAGCATTTCGGCAATCATTTTCAAAGTTTCGATATACGTTTGAAATGTTTCATGTTCTTCTCTTGCATTATTGAGGAAAGAGTTAAGCTATGATCTGTGACATCTCTTGGCATAAGCACACATTCAAAAAAAGTGAGATTCAGTTGATGATATTTCAATTTTTTATTAAATATCCTCTGAAATGAATGTTTGGCAACACTTTATTAACAATTTTTCTCTTGGTGCCTAATTGTGACAACTAGCACACACTTTTTTTTTTGTTCAATACTTGTGACAACCTTTACACATTTTTCTTGAAGAAATATAATTGTCGCGACAGTTGCCACAAGTATGTTCAGTCATAACTCCTCACCAAAGGAGTGTAAGAAGGTGATTTTAATACCAATATATTCCCCAAAAGATGTCACCACCTATATATGATTTATTTAAAGATTTGCTACAATTTGGGAATATCCATGAGTTGTCACAATTGTTCTGATACGGGTAAGGGTGTGTGTGTGTGTGTGTGACCACGTCCACATCTGACATTCGAATGATATTTTGAGTGGAGTACAGCTATGTAAGTAGGTGCGCAACGTCATTCGCGTCAGTGTCAAGCTGACTGTCGAGCACGAAGTTCGTGGAGTGGTGAACTCTCTGATTAATCTTCTGCCATTCGAGCTTCATTTGCCTGGATACCAGTACTGTGGATCGGGTACCAAACTACAGAAGAGGTTGGCACGTGGAGACCCTGGTGTGAACCGTTTGGATTCGGCTCGTAAGACTCACGATATTGCATTCTCGCAAAACAAGTGTTTGAAGGAGAGACAAAAGGCCGACTGGGCGCTGGAAAATCGGGCTTCGGAACGTGTCAAATCAAAAGACGCTAAATTTGGTGAGAGAGCTGCTGCTTGGCTGGTCACCACAACCATGAAGGCAAAACGTAATTTGAAAATGTGTCTGAAGAAGACTGCTGCTGCTGCAAAGCTAAAGTCTTTCCATCGAGAGAAATTGGAGGAAGACAAGCGTCATAATACCGCAATGGAGAGCATTGGTGGTGGCGGTGACAACAAACATGGAGGTTCCGGTTTGTTTCTGCGCAAGACCGCTAAAGGCGGCTACGGTTTGTTTCCCAAGAAGAAATTTTCAAAAAACTCCCGCTGAAGGTGCCCAATAGAGCGTTGTACGATGAAGAATTGCTTAAATATGTGAAACGTCTGAAAATACCTCATTTAATTGATGTTTTCATGCGAGACAACTTACCTCGATCCTCATCGAAACATCCCAAGTACAGAGAATGCGCAATCATCAATCTGGACTCGAGCAGGAATCGCGGAACGCATTGGGTAGCTTACGTGAAACGCGGACATGTGGTGAAACACTTTGACAGTTTCGACAATTTGAAACCGCCGGTGGAATTAGTGCGATATCTGGGTAAAAAAGTGAAAATCTTCTACAACAACGATCGCTATCAGACATTGAATAGAAAAGTGGTGACCTTTAATGACGAGCGCAATGAGGTTCATTACATGGTGACGTGGCGTTTTGCATAAAATACTTCGGGCAAATCGTATTGGATGCAAGTGGCCATGGACAGGATACGTTTCGCTAGACGAATAGCGCGAGCCTCACGCGTCTTGAATCCCATACTAGACTCTGAGCACAGAGCGCGCATATGGAATGGTTTAAATAGAAGTACATAACCCCATCCAGTGTTAGTCATGCCTTTGCTGTTGACAGTGACAGGTCAAACGTCGACGCTAACCGCAGACTTTTCTCCGCCGCTCCAATTGGACGAAGATAGCACTTACGGCTTGGCATTGATTGGTTTCCATTCATACAACAGCATACCGAACATATCGAATGGTCGATTCTAATATTCTGTTAAAGGAGCGCCATCTGTTAGCATCATCCAAATACCGACTGGTTGTTACGAAATAAGCGACTTTGCCAAATTTATACACAAACACATCAAGAGACCAAAAGAAGTAAAGAAGAAGAAGAAGAGAGCCGTAGTGTCAAATGACGTTATCGACGTCGATGACGACGGCACCAACAAAAGCAAGGATTTATTCTCTCTCAAACCCAACACCAATACGCTGCAGTGTGAGATATACAGCAAACTCTATATCATCGATTTTTGTCCCAAGGATTCCATAGGACGATTACTGGGTTTTTCCCCGAGACTATTGGAGGTTGGAAGAGTTCACTCATCCGACCTACCTGTGAACATTATCAAAGTTCGAACTGTTCACATCGATAGTAACATCACATCGGGTGCCTTCTTTACCAATCATCCGGCTCACACCATATACGAGTTTGCCGTTCGAGAAGACCCCAGCTTTGCCATCGACGAAACGCCCTCGAATTTGATTTACCTGCCTATGAACAAGACGGAAATACACAACATAACCTTGAATATTCTCGATCAGGACTGTTGCAGTGTGAATTTCCGTGGAGAGACCATCATTATACGACTTGTGCTGCGCAAGATGTCATAAAAATGGGGTTGGTATTTGATCAGAATGATGATGATGATGATGCCTTTGGACATAAAAGTGCAGAGGATGCTGGCATCAATTCAGTCGCGCAGACGCAGTCGAATAGAGCAGACGCATACACTCTGTCTCACTCCAGCATACACTTTCTCGAATCGCAAGGACATTATGTTATCAAAACAAGTGTTCGATGTGTACAATCATCCAAAGTTCGACGAATCCTTCAACAGAGTTGATACTCGAACGCACCTCCCGTACGTCAAGTCCTTTCAAAATAATGACATCATCGAGATTGTCATTCAGCAGAGCGATGAACTGATGAACGATGCCCTTGTGTGTATAGAGGGCATTCTGACTCGTACCGCAGGAACGGGCAATGTTAGATTTATCAATAATGCCGGCGCATACCTTTTCGAAGCCATCTACTATGAAATCAATGGCAAAGAGGTGGACTCTGTTCGATCGCCGGGTATAGTGAGGACCCTTCGCAGCTATACTTGTTACGAGGAAAATGATGTGCGACACTTGAGCTCAGCCGGCTGGACCTATCCTGGCGGAGCTGTTCACAATGCCCCCGACGGTTCATTCGCCATGTGGATCCCGCTTAAGCATCTGTTGGGCATATTCCATGACTATAGATATGCACCATTGGACGACAGTGCATTCGCTTGGTCAGAAGTAGAAATGATAACAATTGCATGTTGATAGAGGAGGTGGCGAATCCAGTAGTCGAAGCCACCACAGCCACACTGACGATCACGAACGGTGTACTGTAACGTATGCGGGGTTATTTTGATTGCTCGACTGCTCAGCAGAGAACGGCGTAGGTTCTTTGGACTATATTGCCAGTTTCGGATTTTTTATGTGGCAAGCAAGGGTTTTTAAATTTGAACTTTAAGAATTTGACTGGCTTGGACGCCAGAAATTTTTAATTTAACAGGAATAAAAAGTATAAAATACGTAATGATAGATAATTGAAATAAGATAAATTGACTTTCCTCTGTAACCAGACCAACAATAAAACAATATTTCAAAACAAATATATATATTAATAAATTTAACAAAATGTGTCAAAGTAACACGTTGATATTCAAACAATATTATTACTGAATTTGCTTCAGCGACACAGGTTACCTTAGTTTATTCATACAGTGTGGAGATTCACAGGCTAGTGATTCGGATTCAAATAACCACCAACCAAGAATTGATCAAATTCCAATTTATAAATCTTTACCCCATATAGATGATTTGACTCCAAAATTAAGCAACTTGTTCAAAAATGTAGACAATATTAAAATAGGTAAAACCAATTTGAAATCATTATCACAAGTACACTCAAAATTGAAAATTCCTGTTCCAATTAAAAACAGATCTAACATTATTTACGAAATTCCATGTAGAATTTGTGATGAAGTATACATTGGTCAGACAAGTAGAATGCTCAAAGACAGAATAACTTCGCATAAATTGACTGCAAAAGAAATGTCAGATCATGTAGCCTTGTTGAACATGTGATAGATAAAGACCACATAATTGACTATGACAATGCGAAAATTCTTGGTAATGAACAAAATCTAAATAAGCGTCTCTTTCTGGAAATGGTTCATATACATAACACTAATAAAACAATGAATAAAAGAACAGACATCAAAGATCTTAGTACCATATATGCATATTTACTGAAAAAACATAAAGAAAATATGTCACCTTGTCCTCCTTTAAATGATTATTTATGTTATATGTATTTCACTGATACACTTTTTA
The DNA here is from genome assembly GCA_958502065.1 of Chrysolina americana. NCBI lineage: Eukaryota > Metazoa > Arthropoda > Insecta > Coleoptera > Chrysomelidae > Chrysolina > Chrysolina americana. Next base: position 40,324,214 of record OY293412.1, read on the forward strand.
AAAAATTATACAGGGGTGGTACGTACCACCGTTATATTGTATACAAATTTATTGATATTAAAACGAATATAAAATACAGACTGTCTTCAATCGACTCGCAGGTCGTATTTATAAAGTTAATTATACACTGTCAGCATTTCCTTTGTTCCAGTGCAGGTGGTCTCTCGCTGGCGTCGTTAAATCAGCAAGTCCTTATCTCCTGACATTGGGATTTGTCCGAGACGCAATTCCAGCATATAACAGTCTATTTTCACTATATAACAACTCCCCTTTTTGGAAAAAAGTTGTTGCTGTGCTACAACATTTGGGTTAGACTCGTTCTTTGAAGTTTGTGTTAAGTTCAACTTCTTCCTCGACAGGTTATTGGGGGTTGATACTTGGTCTTCTTCTTGGAATGAATCTGGCTAAGGTGCGTGAAGTCCTCCCGGTCCTTGGATGGCCTGGTGGTGGTTGGTTATTTAGATTTATTAGAAGTTATGCCAATTCTTATTGATTTTCGACGTCGGCATTTACAGAAGATGTAAAGAATAATCAAGGAGATGATCAGGGCGATGGTAAAGTATGTAAACCATGAAATGTGTTTACTGACGAACGGTTCATTGATGAGTTTGTCCAACTCATCTGAATATTGACTCAATTTGTGTTGAGCTATATTGAGATCGTCCACATTGATTTTGTTCAGCTTCAGTGGATTCAACTCGGGTAGGTGTTGTTTTTCAGGAAGATCTTTACAGCGGTATGGTATTTGTACTGCAAAGTTCTTGTAGGTTATATTCTTGTACTTGTCGACGAGGTACTTGGAGTGGACTCTTGTGCTTCCAATGAAGGCATTACATTCAGGTCTGAATAAAGAATTGGTGGTGATTATTTCTGTCACTGGTTCCATATTAGAACATTTGACGGTAATCGGTAAATCGTCCGAAATGGTTATAAGCCAAAAGTTGGGACTAAGTTCTTGAACATTATAGTCTTTGGCATAAATAAGTGATGTTTGGCAAGTTTTCGGAAGTGCAATCACTCTTCTGAGTAGTTGGGCTTCACAGATGGCGTCACTATCCATCGGATACGGCAACAAATCGGAGCAAATTCTCACACCATGATTTACGAATTTACAATTTTCCAAATTTTGGAGTGGGATATACAACAACGAATCATCATCTCTCGCAATATATTTTTGAAATGATAACAGAATATGATGAAGTCCTGTTCTATTATCCGGTATTGGTATTGGTAAAAGTCGATACAAAGTATATGTTTCTGGTTCGACCAATGATATTTTCAAAATGAATACAATTTTTGAATCAACTTGATATACTTCAAGTACAATAATTTCGATGTATCGAGCAATATTTGAAAACGTTGTTGGTAATGGTAAATTATTCTTTTGGAGAGATTGTGATATATCTAGGAGGTATTTAATCAAATCATTTGGAGTTATGATTGAACTGTGAAGAATATTCAATCTAGCGAATGTTATAGAATTCAAAATATTATCAAGAGTGTCCTCCAGGAAAAGATAACTTTCCATCAGTGTTTCGCAAATATCAAAGGTTCTCACATGTGCTTCATAAAAGATCGTCCGAAATTGTAAATATTGATGTTTCAATTTCTTTTATATCTTTATTGAAGGTTTCCTCATCTACTTGCAATTTTTGTATAGTTGAGTTGAAGTTTTTGATCACAGAGGTAGTAACAGATATCTGATTTTTCAAAAGATTTTCAATTTGGTGTTCGTCTTATGAAATTTTGTTTATACAATCTGTATAATATTCACCGTCTGATGCATCCAAATTGCCGGTTATTGCTTTCCAGAAAGTACCTACTCCGATAATTAGTCCGCGTTTCTGTCGTTTATTGAAATTTTCAGTATCGGCGAATATTTCTCGATACTTCAGGCTAAGTGAGTTTGATACCTGAGTTAGAAGGCTCATATGTGTCTGAACTTGGGCTTTGAATGATATCATTCGTGCACTATGTTGGTCAAACGTATACAACATATTCTCTAGAATTTTGTCATTGTGTTCCAAAGCGGATTTTATGTGGTCTAAGTCCTTATAGACTAGCAAAGTCCATTTTTCATTTGAAATTTTCAGAGTGCTTTCTTCATGAAGGAAGATACCAATGGTATTGTTTATTGGTTGAATGGAATATTGTGAATGGGCTGCTGAAAACAGCAAAATAACCCTGAAAAGAAAATTAATCTTCAATGTAAAGTTTCAGTCTATCAAAGTTTACTTTTGTTTTCTGCCGCGTTTTCCAATTGACGAGCATTGCTGAATTTTGAAAAATTTCTATTATCTCAAAGGGGCCATTGAATTTATTTTGAAGTTTGTCTTTAATTTGAGATTCTTTAACAAATACTTTATCTCCTACTTTGTATTCTATAGGTTGTCCTACATGTTTGTCAAATCTAATTTTTGCTTTTTCTTTTTGTCTTTGAGTCTTTTCTCGGGCAACTTTGTAGTAATGCGAGACTCTATTATTGAGATCTTGTATGTATTTTGTAATTAATTTGTCTTGGTTATAGAGAGTTTCTGGTGGTCGACTGAATGTGTGTCCGAATAAAAGTTCATAGGGCGTAAACCCATGTGTTTTATTTTTACTATTATTGTAGCAAATAATAGCATAGGGTAGACATGTGAGGGGATGGTCATTTGGATTTTCGGTTACACTTGATCTAATCATTTCCATGAGCGTTGCATGGAAACGTTCTAAAGAGCCATTTGATTGCGGGTGGTGGACATTTGAAAATGATAATTTAATGTCATAAAGTGTGCACAAGTCATTCAATAGTGTATTTTGGAATTCACGACCAGAGTCGCAATGAATTCTTAATGGGGTACCATAGTGCTGAAAGAATAGCAATAAAGTATTGACAACTAATTTTGCGGATTTGTCATCTATCGGGTATGCCTGTGTGAATTTAGATAATTCATCTCTGATGGTGAGAACTAAATTTTTTGTAGGGACTTCAAGAATATCGATATTGATTCTTTCGAATGGTGTTTTAGGTGTCTCTGTTATTACTAGAGGGTTACTCAGATTTTTATTTTGTGACAAGTTTCACATTTTTTTACAAAATATTTCACATCTTTAACTAGATTAGGCCAATTATATTTTTCTTTAACTCTTCTAACAGTTTCATTAATTCCTCGATGTAAATTACTCTTACCAGAATGATATTGATCCATAATAATGGGTATTTCGTCTTTTTCGGGGGTTCTTGTCAAATTTTGGCATACAGTTATTTTTATTTCTTTTTCAGCGAATACGAAAGAAAGAATTTCCAGTATGGGTAATTCTAGGTTATTTTCGAGGTAATAGATTTTTGAAAGATCTAGTTCGTTTTGTTTTTTATAGAGTACATAGAACAAATGTTCGTTGACTGCATCTGGATCGTATGCCAATACAAGAATAAAATATTTTCAATCTTTTACGGATTTACTTGATAGAACGTTAATTGCATCGTTGAAGAAATCGGCTTTTTCTTCAAAAATATCTTCAATAATTTTATAGTGAAGATCAAATTTATTTTGTAAAAAAAATGTGATAATATTTTTGTGTTTTCTGTCCAATAGTTGACTATTGACAAATTTAATTTTTGAGTAATCGATCAGAGATTGGGTTTGATACAAGTGTACAAATGTGTTGAATTCATCTTGTATTTTTTGGAATGAGAACTCTTCGTTCTCCTGCGCTTCTCCGGTCCCTTGTGTCTCTGTTGGTTCTTCAGCGTTCTCCTGCGCTTCTCCGATTCTTTGTGTCTCTGTTTTTTGTTCTTCTGGTGGAGTATCCGGGTTTTCATTTCCATTTGTAGCAAATATCGAGAATTTTGATTGAAAATTCGCGCATTCTTTGAAATGATTGATTTTGATTCGTGATAGAGCGTCGGCATTCTTATTTATTTTGCCGGGTTTATACTCTATCTCGTAATCATATTCCTCTAATTTGAGCCGCCAACGTGCCAGCATACTACCTGGGTCTTTAATCGAAAAGAGCCAAGTAAGGGGTCTATGGTCAGTAACTAATTTGAATTTTATGTCAAATAGATATGGTCGGAAATGTTTGACGGACCAAAAGTTCTCTCTCTATTGTAGAGTATTTGGTTTCGTCACTGCAGAGTGTTCGGGAAGCATATGCTATAGGAAGATCTTTGCCTATGGGTCCTTGTGAAAGGACTGATCCAATCGCGAATGCACTTGCATCCGTTGTTAAAAGGAACGGTTCTTCGAAGTTGGGATAAATCAAAATGGGACTAGTAGTGAGAGCGGATTTCAACTCCTTGAATGATTTTTCACATTCTGGGTCAAAATAAAATTTTACATCTTTTTGCAAAAGTTTTGTTAGGGGTTTAGATATTTTTGCAAAGTTTGAAATGAAACGACGGTAATAGCCTGCAAAACCCAAAAATGATTCAATTTCTTTTGGATTCTTTGGTTGTGGAAAGTCTCTGATGCATTCTATTTTTGATGGATTCGGCTTGACACTATCCTTGGTGATGATATGACCAAGGTATGCAACTTCCTTTCTTAGGAATTCGCATTTGTCAGGCTGAATTTTTAAATTAGCCTTCCTTAGTCGTTTGAATACTTCTGTAAGCCTTGAGAGGTGTTCATGTATGGTTGGAGAATAAATGATAATATCATCCATGTACACGAGGCATCGTTCATTTTGGATGCCAATAATAATGTTTTCCATGACGCGTTGGAACGTCGATTGAGCGTTCTTCAGGCCGAATGGCATACGAACAAACTCGTAGTGTCCATTCTCCACAGAGAAAGCTGTTTTGGGTACATCTTTCAAGTCAATTTCTATTTGGTGGAAGCCCGATGCGAGATCGAGAGTCGTAAAATACTGACACTTCCCAAGTTGGTCTAGTGGGTCAGAAATATTTGGTAGTGGGTATTTGTCGTCAACTGAGAGTTCATTCAGTTTCCGATAGTCGATAACGACACGCCACTTTGGTTTTCCAGAAGCGTCCAATTTTTTGGGGACAACCCAAACAGGGAATAACCAAGGAGAAATCGATGGCTGATTTATTCCTTGTTTCAACTTTTTAGAAATTTGGGTTTTATCTTCTTTGTGGACTTGGGGATACCTATACGATTTTGTAAATACAGGTTTGGCATTATTGGTTTCAATTGTATGTTTAATTTCGTTTGTGAAGGTAAGAGACCTTCTAAATAAAAAATGTCCGAAAATTCCATACATACGTCAGTTATCAATTGGCTTTCTTCGTCATTCAAATGATCAAGTCGTAATTGATTTTGAATTTCTTGGGTCCTATCAAATTCATTTTCAAAATTTTGATCATCAAATGTGTTGATGTTCAAGACTGTTTGGAATTTTGGAATTGGTTCAAGTTCCAAGTCTGAAAAATCAATAGTTTTTGGAATGGCATTTGCATTTATAATTGAAGTTAGAAAGTGCCCTTTTCCATCAATTTTAACTAAAGCGTTTGGTAGTCTGACTTTCTCCTTTTCCTGTGCTAACAGTACAGCATCAGTGTTGGTGAAGTTACACTTTAATTTAAAAATTTGTTCAGTTCTGGGTTCAATTGTATTTTGATTTAATTTGGATGTTCTCAAAATTTCTTCATCAGTTACTTCAAATAAAGGAGCAGTTTTGAAATTTGTTATTAGCTGGTTGTTTTTCAAATCAATAATACAAATATAGTGTTCGAAAAAATCGGATCCAAGTAAACCATCAAATTCGATGTCAATGTTATGCACATAAACTTTATGTGGATCATTGTCTTTGAAATTTATGAGGGTGGATTCAGTTATTAAAATTTTTTGGTCCGTGATTCCCTGGACTATAACATTTCCAGGAAATCGGTGTAAATATTTTTCGCAAGTTTTTGGTTTAAATATCGAATGAGTATTTTGAAAGAGTTTGTCAAGTCTTGAATGTAATAAAGATTTTTGGAGTTCATGGAGTAAAGCGAACTTACATGGAGCGTTGCTCCGGAAAGTTCAGATCGGGATGGAACTCGTTCAGGTTCATTGCTTGTATTTGAGCCTGGATTTCTGATGTTGGGTCGTGTGTTTGATTGAAATCTGGCGGATGATCTGGGGTTGGTAGTGCGAGAAAATCCTAATAGTTGACTTCATCAAACTGATCATATTGATTTTGTTGGTCAAATTCATTGTACTGATCGTATTGACTATTATCAGTATAATGGTTTTCACTTTATTGGCTACTAGCCATATAGTAGTCATTGTTATCATCTTGATATTGTGAATCTTGGGAGTATTGATTATCTTGAAAATTCACACAGAATGTTCTTTGCTGACTGAAATTTGGGTTTCGTTGAATAACCGTGGGGCGGTTATTTTGTTGGTTCTGATTTTGTGATGTTGGCTTGACTGATTGTTTTGAAATTGAGGTCTTGGTTGGTTATTTTGAAATTGGGGTCTTTGTTGGGTGTTATGAGGTTGCGGTCTTTGTTGGGTATTTTGGAAATTATTTGGGGGTCGATTTGGCTGAAAAGAATTTGGTCTTGAGACATTAGTATTTGGATTTCGGCCAGAATTCGAGAAGTTCGGCTGGGTTCTTTGTCTCTGGCGACATTCATTGAACGAATGGCCAAGACGATTACAAAATGTGCATTTTAGGGTTTGGTTCGGTAGAGGTCTTTTTGGAATATTATTTTTATTTTGGTTTTATCTGTCATGTTTCTGATTTTCGAAATACGAGAGTTGAAGTTCTCTTTTTATTCGCATCTGTGCTTCGAGCATGTCTCTGGGATTTCCAGCGCGAATTATTTGTCCTAATCTGGGTTCTATTCCCGTCAGTAGGGTTTTCAAAGTCATGGTTTCAATCAGTCTTGATTGTGCGTGCTTTTGCTCTGCAGTAACAGCTGTTTTTTGAATACATGCGTGCATTTTGGCATTATGCACTTGTAAACGGTTGAAGAAAACTAGTGCAGTTTCATTTGGTAGTTGTTTCAATCTTTGTAGGTCTGTATAAGGGATGTAAGGTCTCGAGTATCACCAAAATTGATTGAAAGTAAATTTCTAATTTCAAGGTAAGTGTTGGGGTTTCTAGAACTTATGAGCTGTGCAGCTCTGCCACGAAGTTTATTTTTGATGTGAATAGTTAACAAATTTCTTTGGTCACACGTTGCCATTTGATACGCGCAATCACAAGCATTCAAGAAAGTAGTCAGAAATATTTGATCACCTTCATATTCGGGAACAATTGAGAACACTTCTGATAATTTATATGGTTCGATTTCAGGAACAGGATCCTCATTTTCGACATTGTTTTCAACATTATTTGCAGGGTTCTCCATATTGCTCAATAATCGATTCAACAAATTGTACCTTTTGAGAATAATCGAACAGTGCGATTATTTTGCGGATAATTGAACAGTACAATTATCGAAAATGATTTTTTGAATTGAGTCTGTGTAAAAATAATCACTCAGTATGAATATTTGAAAATAAAAGTATTTGTATGTACGAGATGACTCTTTGTCACTTACAGTAATAGTTTCATGGGTGATTCGTCTTGTTCTTGAAGATGGTCCACCAGGGGCTTCACTGGGTGTTCCTTCCGTGGTCTTCAAGTGATGACTCCTCAGCAAGTTCGTTGATTCCTTGAAGGATTAGGATCCACCGCTACCAGTTAGATTCTTCTTGTTCTAGCAGCGTTTAGGAATCCTACCGACTGCACCAGTTGTTGTATCAGTATTTCACTGATACACTTTTTAAAAAATTATGCAGGGGTGGTACGTACCACCGTTATATTGTGTACAAATTTATTGATATTAAAACGAATATAAAATACAGACTGACTTCAATCGACTCGCAGGTCGTATTTATAAAGTTAATTATACACTGTCAGCATTTCCTTTGTTCCAGTGCAGGTGGTCTCTCGCTGGCGTCGTTAAATCAGCAAGTTCTCATCTCCTGACATTGGGGTTTGTCCGAGACGCAATTCCAGCATATAACAGTCTATTTTCACTACATAACATTTATGTATTTATACCTACCGTTATATAATTTATATTTTCTCACTCTATATCTCTATTTTAGATTACTGAAAATATGATCGAGTAATCATAATTTGTTGTCAACTTGTCCTTTCAAATTCTGTCACTATATGTTTCTTCTTGTATCTAATTTCTTTTGAATTTCATCTAAAGTAGTTCGTTAGTGAAATCGTGGTGTAGCAAAAGTTTTACTAGGTCAACTTTCAGTTTTGTAGGAGACGGAGAAAAATCACGCTGTAGTTCCTTGAAAAATAAAACTCATTGGAGGATTGTTGCAAACGGGCTTTTTCCTTCCTACCTAGAAACTCCAACACGGACAGAACCTAAACACAAAAACCCTGAGATAATTGTTTCATCGCATGCAATAGAGAACGTTCTTGGTATCTTTGAGAAACAAGACGATGGCCAACTACAAATCAAAACTATAATATCCTCAATCCCCCAATATCTTTCACTCCACTATCGATGTACCCATTACCACTACAGTACTTGTAGACACCTTCCTTCTATGTTTCTTCCATTATATTATTATATTTTTTATTGTTTTTGTGATATTATTTTCAGTTTTGTTTTAAAATGAAGTTAAAGTCTTAGTTTATTATTTCAATATATCTGGAGTAAGCTGGAATGTCGAAGTTCATCAGAAATACATTCATATATATCAACATAAAAAACATACCATTGAAATGAATGGAAATATAAATATATTTTTTTTTCAGTTGGCTCAATGACAGTTCAGATGCTCAGTACACCGATGTTCACTACAGATCTCTGACTGGTGAAGGAAACTTTAATTGGAGATTTGTCTTTCCATTTGAATATCTCCCTGCAGAAAACAAACTAGTTGTTTACAAGAAAGAATCAGTTTTTGCCACTGATAAAACTGAATTCAAAATGCCATGTATTCTTACCCTGCAAGTTTGGGATAATGATACCTTCTCTAAAGATGACTTTTTGGGTATGCAACAAATTTTACTCGCAATGAATTCTAGTATATTTCATCCGTTTAGCTGAACTGTTTATTTTCACCCAAGTGATAATATCAATAAAACTTAAACTACTTCCACTTTCAGATGATACCATAGGAATAAAGGAAAAGTAGGCGGGAATTGGTGTTTCTATCGATTATCTGAAGCCTGTAAATATGTTGAGGCCTAAAAGAATGTCAAGCATTCATAGCGACCACAAATATATGTAAATACTGACCAATATGTTAGGATGCGAGAACGACTTATCAACAAAGCAAACACACATCTCATTTCCGGTTGCCAACTTGGCCACGTAAAGGTCTCAGTTCAACAGATTTATTTATCTTTCCCTTATCTGAGCTATGTATCCTCATCTGTGACTAAAATCACCTATGAGAATAACTATCCTCCATAGAGTTCATAATGATAATGGTGATGCTTCTCACAAATACGAGGGTTGAACATTAAATTGTTTGAAAATATCTATAAAGTGGGAACAAATCACGACAGCACTGCAAGAGCAGAAAATATCTGCTGCTATGCTAGCATTCTGCGTCGATTGGTATAAAGCAAGTCATTTCAAATTTTTTGAGACACAAATTTATTGATTTGTGCACCCGCATTGCTACCCTAATGAAACACCTTTTCATTTCGTTTGTATAAGTGATCCAGGCCACGAAATCTTCGGAATGTTACCTTTCTCCGCAACATTTTCACAGTTCGCAGATATTTTTTGATAACTTTTGAGGAAAACGATCCTCTCACTTTCAACCATTTCGATGGATTTTTAATTTTTTTTTTCGCAGTATACTGTGCCTTTGGTAATAAAGATGAATTGGTCGACGCCTAATAATTTCGATAACAATTTCCGTGGGGCCTTCGGCATGACTGTTTCAGCTGATCGGGTATCAATATCTTATCCAGAATTTTCCTAAATTCTTTGACGACATCTAGGCCAGATGACAGTGGTCCATTTGGAGTTGATGCCGTCAACTTCATGCCCATATTACGTGTGGCTTCAATCATGATGGTAACCAGTCAAGTTGCCCTTCTTCATAAAAATTTGTGTCTTTTGGCTAGCGCTCGACTATTAGGCATCGAGTCAAATACGTTTTTATCCATTATCATCCAGAGAGCAGTTATTCTGTAGCTACAGTGATTTTTGCAAGCCGCGCTGGAATTTGTTGAAATTCGACGTTTTGCCTCCGATTTTGGAGCCATTTTCAAGAACTGAAAAAGAAAGAAAATTAATAAAAGGTTAGTAGAGATATAATGAGAGAGCTTTGGGAGAAGGGAGCCAAAGGTCAACTATTCGTGTCATGTTACACATGTTTCCGGTTACATGTCTACACAGATCAGCAAAATTCAACTCAGGTTCAGTGACCTCTTTCAAAGAGTGCATGTGTTACATATCAAATTACCTGGAATGTGCTGACATCGAGTTTCCGGTCACAAACATGTTTGTAAACGATAAAGAAATTCAATACGAGTTCAATGACCTATTTCAAAGTCCACTATTCGTGTTATGTTACATACGTTTCCGGTTACATGTCTACACAGATCAGCAAAATTCAACACGGGTTCAGTGACCTATTTCAATAGTACATGTGTTACTACATATCAAATTACCTGGAATGTGCTGGCATCGAGTTTCCGGTCACAAACATGTTTATAAACGATGAAAAAATTCAATACGAGTTCAATGACCTATTTCAAAGTCAACTATTCGTGTCATGTTACACACGTTTCCGGTTACATGTCTACACAGATCAGCAAAATTCAACACGGGTTCAGTGACCTCTTTCAAATAGTGCATGTGTTATATATCAAATTACCTGAAATGTGCTGACATCGAGTTTCCGGTCACAAACATATTTATAAACGATGAAGAAATTCAATACGAATTCAATTACCTATTTCAAGGTCAACTATTCGTGTCATGATACACACGTTTCCGGTTACATGTCTGCACAGATCAGCAAAATTCAACACGGGTTCAGTGACCTCTTTCAAAGAGTGCATGTGTAACATATCAAATTACCTGGAACGTGCTGACATCGAGTTTCCGGTCACAAAAATGTTTATAAACGATGGAGAATTTCAATACGAGTTCAATGACCTATATCAAGGTCAACTATACGTGTCATGTTACACACGTTTCCGGTTACATGTCTACACAGATCAGCAAAATTCAACACGGGTTCAGTGACCTCTTTCAAATAGTGCATGTGTTATATATCAAATTACCTGGAATGTGCTGACATCGAGTTTCCGGTCACAAACATGTTTATAAACGATGAAGAAATTCAATACGAATTCAATGACCTATTTCAAGGTCAACTATTCGTGTCATGTTACACACGTTTCCGGTTACATGTCTACACAGATCAGCAAAATTCAACACGGGTTCAGTGACCTCTTTCAAATAGTGCATGTGTTATATATCAAATTACCTGGAATGTGCTGACATCGAGTTTCCGGTCACAAACATGTTTACAAACGATGAAGAAATTCAATACGAATTCAATGAACTACTTCAAGGCCAACTATTCGTGTCATGTTACACACGTTTCCGGTTACATGTCTACACAGATCGGCAAAATTCAACACGGGTTCAGTGACCTCTTTCAAAGAGTGCATGTGTTACATATCAAATTACCTGGAACGTGCTGACATCGAGTTTCCGGTCACAAAAATGTTTATAAACGACGGAGAATTTCAATACGAGTTCAATGACCTATTTCAAGGTCAACTATCCGTGTCATGTTACACACGTTTCCGGTTACATGTCTACACAGATCGGCAAAAATCAACACGGGTTCAGTGACCTCTTTCAAAGAGTGCATGTGTTACATATCAAATTACCTGAAACGTGCTGACATCGAGTTTCCGGTCACAAACATGTTTATAAACGATGAAGAAATTCAATACGAATTCAATTACCTATTTCAAGGTCAACTATTCGTGTCATGTTACACACGTTTCCGGTTAAATGTCTGCACAGATCAGCAAAATTCAACACGGGTTCAGTGACCTTTTTCAAAGAGTGCATGTGTTACATATCAAATTACCTGGAACGTGCTGACATCGAGTTTCCGGTCACAAAAATGTTTATAAACGATGGAGAATTTCAATACGATTTCAATGACCTATTTCAAGGTCAACTATACGTGTCATGTTACACACGTTTCCGGTTACATGTCTACACAGATCGGCAAAATTCAACACGGGTTCAGTGACCTCTTTCAAAGAGTGCATGTGTTACATATCAAATTACCTGGAACGTGCTGACATCGAGTTTCCGGTCAGAAACATGTTTATAAACGATGAAGGATTTCAATACGAGTTCAATGACCTATTTCAAGGTCAACTATTCGTGTCATGTTACACACGTTTCTGGTTACATGTCTACACAGATCGGCAAAATTCATCACGGGTTCAGTGACCTCTTTCAAAGAGTGCATGTGTTACATATCAAATTACCTGGAACGTGCTGACATCGAGTTTCCGGTCACAAACATGTTTATAAACGATGAAGGATTTCAATACGAGATCAATGACCTATTTCAAGGTCAACTATTCGTGTCATGTTACACACGTTTCCGGTTACATGTCTACACAGATCAGCAAAATTCAACACGGGTTCAGTGACCTCTTTCAAAGAGTGCATGTGTTACATATCAAATTACCTGGAATGTGCTGACATCGAGTTTCCGGTCACAAACATGTTAATAAACGATGAAGAAATTCAATACGATTGCAATGACCTATTTCAAGGTCAACTATTCGTGTCATGTTACATTCGTTTCCGGTTACATGTCTACACAAATCAGCAAAATTCAACACGAGTTCAGTGACCTCTTTCAAAGTTTGCATGTGTTACATATCAAATTTCCTGGAATGTGCTGACATCGAGTTTCGGGTCATAAACATGTTTATAAACCATGAAGGAATTCAATACGAGTTCAATGACCTATTTTAAAGTCATCTATTCGTGTCATGTTACACACGTTTCCGGTTACATGTCTACACAGATCAGCAAAATTCAACACGGGTTCAGTGACCTCTTTCAAATAGTGCATGTGTTATATATCAAATTACCTGGAATGTGCTGACATCGAGTTTCCAGTCACTATCATGTTTATAAACGATGAAGAAATTCAATACGAATTCAATGACCTATTTCAAGGTCAACTATTCGTGTCATGTTACATACGTTTCCGGTTACATGTCTACATAGATCAGCAAAATTCAATACGGGTTCAGTGACCTCTTTCTAATAGTGCATGTGTTACATATCAAATTACCTGGAATGTGCTGACATCGAGTTTCCGGCCACAAACATGTTTATAAACGATGAAGAAATTCAATACGAATTCAATGACCTATTTCAAGGTCAACTATTCGTGTCAAGTTACACACGTTTCCGGTTACATGTCTACACAGATCAGCAAAATTCAACACGGGTTCAGTGACCTCTTTCAAAGAGTGCATGTGTTACATATCAAATTACCTGGAACGTGCTGACATCGAGTTTCCGGTCACAAACATGTTTATATACGAAGAAGAAATTCAATACGAGTTCAATGACCTATTTCAAGGTCAACTGTCCGTGTCATGTTACACACGTTTCCGGTTACATGTCTACACAGATCAGCAAAATTCAACACGGGTTCAGTGACCTCTTTCAAATAGTGCATGTGTTATATATCAAATTACCTGGAATGTGCTGACATCGAGTTTTTGGTCACAAACATGTTTATAAACGATGAAGAAATTCAATACGAATTCAATGACCTATTTCAAGGCCAACTATTCGTGTCATGTTACACACGTTTCCGGTTACATGTCTACACAGATCAGCAAAATTCAACACGGGTTCAGTGACCTCTTTCAAAGAGTGCATGTGTTACATATCAAATTACCTGGAACGTGCTGACATCGAGTTTCCGGTCACAAAAATGTTTATAAACGACGGAGAATTTCAATACGAGTTCAATGACCTATATCAAGGTCAACTATACGTGTCATGTTACACACGTTTCCGGTTACATGTCTACACAGATCAGCAAAATTCAACACGGGTTCAGTGACCTCTTTCAAATAGTGCATGTGTTATATATCAAATTACCTGGAATGTGCTGACATCGAGTTTCCGGTCACAAACATGTTTATAAACGATGAAGAAATTCAATACGAATTCAATGACCTATTTCAAGGTCAACTATTCGTGTCATGTTACACACGTTTCCGGTTACATGTCTACACAGATCAGCAAAATTGAACACGGGTTCAGTGACCTCTTTCAAATAGTGCATGTGTTATATATCAAATTACCTGGAATGTGCTGACATCGGGTTTCCGGTCACAAACATGTCTATAAACGATGAAGAAATTCAATACGAATTCAATGACCTATTTCAAGGTCAACTATTCGTGTCAAGTTACACACGTTTCCGTTTACATGTCTACACAGATCAGCAAAATTCAACACGGGTTCAGTGACCTCTTTCAATAGTACATGTGTTACGTTTAAAATTACCTGGAATGTGCTGACATCGAGTGTCCGGTCACAAACATGTTTATAAACGATGAAGAAATTCAATACGAGATCAATGACCTATTTCAAAGTCAACTATTCGTGTCATGTTACACACGTTTCCGGTTACATGTCTACACAGATCAGCAAAATTCAACACGGGTTCAGTGACCTCTTTCAATAGTACATGTGTTACATATCAAATTACCTGGAATGTGCTGACATCGAGTTTCCGGTCACAAATATGTTTATAAACGATGAAAAAATTCAATACGAGTTCAATGACCTATTTCAAAGTCAACTATTCGTGTCATGTTACACACGTTTCCGGTTACATGTCTTCACAGATCAGCAAAATTCAACACGGGTTCAGTGACCTCTTTCAATAGTACATGTGTTACATATCAAATTACCTGGAATGTGCTGACATCGAGTTTCCGGTCACAAACATGTTTATAAACGATGAAAAAATTCAATACGAGTTCAATGACCTATTTCAAGGTCAACTATCCGTGTCATGTTACACACGTTTCCGGTTACATGTCTACACATATCAGCAAAATTCTACACGGGTTCAGTGACCTCTTTCAAATAGTGCATGTGTTATATATCAAATTACCTGGAATGTGCTGACATCGAGTTTCCGGTCACAAACATGTTTACAAACGATGAAGAAATTCAATACGAATTCAATGACCTATTTCAAGGCCAACTATTCGTGTCATGTTACACACGTTTCCGGTTACATGTCTACACAGATCGGCAAATTTCAACACGGGTTCAGTGACCTCTTTCAAAGAGTGCATGTGTTACCTATCCAATTACCTGGAACGTGCTGACATCGAGTTTCCGGTCACAAAAATGTTTATAAACGACGGAGAATTTCAATACGAGTTCAATGACCTATTTCAAGGTCAACTATCCGTGTCATGTTACACACGTTTCCGGTTACATGTCTACACAGATCAGCAAAATTCAACACGGGTTCAGTGACCTCTTTCAAAGAGTGCATGTGTTACATATCAAATTACCTGGAACGTGCTGACATCGAGTTTCCGGTCACAAACATGTTTATAAACGATGAAGAAATTCAATACGAATTCAATTACCTATTTCAAGGTCAACTATTCGTGTCATGTTACACACGTTTCCGGTTAAATGTCTGCACAGATCAGCAAAATTCAACACGGGTTCAGTGACCTTTTTCAAAGAGTGCATGTGTTACATATCAAATTACCTGGAACGTGCTGACATCGAGTTTCCGGTCACAAAAATGTTTATAAACGATGGAGAATTTCAATACGATTTCAATGACCTATTTCAAGGTCAACTATACGTGTCATGTTACACACGTTTCCGGTTACATGTCTACACAGATCGGCAAAATTCAACACGGGTTCAGTGACCTCTTTCAAAGAGTGCATGTGTTACATATCAAATTACCTGGAACGTGCTGACATCGAGTTTCCGGTCAGAAACATGTTTATAAACGATGAAGGATTTCAATACGAGTTCAATGACCTATTTCAAGGTCAACTATTCGTGTCATGTTACACACGTTTCCGGTTACATGTCTACACAGATCGGCAAAATTCAACACGGGTTCAGTGACCTCTTTCAAAGAGTGCATGTGTTACATATCAAATTACCTGGAACGTGCCGACATCGAGTTTCCGGTCACAAACATGTTTATAAACGATGAAGAATTTCAATACGAGTTCAATGACCTATTTCAAGGTCAACTATTCGTGTCATGTTACACACGTTTCCGGTTACATGTCTACACAGATCAGCAAAATTCAACACGGGTTCAGTGACCTCTTTCAAAGAGTGCATGTGTTACATATCAAATTACCGGGAACGTGCTGACATCGAGTTTCCGGTCACAAACATGTTTATAAACGATGGAGAATTTCAATACGAGTTCAATGACCTATTTCAAGGTCAACTATTCGTGTCATGTTACACACGTTTCCGGTTACATGTCTACACAGATCAGCAAAATTCAACACGGGTTCAGTGACCTCTTTCGAGGGGTGCATGTGTTACATATCAAATTACCTGGAATGTGCTGACATCGAGTTTCCGGTCACAAACATGTTTGTAAACGATGAAGAAATTCAATACGAGTTCAATGACCTATTTCAAAGTCAACTATTCGTGTTATGTTACACACGTTTCCGGTTACATGTCTACACAGATCAGCAAAATTCAACACGGGTTCAGTGACCTCTTTCAATAGTACATGTGTTACATATCAAATTACCTGGAATGTGCTGACATTGAGTTTCCGGTCACAAACATGTTTATAAACGATGAAAAAATTCAATACGAGTTGACCTATTTCAAAGTCAACTATTCGTGTCATGTTACACATGTTTCCGGTTACATGTCTACACAGATCAGCAAAATTCAACACGGGTTCAGTGACCTCTTTAAACAATACATGTGTTACATATCAAATTACCTGGAATGTGCTGACATCGAGTTTCCGGTCACAAACATGTTTATAAACGTTGAAGAAATTCAATACGGGTTCAATGACCTATTTCAAGGTCAACTATCCATGTCATGTTACACACGTTTCCGGTTACATGTCTACACAGATCAGCAAAATTCAACACGGGTTCAGTGACCTCTTTCAAATAGTGCATGTGTTATATATCAAATTACCTGGAATGTGCTGACATCGAGTTTCCGGTCACAAACATGGTTATAAACGATGAAGAAATTCAATACGAATTCAATTACCTATTTCAAGGTCAACTATTCGTGTCATGTTACACACGTTTCCGGTTACATGTCTACACAGATCAGCAAAATTCAACACGGGTTCAGTGACCTCTTTCAAAGAGTGCATGTGTTACATATCAAATTACATGGAACGTGCTGACATCGAGTTTCCGGTCACAAAAATGTTTATAAACGATGGAGAATTTCAATACGAGTTCAATGACCTATTTCAAGGTCAACTATACGTGTCATGTTACACACGTTTCTGGTTACATGTCTACACAGATCGGCAAAATTCATCACGGGTTCAGTGACCTCTTTCAAAGAGTGCATGTGTTACATATCAAATTACCTGGAACGTGCTGACATCGAGTTTCCGGTCACAAACATGTTTATAAACGATAAAGGATTTCAATACGAGTTCAATGACCTATTTCAAGGTCAACTATTCGTGTCATGTTACACACGTTTCCGGTTACATGTCTACACAGATCAGCAAAATTCAACACGGGTTCAGTGACCTCTTTCAAAGAGTGCATGTGTTACATATCAAATTACCTGGAATGTGCTGACATCGAGTTTCCGGTCACAAACATGTTAATAAACGATGAAGAAATTCAATACGATTGCAATGACCTATTTCAAGGTCAACTATTCGTGTCATGTTACATTCGTTTCCGGTTACATGTCTACACAAATCAGCAAAATTCAACACGAGTTCAGTGACCTCTTTCAAAGTTTGCATGTGTTACATATCAAATTTCCTGGAATGTGCTGACATCGAGTTTCGGGTCATAAACATGTTTATAAACCATGAAGAAATTCAATACGAGTTCAATGACCGATATAAAGATCAACTATTCGTGCATGTTACACACGTTTCCGGTTACATGTCTACACAGATCAGCAAAATTCAACATGGGTTCAGTGACCTCTTTCAAATAGTGCATGTGTTACATATCAAATTACCTGGAATGTGCTGACATCGAGTTTCCAGTCACAATAATGTTTATAAACGATGAAGAAATTCAATACGAATTCAATGACCTATTTCAAGGTCAACTATTCGTGTCATGTTACATACGTTTCCGGTTACATGTCTACAAAGATCAGCAAATTTCAATACGGGTTCAGTGACCTCTTTCAAATAGTGCATGTGTTACATATCAAATTACCTGGAATGTGCTGACATCGAGTTTCCGGCCACAAACATGTTTATAAACGATGAAGAAATTCAATACGAATTCAATGACCTATTTCAAGGTCAACTATTCGTGTCAAGTTACACACGTTTCCGGTTACATGTCTACACAGATCAGCAATATTCAACACGGGTTCAGTGACCTCTTTCAATAGTACAAGTGTTACATATCAAATTGCCCGGAATGTGCTGACATCGAGTTTCCGGTCACAAACATGTTTATAAACGATGAAGGATTTCAATACGAGTTCAATGACCTATTTCAAGGTCTACTATTCGTGTCATGTTACACACGTTTCCGGTTACATGTCTACACAGATCAGCAAAATTCAACACGGGTTCAGTGACCTCTTTCAATGGGTGCATGTGTAACATATCAAATTACCTGGAACGTGCTGACATCGAGTTTCCGGTCACAAACATGTTTATAAACGATGAAGAATTTCAATACGAGTTCAATGACCTATTTCAAGGTCAACTATTCGTGTCATATTACACACGTTTCCGGTTACATGTCTACACAGATCAGCAAGATTCAACACGGGTTCAGTGACCTCTTTCAAAGAGTGCATGTGTTACATATCAAATTACCTGGAATGTGCTGACATCGAGTTTCCGGTCACAAACATGTTAATAAACGATGAAGAAATTCAATACGATTGCAATGACCTATTTCAAGGTCAACTATTCGTGTCATGTTACACACGTTTCCGGTTTCATGTCTACACAGATCGGCAAAATTCAACACGGGTTCAGTGACCTCTTTCAAATAGTGCATGTGTTCAATGACCTATTTCAAGGTCAACTATTCGTGTCATGTTACACACGTTTCCGGTTACATGTCTACACAGATCAGCAAAATTCAACACGGGTTCAGTGACCTCTTTCAAAGAGTGCATGTGTTACATATCAAATTACCTGGAACGTGCTGACATCGAGTTTCCGGTCACAAACATGTTTATAAGCGATGAAGAATTTCAATACGAGTTCAATGACCTATCTCAAGGTCAACTATTCGTGTCATGTTACACACGTTTCCGGTTACATGTCTACACAGATCAGCAAAATTCAACACAGGTTCAGTGACCTCTTTCAAAGAGTGCATGTGTTACATATCAAATTACCTGGAACGTGCTGACATCCAGTTTCCAGTCACAAACATGTTTATAAACGATGAAGAATTTCAATACGAGTTCAATGACCTATTTCAAGGTCAACCATTCGTGTCATGTTACACACGTTTCCGGTTACATGTCTACACAGATCAGCAAAATTCAACACGGGTTCAGTGACCTCTTTCAAAGAGTGCATGTGTTACATATCAAATTACCTGGAATGTGCTGACATCGAGTTTCCGGTCACAAACATGTTTGTAAACGAAGAATAAATTCAATACGAGTTCAATGACCTATTTCAAAGTCAACCATTCGTGTTATGTTACACACGTTTCCGGTTACATGTCTACACAGATCAGCAATATTCAACACGGGTTCAGTGACCACTTTCAATAGTACATGTGTTACATATCAAATTACCTGGAATGTGCTGACATCGAGTTTTCGGTCACAAACATGTTTATAAACGATGAAAAAATTCAATACGAGTTCAATGACCTATTTTAAAGTCATCTATTCGTGTCATGTTACACACGTTTCCGGTTACATGTCTACACAGATCAGCAAAATTCAACACGGGTTCAGTGACCTCTTTCAAATAGTGCATGTGTTATATATCAAATTACCTGGAATGTGCTGACATCGAGTTTCCGGTCATAAACATAATTATAAACGATGAAGAAATTCAATACGAATTCAATTACCTATTTCAAGGTCAACTATTCGTGTCATATTACACACGTTTCCGGTTACATGTCTACACAGATCAGCAAAATTCAACACGGGTTCAGTGACCTCTTTCAAAGAGTGCATGTGTTACATATCAAATTTCCTGGAACGTGCTGACATCGAGTTTCCGGTCACAAAAATGTTTATAAACGATGGAGAATTTCAATACGAGTTCAATGACCTATTTCAAGGTCAACTATACGTGTCATGTTACACACGTTTCTAGTTACATGTCTACACAGATCGGCAAAATTCAACACGGGTTCAGTGACCTCTTTCAAAGAGTGCATGTGTTACATATCAAATTACCTGGAACGTGCTGACATCGAGTTTCCGGTCACAAACATGTTTATATACGATGAAGAAATTCAATACGAGTTCAATGACCTATTTCAAGGTCAACTATCCGTGTCATGTTACACACGTTTCCGGTTACATGTCTACACAGATCAGCAAAATTCAACACGGGTTCAGTGACCTCTTTCAAATAGTGCATGTGTTCTATATCAAATTACCTGGAATGTGCTGACATCGAGTTTTTGGTCATGAACATGTTTCTAAAAAACGATGAAGAAATTCAATACGAATTCAATGACCTAATTCAAGGCCAACTATTCGTGTCATGTTACACACGTTTCCGGTTACATGTCTACACAGATCAGCAAAATTCAACACGGGTTCAGTGACCTCTTTCAAAGAGTGCATGTGTTACATATCAAATTACCTGGAACGTGCTGACATCGAGTTTCCGGTCACAAAAATGTTTATAAACGACGGAGAATTTCAATACGAGTTCAATGACCTATTTCAAGGTCAACTATACGTGTCATGTTACACACGTTTCCGGTTACATGTCTACACAGATCAGCAAAATTCAACACGGGTTCAGTGACCTCTTTCAAATAGTGCATGCGTTATATATCAAATTACCTGGAATGTGCTGACATCGAGTTTCCGGTCACAAACATGTTTATAAACGATGAAGAAATTCAATACGAATTCAATGACCTATTTCAAGGTCAACTATTCGTGTCATGTTACACACGTTTCCGGTTACATGTCTACACAGATCAGCAAAATTCAACACGGGTTCAGTGACCTCTTTCAAATAGTGCTTGTGTTATATATCAAATTACCTGGAATGTGCTGACATCGGATTTCCGGTCACAAACATGTTTATAAACGATGAAGAAATTCAATACGAATTCAATGACCTATTTCAAGGTCAACTATTCGTGTCAAGTTACACACGTTTCCGGTTACATGTCTACACAGATCAGCAAAATTCAACACGGGTTCAGTGACCTCTTTCAATAGTACATGTGTTAAGTATAAAATTACCTGGAATGTGCTGACATCGAGTGTCCGGTCACAAACATGTTTATAAACGATGAAGAAATTCAATACGAGATCAATGACCTATTTCAAAGTCAACTATTCGTGTCATGTTACACACGTTTCCGGTTACATGTCTACACAGATCAGCAAAATTCAACACGGGTTCAGTGACCTCTTTCAATAGTACATGTGTTACATATCAAATTACCTGGAATGTGCTGACATCGAGTTTCCGGTCACAAATATGTTTATAAACGATGAAAAAATTCAATACGAGTTCAATGACCTATTTCAAAGTCAACTATTCGTGTCATGTTACACACGTTTCCGGTTACATGTCTACACATATCAGCAAAATTCAACACGGGTTCAGTGACCTCTTTAAATAATACAAGTGTTACATATCAAATTACTTGGAATGTGCTGACATCGAGTTTCCGGTAACAAACATGTTTATAAACGATGAAGAAATTCAATACGAGTTCAATGACCTATTTCAAGGTCAACTATCCGTGTCATGTTACACACGTTTCCGGTTACATGTCTACACAGATCAGCAAAATTCAACACGGGTTCAGTGACCTCTTTCAAATAGTGCATGTGTTATATATCAAATTACCTGGAATGTGCTGACATCGAGTTTTTGGTCACAAACATGTTTATAAACGATGAAGAAATTCAATACGAATTCAATGACCTATTTCAAGGCCAACTATTCGTGTCATGTTACACACGTTTCCGGTTACATGTCTACACAGATCAGCAAAATTCAACACGGGTTCAGTGACCTCTTTCAAAGAGTGCATGTGTTACATATCAAATTACCTGGAACGTGCTGACATCGAGTTTCCGGTCACAAAAATATTTATAAACGACGGAGAATTTCAATACGAGTTCAATGACCTATTTCAAGGTCAACTATCCGTGTCATGTTACACACGTTTCCGGTTACATGTCTACACAGATCGGCAAAATTCAACACGGGTTCAGTGACCTCTTTCAAAGAGTGCATGTGTTAAATATCAAATTACCTGATACGTGCTGACATCGAGTTTCCGGTCACAAACATGTTTATAAACGATGGAGAATTTCAATACGAGTTCAATGACCTATATCAAGGTCAACTATACGTGTCATGTTACACACGTTTCCGGTTACATGTCTACACAGATCAGCAAAATTCAACACGGGTTCAGTGACCTCTTTCAAATAGTGCATGTGTTATATATCAAATTACCTGGAATGTGCTGACATCGAGTTTCCGGTCACAAACATGTTTATAAACGATGAAGAAATTCAATACGAATTCAATGACCTATTTCAAGGTCAACTATTCGTGTCATGTTACACACGTTTCCGGTTACATGTCTACACAGATCAGCAAAATTGAACACGGGTTCAGTGACCTCTTTCAAATAGTGCATGTGTTATATATCAAATTACCTGGAATGTGCTGACATCGGGTTTCCGGTCACAAACATGTCTATAAACGATGAAGAAATTCAATACGAATTCAATGACCTATTTCAAGGTCAACTATTCGTGTCAAGTTACACACGTTTCCGGTTACATGTCTACACAGATCAGCAAAATTCAACACGGGTTCAGTGACCTCTTTCAATAGTACATGTGTTACGTTTAAAATTACCTGGAATGTGCTGACATCGAGTGTCCGGTCACAAACATGTTTATAAACGATGAAGAAATTCAATACGAGATCAATGACCTATTTCAAAGTCAACTATTCGTGTCATGTTACACACGTTTCCGGTTACATGTCTACACAGATCAGCAAAATTCAACACGGGTTCAGTGACCTCTTTCAATAGTACATGTGTTACATATCAAATTACCTGGAATGTGCTGACATCGAGTTTCCGGTCACAAATATGTTTATAAACGATGAAAAAATTCAATACGAGTTCAATGACCTATTTCAAAGTCAACTATTCGTGTCATGTTACACACGTTTCCGGTTACATGTCTACACAGATCAGCAAAATTCAACACGGGTTCAGTGACCTCTTTCAATAGTACATGTGTTACATATCAAATTACCTGGAATGTGCTGACATCGAGTTTTCGGTCACAAACATGTTTATAAACGATGAAAAAATTCAATACGAGTTCAATGACCTATTTCAAGGTCAACTATCCGTGTCATGTTACACACGTTTCCGGTTACATGTCTACACATATCAGCAAAATTCAACACGGGTTCAGTGACCTCTTTAAATAATACAAGTGTTACATATCAAATTACTTGGAATGTGCTGACATCGAGTTTCCGGTAACAAACATGTTTATAAACGATTAAGAAATTCAATACGAGTTCAATGACCTATTTCAAGGTCAACTATCCGTGTCATGTTACACACGTTTCCGGTTACATGTCTACACATATCAGCAAAATTCAACACGGGTTCAGTGACCTCTTTCAAATAGTGCATGTGTTATATATCAAATTACCTGGAATGTGCTGACATCGAGTTTCCGGTCACAAACATGTTCACAAACGATGGAGAAATTCAATACGAATTCAATGACCTATTTCAAGGCCAACTATTCGTGTCATGTTACACACGTTTCCGGTTACATGTCTACACAGATCGGCAAAATTCAACACGGGTTCAGTGACCTCTTTCAAAGAGTGCATGTGTTACATATCAAATTACCTGGAACGTGCTGACATCGAGTTTCCGGTCACAAACATGTTTATAAACGATGAAGAAATTCAATACGAATTCAATTACCTATTTCAAGGTCAACTATTCGTGTCATGTTACACACGTTTCCGGTTAAATGTCTGCACAGATCAGCAAAATTCAACACGGGTTCAGTGACCTTTTTCAAAGAGTGCATGTGTTACATATCAAATTACCTGGAACGTGCTGACATCGAGTTTCCGGTCACAAAAATGTTTATAAACGATGGAGAATTTCAATACGATTTCAATGACCTATTTCAAGGTCAACTATCCGTGTCATGTTACACACGTTTCCGGTTACATGTCTACACAGATCGGCAAAATTCAACACGGGTTCAGTGACCTCTTTCAAAGAGTGCATGTGTTACATATCAAATTACCTGGAACGTGCTGACATCGAGTTTCCGGTCAGAAACATGTTTATAAACGATGAAGGATTTCAATACGAGTTCAATGACCTATTTCAAGGTCAACTATTCGTGTCATGTTACACACGTTTCCGGTTACATGTCTACACAGATCGGCAAAATTCAACACGGGTTCAGTGACCTCTTTCAAAGAGTGCATGTGTTACATATCAAATTACCTGGAACGTGCCGACATCGAGTTTCCGGTCACAAACATGTTTATAAACGATGAAGAATTTCAATACGAGTTCAATGACCTATTTCAAGGTCAACTATTCGTGTCATGTTACACACGTTTCCGGTTACATGTCTACACAGATCAGCAAAATTCAACACGGGTTCAGTGACCTCTTTCAAAGAGTGCATGTGTTACATATCAAATTACCGGGAACGTGCTGACATCGAGTTTCCGGTCACAAACATGTTTATAAACGATGGAGAATTTCAATACGAGTTCAATGACCTATTTCAAGGTCAACTATTCGTGTCATGTTACACACGTTTCCGGTTACATGTCTACACAGATCAGCAAAATCCAACACGGGTTCAGTGACCTCTTTCGAAGGGTGCATGTGTTACATATCAAATTACCTGGAATGTGCTGACATCGAGTTTCCGGTCACAAACATGTTTGTAAACGATGAAGAAATTCAATACGAGTTCAATGACCTATTTCAAAGTCAACTATTCGTGTTATGTTACACACGTTTCCGGTTACATGTCTACACAGATCAGCAAAATTCAACACGGGTTCAGTGACCTCTTTCAATAGTACATGTGTTACATATCAAATTACCTGGAATGTGCTGACATTGAGTTTCCGGTCACAAACATGTTTATAAACGATGAAAAAATTCAATACGATTTGACCTATTTCAAAGTCAACTATTCGTGTCATGTTACACATGTTTCCGGTTACATGTCTACACAGATCAGCAAAATTCAACACGGGTTCAGTGACCTCTTTGAACAATACATGTGTTACATATCAAATTACCTGGAATGTGCTGACATCGAGTTTCCGGTCACAAACATGTTTATAAACGTTGAAGAAATTCAATACGGGTTCAATGACCTATTTCAAGGTCAACTATCCGTGTCATGTTACACACGTTTCCGGTTACATGTCTGCACAGATCAGCAAAATTCAACACGGGTTCAGTGACCTCTTTCAAATAGTGCATGTGTTATATATCAAATTACCTGGAATGTGCTGACATCGAGTTTCCGGTCACAAACATGTTTATAAACGATGAAGAAATTCAATACGAATTCAATTACCTATTTCAAGGTCAACTATTCGTGTCATATTATACACGTTTCCGGTTACATGTCTACACAGATCGGCAAAATTCAACACGGGTTCAGTGACCTCTTTCAAAGAGTGCATGTGTTACATATCAAATTACCTGGAACGTGCTGACATCGAGTTTCCGGTCACAAACATGTTTATAAACGATGAAGAAATTCAATACGAATTCAATTACCTATTTCAAGGTCAACTATTCGTGTCATATTATACACGTTTCCGGTTACATGTCTACACAGATCAGCAAAATTCAACACGGGTTCAGTGACCTCTTTCAAAGAGTGCATGTGTTACATATCAAATTTCCTGGATTGTGCTGACATCGAGTTTCCGGTCACAAAAATGTTTATAAACGATGGAGAATTTCAATACGGGTTCAATGACCTATATCAAGGTCAACTATACGTGTCATGTTACACATGTTTCTAGTTACATGTCTACACAGATCGGCAAAATTCAACACGGGTTCAGTGACCTCTTTCAAAGAGTGCATGTGTTACATATCAAATTACCTGGAACGTGCTGACATCGAGTTTCCGGTAACAAAAATGTTTATAAACGACGGAGAATTTCAATACGAGTTCAATGACCTATTTCAAGGTCAACTATCCGTGTCATGTTACACACGTTTCCGGTTACATGTCTACACAGATCAGCAAAATTCAATACGGGTTCAGTGACCTCTTTCAAATAGTGCATGTGTTATATATCAAATTACCTGGAATGTGCTGACATCGAGTTTCCGGTCACAAACATGTTTATAAACGATGAAGAAATTCAATACGAATTCAATGACCTATTTCAAGGTCAACTATTCGTGTCATGTTACACACGTTTCCGGTTACATGTCTACACAGATCAGCAAAATTCAACACGGGTTCAGTGACCTCTTTCAAATAGTGCTTGTGTTATATATCAAATTACCTGGAATGTGCTGACATCGGATTTCCGGTCACAAACATGTTTATAAACGATGAAGAAATTCAATACGAATTCAATGACCTATTTCAAGGTCAACTATTCGTGTCAAGTTACACACGTTTCCGGTTACATGTCTACACAGATCAGCAAAAGTCAACACGGGTTCAGTGACCTCTTTCAATAGTACATGTGTTACGTATAAAATTACCTGGAATGTGCTGACATCGAGTGCCCGGTCACAAACATGTTTATAAACGATGAAGAAATTCAATACGAGATCAATGACCTATTTCAAAGTCAACTATTCGTGTCATGTTACACACGTTTCCGGTTACATGTCTACACAGATCAGCAAAGTTCAACACGGGTTCATTGACCTCTTTCAATAGTACATGTGTTACATATCAAAAAACCTGGAATGTGCTGACATCGAGTTTCCGGTCACAAATATGTTTATAAACGATGAAAAAATTCAATACGAGTTCAATGACCTATTTCAAAGTCAACTATTCGTGTCATGTTACACACGTTTCCGGTTACATGTCTACACAGATCAGCAAAATTCAACACGGGTTCAGTGACCTCTTTCAATAGTACATGTGTTACATATCAAATTACCTGGAATGTGCTGACATCGAGTTTCCGGTCACAAACATGTTTATAAACGATGAAAAAATTCAATACGAGTTCAATGACCTATTTCAAGGTCAACTATCCGTGTCATGTTACACACGTTTCCGGTTACATGTCTACACATATCAGCAAAATTCAACACGGGTTCAGTGACCTCTTTAAATAATACAAGTGTTACATATCAAATTACTTGGAATGTGCTGACATCGAGTTTCCGGTAACAAACATGTTTATAAACGATGAAGAAATTCAATACGAGCTCAATGACCTATTTCAAGGTCAACTATCCGTGTCATGTTACACACGTTTCCGGTTACATGTCTACACAGATCAGCAAAATTCAACACGGGTTCAGTGACCTCTTTCAAATAGTGCATGTGTTATATATCAAATTACCTGGAATGTGCTGACATCGAGTTTTTGGTCACAAACATGTTTATAAACGATGAAGAAATTCAATACGAATTCAATGACCTATTTCAAGGCCAACTATTCGTGTCATGTTACACACGTTTCCGGTTACATGTCTACACAGATCAGCAAAATTCAACACGGGTTCAGTGACCTCTTTCAAAGAGTGCATGTGTTACATATCAAATTACCTGGAACGTGCTGACATCGAGTTTCCGGTCACAAAAATGATTATAAACGACGGAGAATTTCAATACGAGTTCAATGACCTATTTCAAGGTCAACTATCCGTGTCATGTTACACACGTTTCCGGTTACATGTCTACACAGATCGGCAAAATTCAACACGGGTTCAGTGACCTCTTTCAAAGAGTGCATGTGTTACATATCAAATTACCTGATACGTGCTGACATCGAGTTTCCGGTCACAAACATGTTTATAAACGATGGAGAATTTCAATACGAGTTCAATGACCTATATCAAGGTCAACTATACGTGTCATGTTACACACGTTTCCGGTTACATGTCTACACAGATCAGCAAAATTCAACACGGGTTCAGTGACCTCTTTCAAATAGTGCATGTGTTATATATCAAATTACCTGGAATGTGCTGACATCGAGTTTCCGGTCACAAACATGTTTATAAACGATGAAGAAATTCAATACGAATTCAATGACCTATTTCAAGGTCAACTATTCGTGTCATGTTACACACGTTTCCGGTTACATGTCTACACAGATCAGCAAAATTGAACACGGGTTCAGTGACCTCTTTCAAATAGTGCATGTGTTATATATCAAATTACCTGGAATGTGCTGACATCGGGTTTCCGGTCACAAACATGTCTATAAACGATGAAGAAATTCAATACGAATTCAATGACCTATTTCAAGGTCAACTATTCGTGTCAAGTTACACACGTTTCCGGTTACATGTCTACACAGATCAGCAAAATTCAACACGGGTTCAGTGACCTCTTTCAATAGTACATGTGTTACGTTTAAAATTACCTGGAATGTGCTGACATCGAGTGTCCGGTCACAAACATGTTTATAAACGATGAATAAATTCAATACGAGATCAATGACCTATTTCAAAGTCAACTATTCGTGTCATGTTACACACGTTTCCGGTTACATGTCTACACAGATCAGCAAAATTCAACACGGGTTCAGTGACCTCTTTCAATAGTACATGTGTTACATATCAAATTACCTGGAATGTGCTGACATCGAGTTTCCGGTCACAAATATGTTTATAAACGATGAAAAAATTCAATACGAGTTCAATGACCTATTTCAAAGTCAACTATTCGTGTCATGTTACACACGTTTCCGGTTACATGTCTACACAGATCAGCAAAATTCAACACGGGTTCAGTGACCTCTTTCAATAGTACATGTGTTACATATCAAATTACATGGAATGTGCTGACATCGAGTTTCCGGTCACAAACATGTTTATAAACGATGAAAAAATTCAATACGAGTTCAATGACCTATTTCAAGGTCAACTATCCGTGTCATGTTACTCACGTTTCTGGTTACATGTCTACACATATCAGCAAAATTCAACACGGGTTCAGTGACCTCTTTAAATAATACAAGTGTTACATATCAAATTACTTGGAATGTGCTGACATCGAGTTTCCGGTAACAAACATGTTTATAAACGATGAAGAAATTCAATACGAGTTCAATGACCTATTTCAAGGTCAACTATACGTGTCATGTTACACACGTTTCCGGTTACATGTCTACACAGATCGGCAAAATTCAACACGGGTTCAGTGACCTCTTTCAAAGAGTGCATGTGTTACATATCAAATTACCTGGAACGTGCTGACATCGAGTTTCCGGTCAGAAACATGTTTATAAACGATGAAGGATTTCAATACGAGTTCAATGACCTATTTCAAGGTCAACTATTCGTGTCATGTTACACACGTTTCCGGTTACATGTCTACACAGATCGGCAAAATTCAACACGGGTTCAGTGACCTCTTTCAAAGAGTGCATGTGTTACATATCAAATTACCTGGAACGTGCCGACATCGAGTTTCCGGTCACAAACATGTTTATAAACGATGAAAAATTTCAATACGAGTTCAATGACCTATTTCAAGGTCAACTATTCGTGTCATGTTACACACGTTTCCGGTTACATGTCTACACAGATCAGCAAAATTCAACACGGGTTCAGTGACCTCTTTCAAGGAGTGCATGTGTTACATATCAAATTACCGGGAACGTGCTGACATCGAGTTTCCGGTCACAAACATGTTTATAAACGATGGAGAATTTCAATACGAGTT
Source organism: Chrysolina americana (assembly GCA_958502065.1). Taxonomy (NCBI): domain Eukaryota; kingdom Metazoa; phylum Arthropoda; class Insecta; order Coleoptera; family Chrysomelidae; genus Chrysolina; species Chrysolina americana. The sequence goes on from OY293412.1 coordinate 40,354,542, forward strand.
CAATGACCTATTTCAAGGTCAACTATTCGTGTCATTGTAACACACGTTTCCGGTTACATGTCTACACAGATCAGCAAAATTCAACACGGGTTCAGTGACCTCTTTCGAAGGGTGCATGTGTTACATATCAAATTACCTGGAATGTGCTGACATCGAGTTTCCGGTCACAAACATGTTTGTAAACGATGAAGAAATTCAATACGAGTTCAATGACCTATTTCAAAGTCAACTATTCGTGTTATGTTACACACGTTTCCGGTTACATGTCTACACAGATCAGCAAAATTCAACACGGGTTCAGTGACCTCTTTCAATAGTACATGTGTTACATATCAAATTACCTGGAATGTGCTGCCATTCAGTTTCCGGTCACAAACATGTTTATAAACGATGAAAAAATTCAATACGAGTTGACCTATTTCAAAGTCAACTATTCGTGTCATGTTACACATGTTTCCGGTTACATGTCTACACAGATCAGCAAAATTCAACACGGGTTCAGTGACCTCTTTAAACAATACATGTGTTACATATCTAATTACCTGGAATGTGCTGACATCGAGTTTCCGGTCACAAACATGTTTATAAACGTTGAAGAAATTCAATACGGGTTCAATGACCTATTTCAAGGTCAACTATCCGTGTCATGTTACACACGTTTCCGGTTACATGTCTACACAGATCAGCAAAATTCAACACGGGTTCAGTGACCTCTTTCAAATAGTGCACGTGTTATATATCAAATTACCTGGAATGTGCTGACATCGAGTTTCCGGTCACAAACATGGTTATAAACGATGAAGAAATTCAATACGAATTCAATTACCTATTTCAAGGTCAACTATTCGTGTCATGTTACACACGTTTCCGGTTACATGTCTACACAGATCAGCAAAATTCAACACGGGTTCAGTGACCTCTTTCAAAGAGTGCATGTGTTACATATCAAATTACATGGAACGTGCTGACATCGAGTTTCCGGTCACAAAAATGTTTATAAACGATGGAGAATTTCAATACGAGTTCAATGACCTATTTCAAGGTCAACTATACGTGTCATGTTACACACGTTTCTGGTTATATGTCTACACAGATCAGCAAAATTCATCACGGGTTCAGTGACCTCTTTCAAAGAGTGCATGTGTTACATATCAAATTACTTGGAACGTGCTGACATCGAGTTTCCGGTCACAAACATGTTTATAAACGATAAAGGATTTCAATACGAGTTCAATGACCTATTTCAAGATCAACTATTCGTGTCATGTTACACACGTTTCCGGTTACATGTCTACACAGATCAGCAAAATTCAACACGGGTTCAGTGACCTCTTTCAAAGAGTGCATGTGTTACATATCAAATTACCTGGAATGTGCTGACATCGAGTTTCCGGTCACAAACATGTTAATAAACGATGAAGAAATTCAATACGATTGCAATGACCTATTTCAAGGTCAACTATTCGTGTCATGTTACATTCGTTTCCGGTTACATGTCTACACAAATCAGCAAAATTCAACACGAGTTCAGTGACCTCTTTCAAAGTTTGCATGTGTTACATATCAAATTTCCTGGAATGTGCTGACATCGAGTTTCGGGTCATAAACATGTTTATAAACCATGAAGAAATTCAATACGAGTTCAATGACCGATATAAAGATCAACTATTCGTGCCTGTTACACACGTTTCCGGTTACATGTCTACACAGATCAGCAAAATTCAACATGGGTTCAGTGACCTCTTTCAAATAGTGCATGTGTTACATATCAAATTACCTGGAATGTGCTGACATCGAGTTTCCAGTCACAATAATGTTTATAAACGATGAAGAAATTCAATACGAATTCAATGACCTATTTCAAGGTCAACTATTCGTGTCATGTTACATACGTTTCCGGTTACATGTCTACAAAGATCAGCAAATTTCAATACGGGTTCAGTGACCTCTTTCAAATAGTGCATGTGTTACATATCAAATTACCTGGAATGTGCTGACATCGAGTTTCCGGCCACAAACATGTTTATAAACGATGAAGAAATTCTATACAAATTCAATGACCTATTTCAAGGTCAACTATTCGTGTCAAGTTACACACGTTTCCGGTTACATGTCTACACAGATCAGCAAAATTCAACACGGGTTCAGTGACCTCTTTCAATAGTACAAGTGTTACATATCAAATTGCCCGGAATGTGCTGACATCGAGTTTCCGGTCAAAAACATGTTTATAAACGATGAAGGATTTCAATACGAGTTCAATGACCTATTTCAAGGTCTACTATTCGTGTCATGTTACACACGTTTCCAGTTACATGTCTACACAGATCAGCAAAATTCAACACGGGTTCAGTGACCTCTTTCAAAGGGTGCATGTGTTACATATCAAATTACCTGGAACGTGCTGACATCGAGTTTCCGGTCACAAACATGTTTATAAACGATGAAGAATTTCAATACGAGTTCAATGACCTATTTCAAGGTCAACTATTCGTGTCATGTTACACACGTTTCCGGTTACATGTCTACACAGATCAGCAAAATTCAACACGGGTTCAGTGACCTCTTTCAAAGAGTGCATGTGTTACATATCAAATTACCTGGAATGTGCTGACATCGAGTTTCCGGTCACAAACATGTTAATAAACGATGAAGAAATTCAATACGATTGCAATGACCTATTTCAAGGTCAACTATTCGTGTCATGTTACACACGTTTCCGGTTTCATGTCTACACAGATCGGCAAAATTCAACACGGGTTCAGTGACCTCTTTCAAATAGTGCATGTGTTCAATGACCTATTTCAAGGTCAACTATTCGTGTCATGTTACACACGTTTCCGGTTATATGTCTACACAGATCAGCAAAATTCAACACGGGTTCAGTGACCTCTTTCAAAGAGTGCATGTGTTACATATCAAATTACCTGGAACGTGCTGACATCGAGTTTCCGGTCACAAACATGTTTATAAGCGATGAAGAATTTCAATACGAGTTCAATGACCTATCTCAAGGTCAACTATTCGTGTCATGTTACACACGTTTCCGGTTACATGTCTACACAGATCAGCAAAATTCAACACAGGTTCAGTGACCTCTTTCAAAGAGTGCATGTGTTACATATCAAATTACCTGGAACGTGCTGACATCCAGTTTCCAGTCACAAACATGTTTATAAACGATGAAGAATTTCAATACGAGTTCAATGACCTATTTCAAGGTCAACTATTCGTGTCATGTTACACACGTTTCCGGTTACATGTCTACACAGATCAGCAAAATTCAACACGGGTTCAGTGACCTCTTTCAAAGAGTGCATGTGTTACATATCAAATTACCTGGAATGTGCTGACATCGAGTTTCCGGTCACAAACATGTTTGTAAACGAAAAATAAATTCAATACGAGTTCAATGACCTATTTCAAAGTCAACCATTCTTGTTATGTTACACACGTTTCCGGTTACATGTCTACACAGATCAGCAAAATTCAACACGGGTTCAGTGACCACTTTCAATAGTACATGTGTTACATATCAAATTACCTGGAATGTGCTGACATCGAGTTTCCGGTCACAAACATGTTTATAAACGATGAAAAAATTCAATACGAGTTCAATGACCTATTTTATAGTCATCTATTCGTGTCATGTTACACACGTTTCCGGTTACATGTCTACACAGATCAGCTAAATTCAACACGGGTTCAGTGACCTCTTTCAAATAGTGCATGTGTTATATATCAAATTACCTGGAATGTGCTGACATCGAGTTTCCGGTCACAAACATGTTTATAAACGATGAAGAAATTCAATACGAATTCAATTACCTATTTCAAGGTCAACTATTCGTGTCATATTACACACGTTTCCGGTTACATGTCTACACAGATCAGCAAAATTCAACACGGGTTCAGTGACCTCTTTCAAAGAGTGCATGTGTTACATATCAAATTTCCTGGAACGTGCTGACATCGAGTTTCCGGTCACAAAAATGTTTGTAAACGATGGAGAATTTCAATACGAGTTCAATGACCTATTTCAAGGTCAACTATACGTGTCATGTTACACACGTTTCTAGTTACATGTCTACACAGATCGGCGAAATTCAACACGGGTTCAGTGACCTCTTTCAAAGAGTGCATGTGTTACATATCAAATTACCTGGAACGTGCTGACATCGAGTTTCCGGTCACAAACATGTTTATATACGATGAAGAAATTCAATACGAGTTCAATGACCTATTTCAAGGTCAACTATCCGTGTCATGTTACACACGTTTCCGGTTACATGTCTACACAGATCAGCAAAATTCAACACGGGTTCAGTGACCTCTTTCAAATAGTGCATGTGTTATATATCAAATTACCTGGAATGTGCTGACATCGAGTTTTTGGTCACAAACATGTTTATAAACGATGAAGAAATTCAATACGAATTCAATGACCTATTTCAAGGCCAACTATTCGTGTCATGTTACACACGTTTCCGGTTACATGTCTACACAGATCAGCAAAATTCAACACGGGTTCAGTGACCTCTTTCAAAGAGTGCATGTGTTACATATCAAATTACCTGGAACGTGCTGACATCGAGTTTCCGGTCACAAAAATGTTTATAAACGACGGATAATTTCAATACGAGTTCAATGACCTATTTCAAGGTCAACTATACGTGTCATGTTACACACGTTTTTGGTTACATGTCTACACAGATCAGCAAAATTCAACACGGATTCAGTGACCTCTTTCAAATAGTGCATGTGTTATATATCAAATTACCTGGAATGTGCTGACATCGAGTTTCCGGTCACAAACATGTTTATAAACGATGAAGAAATTCAATACGAATTCAATGACCTATTTCAAGGTCAACTATTCGTGTCATGTTACACACGTTTCCGGTTACATGTCTACACAGATCAGCAAAATTCAACACGGGTTCAGTGACCTCTTTCAAATAGTGCTTGTGTTATATATCAAATTACCTGGAATGTGCTGACATCGGATTTCCGGTCACAAACATGTTTATAAACGATGAAGAAATTCAATACGAATTCAATGACCTATTTCAAGGTCAACTATTCGTGTCAAGTTACACACGTTTCCGGTTACATGTCTACACAGATCAGCAAAATTCAACACGGGTTCAGTGACCTCTTTCAAGAGTACATGTGTTACGTATAAAATTACCTGGAATGTGCTGACATCGAGTGTCCGGTCACAAACATGTTTATAAACGATGAAGAAATTCAATACGAGATCAATGACCTATTTCAAAGTCAACTATTCGTGTCATGTTACACACGTTTCCGGTTACATGTCTACACAGATCAGCAAAATTCAACACGGGTTCAGTGACCTCTTTCAATAGTACATGTGTTACATATCAAATTACCTGGAATGTGCTGACATCGAGTTTCCGGTCACAAACATGTTTATAAACGATGAAAAAATTCAATACGAGTTCAATGACCTATTTCAAGGTCAACTATCCGTGTCATGTTACACACGTTTCCGGTTACATGTCTACACATATCAGCAAAATTCAACACGGGTTCAGTGACCTCTTTAAATAATACAAGTGTTACATATCAAATTACTTGGAATGTGCTGACATCGAGTTTCCGGTAACAAACATGTTTATAAACGATGAAGAAATTCAATACGAGTTCAATGACCTATTTCAAGGTCAACTATCCGTGTCATGTTACACACGTTTCCGGTTACATGTCTACACATATCAGCAAAATTCAACACGGGTTCAGTGACCTCTTTCAAATAGTGCATGTGTTATATATCAAATTACCTGGAATGTGCTGACATCGAGTTTCCGGTCACAAACATGTTTATAAACGATGAAGAAATTCAATACGAATTCAATGACCTATTTCAAGGTCAACTATTCGTGTCATGTTACACACGTTTCCGGTTACATGTCTACACAGATCAGCAAAATTCAACACGGGTTCAGTGACCTCTTTCAAATAGTGCATGTGTTATATATCAAATTACCTGGAATGTGCTGACATCGGGTTTCCGGTCACAAACATGTTTATAAACGATGAAGAAATTCAATACGAATTCAATGACCTATTTCAAGGTCAACTATTCGTGTCAAGTTACACACGTTTTCGGTTACATGTCTACACAGATCAGCAAAATTCAACACGGGTTCAGTGACCTATTTCAATAGTACATGTGTTACATATAAAATTACCTGGAATGTGCTGACATCGAGTGTCCGGTCACAAACATGTTTATAAACGATGAAGAAATTCAATACGAGATCAATGACCTATTTCAAAGTCAACTATTCGTGTCATGTTACACACCTTTCCGGTTACATGTCTACACAGATCAGCAAAATTCAACACGGGTTCAGTGACCTCTTTCAATAGTACATGTGTTACATATCAAATTACCTGGAATGTGCTGACATCGAGTTTCCGGTCACAAACATGTTTATAAACGATGAAGAAATTCAATACGAGATCAATGACCTATTTCAAAGTCAACTATTCGTGTCATGTTACACACGTTTCCGGTTACATGTCTACACAGATCAGCAAAATTCAACACGGGTTCAGTGACCTCTTTCAATAGTACATGTGTTACATATCAAATTACCTGGAATGTGCTGACATTGAGTTTCCGGTCACAAACATGTTTATAAACGATGAAAAAATTCAATACGAGTTCAATGACCTATTTCAAAGTCAACTATTCGTGTCATGTTACACACGTTTCCGGTTACATGTCTACACAGATCAGCAAAATTCAACACGGGTTCAGTGACCTCTTTAAATAATACAAGTGTTACATATCAAATTACTTGGAATGTGCGGACATCGAGTTTCCGGTAACAAACATGTTTATAAACGATGAAGAAATTCAATACGAGTTCAATGACCTATTTCAAGGTCAACTATCCGTGTCACGTTACACACGTTTCCGGTTACATGTCTACACATATCAGCAAAATTCAACACGGGTTCAGTGACCTCTTTCAAATAGTGCATGTGTTATATATCAAATTACCTGGAATGTGCTGGCATCGAGTTTCCGGTCACAAACATGTTTATAAACGATGAAGAAATTCAATACGAATTCAATGACCTATTTCAAGGCCAACTATTCGTGTCATGTTACACACGTTTCCGGTTACATGTCTACACAGATCAGCAAAATTCAACACGGGTTCAGTGACCTCTTTCAAATAGTGCATGTGTTATATATCAAATTACCTGGAATGTGCTGACATCGAGTTTCCGGTCACAAACATGTTTATAAACGATGAAGAAATTCAATACGAATTCAATGACCTATTTCAAGGTCAACTATTCGTGTCATGTTACACACGTTTCCGGTTACATGTCTACACAGATCAGCAAAATTCAACACGGGTTCAGTGACCTCTTTCAAATAGTGCATGTTATATATCAAATTACCTGGAATGTGCTGACATCGGGTTTCCGATCACAAACATGTTTATAAACGATGAAGAAATTCAATACGAATTCAATGACCTATTTCAAGGTCAACTATTCGTGTCAAGTTACACACGTTTCCGGTTACATGTCTACACAGATCAGCAAAATTCAACACGGGTTCAGTGACCTCTATCAATAGTACATGTGTTACATATAAAATTACCTGGAATGTGCTGACATCGAGTGTCCGGTCACAAAAATGTTTATAAACGACGGAGAATTTCAATACGAGTTCAATGACCTATTTCAAGGTCAACTATCCGTGTCATGTTACACACGTTTCCGGTTACATGTCTACACAGATCGGCAAAATTCAACACGGGTTCAGTGACCTCTTTCAAAGAGTGCATGTGCTACATATCAAATTACCTGGAACGTGCTGACATCGAGTTTCCGGTCACAAACATGTTTATAAACGATGAAGAAATTCAATACGAATTCAATTACCTATTTTAAGGTCAACTATTCGTGTCATGTTACACACGTTTCCGGTTAAATGTCTGCACAGATCAGCAAAATTCAACACGGGTTCAGTGACCTTTTTCAAAGAGTGCATGTGTTACATATCAAATTACCTGGAACGTGCTGACATCGAGTTTCCGGTCACAAAAATGTTTATAAACGATGGAGAATTTCAATACGATTTCAATGACCTATTTCAAGGTCAACTATACGTGTCATGTTACACACGTTTCCGGTTACATGTCTACACAGATCGGCAAAATTCAACACGGGTTCAGTGACCTCTTTCAAAGAGTGCATGTGTTACATATCAAATTACCTGGAACGTGCTGACATCGAGTTTCCGGTCAGAAACATGTTTATAAACGATGAAGGATTTCAATACGAGTTCAATGACCTATTTCAAGGTCAACTATTCGTGTCATGTTACACACGTTTCCGGTTACATGTCTACACAGATCGGCAAAATTCAACACGGGTTCAGTGACCTCTTTCAAAGAGTGCATGTGTTACATATCAAATTACCTGGAACGTGCCGACATCGAGTTTCCGGTCACAAACATGTTTATAAACGATGAAGAATTTCAATACGAGTTCAATGACCTATTTCAAGGTCAACTATTCGTGTCATGTTACACACGTTTCCGGTTACATGTCTACACAGATCAGCAAAATTCAACACGGGTTCAGTGACCTCTTTCAAAGAGTGCATGTGTTACATATCAAATTACCGGGAACGTGCTGACATCGAGTTTCCGGTCACAAACATGTTTATAAACGATGGAGAATTTCAATACGAGTTCAATGACCTATTTCAAGGTCAACTATTCGTGTCATGTTACACACGTTTCCGGTTACATGTCTACACAGATCAGCAAAATTCAACACGGGCTCAGTGACCTCTTTCGAAGGGTGCATGTGTTACATATCAAATTACCTGGAATGTGCTGACATCGAGTTTCCGGTCACAAACATGTTTGTAAACGATGAAGAAATTCAATACGAGTTCAATGACCTATTTCAAAGTCAACTATTCGTGTTATGTTACACACGTTTCCGGTTACATGTCTACACAGATCAGCAAAATTCAACACGGGTTCAGTGACCTCTTTCAATAGTACATGTGTTACATATCAAATTACCTGGAATGTGCTGACATTGAGTTTCCGGTCACAAACATGTTTATAAACGATGAAAAAATTCCATACGAGTTGACCTATTTCAAAGTCAACTATTCGTATCATGTTACACATGTTTCCGGTTACATGTCTACACAGATCAGCAAAATTCAACACGGGTTCAGTGACCTCTTTAAACAATACATGTGTTACATATCAAATTACCTGGAATGTGCTGACATCGAGTTTCTGGTCACAAACATGTTTATAAACGATGAAGAAATTCAATACGAATTCAATGACCTATTTCAAGGTCAACTATTCGTGTCATGTTACACACGTTTCCGGTTACATGTCTACACAGATCAGCAAAATTCAACACGGGTTCAGTGACCTCTTTCAAATAGTGCTTGTGTTACATATCAAATTACCTGGAATGTGCTGACATCGGATTTCCGGTCACAAACATGTTTATAAACGATGAAGAAATTCAATACGAATTCAATGACCTATTTCAAGGTCAACTATTCGTGTCAAGTTACACACGTTTCCGGTTACATGTCTACACAGATCAGCAAAATTCAACACGGGTTCAGTGACCTCTTTCAATAGTACATGTGTTACGTATAAAATTACCTGGAATGTGCTGACATCGAGTGTCCGGTCACAAACATGTTTATAAACGATGAAGAAATTCAATACGAGATCAATGACCTATTTCAAAGTCAACTATTCGTGTCATGTTACACACCTTTCCGGTTACATGTCTACACATATCAGCAAAATTCAACACGGGTTCAGTGACCTCTTTAAATAATACAAGTGTTACATATCAAATTACTTGGAATGTGCTGACATCGAGTTTCCGGTAACAAATATGTTTATAAACGATGAAAAAATTCAATACGAGTTCAATGACCTATTTCAAAGTCAACTATTCGTGTCATGTTACACACCTTTCCGGTTACATGTCTACACATATCAGCAAAATTCAACACGGGTTCAGTGACCTCTTTAAATAATACAAGTGTTACATATCAAATTACTTGGAATGTGCTGACATCGAGTTTCCGGTCACAAATATGTTTATAAACGATGAAAAAATTCAATACGAGTTCAATGACCTATTTCAAAGTCAACTATTCGTGTCATGTTACACACGTTTCCGGTTACATGTCTACACAGATCAGCAAAATTCAACACGGGTTCAGTGACCTCTTTCAATAGTACATGTGTTACATATCAAATTACCTGGAATGTGCTGACATCGAGTTTCCGGTCACAAACATGTTTATAAACGATGAAAAAATTCAATACGAGTTCAATGACCTATTTCAAGGTCAACTATCCGTGTCATGTTACACACGTTTCCGGTTACATGTCTACACATATCAGCAAAATTCAACACGGGTTCAGTGACCTCTTTAAATAATACAAGTGTTACATATCAAATTACTTGGAATGTGCTGACATCGAGTTTCCGGTAACAAACATGTTTATAAACGATGAAGAAATTCAATACGAGTTCAATGACCTATTTCAAGGTCAACTATCCGTGTCATGTTACACACGTTTCCGGTTACATGTCTACACATATCAGCAAAATTCAACACGGGTTCAGTGACCTCTTTCAAATAGTGCATGTGTTATATATCAAATTACCTGGAATGTGCTGACATCGAGTTTCCGGTCACAAACATGTTTATAAACGATGAAGAAATTCAATACGAATTCAATGACCTATTTCAAGGTCAACTATTCGTGTCATGTTACACACGTTTCCGGTTACATGTCTACACAGATCAGCAAAATTCAACACGGGTTCAGTGACCTCTTTCAAATAGTGCATGTGTTATATATCAAATTACCTGGAATGTGCTGACATCGGGTTTCCGGTCACAAACATGTTTATAAACGATGAAGAAATTCAATACGAATTCAATGACCTATTTCAAGGTCAACTATTCGTGTCAAGTTACACACGTTTTCGGTTACATGTCTACACAGATCAGCAAAATTCAACACGGGTTCAGTGACCTATTTCAATAGTACATGTGTTACATATAAAATTACCTGGAATGTGCTGACATCGAGTGTCCGGTCACAAACATGTTTATAAACGATGAAGAAATTCAATACGAGATCAATGACCTATTTCAAAGTCAACTATTCGTGTCATGTTACACACCTTTCCGGTTACATGTCTACACAGATCAGCAAAATTCAACACGGGTTCAGTGACCTCTTTCAATAGTACATGTGTTACATATCAAATTACCTGGAATGTGCTGACATCGAGTTTCCGGTCACAAACATGTTTATAAACGATGAAGAAATTCAATACGAGATCAATGACCTATTTCAAAGTCAACTATTCGTGTCATGTTACACACGTTTCCGGTTACATGTCTACACAGATCAGCAAAATTCAACACGGGTTCAGTGACCTCTTTCAATAGTACATGTGTTACATATCAAATTACCTGGAATGTGCTGACATTGAGTTTCCGGTCACAAACATGTTTATAAACGATGAAAAAATTCAATACGAGTTCAATGACCTATTTCAAAGTCAACTATTCGTGTCATGTTACACACGTTTCCGGTTACATGTCTACACAGATCAGCAAAATTCAACACGGGTTCAGTGACCTCTTTAAATAATACAAGTGTTACATATCAAATTACTTGGAATGTGCGGACATCGAGTTTCCGGTAACAAACATGTTTATAAACGATGAAGAAATTCAATACGAGTTCAATGACCTATTTCAAGGTCAACTATCCGTGTCACGTTACACACGTTTCCGGTTACATGTCTACACATATCAGCAAAATTCAACACGGGTTCAGTGACCTCTTTCAAATAGTGCATGTGTTATATATCAAATTACCTGGAATGTGCTGGCATCGAGTTTCCGGTCACAAACATGTTTATAAACGATGAAGAAATTCAATACGAATTCAATGACCTATTTCAAGGCCAACTATTCGTGTCATGTTACACACGTTTCCGGTTACATGTCTACACAGATCAGCAAAATTCAACACGGGTTCAGTGACCTTTTTCAAATAGTGCATGTGTTATATATCAAATCACCTGGAATGTGCTGACATCGAGTTTCCGGTCACAAACATGTTTATAAACGATGAAGAAATTCAATACGAATTCAATGACCTATTTCAAGGTCAACTATTCGTGTCATGTTACACACGTTTCCGGTTACATGTCTACACAGATCAGCAAAATTCAACACGGGTTCAGTGACCTCTTTCAAATAGTGCATGTGTTATATATCAAATTACCTGGAATGTGCTGACATCGGGTTTCCGATCACAAACATGTTTATAAACGATGAAGAAATTCAATACGAATTCAATGACCTATTTCAAGGTCAACTATTCGTGTCAAGTTACACACGTTTCCGGTTACATGTCTACACAGATCAGCAAAATTCAACACGGGTTCAGTGACCTCTATCAATAGTACATGTGTTACATATAAAATTACCTGGAATGTGCTGACATCGAGTGTCCGGTCACAAAAATGTTTATAAACGACGGAGAATTTCAATACGAGTTCAATGACCTATTTCAAGGTCAACTATCCGTGTCATGTTACACACGTTTCCGGTTACATGTCTACACAGATCGGCAAAATTCAACACGGGTTCAGTGACCTCTTTCAAAGAGTGCATGTGTTACATATCAAATTACCTGGAACGTGCTGACATCGAGTTTCCGGTCACAAACATGTTTATAAACGATGAAGAAATTCAATACGAATTCAATTACCTATTTTAAGGTCAACTATTCGTGTCATGTTACACACGTTTCCGGTTAAATGTCTGCACAGATCAGCAAAATTCAACACGGGTTCAGTGACCTTTTTCAAAGAGTGCATGTGTTACATATCAAATTACCTGGAACGTGCTGACATCGAGTTTCCGGTCACAAAAATGTTTATAAACGATGGAGAATTTCAATACGATTTCAATGACCTATTTCAAGGTCAACTATACGTGTCATGTTACACACGTTTCCGGTTACATGTCTACACAGATCGGCAAAATTCAACACGGGTTCAGTGACCTCTTTCAAAGAGTGCATGTGTTACATATCAAATTACCTGGAACGTGCTGACATCGAGTTTCCGGTCAGAAACATGTTTATAAACGATGAAGGATTTCAATACGAGTTCAATGACCTATTTCAAGGTCAACTATTCGTGTCATGTTACACACGTTTCCGGTTACATGTCTACACAGATCGGCAAAATTCAACACGGGTTCAGTGACCTCTTTCAAAGAGTGCATGTGTTACATATCAAATTACCTGGAACGTGCCGACATCGAGTTTCCGGTCACAAACATGTTTATAAACGATGAAGAAATTCAATACGAGTTCAATGACCTATTTCAAGGTCAACTATCCGTGTCACGTTACACACGTTTCCGGTTACATGTCTACACATATCAGCAAAATTCAACACGGGTTCAGTGACCTCTTTCAAATAGTGCATGTGTTATATATCAAATTACCTGGAATGTGCTGGCATCGAGTTTCCGGTCACAAACATGTTTATAAACGATGAAGAAATTCAATACGAATTCAATGACCTATTTCAAGGCCAACTATTCGTGTCATGTTACACACGTTTCCGGTTACATGTCTACACAGATCAGCAAAATTCAACACGGGTTCAGTGACCTTTTTCAAATAGTGCATGTGTTATATATCAAATTACCTGGAATGTGCTGACATCGAGTTTCCGGTCACAAACATGTTTATAAACGATGAAGAAATTCAATACGAATTCAATGACCTATTTCAAGGTCAACTATTCGTGTCATGTTACACACGTTTCCGGTTACATGTCTACACAGATCAGCAAAATTCAACACGGGTTCAGTGACCTCTTTCAAATAGTGCATGTGTTATATATCAAATTACCTGGAATGTGCTGACATCGGGTTTCCGATCACAAACATGTTTATAAACGATGAAGAAATTCAATACGAATTCAATGACCTATTTCAAGGTCAACTATTCGTGTCAAGTTACACACGTTTCCGGTTACATGTCTACACAGATCAGCAAAATTCAACACGGGTTCAGTGACCTCTATCAATAGTACATGTGTTACATATAAAATTACCTGGAATGTGCTGACATCGAGTGTCCGGTCACAAAAATGTTTATAAACGACGGAGAATTTCAATACGAGTTCAATGACCTATTTCAAGGTCAACTATCCGTGTCATGTTACACACGTTTCCGGTTACATGTCTACACAGATCGGCAAAATTCAACACGGGTTCAGTGACCTCTTTCAAAGAGTGCATGTGTTACATATCAAATTACCTGGAACGTGCTGACATCGAGTTTCCGGTCACAAACATGTTTATAAACGATGAAGAAATTCAATACGAATTCAATTACCTATTTTAAGGTCAACTATTCGTGTCATGTTACACACGTTTCCGGTTAAATGTCTGCACAGATCAGCAAAATTCAACACGGGTTCAGTGACCTTTTTCAAAGAGTGCATGTGTTACATATCAAATTACCTGGAACGTGCTGACATCGAGTTTCCGGTCACAAAAATGTTTATAAACGATGGAGAATTTCAATACGATTTCAATGACCTATTTCAAGGTCAACTATACGTGTCATGTTACACACGTTTCCGGTTACATGTCTACACAGATCGGCAAAATTCAACACGGGTTCAGTGACCTCTTTCAAAGAGTGCATGTGTTACATATCAAATTACCTGGAACGTGCTGACATCGAGTTTCCGGTCAGAAACATGTTTATAAACGATGAAGGATTTCAATACGAGTTCAATGACCTATTTCAAGGTCAACTATTCGTGTCATGTTACACACGTTTCCGGTTACATGTCTACACAGATCGGCAAAATTCAACACGGGTTCAGTGACCTCTTTCAAAGAGTGCATGTGTTACATATCAAATTACCTGGAACGTGCCGACATCGAGTTTCCGGTCAGAAACATGTTTATAAACGATGAAGGATTTCAATACGAGTTCAATGACCTATTTCAAGGTCAACTATCCGTGTCATGTTACACACGTTTCCGGTTACATGTCTACACAGATCAGCAAAATTCAACACGGGTTCAGTGACCTCTTTCAAATAGTGCATGTGTTATATATCAAATTACCTGGAATGTGCTGACATCGAGTTTTTGGTCACAAACATGTTTATAAACGATGAAGAAATTCAATACGAATTCAATGACCTATTTCAAGGCCAACTATTCGTGTCATGTTACACACGTTTCCGGTTACATGTCTACACAGATCAGCAAAATTCAACACGGGTTCAGTGACCTCTTTCAAAGAGTGCATGTGTTACATATCAAATTACCTGGAACGTGCTGACATCGAGTTTCCGGTCACAAAAATGTTTATAAACGACGGATAATTTCGATACGAGTTCAATGACCTATTTCAAGGTCAACTATACGTGTCATGTTACACACGTTTCCGGTTACATGTCTACACAGATCAGCAAAATTCAACACGGGTTCAGTGACCTCTTTCAAATAGTGCATGTGTTATATATCAAATTACCTGGAATGTGCTGACATCGAGTTTCCGGTCACAAACATGTTTATAAACGATGAAGAAATTCAATACGAATTCAATGACCTATTTCAAGGTCAACTATTCGTGTCATGTTACACACGTTTCCGGTTACATGTCTACACAGATCAGAAAAATTCAACACGGGTTCAGTGACCTCTTTCAAATAGTGCTTGTGTTATATATCAAATTACCTGGAATGTGCTGACATCGGATTTCCGGTCACAAACATGTTTATAAACGATGAAGAAATTCAATACGAATTCAATGACCTATTTCAAGGTCAACTATTCGTGTCAAGTTACACACGTTTCCGGTTACATGTCTACACAGATCAGCAAAATTCAACACGGGTTCAGTGACCTCTTTCAATAGTACATGTGTTACGTATAAAATTACCTGGAATGTGCTGACATCGAGTGTCCGGTCACAAACATGTTTATAAACGATGAAGAAATTCAATACGAGATCAATGACCTATTTCAAAGTCAACTATTCGTGTCATGTTACACACGTTTCCGGTTACATGTCTACACAGATCAGCAAAATTCAACACGGGTTCAGTGACCTCTTTCAATAGTACATGTGTTACATATCAAATTACCTGGAATGTGCTGACATCGAGTTTCCGGTCACAAATATGTTTATAAACGATGAAAAAATTCAATACGAGTTCAATGACCTATTTCAAAGTCAACTATTCGTGTCATGTTACACACGTTTCCGGTTACATGTCTACACAGATCAGCAAAATTCAACACGGGTTCAGTGACCTCTTTCAATAGTACATGTGTTACATATCAAATTACCTGGAATGTGCTGACATCGAGTTTCCGGTCACAAACATGTTTATAAACGATGAAAAAATTCAATACGAGTTCAATGACCTATTTCAAGGTCAACTATCCGTGTCATGTTACACACGTTTCCGGTTACATGTCTACACATATCAGCAAAATTCAACACGGGTTCAGTGACCTCTTTAAATAATACAAGTGTTACATATCAAATTACTTGGAATGTGCTGACATCGAGTTTCCGGTAACAAACATGTTTATAAACGATGAAGAAATTCAATACGAGTTCAATGACCTATTTCATGGTCAGCTATCCGTGTCATGTTACACACGTTTCCGGTTACATGTCTACACATATCAGCAAAATTCAACACGGGTTCAGTGACCTCTTTCAAATAGTGCATGTGTTATATATCAAATTACCTGGAATGTGCTGACATCGAGTTTCCGGTCACAAACATGTTTATAAACGATGAAGAAATTCAATACGAATTCAATGACCTATTTCAAGGTCAACTATTCGTGTCATGTTACACACGTTTCCGGTTACATGTCTACACAGATCAGCAAAATTCAACACGGGTTCAGTGACCTCTTTCAAATAGTGCATGTGTTATATATCAAATTACCTGGAATGTGCTGACATCGGGTTTCCGGTCACAAACATGTTTATAAACGATGAAGAAATTCAATACGAATTCAATGACCTATTTCAAGGTCAACTATTCGTGTCAAGTTACACACGTTTTCGGTTACATGTCTACACAGATCAGCAAAATTCAACACGGGTTCAGTGACCTATTTCAATAGTACATGTGTTACATATAAAATTACCTGGAATGTGCTGACATCGAGTGTCCGGTCACAAACATGTTTATAAACGATGAAGAAATTCAATACGAGATCAATGACCTATTTCAAAGTCAACTATTCGTGTCATGTTACACACGTTTCCGGTTACATGTCTACACAGATCAGCAAAATTCAACACGGGTTCAGTGACCTCTTTCAATAGTACATGTGTTACATATCAAATTACCTGGAATGTGCTGACATCGAGTTTCCGGTCACAAACATGTTTATAAACGATGAAGAAATTCAATACGAGATCAATTACCTATTTCAAAGTCAACTATTCGTGTCATGTTACACACGTTTCCGGTTACATGTCTACACAGATCAGCAAAATTCAACACGGGTTCAGTGACCTCTTTCAATAGTACATGTGTTACATATCAAATTACCTGGAATATGCTGACATTGAGTTTCCGGTCACAAACATGTTTATAAACGATGAAAAAATTCAATACGAGTTCAATGACCTATTTCAAAGTCAACTATTCGTGTCATGTTACACACGTTTCCGGTTACATGTCTACACAGATCAGCAAAATTCAACACGGGTTCAGTGACCTCTTTAAATAATACAAGTGTTACATATCAAATTACTTGGAATGTGCGGACATCGAGTTTCCGGTAACAAACATGTTTATAAACGATGAAGAAATTCAATACGAATTCAATGACCTATTTCAAGGCCAACTATTCGTGTCATGTTACACACGTTTCCGGTTACATGTCTACACAGATCAGCAAAATTCAACACGGGTTCAGTGACCTCTTTCAAATAGTGCATGTGTTATATATCAAATTACCTGGAATGTGCTGACATCGAGTTTCCGGTCACAAACATGTTTATAAACGATGAAGAAATTCAATACGAATTCAATGACCTATTTCAAGGTCAACTATTCGTGTCAAGTTACACACGTTTCCGGTTACATGTCTACACAGATCAGCAAAATTCAACACGGGTTCAGTGACCTCTATCAATAGTACATGTGTTACATATAAAATTACCTGGAATGTGCTGACATCGAGTGTCCGGTCACAAAAATGTTTATAAACGACGGAGAATTTCAATACGAGTTCAATGACCTATTTCATGGTCAACTATCCGTGTCATGTTACACACGTTTCCGGTTACATGTCTACACAGATCGGCAAAATTCAACACGGGTTCAGTGACCTCTTTCAAAGAGTGCATGTGTTACATATCAAATTACCTGGAACGTGCTGACATCGAGTTTCAGGTCACAAACATGTTTATAAACGATGAAGAAATTCAATACGAATTCAATTACCTATTTTAAGGTCAACTATTCGTGTCATGTTACACACGTTTCCGGTTATATGTCTGCACAGATCAGCAAAATTCAACACGGGTTCAGTGACCTTTTTCAAAGAGTGCATGTGTTACATATCAAATTACCTGGAACGTGCTGACATCGAGTTTCCGGTCACAAAAATGTTTATAAACGATGGAGAATTTCAATACGATTTCAATGACCTATTTCAAGGTCAACTATACGTGTCATGTTACACACGTTTCCGGTTACATGTCTACACAGATCGGCAAAATTCAACACGGGTTCAGTGACCTCTTTCAAAGAGTGCATGTGTTACATATCAAATTACCTGGAACGTGCTGACATCGAGTTTCCGGTCAGAAACATGTTTATAAACGATGAAGGATTTCAATACGAGTTCAATGACCTATTTCAAGGTCAACTATTCGTGTCATGTTACACACGTTTCCGGTTACATGTCTACACAGATCGGCAAAATTCAACACGGGTTCAGTGACCTCTTTCAAAGAGTGCATGTGTTACATATCAAATTACCTGGAACGTGCCGACATCGAGTTTCCGGTCACAAACATGTTTATAAACGATGAAGAATTTCAATACGAGTTCAATGACCTATTTCAAGGTCAACTATTCGTGTCATGTTACACACGTTTCCGGTTACATGTCTACACAGATCAGCAAAATTCAACACGGGTTCAGTGACCTCTTTCAAAGAGTGCATGTGTTACATATCAAATTACCGGGAACGTGCTGACATCGAGTTTCCGGTCACAAACATGTTTATAAACGATGGAGAATTTCAATACGAGTTCAATGACCTATTTCAAGGTCAACTATTCGTGTCATGTTACACACGTTTCCGGTTACATGTCTACACAGATCAGCAAAATTCAACACGGGCTCAGTGACCTCTTTCGAAGGGTGCATGTGTTACATATCAAATTACCTGGAATGTGCTGACATCGAGTTTCCGGTCACAAACATGTTTGTAAACGATGAAGAAATTCATTACGAGTTCAATGACCTATTTCAAAGTCAACTATTCGTGTTATGTTACACACGTTTCCGGTTACATGTCTACACAGATCAGCAAAATTCAACACGGGTTCAGTGACCTCTTTCAATAGTACATGTGTTATATATCAAATTACCTGGAATGTGCTGACATTGAGTTTCCGGTCACAAACATGTTTATAAACGATGAAAAAATTCCATACGAGTTGACCTATTTCAAAGTCAACTATTCGTGTCATGTTACACATGCTTCCGGTTACATGTCTACACAGATCAGCAAAATTCAACACGGGTTCAGTGACCTCTTTAAACAATACATGTGTTACATATCAAATTACCTGGAATGTGCTGACATCGAGTTTCCGGTCACAAACATGTTTATAAACGATGAAGAAATTCAATACGGGTTCAATGACCTATTTCGAAGTCAACTATCCGTGTCATGTTACACACGTTTCCGGTTACATGTCTACACAGATCAGCAAAATTCAACTCGGGTTCAGTGACCTCTTTCAAATAGTGCATGTGTTATATATCAAATTACCTGGAATGTGCTGACATCGAGTTTCCGGTCACAAACATGGTTATAAACGATGAAGAAATTCAATACGAATTCAATTACCTATTTCAAGGTTAACTATTCGTGTCATGTTACACACGTTTCCGGTTACATGTCTACACAGATCAGCAAAATTCAACACGGGTTCAGTGACCTCTTTCAAAGAGTGCATGTGTTACATATCAAGTTACATGGAACGTGCTGACATCGAGTTTCCGGTCACAAAAATGTTTATAAACGATGGAGAATTTCAATACGAGTTCAATGACCTATTTCAAGGTCAACTATACGTGTCATGTTACACACGTTTCTGGTTACATGTCTACACAGATCGGCAAAATTCATCACGGGTTCAGTGACCTCTTTCAAAGAGTGCATGTGTTACATATCAAATTACCTGGAACGTGCTGACATCGAGTTTCCGGTCACAAACATGTTTATAAACGATGAAGGATTTCAATACGAGTTCAATGACCTATTTCAAGGTCAACTATTCGTGTCATGTTACACACGTTTCCGGTTACATGTCTACACAGATCAGCAAAATTCAACACGGGTTCAGTGACCTCTTTCAATAGTACATGTGTTACATATCAAATTACCTGGAATATGCTGACATTGAGTTTCCGGTCACAAACATGTTTATAAACGATGAAAAAATTCAATACGAGTTCAATGACCTATTTCAAAGTCAACTATTCGTGTCATGTTACACACGTTTCCGGTTACATGTCTACACAGATCAGCAAAATTCAACACGGGTTCAGTGACCTCTTTAAATAATACAAGTGTTACATATCAAATTACTTGGAATGTGCGGACATCGAGTTTCCGGTAACAAACATGTTTATAAACGATGAAGAAATTCAATACGAATTCAATGACCTATTTCAAGGCCAACTATTCGTGTCATGTTACACACGTTTCCGGTTACATGTCTACACAGATCAGCAAAATTCAACACGGGTTCAGTGACCTCTTTCAAATAGTGCATGTGTTATATATCAAATTACCTGGAATGTGCTGACATCGAGTTTCCGGTCACAAACATGTTTATAAACGATGAAGAAATTCAATACGAATTCAATGACCTATTTCAAGGTCAACTATTCGTGTCAAGTTACACACGTTTCCGGTTACATGTCTACACAGATCAGCAAAATTCAACACGGGTTCAGTGACCTCTATCAATAGTACATGTGTTACATATAAAATTACCTGGAATGTGCTGACATCGAGTGTCCGGTCACAAAAATGTTTATAAACGACGGAGAATTTCAATACGAGTTCAATGACCTATTTCATGGTCAACTATCCGTGTCATGTTACACACGTTTCCGGTTACATGTCTACACAGATCGGCAAAATTCAACACGGGTTCAGTGACCTCTTTCAAAGAGTGCATGTGTTACATATCAAATTACCTGGAACGTGCTGACATCGAGTTTCAGGTCACAAACATGTTTATAAACGATGAAGAAATTCAATACGAATTCAATTACCTATTTTAAGGTCAACTATTCGTGTCATGTTACACACGTTTCCGGTTATATGTCTGCACAGATCAGCAAAATTCAACACGGGTTCAGTGACCTTTTTCAAAGAGTGCATGTGTTACATATCAAATTACCTGGAACGTGCTGACATCGAGTTTCCGGTCACAAAAATGTTTATAAACGATGGAGAATTTCAATACGATTTCAATGACCTATTTCAAGGTCAACTATGCGTGTCATGTTACACACGTTTCCGGTTACATGTCTACACAGATCGGCAAAATTCAACACGGGTTCAGTGACCTCTTTCAAAGAGTGCATGTGTTACATATCAAATTACCTGGAACGTGCTGACATCGAGTTTCCGGTCAGAAACATGTTTATAAACGATGAAGGATTTCAATACGAGTTCAATGACCTATTTCAAGGTCAACTATTCGTGTCATGTTACACACGTTTCCGGTTACATGTCTACACAGATCGGCAAAATTCAACACGGGTTCAGTGACCTCTTTCAAAGAGTGCATGTGTTACATATCAAATTACCTGGAACGTGCCGACATCGAGTTTCCGGTCACAAACATGTTTATAAACGATGAAGAATTTCAATACGAGTTCAATGACCTATTTCAAGGTCAACTATTCGTGTCATGTTACACACGTTTCCGGTTACATGTCTACACAGATCAGCAAAATTCAACACGGGTTCAGTGACCTCTTTCAAAGAGTGCATGTGTTACATATCAAATTACCGGGAACGTGCTGACATCGAGTTTCCGGTCACAAACATGTTTATAAACGATGGAGAATTTCAATACGAGTTCAATGACCTATTTCAAGGTCAACTATTCGTGTCATGTTACACACGTTTCCGGTTACATGTCTACACAGATCAGCAAAATTCAACACGGGCTCAGTGACCTCTTTCGAAGGGTGCATGTGTTACATATCAAATTACCTGGAATGTGCTGACATCGAGTTTCCGGTCACAAACATGTTTGTAAACGATGAAGAAATTCATTACGAGTTCAATGACCTATTTCAAAGTCAACTATTCGTGTTATGTTACACACGTTTCCGGTTACATGTCTACACAGATCAGCAAAATTCAACACGGGTTCAGTGACCTCTTTCAATAGTACATGTGTTATATATCAAATTACCTGGAATGTGCTGACATTGAGTTTCCGGTCACAAACATGTTTATAAACGATGAAAAAATTCCATACGAGTTGACCTATTTCAAAGTCAACTATTCGTGTCATGTTACACATGTTTCCGGTTACATGTCTACACAGATCAGCAAAATTCAACACGGGTTCAGTGACCTCTTTAAACAATACATGTGTTACATATCAAATTACCTGGAATGTGCTGACATCGAGTTTCCGGTCACAAACATGTTTATAAACGATGAAGAAATTCAATACGGGTTCAATGACCTATTTCGAAGTCAACTATCCGTGTCATGTTACACACGTTTCCGGTTACATGTCTACACAGATCAGCAAAATTCAACTCGGGTTCAGTGACCTCTTTCAAATAGTGCATGTGTTATATATCAAATTACCTGGAATGTGCTGACATCGAGTTTCCGGTCACAAACATGGTTATAAACGATGAAGAAATTCAATACGAATTCAATTACCTATTTCAAGGTTAACTATTCGTGTCATGTTACACACGTTTCCGGTTACATGTCTACACAGATCAGCAAAATTCAACACGGGTTCAGTGACCTCTTTCAAAGAGTGCATGTGTTACATATCAAGTTACATGGAACGTGCTGACATCGAGTTTCCGGTCACAAAAATGTTTATAAACGATGGAGAATTTCAATACGAGTTCAATGACCTATTTCAAGGTCAACTATACGTGTCATGTTACACACGTTTCTGGTTACATGTCTACACAGATCGGCAAAATTCATCACGGGTTCAGTGACCTCTTTCAAAGAGTGCATGTGTTACATATCAAATTACCTGGAACGTGCTGACATCGAGTTTCCGGTCACAAACATGTTTATAAACGATGAAGGATTTCAATACGAGTTCAATGACCTATTTCAAGGTCAACTATTCGTGTCATGTTACACACGTTTCCGGTTACATGTCTACACAGATCAGCAAAATTCAACACGGGTTCAGTGACCTCTTTCAAAGAGTGCATGTGTTACATATCAAATTACCTGGAATGTGCTGACATCGAGTTTCCGGTCACAAACATGTTAATAAACGATGAAGAAATTCAATACGATTGCAATGACCTATTTCAAGGTCAACTATTCGTGTCATGTTACATTCGTTTCCGGTTACATGTCTACACAAATCAGCAAAATTCAACACGAGTTCAGTGACCTCTTTCAAAGTTTGCATGTGTTACATATCAAATTTCCTGGAATGTGCTGACATCGAGTTTCGGGTTATAAACATGTTTATAAACCATGAAGAAATTCAATACGAGTTCAATGACCGATATAAAGATCAACTATTCGTGCCTGTTACACACGTTTCCGGTTACATGTCTACACAGATCAGCAAAATTCAACATGGGTTCAGTGACCTCTTTCAAATAGTGCATGTGTTACATATCAAATTACCTGGAATGTGCTGACATCGAGTTTCCAGTCACAATCATGTTTATAAACGATGAAGAAATTCAATACGAGATCAATGACCTATTTCAAAGTCAACTATTCGTGTCATGTTACACACGTTTCCGGTTACATGTCTACACAGATTAGCAAACTTCAACACGGGTTCAGTGACCTCTTTCAATAGTACATGTGTTACATATCAAATTACCTGGAATGTGCTGACATTGAGTTTCCGGTCACAAACTTGTTTATAAACGATGAAAAAATTCAATACGAGTTCAATGACCTATTTCAAAGTCAACTATTCGTGTCATGTTACACACGTTTCCGGTTACATGTCTACACAGATCAGCAAAATTCAACACAGGTTCAGTGACCTCTTTCAAATAGTGCATGTGTTATATATCAAATTACCTGGAATGTGCTGGCATCGAGTTTCCGGTCACAAACATGTTTATAAACGATGAAGAAATTCAATACGAATTCAATGACCTATTTCAAGGCCAACTATTCGTGTCATGTTACACACGTTTCCGGTTACATGTCTACACAGATCAGCAAAATTCAACACGGGTTCAGTGACCTCTTTCTAATAGTGCATGTGTTATATATCAAATTACCTGGAATGTGCTGACATCGAGTTTCCGGTCACAAACATGTTTATAAACGACGGAGAATTTCAATACGAGTTCAATGACCTATTTCAAGGTCAACTATCCGTGTCATGTTACACACGTTTCCGGTTACATGTCTACACAGATCAGCAAAATTCAACACGGGTTCAGTGACCTCTTTCAAAGAGTGCATGTGTTACATATCAAATTACCTGGAATGTGCTGACATCGAGTTTCCGGTCACAAACATGTTTGTAAACGATGAAGAAATTCAATACGAGTTCAATGACCTATTTCAAAGTCAACTATTCGTGTCATGTTACACACGTTTCCGGTTACATGTCTACACAGATTAGCAAAATTCAACACGGGTTCAGTGACCTCTTTCAATAGTACATGTGTTACATATCAAATTACCTGGAATGTGCTGGCATCGAGTTTCTGGTCACAAACATGTTTATAAACGATGAAGAAATTCAATACGAATTCAATGACCTAGTTCAAGGCCAACTATTCGTGTCATGTTACACACGTTTCCGGTTACATGTCTACACAGATCAGCAAAATTCAACACGGGTTCAGTGACCTCTTTCAAATAGTGCATGTGTTATATATCAAATTACCTGGAATGTGCTGACATCGAGTTTCCATTCACAAACATGTTTATAAACGATGAAGAAATTCAATACGAATTCAATTACCTATTTCAAGGTCAACTATTCGTGTCATGTTACACACGTTTCCGGTTAAATGTCTGCACAGATCAGCAAAATTCAACACGGGTTCAGTGACCTTTTTCAAAGAGTGCATGTGTTACATATCAAATTACCTGGAACGTGCTGACATCGAGTTTCCGGTCACAAAAATGTTTATAAACGATGGAGAATTTCAATACGATTTCAGTGACCTATTTCAAGGTCAACTATACGTGTCATGTTACACACGTTTCCGGTTACATGTCTACACAGATCGGCAAAATTCAACACGGGTTCAGTGACCTCTTTCAAAGAGTGCATGTGTTACATATCAAATTACCGGGAACGTGCTGACATCGAGTTTCCGGTCACAAACATGTTTATAAACGATGGAGAATTTCAATACGAGTTCAATGACCTATTTCAAGGTCAACTATTCGTGTCATGTTACACACGTTTCCGGTTACATGTCTACACAGATCAGCAAAATTCAACACGGGTTCAGTGACCTCTTTCGAAGGGTGCATGTGTTACATATCAAATTACCTGGAATGTGCTGACATCGAGTTTCCGGTCACAAACATGTTTATAAACGATGAACAATTTCAATACGAGTTCAATGACCTATTTCAAGGTCAACTATTCGTGTCATGTTACACACGTTTCCGGTTACATGTCTACACAGATCAGCAAAATTCAACACGGGTTCAGTGACCTCTTTCAAAGAGTGCATGTGTTACATATCAAATTACCGGGAACGTGCTGACATCGAGTTTCCGGTCACAAACATGTTTATAAACGATGGAGAATTTCAATACGAGTTCAATGACCTATTTCAAGGTCAACTATTCGTGTCATGTTACACACGTTTCCGGTTACATGTCTACACAGATCAGCAAAATTCAACACGGGTTCAGTGACCTCTTTCGAAGGGTGCATGTGTTACATATCAAATTACCTGGAATGTGCTGACATCGAGTTTCCGGTCACAAACATGTTTGTAAACGATGAAGAAATTCAATACGAGTTCAATGACCTATTTCAAAGTCAACTATTCGTGTTATGTTACACACGTTTCCGGTTACATGTCTACACAGATCAGCAAAATTCAACACGGGTTCAGTGACCTCTTTCAATAGTACATGTGTTACATATCAAATTACCTGGAACGTGCTGACATCGAGTTTCCGGTCAGAAACATGTTTATAAACGATGAAGGATTTCAATACGAGTTCAATGACCTATTTCAAGGTCAACTATTCGTGTCATGTTACACACGTTTCCGGTTACATGTCTACACAGATCGGCAAAATTCAACACGGGTTCAGTGACCTCTTTCAAAGAGTGCATGTGTTACATATCAAATTACCTGGAACGTGCCGACATCGAGTTTCCGGTCACATACATGTTTATAAACGATGAAGAATTTCAATACGAGTTCAATGACCTATTTCAAGGTCAACTATTCGTGTCATGTTACACACGTTTCCGGTTACATGTTTGTAAACGATGAAGAAATTCAATACGAGTTCAATGACCTATTTCAAAGTCAACTATTCGTGTTATGTTACACACGTTTCCGGTTACATGTCTACACAGATCAGCAAAATTCAACACGGGTTCAGTGACCTCTTTCAATAGTACATGTGTTACATATCAAATTACCTGGAATGTGCTGACATTGAGTTTCCGGTCACAAACATGTTTATAAACGATGAAAAAATTCCATACGAGTTGACCTATTTCAAAGTCAACTATTCGTGTCATGTTACACATGTTTCCGGTTACATGTCTACACAGATCAGCAAAATTCAACACGGGTTCAGTGACCTCTTTAAACAATACATGTGTTACATATCAAATTACCTGGAATGTGCTGACATCGAGTTTCCGGTCACAAACATGTTTATAAACGATGAAGAAATTCAATACGGGTTCAATGACCTATTTCAAGGTCAACTATCCGTGTCATGTTACACACGTTTCCGGTTACATGTCTACACAGATCAGCAAAATTCAACACGGGTTCAGTGACCTCTTTCAAATAGTGCATGTGTTATATATCAAATTACCTGGAATGTGCTGACATCGAGTTTCCGGTCACAAACATGGTTATAAACGATGAAGAAATTCAATACGAATTCAATTACCTATTTCAAGGTTAACTATTCGTGTCATGTTACACACGTTTCCGGTTACATGTCTACACAGATCAGCAAAATTCAACACGGGTTCAGTGACCTCTTTCAAAGAGTGCATGTGTTACATATCAAATTACATGGAACGTGCTGACATCGAGTTTCCGGTCACAAAAATGTTCATAAACGATGGAGAATTTCAATACGAGTTCAATGACCTATTTCAAGGTCAACTATACGTGTCACACGTTTCTGGTTACATGTCTACACAGATCGGCAAAATTCATCACGGGTTCAGTGACCTCTTTCAAAGAGTGCATGTGTTACATATCAAATTACCTGGAACGTGCTGACATCGAGTTTCCGGTCACAAACATGTTTATAAACGATGAAGGATTTCAATACGAGTTCAATGACCTATTTCAAGGTCAACTATTCGTGTCATGTTACACACGTTTCCGGTTACATGTCTACACAGATCAGCAAAATTCAACACGGGTTCAGTGACCTCTTTCAAAGAGTGCATGTGTTACATATCAAATTACCTGGAATGTGCTGACATCGAGTTTCCGGTCACAAACATGTTAATAAACGATGAAGAAATTCAATACGATTGCAATGACCTATTTCAAGGTCAACTATTCGTGTCATGTTACATTCGTTTCCGGTTACATGTCTACACAAATCAGCAAAATTCAACACGAGTTCAGTGACCTCTTTCAAAGTTTGCATGTGTTACATATCAAATTTCCTGGAATGTGCTGACATCGAGTTTCGGGTCATAAACATGTTTATAAACCATGAAGAAATTCAATACGGGTTCAATGACCGATATAAAGATCAACTATTCGTGCCTGTTACACACGTTTCCGGTTACATGTCTACACAGATCAGCAAAATTCAACATGGGTTCAGTGACCTCTTTCAAATAGTGCATGTGTTACATATCAAATTACCTGGAATGTGCTGACATCGAGTTTCCAGTCACAATCATGTTTATAAACGATGAAGAAATTCAATACGAATTCAATGACCTATTTCAAGGTCAACTATTCGTGTCATGTTACATACGTTTCCGGTTACATGTCTACACAGATCAGAAAAATTCAACACGGGTTCAGTGACCTCTTTCAAAGGGTGCATGTGTTACATATCAAATTACCTGGAACGTGCTGACATCGAGTTTCCGGTCACAAACATGTTTATAAACGATGAAGAAATTCAATACGATTGCAATGACCTATTTCAAGGTCAACTATTCGTGTCATGTTACACACGTTTCCGGTTACATGTCTACACAGATCAGCAAAATTCAACACGGGTTCAGTGACCTCTTTCAATAGTACAACTGTTACATATCAAATTGCCCGGAATGTGCTGACATCGAGTTTCCGGTCACAAACATGTTTATAAACGATGAAGGATTTCAATACGAGTTCAATGACCTATTTCAAGGTCTACTATTCGTGTCATGTTACACACGTTTCCGGTTTCATGTCTACACAGATCAGCAAAATTCAACACGGGTTCAGTGACCTCTTTCAAATAGTGCATGTGTTCAATGACCTATTTCAAGGTCAACTATTCATGTCATGTTACACACGTTTCCGGTTACATGTCTACACAGATCAGCAAAATTCAACACGGGTTCAGTGACCTCTTTCAAAAGTACAAGTGTTACATATCAAATTGCCCGGAATGTGCTGACATCGAGTTTCCGGTCACAAACATGTTTATAAACGATGAAGGATTTCAATACGAGTTCAATGACCTATTTCAAGGTCTACTATTCGTGTCATGTTACACACGTTTCCGGTTTCATGTCTACACAGATCAGCAAAATTCAACACGGGTTCAGTGACCTCTTTCAAATAGTGCATGTGTTCAATGACCTATTTCAAGGTCAACTATTCATGTCATGTTACACACGTTTCCGGTTACATGTCTACACAGATCAGCAAAATTCAACACGGGTTCAGTGACCTCTTTCAATAGTACAAGTGTTACATATCAAATTGCCCGGAATGTGCTGACATCGAGATTCCGGTCACAAACATGTTTATAAACGATGAAGGATTTCAATACGAGTTCAATGACCTATTTCAAGGTCTACTATTCGTGTCATGTTACACACGTTTCCGGTTTCATGTCTACACAGATCAGCAAAATTCAACACGGGTTCAGTGACCTCTTTCAAATAGTGCATGTGTTCAATGACCTATTTCAAGGTCAACTATTCATGTCATGTTACACACGTTTCCGGTTACATGTCTACACAGATCAGCAAAATTCAACACGGGTTCAGTGACCTCTTTCAAAGAGTGCATGTGTTACATATCAAATTACCTGGAACGTGCTGACATCAAGTTTCCGGTCACAAACATGTTTATAAGCGATGAAGAATATCAATACGAGTTATATGACCTATCTCAAGGTCAACTATTCGTGTCATGTTACACACGTTTCCGGTTACATGTCTACACAGATCAGCAAAATTCAACACAGGTTCAGTGACCTCTTTCAAAGAGTGCATGTGTTACATATCAAATTACCTGGAACGTGCTGACATCCAGTTTCCAGTCACAAACATGTTTATAAACGATGAAGAATTTCAATACGAGTTCAATGACCTATTTCAAGGTCAACTATTCGTGTCATATTACACACGTTTCCATTTACAAGTCTACACAGATCAGCAAAATTCAACACGGGTTCAGTGACCTCTTTCAAAGAGTGCATGTGTAACATATCAAATTACCTGGAATGTGCTGACATCGAGTTTCCGGTCACAAACATGTTTGTAAACGAAGAAGAAATTCAATACGAGTTCAATGACCTATTTCAAAGTCAACCATTCGTGTTATGTTACACACGTTTCCGGTTACATGTCTACACAGATCAGCAAAATTCAACACGGGTTCAGTGACCACTTTCAATAGTACATGTGTTACATATCAAATTACCTGGAATGTGCTGACATCGAGTTTCCGGTCACAAACATGTTTATAAACGATGAAAAAATTCAATACGAGTTCAATGACCTATTTTAAAGTCATCTATTCGTGTCATATTACACACGTTTCCGGTTACATGTCTACACAGATCAGCAAAATTCAACACGGGTTCAGTGACCTATTTCAAATAGTGCATGTGTTATATATCAAATTACCTGGAATGTGCTGACATCGAGTTTCCGGTCACAAACATGTTTATAAACGATGAAGAAATTCAATACGAATTCAATTACCTATTTCAAGGTCAACTATTCGTGTCATATTACACACGTTTCCGGTTACATGTCTACACAGATCAGCAAAATTCAACACGGGTTCAGTGACCTCTTTCAAAGAGTGCATGTGTTACATATCAAATTACCTGGAATGTGCTGACATCGAGTTTCCGGTCACAAACATGTTTGTAAACGATGAAGAAATTCAATACGAGTTCAATGACCTATTTCAAAGTCAACTATTCGTGTTATGTTACACACGTTTCCGGTTACATGTCTACACAGATCAGCAAAATTCAACACGGGTTCAGTGACCTCTTTCAATAGTACATGTGTTACATATCAAATTACCTGGAATGTGCTGACATTGAGTTTCCGGTCACAAACATGTTTATAAACGATGAAAAAATTCCATACGAGTTGACCTATTTCAAAGTCAACTATTCGTGTCATGTTACACATGTTTCCGGTTACATGTCTACACAGATCAGCAAAATTCAACACGGGTTCAGTGACCTCTTTAAACAATACATGTGTTACATATCAAATTACCTGGAATGTGCTGACATCGAGTTTCCGGTCACAAACATGTTTATAAACGATGAAGAAATTCAATACGGGTTCAATGACCTATTTCGAAGTCAACTATCCGTGTCATGTTACACACGTTTCCGGTTACATGTCTACACAGATCAGCAAAATTCAACACGGGTTCAGTGACCTCTTTCAAATAGTGCATGTGTTATATATCAAATTACCTGGAATGTGCTGACATCGAGTTTCCGGTCACAAACATGGTTATAAACGATGAAGAAATTCAATACGAATTCAATTACCTATTTCAAGGTTAACTATTCGTGTCATGTTACACACGTTTCCGGTTACATGTCTACACAGATCAGCAAAATTCAACACGGGTTCAGTGACCTCTTTCAAAGAGTGCATGTGTTACATATCAAATTACATGGAACGTGCTGACATCGAGTTTCCGGTCACAAAAATGTTTATAAACGATGGAGAATTTCAATACGAGTTCAATGACCTATTTCAAGGTCAACTATACGTGTCATGTTACACACGTTTCTGGTTACATGTCTACACAGATCGGCAAAATTCATCACGGGTTCAGTGACCTCTTTCAAAGAGTGCATGTGTTACATATCAAATTACCTGGAACGTGCTGACATCGAGTTTCCGGTCACAAACATTTTTATAAACGATGAAGGATTTCAATACGAGTTCAATGACCTATTTCAAGGTCAACTATTCGTGTCATGTTACACACGTTTCCGGTTACATGTCTACACAGATCAGCAAAATTCAACACGGGTTCAGTGACCTCTTTCAAAGAGTGCATGTGTTACATATCAAATTACCTGGAATGTGCTGACATCGAGTTTCCGGTCACAAACATGTTAATAAACGATGAAGAAATTCAATACGATTGCAATGACCTATTTCAAGGTCAACTATTCGTGTCATGTTACATTCGTTTCCGGTTACATGTCTACATAAATCAGCAAAATTCAACACGAGTTCAGTGACCTCTTTCAAAGTTTGCATGTGTTACATATCAAATTTCCTGGAATGTGCTGACATCGAGTTTCGGGTCATAAACATGTTTATAAACCATGAAGAAATTCAATACGAGTTCAATGACCGATATAAAGATCAACTATTCATGCCTGTTACACACGTTTCCGGTTACATGTCTACACAGATCAGCAAAATTCAACATGGGTTCAGTGACCTCTTTCAATAGTACATGTGTTACATATCTAATTACCTGGAATGTGCTGACATTGAGTTTCCGGTCACAAACTTGTTTATAAACGATGAAAAAATTCAATACGAGTTCAATGACCTATTTCAAAGTCAACTATTCGTGTCATGTTACACACGTTTCCGGTTACATGTCTACACAGATCAGCAAAATTCAACACAGGTTCAGTGACCTCTTTCAAATAGTGCATGTGTTATATATCAAATTACCTGGAATGTGCTGGCATCGAGTTTCCGGTCACAAACATGTTTATAAACGATGAAGAAATTCAATACGAATTCAATGACCTATTTCAAGGCCAACTATTCGTGTCATGTTACACACGTTTCCGGTTACATGTCTACACAGATCAGCAAAATTCAACACGGGTTCAGTGACCTCTTTCAAATAGTGCATGTGTTATATATCAAATTACCTGGAATGTGCTGACATCGAGTTTCCGGTCACAAACATGTTTATAAACGATGAAGAAATTCAATACAAATTCAATGACCTATTTCAAGGTCAACTATTCGTGTCATGTTACACACGTTTCCGGTTACATGTCTACACAGATCAGCAAAATTCAACACGGGTTCAGTGACCTCTTTCAAATAGTGCATGTGTTATATATCAAATTACCTGGAATGTGC
This sequence comes from Chrysolina americana, assembly GCA_958502065.1. Classification (NCBI taxonomy): domain Eukaryota; kingdom Metazoa; phylum Arthropoda; class Insecta; order Coleoptera; family Chrysomelidae; genus Chrysolina; species Chrysolina americana. The sequence goes on from OY293412.1 coordinate 40,387,928, forward strand.
TGACATCGGGTTTCCGGTCACAAACATGTTTATAAACGATGAAGAAATTCAATACGAATTCAATGACCTATTTCAAGGTCAACTATTCGTGTCAAGTTACACACGTTTCCGGTTACATGTCTACACAGATCAGCAAAATTCAACACGGGTTCAGTGACCTCTATCAATAGTACATGTGTTACATATAAAATTACCTGGAATGTGCTGACATCGAGTGTCCGGTCACAAAAATGTTTATAAACGACGGAGAATTTCAATACGAGTTCTATGACCTATTTCAAGGTCAACTATCCGTGTCATGTTACACACGTTTCCGGTTACATGTCTACACAGATCAGCAAAATTCAACACGGGTTCAGTGACCTCTTTCAAAGAGTGCATGTGTTACATATCAAATTACCGGGAACGTGCTGACATCGAGTTTCCGGTCACAAACATGTTTATAAACGATGGAGAATTTCAATACGAGTTCAATGACCTATTTCAAGGTCAACTATTCGTGTCATGTTACACACGTTTCCGGTTACATGTCTACACAGATCAGCAAAATTCAACACGGGTTCAGTGACCTCTTTCGAAGGGTGCATGTGTTACATATCAAATTACCTGGAATGTGCTGACATCGAGTTTCCGGTCACAAAAATGTTTATAAACGACGGAGAATTTCAATACGAGTTCAATGACCTATTTCAAGGTCAACTATCCGTGTCATGTTACACACGTTTCCGGTTACTTGTCTACACAGATCAGCAAAATTCAACACGGGTTCAGTGACCTCTTTCAAAGAGTTCATGTGTTACATATCAAATTACCTGGAATGTGCTGACATCGAGTTTCCGGTCACAAACATGTTTGTAAACGATGAAGAAATTCAATACGAGTTCAATGACCTATTTCAAAGTCAACTATTCGTGTCATGTTACACACGTTTCCGGTTACATGTCTACACAGATTAGCAAAATTCAACACGGGTTCAGTGACCTCTTTCAATAGTACATGTGTTACATATCAAATTACCTGGAATGTGCTGGCATCGAGTTTCCGGTCACAAACATGTTTATAAACGATGAAGAAATTCAATACGAATTCAATGACCTATTTCAAGGCCAACTATTCGTGTCATGTTACACACGTTTCCGGTTACATGTCTACACAGATCAGCAAAATTCAACACGGGTTCAGTGACCTCTTTCAAATAGTGCATGTGTTATATATCAAATTACCTGGAATGTGCTGACATCGAGTTTCCATTCACAAACATGTTTATAAACGATAAAGGAATTCAATACGAATTCAATTACCTATTTCAAGGTCAACTATTCGTGTCATGTTACACACGTTTCCGGTTAAATGTCTGCACAGATCAGCAAAATTCAACACGGGTTCAGTGACCTTTTTCAAAGAGTGCATGTGTTACATATCAAATTACCTGGAACGTGCTGACATCGAGTTTCAGGTCACAAACATGTTTATAAACGATGAAGAAATTCAATACGAATTCAATTACCTATTTTAAGGTCAACTATTCGTGTCATGTTACACACGTTTCCGGTTATATGTCTGCACAGATCAGCAAAATTCAACACGGGTTCAGTGACCTTTTTCAAAGAGTGCATGTGTTACATATCAAATTACCTGGAACGTGCTGACATCGAGTTTCCGGTCACAAAAATGTTTATAAACGATGGAGAATTTCAATACGATTTCAATGACCTATTTCAAGGTCAACTATACGTGTCATGTTACACACGTTTCCGGTTACATGTCTACACAGATCGGCAAAATTCAACACGGGTTCAGTGACCTCTTTCAAAGAGTGCATGTGTTACATATCAAATTACCTGGAACGTGCTGACATCGAGTTTCCGGTCAGAAACATGTTTATAAACGATGAAGGATTTCAATACGAGTTCAATGACCTATTTCAAGGTCAACTATTCGTGTCATGTTACACACGTTTCCGGTTACATGTCTACACAGATCGGCAAAATTCAACACGGGTTCAGTGACCTCTTTCAAAGAGTGCATGTGTTACATATCAAATTACCTGGAACGTGCCGACATCGAGTTTCCGGTCACAAACATGTTTATAAACGATGAAGAATTTCAATACGAGTTCAATGACCTATTTCAAGGTCAACTATTCGTGTCATGTTACACACGTTTCCGGTTACATGTCTACACAGATCAGCAAAATTCAACACGGGTTCAGTGACCTCTTTCAAAGAGTGCATGTGTTACATATCAAATTACCGGGAACGTGCTGACATCGAGTTTCCGGTCACAAACATGTTTATAAACGATGGAGAATTTCAATACGAGTTCAATGACCTATTTCAAGGTCAACTATTCGTGTCATGTTACACACGTTTCCGGTTACATGTCTACACAGATCAGCAAAATTCAACACGGGCTCAGTGACCTCTTTCGAAGGGTGCATGTGTTACATATCAAATTACCTGGAATGTGCTGACATCGAGTTTCCGGTCACAAACATGTTTGTAAACGATGAAGAAATTCATTACGAGTTCAATGACCTATTTCAAAGTCAACTATTCGTGTTATGTTACACACGTTTCCGGTTACATGTCTACACAGATCAGCAAAATTCAACACGGGTTCAGTGACCTCTTTCAATAGTACATGTGTTATATATCAAATTACCTGGAATGTGCTGACATTGAGTTTCCGGTCACAAACATGTTTATAAACGATGAAAAAATTCCATACGAGTTGACCTATTTCAAAGTCAACTATTCGTGTCATGTTACACATGTTTCCGGTTACATGTCTACACAGATCAGCAAAATTCAACACGGGTTCAGTGACCTCTTTAAACAATACATGTGTTACATATCAAATTACCTGGAATGTGCTGACATCGAGTTTCCGGTCACAAACATGTTTATAAACGATGAAGAAATTCAATACGGGTTCAATGACCTATTTCGAAGTCAACTATCCGTGTCATGTTACACACGTTTCCGGTTACATGTCTACACAGATCAGCAAAATTCAACTCGGGTTCAGTGACATCTTTCAAATAGTGCATGTGTTATATATCAAATTACCTGGAATGTGCTGACATCGAGTTTCCGGTCACAAACATGGTTATAAACGATGAAGAAATTCAATACGAATTCAATTACCTATTTCAAGGTTAACTATTCGTGTCATGTTACACACGTTTCCGGTTACATGTCTACACAGATCAGCAAAATTCAACACGGGTTCAGTGACCTCTTTCAAAGAGTGCATGTGTTACATATCAAGTTACATGGAACGTGCTGACATCGAGTTTCCGGTCACAAAAATGTTTATAAACGATGGAGAATTTCAATACGAGTTCAATGACCTATTTCAAGGTCAACTATACGTGTCATGTTACACACGTTTCTGGTTACATGTCTACACAGATCGGCAAAATTCATCACGGGTTCAGTGACCTCTTTCAAAGAGTGCATGTGTTACATATCAAATTACCTGGAACGTGCTGACATCGAGTTTCCGGTCACAAACATGTTTATAAACGATGAAGGATTTCAATACGAGTTCAATGACCTATTTCAAGGTCAACTATTCGTGTCATGTTACACACGTTTCCGGTTACATGTCTACACAGATCAGCAAAATTCAACACGGGTTCAGTGACCTCTTTCAATAGTACATGTGTTACATATCAAATTACCTGGAACGTGCTGACATCGAGTTTCCGGTCACAAAAATGTTTATAAACGATGGAGAATTTCAATACGATTTCAATGACCTATTTCAAGGTCAACTATACGTGTCATGTTACACACGTTTCCGGTTACATGTCTACACAGATCGGCAAAATTCAACACGGGTTCAGTGACCTCTTTCAAAGAGTGCATGTGTTACATATCAAATTACCTGGAACGTGCTGACATCGAGTTTCCGGTCAGAAACATGTTTATAAACGATGAAGGATTTCAATACGAGTTCAATGACCTATTTCAAGGTCAACTATTCGTGTCATGTTACACACGTTTCCGGTTACATGTCTACACAGATCGGCAAAATTCAACACGGGTTCAGTGACCTCTTTCAAAGAGTGCATGTGTTACATATAAAATTACCTGGAACGTGCCGACATCGAGTTTCCGGTCACAAACATGTTTATAAACGATGAAGAATTTCAATACGAGTTCAATGACCTATTTCAAGGTCAACTATTCGTGTCATGTTACACACGTTTCCGGTTACATGTCTACACAGATCAGCAAAATTCAACACGGGTTCAGTGACCTCTTTCAAAGAGTGCATGTGTTACATATCAAATTACCGGGAACGTGCTGACATCGAGTTTCCGGTCACAAACATGTTTATAAACGATGGAGAATTTCAATACGAGTTCAATGACCTATTTCAAGGTCAACTATTCGTGTCATGTTACACACGTTTCCGGTTACATGTCTACACAGATCAGCAAAATTCAACACGGGTTCAGTGACCTCTTTCGAAGGGTGCATGTGTTACATATCAAATTACCTGGAATGTGCTGACATCGAGTTTCCGGTCACAAACATGTTTGTAAACGATGAAGAAATTCAATACGAGTTCAATGACCTATTTCAAAGTCAACTATTCGTGTTATGTTACACACGTTTCCGGTTACATGTCTACACAGATCAGCAAAATTCAACACGGGTTCAGTGACCTCTTTCAATAGTACATGTGTTACATATCAAATTACCTAGAATGTGCTGACATTGAGTTTCCGGTCACAAACATGTTTATAAACGATGAAAAAATTCCATACGAGTTGACCTATTTCAAAGTCAACTATTCGTGTCATGTTACACATGTTTCCGGTTACATGTCTACACAGATCAGCAAAATTCAACACGGGTTCAGTGACCTCTTTAAACAATACATGTGTTACATATCAAATTACCTGGAATGTGCTGACATCGAGTTTCCGGTCACAAACATGTTTATAAACGATGAAGAAATTCAATACGGGTTCAATGACCTATTTCAAGGTCAACTATCCGTGTCATGTTACACACGTTTCCGGTTACATGTCAACACAGATCAGCAAAATTCAACACGGGTTCAGTGACCTCTTTCAAATAGTGCATGTGTTATATATCAAATTACCTGGAATGTGCTGACATCGAGTTTCCGGTCAAAAACATGGTTATAAACGATGAAGAAATTCAATACGAATTCAATTACCTATTTCAAGGTTAACTATTCGTGTCATGTTACACACGTTTCCGGTTACATGTCTACACAGATCAGCAAAATTCAACACGGGTTCAGTGACCTCTTTCAAAGAGTGCATGTGTTACATATCAAATTACATGGAACGTGCTGACATCGAGTTTCCGGTCACAAAAATGTTCATAAACGATGGAGAATTTCAATACGAGTTCAATGACCTATTTCAAGGTCAACTATACGTGTCATGTTACACACGTTTCTGGTTACATGTCTACACAGATCGGCAAAATTCATCACGGGTTCAGTGACCTCTTTCAAAGAGTGCATGTGTTACATATCAAATTACCTGGAATGTGCTGACATCGAGTTTCCGGTCACAAACATGTTAATAAACGATGAAGAAATTCAATACGATTGCAATGACCTATTTCAAGGTCAACTATTCGTGTCATGTTACATTCGTTTCCGGTTACATGTCCACACAAATCAGCAAAATTCAACACGAGTTCAGTGACCTCTTTCAAAGTTTGCATGTGTTACATATCAAATTTCCTGGAATGTGCTGACATCGAGTTTCGGGTCATAAACATGTTTATAAACCATGAAGAAATTCAATACGGGTTCAATGACCGATATAAAGATCAACTATTCGTGCCTGTTACACACGTTTCCGGTTACATGTCTACACAGATCAGCAAAATTCAACATGGGTTCAGTGACCTCTTTCAAATAGTGCATGTGTTACATATCAAATTACCTGGAATGTGCTGACATCGAGTTTCCAGTCACAATCATGTTTATAAACGATGAAGAAATTCAATACGAATTCAATGACCTATTTCAAGGTCAACTATTCGTGTCATGTTACATACGTTTCCGGTTACATGTCTACAAAGATCAGCAAAATTCAATACGGGTTCAGTGACCTCTTTCAAATAGTGCATGTGTTACATATCAAATTACCTGGAATGTGCTGACATCGAGTTTCCGGCCACAAACATGTTTATAAACGATGAAGAAATTCAATACGAGATTGTCTCGTAAAAAGGTGTGGATGGACGGCTTCCGCAAAGTTTCGGATTCCTCCGAAACCATCTTCAGCCACCCACCGCTCTGCTCCTAGTTGCCTGGAGGGCAAGGACGTCGTCACCCAGGGATTTCGGGTGGCAACTTCCGTGTCCCTGCCGACACCCGTCACGAAATCTGCCTTCGTAGCTCTTGTTGCATATTCAGGCTGTGCATAGTTGTTCCCGTGGGAGGTACGCTGAACCCGCCCCTGGAGAGATATGGGAATGCGAGCATTCCCAACTCCCTCCGAGAGCCTTCCACCACCCCCTAGTTCTTCCACTAGGGCCTCAGCATCACCCGGTTCCCTTAGGGTATGCACATCTATATCCGGCCTCCGCCGTGGTGCGTGGGGCACACCCGATGACCCCGGAGCGCTTCGGCGCATTCCGAGGGGGCGTACCTCACGAGCTTCGCCAGCACGGACTCCTTCGTAGCCCTCCGACCTGCAAACAGATACATTTCTGGTTAGTCGAAATTGCTCAAAACGGGCTTCCAAAGGTGGAGTTGTGACAACTCCCGCGGAATCGATTACTAACCCTACCTGAGCCGACGGGGAAGGCTGCCTCCCTCCGTCTAAGCTCGACTCTAAAGTACCTTGGTCCAGCACACTTCTCGGGGACAAGGTAGTTGACATCGTCAACTCACGATTTTCCCCGGTAGTACGTACCTGGGGGACGTCTCCGTCGAGGCGTCGCGACGCTTCGGGGAATAGACGCCTGGCGTCTAAGTCACCCGACGGCGGAGGTGTCCGAGAAAGCCCAACGCCGGCGAACACGGCTTGGGTATTCTCCTCCGCGAGCATATGAGATCTCAATCTCATATTCGTCATTGCTCTAAAGGACAACAATTACGGCTGTAATGTATTGTCGGGCTACTTGCGTGTGCAAGTGTGTGGCAAAGGAGAAGTGCACTAAAATCGACCTCGCGTCGACCCAACTCAAGTGTGACGATGAGAAGGGTCACCCTATAGCTAACTAACCTAACACCTAACAAGACCTCGCCGGGAAATGGACGAGGGAGGAAGGATTCACGGTTTAGAAAAACTATCTAAATAAAATTTCCTAACTTCAAAAATTGTGTGAAGCACCAAAAAGGAAAATTAAACTTGAAAAATTTTACTTTAAAAATTACAACTGGATGTGACAAAAACCAAGACAGAGATTTGGGTAAAGGATCACGGAGCCTAACCAGACTGTCTCAGGTGGAAAAGCCGAGAACAGCCGCAGGAAATAGGTATGGGAAGGACGCGAAACCCCTAGGTACCACAGGAAATGTGGCTCGCCAACGACAAAGTCGCAGCTAATGATGTCTTGACAGGCCGAGGAATTTAAGCTCGAACGATACAATCTTCGTGGAACTCTACGATCGAGCCGATTGTATCAGGTAGGATCTCGTTTTGGTGCCTGACCCCTTTTCATACGATGGGGATTTTTCGTCAACGTCGCGTACAGGTATTAAGTCGGGAAATAACTTTGATGAAGTTAAATCCCTAAGTGTCCGTTGCAAAAGATCACTTTACACTGATTATTGCTCGAGAGTTAAACTACCTATCAACGTACTTTCGTAGCGCGAATAAAACACCTGTAAACCGTACAAGTGAGTCTAACCCCCTTTAAGATAGAAACAAAACGTTATGAATCTACTGTGAACTGAATTATTATTACCGAGAACCTGACTCTAACTGCTAGCCAAAACGATGAATTGCAGAGACAAAAGGCAAAGCCAAACAAACGTAAGTTATTTAACGGAAACACAAAATTGATTATTACACTGCAATTCGACAAGAAAGAGTGGCTGTCTGCCGCTTCGCTGCTTGCATATTTATGCAATCCTGACTGCTGAATCCGCGACACCAATTGGCCTAGAGGGCCAAAGTGGGCGTCGCCCTTGGCTGAACAAAACCCTAGCTCGCGAAAACGCGCGGGATTTGGGCAAATGACCGTTAAAGTCCCGTTACCTGCGTTTTCTAGGGAGTATTTGACAAAAGTCACTAAATACTCCCCAGATCTAGGGAGATATTGAAAGTCAGAATTTCAGATATCTCGATTCCTAGGGCGGTCCGATATTCGGAGAGCCCCGAAAAAAACCATAAACCAACGTGATTCTTGAACGCCGAAGACATACACGTATTCCTTCGCCGAGGAATCTATACCCGTTTTCCGATTTGGCCAACCTGATGAGAAATCGAATTGAAATAAAATAATTTGTGAAAACAAATGGAGCCACGGAATCTTTCCACCCAACAAGAGACTAGCGTGTCGAAACCTTGCTCTAAGTGTTCTGTATACCGGGTGCTCGACTGTTTGGGGCCACAAATTAATAAAATTGAAAACTAGTCAGGAATTTCCGGTAAATCGGTAAAACTACGTACAGTGGAGTTCCACTGGGTGGAGATTGGGACTTTACATCATACAGGGTGAGACTAGACTAGTGACCTGAATATAATGCAAAAATCTAATATTATTCGACTGGCTTCTAGGTGAAAATTGAGAGTTATTAAGTGTAAAAATGGCTCACTAAAGGTGACCATACACAAAAAAAATCATCGTAGGAGCGCGGCGAGCCTTGTTACGGTGATCGATTCCTTGAGGAGGAAAGATGTTAAAAGTGATCTTTGGTGAGTAACAAAAGATTTATAGTGCCTTACCTAACCTATTAAGGCCAGACACTTGGCTAGCTCAGTGGGCGGTGGGGTGGGTAAGGTTGGTCACTAAATGAGAAGTGGATTATTCATTCAAAAAAAATATAATTTCAAGTATTCCTTATATAGGAGAAAACACTCGGTTGACCTTCGTCAGGTTCGGAAGATACCCTTATAAAACAAATGAAATACTTCCAATACTTAAATGTTCAGGTGTTAATTACCACCTGTAACGTCACCTTAAATATATCAATGAGTTATACCCTACCGAGGTGATCACCGCAGTTCACAAAAGGGGTTGGTATGCTCAAGGATCTTAAATGTGTGCTTTGAGACTTCCTAAAGCGCAGCCAGGAGGTTTTTGATCTGGATGCCTGAAGGGCTAAATTATATGTTTGAGGGCTCAGAAGACAGGTGCCTGAAGGGCTAAACTATAGACCTAAGGGCTCAAAGTACAAGTGCCTGAAGGGCTCAACTATATGTGCAGTAAGATAGGTTGATCGGAAAAAGGTATAATAGTTGCTTGTTCCACACTGTGCATATACTATACTTGGCAGTGTCATCCAGAACGACTCGTAGTGAAACGGATTCTCGGGATGCCCCTTCGATGGCTGTGTTAGTTCTTTTCAAGGGAGTAGCCTATCCTGTATACACCCAGAAGGAAGGAACCGCTGTTCTGATTACTTGTCGGTGTTAACAATGCGGTCCTTGACAGTGGGCGAAGCACCCTGTCTCAAAATCTTGTATTAACAGTGGTATCCCTAAATATCCTCTCCGGACAATAGCCCCTCCAAAGAAGTCCTACAAAGAAATTACTGTATAAGCGTATGCCGCCAGATCGGTGTGAATCTGAGATGTGCCAGCACGAGGGGTTTGCCTACCTACTGATGTTGGATGGACTGGAAGTGAATGATCGTATGATCGACGTGAGTAATAATCCCCTCAAAGGGTTTTGGACGAATCCAACTCAATACCAATGGCAATAATTCTTCCAATAATCCCACCTTTCCTAGTGGAGAGAGAAATAACTATAATCTCAAATGAACAATATGGCCGATTGGAACTCACGTATCATGCCGACTGCCAGGCCAGGCCAGGTGTCTCTAGGACCCCTTTTTTTTCTTTGTACCCCTTCCTCTGTCATCAACCGGAAACAACCAAGTCCGACAAATCCCCGGGAACTGATTTTCGCCCTTACCCATTACCAAAAATAGTCAGCAATTGTATTAACTCGCAAATTGGATTAAATCGCAGAGAAGCCATTATTCAGCTCGACGGATGTGCATCATCAAGAAGGAGGCATCATGCGCCTGCGTCAGACATTGTCAACTCGCTCATATCCTCCGTTGCCAAACCACAACAGCACTTAATGTAAATGAGTGGTTTTCCGACGACTCACGAATACTTCCGAACAAATTCAATAATTTCTCCCAACGATAAAACTACACGCTGATGATAATAACGTCCCAACTAACTTGATTACACCTAACAGAAATTCTACCGGTTCTAAACTCAATTAAATCATAACCCATGACTAAAACGCGTGTGACCAATAATCATAGTTTCAGATGTCAAGGTTTGCAACACTACCGAGGTCACCCGTCGACGAAGTGTGCGTTCAGAGTAGATCGTATCTTCTTAGCTCTCACTGCCATGAACACGGAACTGACTACACGAAGTTTTCAGTGTTAAATAAGCAAGTAGATTTGTAACGACCGAACACACCATCTGTCGATCGGTCCGACCCACGACAAGAAGAAGAATTCCATTTAACCTTGTTGACATTTCAAACAAACAATGAGTTTCGAACATTAGGGCTTATGCACCATATTTCAATCGGATTTCAACAAGTGGTTAGTATTATCAGCTGTTTTGATATATCACAAATGTCAGTGTCCGTCCTTCCAGGTATAATTGAGAATTTCAGCAGGTCGCTCATTCCTTAGGATCTAACTATAAGGGACGTTATGTGCGGGCCAGGCCTGGTACGAAAGTATAGAAATGGCAATCTGTCTAGTACTCGAGCAGTCACATACCAGAATTAAAAGTTGTATTCGAGTGTTTCGAAGGTTAGCATACAAATTGTACGAATCTTATTGAATTTTTGGTATCATTTTGCGGAGATAAAATCGTCCCGTAACAGCCTGCCCTGCGACACCCCCCTACTAAAGAGTTTAACTTGGTCGAAGTTATTTCCAAACGAAACAACCGACAAAAGCTAAATTTACGTTAACTCCCTAATAGTCACCTTCCGCACTCTGATGAACCAAGGCTGGAACCACCAAAGTTACTGGAGCGTCATCCTCCATGTCGGAATCGTTCTCAGTACAGTCTTTACTAACTCTAGGAGCTTCGCTGTAGCTCTGGGCTGGTACAGGATCTTCGTCAGACCCGGTCACCGAAACATACTGACGGGCGGAGTCTGTCGGTGGCCGCTGGATCGGAGCTCTGTCGGAGTCCAGCGCCACAGCTCGGCATCTCCTTCGCCGTCCTGTACTCTTACTAGGAATCTCAGTCCTTACTGAGCCTTCCTGTCTCACATTCTCTCCCGGGTCGGCCATCAATGATAATGGAGACCCCCCTACTGGAAGTGCTAACTCTCGGATAGCAGCTTCCACTTCCGAATCTGAATCGTAATCTGGACCTTGGTCTGGAACGACCGCTTGACGGGTAAGAGCGTCTACTTCAGTAGTAGCACGCCCCCCTACTGGTGAGTTTGCGACGGGGAGTTCAGAATCTCTGATCTCCAAAAGGCCAGAGTTCACCACCGGCAACGGACTCCTACGGAATACTCCTCTCTTCCCCGCGCAGTCTGAGTCGCGTTTCCGTCCTTGTGGATTCTTCCTCAACCTTTTCACTGTCCGCCGGACCGCTTTGTCCTTTGGATCGAAACTGACCGTTACTTCCCGTGGATTCGTTGAGTTGGGTGCGTCAGCTCGTACCCGGATTAACGAAGGTGGCTTCGGACCGCCCCCAGTCGTCGGCCTAGGTGTGACTTCCCCTGTCACTTCTTGGTCAGCGTCGTTGGACTCTGGCTGATCCGGACCTGGGCCACCATCGTCGTGGCGGACGCCAGCCGGCAAAGTCCTGCTTACCCAAGAACGGATATCGTCTACGTGCACCAGCCTCTCGGTGCCGTTCCTATCTACGAGGTAACTGTCTCGCCCCACCACCCTCGTGATCGGATGCGGTCCTGACAGTGTACCTCCGAAGTTTCCTTTGACGAAATTCCTAACTAAAACGCGGTCGCCGACCCCGTAGGTCCGTGGCGACGGTAGATCTTTATCAGGGAATAAATTCCTCTGATAAACTGCCTGACGTCTGGCTACTTTTGCAAGACGTTCTTGCCGATCTTCGGGGCTATTATGTACCGGATCTCGGTACATAGGTAGCCTCCAATCTCCTGGACGACCAGGTGTATATCCTAACAATAACTCCGCTGGAGTCTCCCCTGTTGCTCTATTCTTACGGTTCCGTAAGCAATAGAGACTTGCAGCCAGACCTTCTTCCCAAAGCCCTTCCGAAGTGGTTTCCAGCATCCTTGCTCTTAGGCACTTCTTCAGTTCCTGGACCCTTCGCTCGACAGGGTTCGCCTGTTGATGATAAACAGGTGAAAATTTGACCTCAATGTTCTTCGCATCGTAGTATTTTAGCAGACGATTGCTCTGAAACTGCGGGCCGTTGTCAGAAATGACGACTTCTGGACAACCCCAACGAGATAAGATTTCTTCGTCTAGAAAACGAGAAATTACTTTCGACGTGCATGTCTTAGTGGCCTTGGCTTCAACCCACTTTGAAAACATATCGACGGCAATTACCACGAACCTGTTTCCCCTCCTTGAGGCTGCATAGGGCCCCAGGACGTCAACAGCCAGCATCTGCCACGGTCGCTTCGGCACACTAGGCCGTTGCGGTGCCGCTTCCTGATGCCGTACGGCTTTAACGCACTGGCAGACTAGGCAACCTCTCACGTAGGCCCGGACGTAGTCCTCCATGGCCGGCCACCAATAGTGCCGTTTCAAGGCACGTAAGGTTTCCTCTTGACCAGGATGACCAGCGGTCGGGTGTTCATGGTAATAAGCCGACACGTCCTCACGGAGCGCCTCGGGTACATACAATAGCCGTTTACCAGCAGAAGAAACATATACAACCCCTTGGACATCCGAAAACTTGTTGATAAAACGAAGATCGTCCCTGGACATAGGACCTAACTCCTGTATCGTTCTGATACGCGCCCTCAACCTTTGCGTCTCCCTATCTATGGCCTGCCGCCGCACGACCACTTCAGCCGGCGTCTCTACGACGCTCACCACACCTTGGTGTTCAGACAGTTGCACCTTCATAGGTGGCAACCCCATACGCTCTACATCAGCATCCAAGTCTTCACTGTGAGACCCCGAGGGATTACGGGACAAGAAATCAGCTAGCTGATTGTCTCGACCTGCGACGTGCTCCACAGTGAAGGAATACTCCTGTAGAAGTAAGGCCCAACGAGTTAACTTCGCTTTTGCGTCCTTGAACTTGGATAACCAAGTCAACGCTTTGCTGTCCGTTCGAAGAGTGAATGGACGGTCTTCGAGATAATGACGGTATCGCTTGATACCCCAAACAATGGCTAAACATTCAGTCTCGTTCACATGATAGTTTAGTTCCGCGCCCTTGAGCTTGGCACTAGCATGTGAAACGATCCTTCTGTCGCCGTGACAATCGACTTGATACAGAACTGCAGCAATGCCTACCCCAGATGCATTGGTCTGCAGGAAAAACGGGAGAGTCATGTCCGGCCTGGCCAAGACCATAGGACGGCCCACGACTTCCTTGATCCTCTCAAACGCCTCCAATGCTTGAGAGTTCCACTTAAGGTCTCGACCTTTCTTCGACTTGAGCATGTCACTTATCGGAGCCTCCAACTCCGCTAAGTTCGGGATGAACTCCCGTAGCCAACCAACGGTGCCCAAGAATCCTCGGAGCTGAGAGACATTCTTGGGTAGCGGGAATTGTTGAACCGCTAACACATGACCTGGCATTGGTTCGTTTGACGTTTCCGTCACCACATGCCCCAAGTACTCCAGCCTACGCTGAGCGAAGTTGCACTTCTTTAAACTGCACCACAGGCCATGTGCTCTGAACCTCTCCAGCACAAGGCGGAGATGGTAGAGGTTCTCCTTTTCATCTTCGCTGTAAACGATTATGTCGTCTAGATATACTTTGACGAATTTATCGACATAACCAACCAACACTTCCGTCATAAGGATTTGGAAACTTCCAGGTGCATTCGTTAGACCAAACGGCATTGAGTTAAACTCATAACAAGCTCCATCAGGCGTAGCAAAAGCTGTATACTTTTTACTAGCCTCATCCATGGGTATCTGCCAAAACCCAGACTTCAGATCCAAAGAAGTGAACACTCTCGCTGTTCCGAGCTCTTTGATAGTCTCGTGAATACCTGGCAATACCGACGACTCGGGTATTGTCAAACTATTCAACTTCCTGTAGTCGACACAAAACCGAGCCGTACCGTCCTTCTTCGTGACGATAACGACCGGACTAATAAAGGCAGAATGGGACCTACTTATGACACCTGCAGCGAGCATCTTATCCACCTCCTCTTGGATAAGAGCCCTCTTCTGATCGGAAACTTTGTACGGACGGAGCTTGAAGGGTAGCTCCTCCTTCAATCGGATTTTGTGGCAAGCAGCCCTCGTCACTGGTTGCCTTGGAGATTCGTAAAAGACGTCTCCAAACTCTCGGATAAGACTCCGAAATTCCTTTCTCGAGAACGCCGGTAGCTGTTCGTCCGCTACCTGTGGTTCAGGGAACTTTTCTGGTGGAAGATAGACCTCCTCCGCCCAGAAAATAGTTTGCCTAGGCCCCTTTCCAACGTACATGGTGCGACGTGCAAAGTCGACCATAGCCTCGTTTGATGCCAGCCAGGGACACCCGAGCAGAAGATCCTCGACAAGATCATCCACCACTTGCACGACAACTTCGTGAACAACACCATCTATTAACAGTTCGACTATTGTCTCCCCTAGACTGGTGATGCCACGACCGGCGCATGCAAGCTGCAACGGTGTCACTTGCTTCCTATCCACCCTCCAGGTGACAGGCAACAAACTACGTTTCAGGAGATTTAGCGAACTTCCGCTGTCCACCAAAACCCTAACTCGACGACCCATCAGTTCAGCCTCGATTCGCGGCAACTGATGCAATCGTCCCTCAACATTGTTGTTCGCTAAGCTAGTATCACAGCGACGGTATAGACACAATGGATCCAGCAGATCCACCTCCGACTTCTCCCTAAGCGGGTCGGTCTCAATGAAACTCAGAAGTTCCGACTTGCGATTGACATCAAGTACTGCAGCACCAACTGCAGCCAACGATGGGACTTGGCGATTGCATCCCTCAGGAACCTCGCCTCCGCCCCGACTAAGACGTGTAACTCTCTCAGATGACATGCCTACCACGCCTCTGGTATCTACCAACGGGGAATGGCGATTCGCACCTGCGATCCCATCTGCTCTGCCCCTCGATACCGTCCTTGAGACTTGGCATGCATCGACCTCAAAACCTGCGTCCTGTGTGGGAGTGAGTGATAGACCACCACCCTCGGTGTCTTCACTACCCCGAAGTGGAACCGAAAAGAGTACGTCACTCTCGACGACTTTTTCGTTCCGAAACCTTGATTCGCAATCTTCCCTTGGATACACCTTTTCATCTCGACTTGTGCCTATACCGGACCTGTGCCCAGTTTGCAGTGCCCTAGCACTCTCTTTGACAACAGGCCCCTCCTGGTTCTTCTGTATACCGATCACTAACTCCGAAACCTTGTGTTGTGGCGGATGGAACGACCCACCAACAACGACCTGGGGTACCTCGATGATCTCACAACTCCATGAACCTGAAGATGATTCATAACCCCTTTCATTCGTTCCAAAACTAGAACTTGACATGTTTGAAATGACTTTCAACCCTCTACGTTTAACGTCTGCCGACGAGTGAACTTTTTTCCGCCTACCACCAGTGGCGCGATCCACACGCTCATCTACCACACTGAAACAAACGGATTCACAATCTGACCGGTCTGCCCAATGTAGTTTGCCTGATGACGGTGGCGTTTCGGCTGAAACGACTCCAGCTTCAACATCCTGGAACTCCTTCTCCTCCTCCTTGTTGGGAATACATGCCGCATAATTTCTATGACAGTCCAACACTGTCACAGAACCGCAAAACGGTGTTGAAGGAGTACCTACTCCGATGGAGCCCCCTGATGGCTCCTGTTGGAGTTTTTTGATTCTTTGCAAACTGTGATTTTGTCTGCGTCCTTAGCTGACGTCTTACGACGCGGGATTTTACTCGCCTCTACGGTATTGACCGTATGTGCCCTATTGGCCTGATCTAACGGTTTTGTTCCCGCACTCTGACGTTTGGGACCGTTCTTGTTGTCATTTTGCTGAGGGCAATCTTTGTTCCAGTGAGCTCCCCCGCAAGTGAAACATCCGCTCGAAGGAGCGTTGTTTCCTCCAGAACGCCTCGATTGATCATAATTCTGGAATTTAGTGCCATTGTTATTAAAGTTATTGGACCTAACATGGTTCGAACCCCTGTTGTCCTGTAGCTGTCCCTGAGGACGTTTAGGTGGCACATCGTCGGCCTGATGAGGACGGTTGGTGTTCGAAACAAGTTTCGGCCCCGACTGTACACTTTGGCTGGTGCTACGAAGTAGCGTCTCGACAGCAACAGCTTTTTGTGTCAGCTCTTCAATAGTTGCAAATCTATGCAATTGCAAATGGACTTTGATATCCGGTCTGATCCGGTTCAATATTAATCGCACAACCCTTCCTTCGTCCATCTCTGGGTAGAGCCTCTGTGAAAGACTCCACTTGTTCAGGATGAAGGAAGTTATTGACTCTCCCTTCGGCTGGTCAGTGCCAAAGAACTCCGCTTCTAAGCTCGAGACCAACAGATCGTTATCGAACCGTTCCTGGAGCCGGTTTGTGAAAAACTGCCAGTTTAGGCGTGAGTTGCGATATGGAGCATACCACTGCTGGGCTGCTCCCTTGAGCCACTGAGCTGCAACGCTCACCCAGACGGTTGGATCAAAGCCCCCTAGATAATCCTCAGAGGATTGAATAAATTGTATTGGATCTTCGTGAGGAAGCCCACTGAAACTGGGATGTGGTTTATTGTTAATTAAACCCCCATCAACACCGTTTAGGGTTCCCCGACGTCTATCCTCCAGCAAGTCTGCGAGTCGCACGAGCACGTCGTCGACCCCCGTCACTGGTCTTCTAGGATTCTCCTGAATCCGGACTATGGGCACTGGCCTCCTCGATGGGTAATATCCACTCCTGTGGACATCACCGGGGTTGAAAGCGACGTTTCGAGCAACTCGAGGGACATCCTCAGATTCCCTATAATGCCGATTCCCGGTTGGCAACCGGGTAAACGTGCCATATGGGCGCCAAAGGGTTTCCGGTTCACCCATAACCATTTCATCAACCGGGAGTCTCTCAGGAGAGAGATCCCGAACTCTAATTCTGTTTGCAGGAGGAAGGCTACACCCGCAGATCCTTGAAGACGGTCTGTCTTCAGCAGCCCCACGTTGGGCGCCATGTCTCGTAAAAAGGTGTGGATGGACGGCTTCCGCAAAGTTTCGGATTCCTCCGAAACCATCTTCAGCCACCCACCGCTCTGCTCCTAGTTGCCTGGAGGGCAAGGACGTCGTCACCCAGGGATTTCGGGTGGCAACTTCCGTGTCCCTGCCGACACCCGTCACGAAATCTGCCTTCGTAGCTCTTGTTGCATATTCAGGCTGTGCATAGTTGTTCCCGTGGGAGGTACGCTGAACCCGCCCCTGGAGAGATATGGGAATGCGAGCATTCCCAACTCCCTCCGAGAGCCTTCCACCACCCCCTAGTTCTTCCACTAGGGCCTCAGCATCACCCGGTTCCCTTAGGGTATGCACATCTATATCCGGCCTCCGCCGTGGTGCGTGGGGCACACCCGATGACCCCGGAGCGCTTCGGCGCATTCCGAGGGGGCGTACCTCACGAGCTTCGCCAGCACGGACTCCTTCGTAGCCCTCCGACCTGCAAACAGATACATTTCTGGTTAGTCGAAATTGCTCAAAACGGGCTTCCAAAGGTGGAGTTGTGACAACTCCCGCGGAATCGATTACTAACCCTACCTGAGCCGACGGGGAAGGCTGCCTCCCTCCGTCTAAGCTCGACTCTAAAGTACCTTGGTCCAGCACACTTCTCGGGGACAAGGTAGTTGACATCGTCAACTCACGATTTTCCCCGGTAGTACGTACCTGGGGGACGTCTCCGTCGAGGCGTCGCGACGCTTCGGGGAATAGACGCCTGGCGTCTAAGTCACCCGACGGCGGAGGTGTCCGAGAAAGCCCAACGCCGGCGAACACGGCTTGGGTATTCTCCTCCGCGAGCATATGAGATCTCAATCTCATATTCGTCATTGCTCTAAAGGACAACAATTACGGCTGTAATGTATTGTCGGGCTACTTGCGTGTGCAAGTGTGTGGCAAAGGAGAAGTGCACTAAAATCGACCTCGCGTCGACCCAACTCAAGTGTGACGATGAGAAGGGTCACCCTATAGCTAACTAACCTAACACCTAACAAGACCTCGCCGGGAAATGGACGAGGGAGGAAGGATTCACGGTTTAGAAAAACTATCTAAATAAAATTTCCTAACTTCAAAAATTGTGTGAAGCACCAAAAAGGAAAATTAAACTTGAAAAATTTTACTTTAAAAATTACAACTGGATGTGACAAAAACCAAGACAGAGATTTGGGTAAAGGATCACGGAGCCTAACCAGACTGTCTCAGGTGGAAAAGCCGAGAACAGCCGCAGGAAATAGGTATGGGAAGGACGCGAAACCCCTAGGTACCACAGGAAATGTGGCTCGCCAACGACAAAGTCGCAGCTAATGATGTCTTGACAGGCCGAGGAATTTAAGCTCGAACGATACAATCTTCGTGGAACTCTACGATCGAGCCGATTGTATCAGGTGAGATCTCGTTTTGGTGCCTGACCCCTTTTCATACGATGGGGATTTTTCGTCAACGTCGCGTACAGGTATTAAGTCGGGAAATAACTTTGATGAAGTTAAATCCCTAAGTGTCCGTTGCAAAAGATCACTTTACACTGATTATTGCTCGAGAGTTAAACTACCTATCAACGTACTTTCGTAGCGCGAATAAAACACCTGTAAACCGTACAAGTGAGTCTAACCCCCTTTAAGATAGAAACAAAACGTTATGAATCTACTGTGAACTGAATTATTATTACCGAGAACCTGACTCTAACTGCTAGCCAAAACGATGAATTGCAGAGACAAAAGGCAAAGCCAAACAAACGTAAGTTATTTAACGGAAACACAAAATTGATTATTACACTGCAATTCGACAAGAAAGAGTGGCTGTCTGCCGCTTCGCTGCTTGCATATTTATGCAATCCTGACTGCTGAATCCGCGACACCCATTGGCCTAGAGGGCCAAAGTGGGCGTCGCCCTTGGCTGAACAAAACCCTAGCTCGCGAAAACGCGCGGGATTTGGGCAAATGACCGTTAAAGTCCCGTTACCTGCGTTTTCTAGGGAGTATTTGACAAAAGTCACTAAATACTCCCCAGATCTAGGGAGATATTGAAAGTCAGAATTTCAGATATCTCGATTCCTAGGGCGGTCCGATATTCGGAGAGCCCCGAAAAAAACCATAAACCAACGTGATTCTTGAACGCCGAAGACATACACGTATTCCTTCGCCGAGGAATCTATACCCGTTTTCCGATTTGGCCAACCTGATGAGAAATCGAATTGAAATAAAATAATTTGTGAAAACAAATGGAGCCACGGAATCTTTCCACCCAACAAGAGACTAGCGTGTCGAAACCTTGCTCTAAGTGTTCTGTATACCGGGTGCTCGACTGTTTGGGGCCACAAATTAATAAAATTGAAAACTAGTCAGGAATTTCCGGTAAATCGGTAAAACTACGTACAGTGGAGTTCCACTGGGTGGAGATTGGGACTTTACATCATACAGGGTGAGACTAGACTAGTGACCTGAATATAATGCAAAAATCTAATATTATTCGACTGGCTTCTAGGTGAAAATTGAGAGTTATTAAGTGTAAAAATGGCTCACTAAAGGTGACCATACACAAAAAAAATCATCGTAGGAGCGCGGCGAGCCTGCCCTGCGACAAGATCAATGACCTATTTCAAAGTCAACTATTCGTGTCATGTTACACACGTTTCCGGTTACATGTCTACACAGATTGGCAAAATTCAACACGGGTTCAGTGACCTCTTTCAATAGTACATGTGTTACATATCAAATTACCTGGAATGTGCTGACATTGAGTTTCCGGTCACAAACTTGTTTATAAACGATGAAAAAATTCAATACGAGTTCAATGACCTATTTCAAAGTCAACTATTCGTGTCATGTTACACACGTTTCCGGTTACATGTCTACACAGATCAGCAAAATTCAACACAGGTTCAGTGACCTCTTTCAAATAGTGCATGTGTTATATATCAAATTACCTGGAATGTGCTGGCATCGAGTTTTCGGTCACAAACATGTTTATAAACGATGAAGAAATTCAATACGAATTCAATGACCTATTTCAAGGCCAACTATTCGTGTCATGTTACACACGTTTCCGGTTACATGTCTACACAGATCAGCAAAATTCAACACGGGTTCAGTGACCTCTTTCAAATAGTGCATGTGTTATATTTCAAATTACCTGGAATGTGCTGACATCGAGTTTCCGGTCACAAACATGTTTATAAACGATGAAGAAATTCAATACAAATTCAATGACCTATTTCAAGGTCAACTATTCGTGTCATGTTACACACGTTTCCGGTTACATGTCTACACAGATCAGCAAAATTCAACACGGGTTCAGTGACCTCTTTCAAATAGTGCATGTGTTATATATCAAATTACCTGGAATGTGCTGACATCGGGTTTCCGGTCACAAACATGTTTATAAACGATGAAGAAATTCAATACGAATTCAATGACCTATTTCAAGGTCAACTATTCGTGTCAAGTTACACACGTTTCCGGTTACATGTCTACACAGATCAGCAAAATTCAACACGGGTTCAGTGACCTCTATCAATAGTACATGTGTTACATATAAAATTACCTGGAATGTGCTGACATCGAGTGTCCGGTCACAAAAATGTTTATAAACGACGGAGAATTTCAATACGAGTTCAATGACCTATTTCAAGGTCAACTATCCGTGTCATGTTACACACGTTTCCGGTTACATGTCTACACAGATCAGCAAAATTCAACACGGGTTCAGTGACCTCTTTCAAAGAGTGCATGTGTTACATATCAAATTACCGGGAACGTGCTGACATCGAGTTTCCGGTCACAAACATGTTTATAAACGATGGAGAATTTCAATACGAGTTCAATGACCTATTTCAAGGTCAACTATTCGTGTCATGTTACACACGTTTCCGGTTACATGTCTACACAGATCAGCAAAATTCAACACGGGTTCAGTGACCTCTTTCGAAGGGTGCATGTGTTACATATCAAATTACCTGGAATGTGCTGACATCGAGTTTCCGGTCACAAAAATGTTTATAAACGACGGAGAATTTCAATACGAGTTCAATGACCTATTTCAAGGTCAACTATCCGTGTCATGTTACACACGTTTCCGGTTACATGTCTACACAGATCAGCAAAATTCAACACGTGTTCAGTGACCTCTTTCAAAGAGTTCATGTGTTACATATCAAATTACCTGGAATGTGCTGACATCGAGTTTCCGGTCACAAACATGTTTGTAAACGATGAAGAAATTCAATACGAGTTCAATGACCTATTTCAAAGTCAACTATTCGTGTCATGTTACACACGTTTCCGGTTACATGTCAACACAGATTAGCAAAATTCAACACGGGTTCAGTGACCTCTTTCAATAGTACATGTGTTACATATCAAATTACCTGGAATGTGCTGGCATCGAGTTTCCGGTCACAAACATGTTTATAAACGATGAAGAAATTCAATACGAATTCAATGACCTATTTCAAGGCCAACTATTCGTGTCATGTTACACACGTTTCCGGTTACATGTCTACACAGATCAGCAAAATTCAACACGGGTTCAGTGACCTCTTTCAAATAGTGCATGTGTTATATATCAAATTACCTGGAATGTGCTGACATCGAGTTTCCATTCACAAACATGTTTATAAACGATGAAGAAATTCAATACGAATTCAATTACCTATTTCAAGGTCAACTATTCGTGTCATGTTACACACG
This sequence comes from Chrysolina americana, assembly GCA_958502065.1. Taxonomy (NCBI): domain Eukaryota; kingdom Metazoa; phylum Arthropoda; class Insecta; order Coleoptera; family Chrysomelidae; genus Chrysolina; species Chrysolina americana. Next base: position 40,410,159 of record OY293412.1, read on the forward strand.
TTTCCGGTTAAATGTCTGCACAGATCAGCAAAATTCAACACGGGTTCAGTGACCTTTTTCAAAGAGTGCATGTGTTACATATCAAATTACCTGGAACGTGCTGACATCGAGTTTCCGGTCACATAAATATTTATAAACGATGGAGAATTTCAATACGATTTCAATGACCTATTTCAAGGTCAACTATACGTGTCATGTTACACACGTTTCCGGTTACATGTCTACACAGATCGGCAAAATTCAACACGGGTTCAGTGACCTCTTTCAAAGGGTGCATGTGTTACATATCAAATTACCTTGAACGTGCTGACATCGAGTTTCCGGTCAGAAACATGTTTATAAACGATGAAGGATTTCAATACGAGTTCAATGACCTATTTCAAGGTCAACTATTCGTGTCATGTTACACACGTTTCCGGTTACATGTCTACACAGATCGGCAAAATTCAACACGGGTTCAGTGACCTCTTTCAAAGAGTGCATGTGTTACATATCAAATTACCTGGAACGTGCCGACATCGAGTTTCCGGTCACAAACATGTTTATAAACGATGAAGAATTTCAATACGAGTTCAATGACCTATTTCAAGGTCAACTATTCGTGTCATGTTACACACGTTTCCGGTTACATGTCTACACAGATCAGCAAAATTCAACACGGGTTCAGTGACCTCTTTCAAAGAGTGCATGTGTTACATATCAAATTACCGGGAACGTGCTGACATCGAGTTTCCGGTCACAAACATGTTTATAAACGATGGAGAATTTCAATACGAGTTCAATGACCTATTTCAAGGTCAACTATTCGTGTCATGTTACACACGTTTCCGGTTACATGTCTACACAGATCGGCAAAATTCAACACGGGTTCAGTGACCTCTTTCAAAGAGTGCATGTGTTACATATCAAATTACCTGGAACGTGCCGACATCGAGTTTCCGGTCACAAACATGTTTATAAACGATGAAGAATTTCAATACGAGTTCAATGACCTATTTCAAGGTCAACTATTCGTGTCATGTTACACACGTTTCCGGTTACATGTCTACACAGATCAGCAAAATTCAACACGGGTTCAGTGACCTCTTTCAAGGAGTGCATGTGTTACATATCAAATTACCGGGAACGTGCTGACATCGAGTTTCCGGTCACAAACATGTTTATAAACGATGGAGAATTTCAATACGAGTTCAATGACCTATTTCAAGGTCAACTATTCGTGTCATGTTACACACGTTTCCGGTTACATGTCTACACAGATCAGCAAAATTCAACACGGGTTCAGTGACCTCTTTCAAAGGGTGCATGTGTTACATATCAAATTACCTGGAACGTGCTGACATCGAGTTTCCGGTCACAAACATGTTTATAAACGATGAAGATATTCAATACGAGTTTAATGACCTATTTCAAGGTCAACTATTCGTGTCATGTTACACACGTTTCCGGTTACATGTCTACACAGATCAGCAAAATTCAACACGGGACCTCTTTCAAATAGTGCATGTGTTACATATCAAATTACCTGGATTGTGCTGACATCGAGTTTCCAGTCACAAACATGTTTATAAACGATGAAGATATTCAATACGAGTTTAATGACCTATTTCAAGGTCAACTATTCGTGTCATGTTACACACGTTTCCGGTTACATGTCTACACACATCGGCAAAATTCAACACGGGTTCAGTGACCTCTCTCAAGGAGTGCATGTGTTACATATCAAATTACCTGGAATGTGCTGACATCGAGTTTCCGGTCACAAACATGTTTATAAACGATGAAGAAATTCAATACGATTTCAATGACCTATATCAAGGTCAACTCTTCGTGTCATGTTACACACGTTTCCGGTTACATGTCTACACAGATCAGCAAAATTCTACACGGGTTCAGTGACCTCTTTCAAATAGTGCATGTGTTACATATCAAATCACCTGGAATGTGCTGACATCGAGTTTCCGGCCACAAAAATGTTTATAAACGATGAAGAAATTCAATACGAATTCAATGACCTATTTCAAGGTCAACTATTCGTGTCATGTTACACACGTTTCCGGTTACATGTCTACACAGATCAGCAGAATTCAACACGGGTTCAGTGACCTCTTTCAAAGAGTGCATGTGTTACATATCAAATTACCTGGAATGTGCTGACATCGAGTTTCCGGTCACAAACATGTTAATAAACGATGAAGTAATTCCATACGATTGCAATGACCTATTTCAAGATCAACTATTCGTGTCATGTTACACACGTTTCCGGTTATATGTCTACACAAATCAGCAAAATTCAACACGGGTTCAGTGACCTCTCTCAAGGAGTGCATGTGTTACATATCAAATTTCCTGGAATGTGCTGACATCGAGTTTCCGGTCATAAACATGTTTATAAACCATGAAGAAATTCAATACGAGTTCAATGACCGATTTAAAGGTCAACTATTCGTGTCTGTTACACACGTTTCCGGTTACATGTCTACACAGATCAGCAAAATTCAACACGGGTTCAGTGACCTCTTTCAAATAGTGCATGTGTTACATATCAAATTACCTGGAATGTGCTGACATCGAGTTTCCAGTCACAAACATGTTTATAAACGATGAAGAAATTCAATACGAGTTTAATGACCTATTTCAAGGTCAACTATTCGTGTCATGTTACACACGTTTCCGGCTACATGTCTACACAGATCAGCAAAATTCAACACGGGACCTCTTTCAAATAGTGCATGTGTTACATATCAAATTACCTGGATTGTGCTGACATCGAGTTTCCAGTCACAAACATGTTTATAAACGATGAAGAAATTCAATACGAGTTTAATGACCTATTTCAAGGTCAACTATTCGTGTCATGTTACACACGTTTCCGGTTACATGTCTACACAGATCAGCAAAATTCAACATGGGTTCAGTGACCTCTTTCAAATAGTGCATGTGTTACATATCAAATTACCTGGAATGTGCTGACATCGAGTTTCCAGTCACAATCATGTTTATAAACGATGAAGAAATTCAATACGAATTCAATGACCTATTTCAAGGTCAACTATTCGTGTCATGTTACATACGTTTCCGGTTACATATCTACATAGATCAGCAAAATTCAATACGGGTTCAGTGACCTCTTTCTAATAGTGCATGTGTTACATATCAAATTACCTGGAATGTGCTGACATCGAGTTTCCGGCCACAAACATGTTTATAAACGATGAAGAAATTCAATACGAATTCAATGACCTATTTCAAGGTCAACTATTCGTGTCAAGTTACACACGTTTCCGGTTACATGTCTACACAGATCAGCAAAATTCAACACGGGTTCAGTGACCTCTTTCAATAGTACAAGTGTTACATATCAAATTGCCCGGAATGTGCTGACATCGAGTATCCGGTCACAAACATGTTTATAAACGATGAAGGATTTCAATACGAGTTCAATGACCTATTTCAAGGTCAACTATTCGTGTCATGTTACACACGTTTCCGGTTACATGTCTACACAGATCAGCAAAATTCAACACGGGTTCAGTGACCTCTTTCAAAGAGTGCATGTGTTACATATCAAATTACCTGGAACGTGCTGACATCGAGTTTCCGGTCACAAACATGTTTATAAACGATGAAGAATTTCAATAAGAGTTCAATGACCTATTTCAAGGTCAACTATTCGTGTCATGTTACACACGTTTCCGGTTACATGTCTACACAGATCAGCAAAATTCAACACGGGTTCAGTGACCTCTTTCAAAGAGTGCATGTGTTACATATCAAATTACCTGGAATGTGCTGACATCGAGTTTCCGGTCACAAACATGTTAATAAACGATGAAGAAATTCAATACGATTGCAATGACCTATTTCAAGGTCAACTATTCGTGTCATGTTACACACGTTTCCGGTTTCATGTCTACACAGATCAGCAAAATTCAACACGGGTTCAGTGACCTCTTTCAAATAGTGCATGTGTTCAATGACCTATTTCAAGGTCAACTATTCGTGTCATGTTACACACGTTTCCGGTTACATGTCTACACAGATCAGCAAAATTCAACACGGGTTCAGTGACCTCTTTCAAAGAGTGCATGTGTTACATATCAAATTACCTGGAACGTGCTGACATCGAGTTTCCGGTCACAAACATGTTTATAAGCGATGAAGAATTTCAATACGAGTTCAATGACCTATCTCAAGGTCAACTATTCGTGTCATGTTACACACGTTTCCGGTTACATGTCTACACAGATCAGCAAAATTCAACACAGGTTCAGTGACCTCTTTCAAAGAGTGCATGTGTTACATATCAAATTACCTGGAACGTGCTGACATCCAGTTTCCAGTCACAAACATGTTTATAAACGATGAAGAATTTCAATACGAGTTCAATCACCTATTTCAAGGTCAACTATTCGTGTCATGTTACACACGTTTCCGGTTACATGTCTACACAGATCAGCAAAATTCAACACAGGTTCAGTGACCTCTTTCAAAGAGTGCATGTGTTACATATCAAATTACCTGGAATGTGCTGACATCGAGTTTCTGGTCACAAACATGTTTGTAAACGATGAAGAAATTCAATACGAGTTCAATGACCTATTTCAAAGTCAACCATTCGTGTTATGTTACACACGTTTCCGGTTACATGTCTACACAGATCAGCAAAATTCAACACGGGTTCAGTGACCACTTTCAAGAGTACATGTGTTACATATCAAATTACCTGGAATGTGCTGACATCGAGTTTCCGGTCACAAATATGTTTATAAACGATGAAAAAATTCAATACGAGTTCAATGACCTATTTTAAAGTCATCTATTCGTGTCATGTTACACACGTTTCCGGTTACATGTCTACACAGATCAGCAAAATTCAACACGGGTTCAGTGACCTCTTTCAAATAGTGCATGTGTTATATATCAAATTACCTGGAATGTGCTGACATCGAGTTTCCGGTCACAAACATGTTTATAAACGATGAAGAAATTCAATACGAATTCAATTACCTATTTCAAGGTCAACTATTCGTGTCATATTACACACGTTTCCGGTTACATGTCTACACAGATCAGCAAAATTCAACACGGGTTCAGTGACCTCTTTCAAAGAGTGCATGTGTTACATATCAAATTTCCTGGAACGTGCTGACATCGAGTTTCCGGTCACAAAAATGTTTATAAACGATGGAGAATTTCAATACGAGTTCAATGACCTATTTCAAGGTCAACTATACGTGTCATGTTACACACGTTTCTAGTTACATGTCTACACAGATCGGCAAAATTCAACACGGGTTCAGTGACCTCTTTCAAAGAGTGCATGTGTTACATATCAAATTACCTGGAACGTGCTGACATCGAGTTTCCGGTCACAAACATGTTTATATACGATGAAGAAATTCAATACGAGTTCAATGACCTATTTCAAGGTCAACTATCCGTGTCATGTTACACACGTTTCCGGTTACATGTCTACACAGATCAGCAAAATTCAACACGGGTTTAGTGACCTCTTTCAAATAGTGCATGTGTTATATATCAAATTACCTGGAATGTGCTGACATCGAGTTTTTGGTCACAAACATGTTTATAAACGATGAAGAAATTCAATACGAATTCAATGACCTATTTCAAGGCCAACTATTCGTGTCATGTTACACACGTTTCCGGTTACATGTCTACACAGATCAGCAAAATTCAACACGGGTTCAGTGACCTCTTTCAAAGAGTGCATGTGTTACATATCAAATTACCTGGAACGTGCTGACATCGAGTTTCCGGTCACAAAAATGTTTATAAACGACGGAGAATTTCAATACGAGTTCAATGACCTATATCAAGGTCAACTATACGTGTCATGTTACACACGTTTCCGGTTACATGTCTACACAGATCAGCAAAATTCAACACGGGTTCAGTGACCTCTTTCAAATAGTGCATGTGTTATATATCAAATTACCTGGAATGTGCTGACATCGAGTTTTTGGTCACAAACATGTTTATAAACGATGAAGAAATTCAATACGAATTCAATAACCTATTTCAAGGCCAACTATTCGTGTCATGTTACACACGTTTCCGGTTACATGTCTACACAGATCAGCAAAATTCAACACGGGTTCAGTGACCTCTTTCAAAGAGTGCATGTGTTACATATCAAATTACCTGGAACGTGCTGACATCGAGTTTCCGGTCACAAAAATGTTTATAAACGACGGAGAATTTCAATACGAGTTCAATGACCTATATCAAGGTCAACTATACGTGTCATGTTACACACGTTTCCGGTTACATGTCTACACAGATCAGCAAAATTCAACACGGGTTCAGTGAACTCTTTCAAATAGTGCATGTGTTACATATCAAATTACCTGGAACGTGCTGACATCGAGTTTCCGGTCACAAACATGTTTATAAGCGATGAAGAATTTCAATACGAGTTCAATGACCTATCTCAAGGTCAACTATTCGTGTCATGTTACACACGTTTCCGGTTACATGTCTACACAGATCAGCAAAATTCAACACAGGTTCAGTGACCTCTTTCAAAGAGTGCATGTGTTACATATCAAATTACCTGGAACGTGCTGACATCCAGTTTCCAGTCACAAACATGTTTATAAACGATGAAGAATTTCAATACGAGTTCAATGATCTATTTCAAGGTCAACTATTCGTGTCATGTTACACACGTTTCCGTTTACATGTCTACACAGATCAGCAAAATTCAACACGGGTTCAGTGACCTCTTTCAAAGAGTGCATGTGTAACATATCAAATTACCTGGAATGTGCTGACATCGAGTTTCCGGTCACAAACATGTTTGTAAACGAAGAAGAAATTCAATACGAGTTCAATGACCTATTTCAAAGTCAACCATTCGTGTTATGTTACACACGTTTCCGGTTACATGTCTACACAGATCAGCAAAATTCAACACGGGTTCAGTGACCACTTTCAATAGTACATGTGTTACATATCAAATTACCTGGAATGTGCTGACATCGAGTTTCCGGTCGCAAACATGTTTATAAACGATGAAAAAATTCAATACGAGTTCAATGACCTATTTTAAAGTCATCTATTCGTGTCATGTTACACACGTTTCCGGTTACATAACTACACAGATCAGCAAAATTCAACACGGGTTCAGTGACCTATTTCAAATAGTGCATGTGTTATATATCAAATTACCTGGAATGTGCTGACATCGAGTTTCCGGTCACAAACATGTTTATAAACGATGAAGAAATTCAATACGAATTCAATTACCTATTTCAAGGTCAACTATTCGTGTCATATTACACACGTTTCCGGTTACATGTCTACACAGATCAGCAAAATTCAACACGGGTTCAGTGACCTCTTTCAAAGAGTGCATGTGTTACATATCAAATTTCCTGGAACGTGCTGACATCGAGTTTCCGGTCACAAAAATGTTTATAAACGATGGAGAATTTCAATACGAGTTCAATGACCTATTTCAAGGTCAACTATACGTGTCATGTTACACACGTTTCTAGTTACATGTCTACACAGATCAGCAAAATTCAACACGGGACCTCTTTCAAATAGTGCATGTGTTACATATCAAATTACCTGGATTGTGCTGACATCGAGTTTCCGGTCACAAACATGTTTATAAACGATGGAGAATTTCAATACGAGTTCAATGACCTATTTCAAGGTCAACTATTCGTGTCATGTTACACACGTTTCCGGTTACATGTCTACACAGATCGGCAAAATTCAACACGGGTTCAGTGACCTCTTTCAAAGAGTGCATGTGTTACATATCAAATTACCTGGAACGTGCCGACATCGAGTTTCCGGTCACAAACATGTTTATAAACGATGAAGAATTTCAATACGAGTTCAATGACCTATTTCAAGGTCAACTATTCGTGTCATGTTACACACGTTTCCGGTTACATGTCTACACAGATCAGCAAAATTCAACACGGGTTCAGTGACCTCTTTCAAAGAGTGCATGTGTTACATATCAAATTACCGGGAACGTGCTGACATCGAGTTTCCGGTCACAAACATGTTTATAAACGATGGAGAATTTCAATACGAGTTCAATGACCTATTTCAAGGTCAACTATTCGTGTCATGTTACACACGTTTCCGGTTACATGTCTACACAGATCAGCAAAATTCAACACGGGTTTAGTGACCTCTTTCAAAGGGTGCATGTGTTACATATCAAATTACCTGGAACGTGCTGACATCGAGTTTCCGGTCACAAACATGTTTATAAACGATGAAGATATTCAATACGAGTTTAATGACCTATTTCAAGGTCAACTATTCGTGTCATGTTACACACGTTTCCGGTTACATGTCTACACAGATCAGCAAAATTCAACACGGGACCTCTTTCAAATAGTGCATGTGTTACATATCAAATTACCTGGATTGTGCTGACATCGAGTTTCCAGTCACAAACATGTTTATAAACGATGAAGATATTCAATACGAGTTTAATGACCTATTTCAAAGTCAACTATTCGTGTCATGTTACACACGTTTCCGGTTACATGTCTACACACATCGGCAAAATTCAACACGGGTTCAGTGACCTCTCTCAAGGAGTGCATGTGTTACATATCAAATTACCTGGAATGTGCTGACATCGAGTTTCCGGTCACAAACATGTTTATAAACGATGAAGAAATTCAATACGATTTCAATGACCTATATCAAGGTCAACTCTTCGTGTCATGTTACACACGTTTCCGGTTACATGTCTACACAGATCAGCAAAATTCTACACGGGTTCAGTGACCTCTTTCAAATAGTGCATGTGTTACATATCAAATCACCTGGAATGTGCTGACATCGAGTTTCCGGCCACAAAAATGTTTATAATCGATGAAGAAATTCAATACGAATTCAATGACCTATTTCAAGGTCAACTATTCGTGTCATGTTACACACGTTTCCGGTTACATGTCTACACAGATCAGCAGAATTCAACACGGGTTCAGTGACCTCTTTCAAAGAGTGCATGTGTTACATATCAAATTACCTGGAATGTGCTGACATCGAGTTTCCGGTCACAAACATGTTAATAAACGATGAAGTAATTCCATACGATTGCAATGACCTATTTCAAGATCAACTATTCGTGTCATGTTACACACGTTTCCGGTTATATGTCTACACAAATCAGCAAAATTCAACACGGGTTCAGTGACCTCTCTCAAGGAGTGCATGTGTTACATATCAAATTTCCTGGAATGTGCTGACATCGAGTTTCCGGTCATAAACATGTTTATAAACCATGAAGAAATTCAATACGAGTTCAATGACCGATTTAAAGGTCAACTATTCGTGTCTGTTACACACGTTTCCGGTTACATGTCTACACAGATCAGCAAAATTCAACACGGGTTCAGTGACCTCTTTCAAATAGTGCATGTGTTACATATCAAATTACCTGGAATGTGCTGACATCGAGTTTCCAGTCACAAACATGTTTATAAACGATGAAGAAATTCAATACGAGTTTAATGACCTATTTCAAGGTCAACTATTCGTGTCATGTTACACACGTTTCCGGCTACATGTCTACACAGATCAGCAAAATTCAACACGGGACCTCTTTCAAATAGTGCATGTGTTACATATCAAATTACCTGGATTGTGCTGACATCGAGTTTCCAGTCACAAACATGTTTATAAACGATGAAGAAATTCAATACGAGTTTAATGACCTATTTCAAGGTCAACTATTCGTGTCATGTTACACACGTTTCCGGTTACATGTCTACACAGATCAGCAAAATTCAACATGGGTTCAGTGACCTCTTTCAAATAGTGCATGTGTTACATATCAAATTACCTGGAATGTGCTGACATCGAGTTTCCAGTCACAATCATGTTTATAAACGATGAAGAAATTCAATACGAATTCAATGACCTATTTCAAGGTCAACTATTCGTGTCATGTTACATACGTTTCCGGTTACATATCTACATAGATCAGCAAAATTCAATACGGGTTCAGTGACCTCTTTCTAATAGTGCATGTGTTACATATCAAATTACCTGGAATGTGCTGACATCGAGTTTCCGGCCACAAACATGTTTATAAACGATGAAGAAATTCAATACGAATTCAATGACCTATTTCAAGGTCAACTATTCGTGTCAAGTTACACACGTTTCCGGTTACATGTCTACACAGATCAGCAAAATTCAACACGGGTTCAGTGACCTCTTTCAATAGTACAAGTGTTACATATCAAATTGCCCGGAATGTGCTGACATCGAGTATCCGGTCACAAACATGTTTATAAACGATGAAGGATTTCAATACGAGTTCAATGACCTATTTCAAGGTCAACTATTCGTGTCATGTTACACACGTTTCCGGTTACATGTCTACACAGATCAGCAAAATTCAACACGGGTTCAGTGACCTCTTTCAAAGAGTGCATGTGTTACATATCAAATTACCTGGAACGTGCTGACATCGAGTTTCCGGTCACAAACATGTTTATAAACGATGAAGAATTTCAATAAGAGTTCAATGACCTATTTCAAGGTCAACTATTCGTGTCATGTTACACACGTTTCCGGTTACATGTCTACACAGATCAGCAAAATTCAACACGGGTTCAGTGACCTCTTTCAAAGAGTGCATGTGTTACATATCAAATTACCTGGAATGTGCTGACATCGAGTTTCCGGTCACAAACATGTTAATAAACGATGAAGAAATTCAATACGATTGCAATGACCTATTTCAAGGTCAACTATTCGTGTCATGTTACACACGTTTCCGGTTTCATGTCTACACAGATCAGCAAAATTCAACACGGGTTCAGTGACCTCTTTCAAATAGTGCATGTGTTCAATGACCTATTTCAAGGTCAACTATTCGTGTCATGTTACACACGTTTCCGGTTACATGTCTACACAGATCAGCAAAATTCAACACGGGTTCAGTGACCTCTTTCAAAGAGTGCATGTGTTACATATCAAATTACCTGGAACGTGCTGACATCGAGTTTCCGGTCACAAACATGTTTATAAGCGATGAAGAATTTCAATACGAGTTCAATGACCTATCTCAAGGTCAACTATTCGTGTCATGTTACACACGTTTCCGGTTACATGTCTACACAGATCAGCAAAATTCAACACAGGTTCAGTGACCTCTTTCAAAGAGTGCATGTGTTACATATCAAATTACCTGGAACGTGCTGACATCCAGTTTCCAGTCACAAACATGTTTATAAACGATGAAGAATTTCAATACGAGTTCAATCACCTATTTCAAGGTCAACTATTCGTGTCATGTTACACACGTTTCCGGTTACATGTCTACACAGATCAGCAAAATTCAACACAGGTTCAGTGACCTCTTTCAAAGAGTGCATGTGTTACATATCAAATTACCTGGAATGTGCTGACATCGAGTTTCTGGTCACAAACATGTTTGTAAACGATGAAGAAATTCAATACGAGTTCAATGACCTATTTCAAAGTCAACCATTCGTGTTATGTTACACACGTTTCCGGTTACATGTCTACACAGATCAGCAAAATTCAACACGGGTTCAGTGACCACTTTCAAGAGTACATGTGTTACATATCAAATTACCTGGAATGTGCTGACATCGAGTTTCCGGTCACAAATATGTTTATAAACGATGAAAAAATTCAATACGAGTTCAATGACCTATTTTAAAGTCATCTATTCGTGTCATGTTACACACGTTTCCGGTTACATGTCTACACAGATCAGCAAAATTCAACACGGGTTCAGTGACCTCTTTCAAATAGTGCATGTGTTATATATCAAATTACCTGGAATGTGCTGACATCGAGTTTCCGGTCACAAACATGTTTATAAACGATGAAGAAATTCAATACGAATTCAATTACCTATTTCAAGGTCAACTATTCGTGTCATATTACACACGTTTCCGGTTACATGTCTACACAGATCAGCAAAATTCAACACGGGTTCAGTGACCTCTTTCAAAGAGTGCATGTGTTACATATCAAATTTCCTGGAACGTGCTGACATCGAGTTTCCGGTCACAAAAATGTTTATAAACGATGGAGAATTTCAATACGAGTTCAATGACCTATTTCAAGGTCAACTATACGTGTCATGTTACACACGTTTCTAGTTACATGTCTACACAGATCGGCAAAATTCAACACGGGTTCAGTGACCTCTTTCAAAGAGTGCATGTGTTACATATCAAATTACCTGGAACGTGCTGACATCGAGTTTCCGGTCACAAACATGTTTATATACGATGAAGAAATTCAATACGAGTTCAATGACCTATTTCAAGGTCAACTATCCGTGTCATGTTACACACGTTTCCGGTTACATGTCTACACAGATCGGCAAAATTCAACACGGGTTTAGTGACCTCTTTCAAATAGTGCATGTGTTATATATCAAATTACCTGGAATGTGCTGACATCGAGTTTTTGGTCACAAACATGTTTATAAACGATGAAGAAATTCAATACGAATTCAATGACCTATTTCAAGGCCAACTATTCGTGTCATGTTACACACGTTTCCGGTTACATGTCTACACAGATCAGCAAAATTCAACACGGGTTCAGTGACCTCTTTCAAAGAGTGCATGTGTTACATATCAAATTACCTGGAACGTGCTGACATCGAGTTTCCGGTCACAAAAATGTTTATAAACGACGGAGAATTTCAATACGAGTTCAATGACCTATATCAAGGTCAACTATACGTGTCATGTTACACACGTTTCCGGTTACATGTCTACACAGATCAGCAAAATTCAACACGGGTTCAGTGACCTCTTTCAAATAGTGCATGTGTTATATATCAAATTACCTGGAATGTGCTGACATCGAGTTTTTGGTCACAAACATGTTTATAAACGATGAAGAAATTCAATACGAATTCAATAACCTATTTCAAGGCCAACTATTCGTGTCATGTTACACACGTTTCCGGTTACATGTCTACACAGATCAGCAAAATTCAACACGGGTTCAGTGACCTCTTTCAAAGAGTGCATGTGTTACATATCAAATTACCTGGAACGTGCTGACATCGAGTTTCCGGTCACAAAAATGTTTATAAACGACGGAGAATTTCAATACGAGTTCAATGACCTATATCAAGGTCAACTATACGTGTCATGTTACACACGTTTCCGGTTACATGTCTACACAGATCAGCAAAATTCAACACGGGTTCAGTGAACTCTTTCAAATAGTGCATGTGTTACATATCAAATTACCTGGAACGTGCTGACATCGAGTTTCCGGTCACAAACATGTTTATAAGCGATGAAGAATTTCAATACGAGTTCAATGACCTATCTCAAGGTCAACTATTCGTGTCATGTTACACACGTTTCCGGTTACATGTCTACACAGATCAGCAAAATTCAACACAGGTTCAGTGACCTCTTTCAAAGAGTGCATGTGTTACATATCAAATTACCTGGAACGTGCTGACATCCAGTTTCCAGTCACAAACATGTTTATAAACGATGAAGAATTTCAATACGAGTTCAATGATCTATTTCAAGGTCAACTATTCGTGTCATGTTACACACGTTTCCGTTTACATGTCTACACAGATCAGCAAAATTCAACACGGGTTCAGTGACCTCTTTCAAAGAGTGCATGTGTAACATATCAAATTACCTGGAATGTGCTGACATCGAGTTTCCGGTCACAAACATGTTTGTAAACGAAGAAGAAATTCAATACGAGTTCAATGACCTATTTCAAAGTCAACCATTCGTGTTATGTTACACACGTTTCCGGTTACATGTCTACACAGATCAGCAAAATTCAACACGGGTTCAGTGACCACTTTCAATAGTACATGTGTTACATATCAAATTACCTGGAATGTGCTGACATCGAGTTTCCGGTCGCAAACATGTTTATAAACGATGAAAAAATTCAATACGAGTTCAATGACCTATTTTAAAGTCATCTATTCGTGTCATGTTACACACGTTTCCGGTTACATAACTACACAGATCAGCAAAATTCAACACGGGTTCAGTGACCTATTTCAAATAGTGCATGTGTTATATATCAAATTACCTGGAATGTGCTGACATCGAGTTTCCGGTCACAAACATGTTTATAAACGATGAAGAAATTCAATACGAATTCAATTACCTATTTCAAGGTCAACTATTCGTGTCATATTACACACGTTTCCGGTTACATGTCTACACAGATCAGCAAAATTCAACACGGGTTCAGTGACCTCTTTCAAAGAGTGCATGTGTTACATATCAAATTTCCTGGAACGTGCTGACATCGAGTTTCCGGTCACAAAAATGTTTATAAACGATGGAGAATTTCAATACGAGTTCAATGACCTATTTCAAGGTCAACTATACGTGTCATGTTACACACGTTTCTAGTTACATGTCTACACAGATCAGCAAAATTCAACACGGGACCTCTTTCAAATAGTGCATGTGTTACATATCAAATTACCTGGATTGTGCTGACATCGAGTTTCCAGTCACAAACATGATTATAAACGATGAAGATATTCAATACGAGTTTAATGACCTATTTCAAGGTCAACTATTCGTGTCATGTTACACACGTTTCCGGTTACATGTCTACACACATCGGCAAAATTCAACACGGGTTCAGTGACCTCTCTCAAGGAGTGCATGTGTTACATATCAAATTACCTGGAATGTGCTGACATCGAGTTTCCGGTCACAAACATGTTTATAAACGATGAAGAAATTCAATACGATTTCAATGACCTATATCAAGGTCAACTCTTCGTGTCATGTTACACACGTTTCCGGTTACATGTCTACACAGATCAGCAAAATTCTACACGGGTTCAGTGACCTCTTTCAAATAGTGCATGTGTTACATATCAAATCACCTGGAATGTGCTGACATCGAGTTTCCGGCCACAAAAATGTTTATAAACGATGAAGAAATTCAATACGAATTCAATGACCTATTTCAGGGTCAACTATTCGTGTCATGTTACACACGTTTCCGGTTACATGTCTACACAGATCAGCAGAATTCAACACGGGTTCAGTGACCTCTTTCAAAGAGTGCATGTGTTACATATCAAATTACCTGGAATGTGCTGACATCGAGTTTCCGGTCACAAACATGTTAATAAACGATGAAGTAATTCCATACGATTGCAATGACCTATTTCAAGATCAACTATTCGTGTCATGTTACACACGTTTCCGGTTATATGTCTACAAAAATCAGCAAAATTCAACACGGGTTCAGTGACCTCTCTCAAGGAGTGCATGTGTTACATATCAAATTTCCTGGAATGTGCTGACATCGAGTTTCCGGTCATAAACATGTTTATAAACCATGAAGAAATTCAATACGAGTTCAATGACCGATTTAAAGGTCAACTATTCGTGTCTGTTACACACGTTTCCGGTTACATGTCTACACAGATCAGCAAAATTCAACACGGGTTCAGTGACCTCTTTCAAATAGTGCATGTGTTACATATCAAATTACCTGGAATGTGCTGACATCGAGTTTCCAGTCACAAACATGTTTATAAACGATGAAGAAATTCAATACGAGTTTAATGACCTATTTCAAGGTCAACTATTCGTGTCATGTTACACACGTTTCCGGCTACATGTCTACACAGATCAGCAAAATTCAACACGGGACCTCTTTCAAATAGTGCATGTGTTACATATCAAATTACCTGGATTGTGCTGACATCGAGTTTCCAGTCACAAACATGTTTATAAACGATGAAGAAATTCAATACGAGTTTAATGACCTATTTCAAGGTCAACTATTCGTGTCATGTTACACACGTTTCCGGTTACATGTCTACACAGATCAGCAAAATTCAACACGGGTTCAGTGACCTCTTTCAATAGTACATGTGTTATATATCAAATTACCTGGAATGTGCTGACATTGAGTTTCCGGTCACAAACATGTTTATAAACGATGAAAAAATTCAATACGAGTTGACCTATTTCAAAGTCAACTATTCGTGTCATGTTACACATGTTTCCGGTTACATGTCCACACAGATCAGCAAAATTCAACTTGGGTTCAGTGACCTCTTTAAACAATACATGTGTTGCATATCAAATTACCTGGAATGTGCTGACATCGAGTTTCCGGTCACAAACATGTTTATAAACGATGAAGAAATTCAATACGGGTTCAATGACCTATTTCAAGGTCAACTATCCGTGTCATGTTACACACGTTTCCGGTTACATGTCTACATAGTCATCATGGCCAAAGGCAAATTCGAAGGAACCCTCTGCGATCTCATAGAAAGAGAGCTAGAGACAACCAGAAGATGGTGCCTCTCTGTGGGGCTGAGAATTAACTCATCAAAAAACACAGTAGTACCATTCACTAGAAGAACAAAGGTTCAGCACCTAAGGACTGTTCGCCTCGACGGAGCAGACTTAGAATGGCAGCAAGAGGTGAAGTATCTAGGACTTACTCTAGACTCAAAACTACTCTGGAACAGACACGTAGAAAAGATCGCTAATAAGGCAAAATCATCACTGATGGTGTGCAGGAACATTGCAGGAAAAACATGGGGATGTAACCCATCAGTACTGCGATGGATGTACACCATGATAGTGAGACCTATGATCACCTACGGGGCAGTAGCATGGCAAGGCAGAACCGAACTCGCCACAACAAAGAAGATCTTGGAAAAAGTGCAAAGACTAGCATGTCTTTGTATAACAGGAGCAATGAGGTCGACTCCAACAGCAGCAATAGAGGTCATTCTGGACCTCACTCCTCTCCACATAATGGTGAAGAGAACTGCTTGGGAGGCAAACCTCAGGTTGGCTAAAGTCGGACTCATAGGGACAGCACACGGCGCGAGGGGCTTAACCCCTACCAACTGTGCACACCTTGCCGACCTCCCAACTGACGAAATTACCAAGAAATTTAGTTTCGAGAAACTTTTTCGAACGGAACTAAACACCAAGCGAGAATGGAACATAGAATCGATTCGAGCACTGGGGAAGAATACCTTAACATGGTATACGGACGGGTCCAAAACTCCCGAAGGAACTGGAGCAGGGGTCTTTGGGCCTCGCACCAAATACTCTGAACCCATGGGCCAGTTCCCCAGCATTTTCCAAGCGGAAATTCACGCCATAGAAAGGTGCATTCAGTTCAACCTCAATAGGAAATACCGGAACCAGGAAATCGTGATCCTCTCCGATAGTCAAGCAGCCATCAAAGCGTTGAGCTCCTGCAACATCAACTCGAAGATGGTTTGGGAATGCCTAGACAAACTTAATGATCTGGGCAGGAACAATAAGGTGACCCTCCTCTGGGTGCCAGGGCACGCCGGAGTAGAGGGCAACGAACAAGCAGATACCCTGGCACGGAAAGGCGCAGCAACGCCACTGATCGGGCCAGAACCATTCTGCGGACTTGGAAAATATTACTTCCGAGAAGAACTCAATAAAGCTGAAGAAGCAATGAGAGCAACATACTGGCTAAGACTTCCAGGGCTGAGGCAGGCCAAAGATCTCCTCGGAAATTTCAACCGAGCAAGATCAAAGACACTGATTAACCTCAGCAAAATTAGTCTAAAGACAATCACGGGATTTCTAACGGGGCATTGCAGACTCAAAGAACACCTGAGGAAGCTAGGCTTAGAGGAGGACAGCACCTGCAGATTATGTGGGGAACACCCAGAAACACCCCACCATATATTGATGGAGTGTTACGCTGTACATCGCAAAAGATTGAATATACTGGGATCACACCAGCTGACCGTGGGAGAAATACCACGAGCAGACCCCCTCAAAATCCTAAAATTCCTGAAGGAATTGGGACTTGAAGGGCTGCTGTAAACAAGAACATCTTGTGACAGCAGAAGAAGATGGGGCACAATAGATCTAATCAGGTCGCAGCGCATCAATCACCATCCATACTCACCAATACCAATACCAATACATGTCTACACAGATCAGCCAAATTCAACACGGGTTCAGTGACCTCTTTCAAATAGTGCATGTGTTATATATCAAATTACCTGGAATGTGCTGACATCGAGTTTCCGGTCACAAACATGGTTATAAACGATGAAGAAATTCAATACGAATTCAATTACCTATTTCAAGGTCAACTATTCGTGTCATGTTACACACGTTTCCGGTTATATGTCTACACAGATCAGCAAAATTCAACACGGGTTCAGTGACCTCTTTCAAAGAGTGCATGTGTTACATGTCAAATTACATGGAACGTGCTGACATCGAGTTTCCGGTCACAAAAATGTTTATAAACGATGGAGAATTTCAATACGAGTTCAATGACCTATTTCAAGGTCAACTATACGTGTCATGTTACACACGTTTCTGGTTACATGTTTACACAGATCGGCAAAATTCATCACGGGTTCAGTGACCTCTTTCAAAGAGTGCATGTGTTACATATCAAATTACCTGGAACGTGCTGACATCGAGTTTCCGGTCACAAACATGTTTATAAACGATGAAGGATTTCAATACGAGATCAATGACCTATTTCAAGGTCAACTATTCGTGTCATGTTACACACGTTTCCGGTTACATGTCTACACAGATCAGCAAAATTCAACACGGGTTCAGTGACCTCTTTCAAAGAGTGCATGTGTTACATATCAAATTACCTGGAATGTGCTGACATCGAGTTTCCGGTCACAAACATGTTAATAAACGATGAAGAAATTCAATACGATTGCAATGACCTATTTCAAGGTCAACTATTCGTGTCATGTTACATTCGTTTCCGGTTACATGTCTACACAAATCAGCAAAATTCAACACGAGTTCAGTGACCTCTTTCAAAGTTTGCATGTGTTACATATCAAATTTCCTGGAATGTGCTGACATCGAGTTTCGGGTCATAAACATGTTTATAAACCATGAAGGAATTCAATACGAGTTCAATGACCGATATAAAGATCAACTATTCGTGCCTGTTACACACGTTTCCGGTTACATGTCTACACAGATCAGCAAAATTCAACATGGGTTCAGTGACCTCTTTCAAATAGTGCATGTGTTACATATCAAATTACCTGGAATGTGCTGACATCGAGTTTCCAGTCACAATCATGTTTATAAACGATGAAGAAATTCAATACGAATTCAATGACCTATTTCAAGGTCAACTATTCGTGTCATGTTACATACGTTTCCGGTTACATGTCTACATAGATCAGCAAAATTCAATACGGGTTCAGTGACCTCTTTCTAATAGTGCATGTGTTACATATCAAATTACCTGGAATGTGCTGACATCGAGTTTCCGGCCACAAACATATTTATAAACGATGAAGAAATTCAATACGAATTCAATGACCTATTTCAAGGTCAACTATTCGTGTCAAGTTACACACGTTTCCGGTTACATGTCTACACAGATCAGCAAAATTCAACACGGGTTCAGTGACCTCTTTCAATAGTACAAGTGTTACATATCAAATTGCCCGGAATGTGCTGACATCGAGTATCCGGTCACAAACATGTTTATAAACGATGAAGGATTTCAATACGAGTTCAATGACCTATTTCAAGGTCTACTATTCGTGTCATGTTACACACGTTTCCGGTTACATGTCTACACAGATCAGCAAAATTCAACACGGGTTCAGTGACCTCTTTCAAAGAGTGCATGTGTTACATATCAAATTACCTGGAACGTGCTGACATCGAGTTTCCGGTCACAAACATGTTTATAAACGATGAAGAATTTCAATACGAGTTCAATGACCTATTTCAAGGTCAACTATTCGTGTCATGTTACACACGTTTCCGGTTACATGTCTACACAGATCAGCAAAATTCAACACGGGTTCAGTGACCTCTTTCAAAGAGTGCATGTGTTACATATCAAATTACCTGGAATGTGCTGACATCGAGTTTCCGGTCACAAACATGTTAATAAACGATGAAGAAATTCAATACGATTGCAATGACCTATTTCAAGGTCAACTATTCGTGTCATGTTACACACGTTTCCGGTTTCATGTCTACACAGATCAGCAAAATTCAACACGGGTTCAGTGACCTCTTTCAAATAGTGCATGTGTTCAATGACCTATTTCAAGGTCAACTATTCGTGTCATGTTACACACGTTTCCGGTTACATGTCTACACAGATCAGCAAAATTCAACACGGGTTCAGTGACCTCTTTCAAAGAGTGCATGTGTTACATATCAAATTACCTGGAACGTGCTGACATCGAGTTTCCGGTCACAAACATGTTTATAAGCGATGAAGAATTTCAATACGAGTTCAATGACCTATCTCAAGGTCAACTATTCGTGTCATGTTACTCACGTTTCCGGTTACATGTCTACACAGATCAGCAAAACTCAACACAGGTTCAGTGACCTCTTTCAAAGAGTGCATGTGTTACATATCAAATTACCTGGAACGTGCTGACATCCAGTTTCCAGTCACAAACATGTTTATAAACGATGAAGAATTTCAATACGAGTTCAATCACCTATTTCAAGGTCAACTATTCGTATCATGTTACACACGTTTCTGGTTACATGTCTACACAGATCAGCAAAATTCAACACAGGTTCAGTGACCTCTTTCAAAGAGTGCATGTGTTACATATCAAATTACCTGGAATGTGCTGACATCGAGTTTCTGGTCACAAACATGTTTGTAAACGATGAAGAAATTCAATACGAGTTCAATGACCTATTTCAAAGTCAACCATTCGAGTTATGTTACACACGTTTCCGGTTACATGTCTACACAGATCAGCAAAATTCAACACGGGTTCAGTGACCACTTTCAAGAGTACATGTGTTACATATCAAATTACCTGGAAGGTGCTGACATCGAGTTTCCGGTCACAAATATGTTTATAAACGATGAAAAAATTCAATACGAGTTCAATGACCTATTTTAAAGTCATCTATTCGTGTCATGTTACACACGTTTCCGGTTACATGTCTACACAGATCAGCAAAATTCAACACGGGTTCAGTGACCTCTTTCAAATAGTGCATGTGTTATATATCAAATTACCTGGAATGTGCTGACATCGAGTTTCCGGTCACAAACATGTTTATAAACGATGAAGAAATTCAATACGAATTCAATTACCTATTTCAAGGTCAACTATTCGTGTCATATTACACACGTTTCCGGTTACATGTCTACACAGATCAGCAAAATTCAACACGGGTTCAGTGACCTCTTTCAAAGAGTGCATGTGTTACATATCAAATTTCCTGGAACGTGCTGACATCGAGTTTCCGGTCACAAAAATGTTTATAAACGATGGAGAATTTCAATACGAGTTCAATGACCTATTTCAAGGTCAACTATACGTGTCATGTTACACACGTTTCTAGTTACATGTCTACACAGATCGGCAAAATTCAACACGGGTTCAGTGACCTCTTTCAAAGAGTGCATGTGTTACATATCAAATTACCTGGAACGTGCTGACATCGAGTTTCCGGTCACAAACATGTTTATATACGATGAAGAAATTCAATACGAGTTCAATGACCTATTTCAAGGTCAACTATCCGTGTCATGTTACACACGTTTACGGTTACATGTCTACACAGATCAGCAAAATTCAACACGGGTTTAGTGACCTCTTTCAAATAGTGCATGTGTTATATATCAAATTACCTGGAATGTGCTGACATCGAGTTTTTGGTCACAAACATGTTTATAAACGATGAAGAAATTCAATACGAATTCAATGACCTATTTCAAGGTCAACTATTCGTGTCATGTTACACACGTTTCCGGTTACATGTCTACACAGATCAGCAAAATTGAACACGGGTTCAGTGACCTCTTTCAAATAGTGCATGTGTTATATATCAAATTACCTGGAATGTGCTGACATCGGGTTTCCGGTCACAAACATGTTTATAAACGATGAAAAAATTCAATACGAGTTCAATGACCTATTTTAAAGTCATCTATTCGTGTCATGTTACACACGTTTCCGGTTACATGTCTACACAGATCAGCAAAATTCAACACGGGTTCAGTGACCTCTTTCAAATAGTGCATGTGTTATATATCAAATTACCTGGAATGTGCTGACATCGAGTTTCCGGTCACAAACATGTTTATAAACGATGAAGAAATTCAATACGAATTCAATTACCTATTTCAAGGTCAACTATTCGTGTCATATTACACACGTTTCCGGTTACATGTCTACACAGATCAGCAAAATTCAACACGGGTTCAGTGACCTCTTTCAAAGAGTGCATGTGTTACATATCAAATTTCCTGGAACGTGCTGACATCGAGTTTCCGGTCACAAAAATGTTTATAAACGATGGAGAATTTCAATACGAGTTCAATGACCTATTTCAAGGTCAACTATACGTGTCATGTTACACACGTTTCTAGTTACATGTCTACACAGATCGGCAAAATTCAACACGGGTTCAGTGACCTCTTTCAAAGAGTGCATGTGTTACATATCAAATTACCTGGAACGTGCTGACATCGAGTTTCCGGTCACAAACATGTTTATATACGATGAAGAAATTCAATACGAGTTCAATGACCTATTTCAAGGTCAACTATCCGTGTCATATTACACACGTTTCCGGTTACATGTCTACACAGATCAGCAAAATTCAACACGGGTTCAGTGACCTCTTTCAAAGAGTGCATGTGTTACATATCAAATTTCCTGGAACGTGCTGACATCGAGTTTCCGGTCACAAAAATGTTTATAAACGATGGAGAATTTCAATACGAGTTCAATGACCTATTTCAAGGTCAACTATACGTGTCATGTTACACACGTTTCTAGTTACATGTCTACACAGATCGGCAAAATTCAACACGGGTTCAGTGACCTCTTTCAAAGAGTGCATGTGTTACATATCAAATTACCTGGAACGTGCTGACATCGAGTTTCCGGTCACAAACATGTTTATATACGATGAAGAAATTCAATACGAGTTCAATGACCTATTTCAAGGTCAACTATCCGTGTCATGTTACACACGTTTCCGGTTACATGTCTACACAGATCAGCAAAATTCAACACGGGTTTAGTGACCTCTTTCAAATAGTGCATGTGTTATATATCAAATTACCTGGAATGTGCTGACATCGAGTTTTTGGTCACAAACATGTTTATAAACGATGAAGAAATTCAATACGAATTCAATGACCTATTTCAAGGCCAACTATTCGTGTCATGTTACACACGTTTCCGGTTACATGTCTACACAGATCAGCAAAATTCAACACGGGTTCAGTGACCTCTTTCAAAGAGTGCATGTGTTACATATCAAATTACCTGGAACGTGCTGACATCGAGTTTCCGGTCACAAAAATGTTTATAAACGACGGAGAATTTCAATACGAGTTCAATGACCTATATCAAGGTCAACTATACGTGTCATGTTACACACGTTTCCGGTTACATGTCTACACAGATCAGCAAAATTCAACACGGGTTCAGTGACCTCTTTCAAATAGTGCATGTGTTATATATCAAATTACCTGGAATGTGCTGACATCGAGTTTCCGGTCACAAACATGTTTATAAACGATGAAGAAATTCAATACGAATTCAATGACCTATTTCAAGGTCAACTATTCGTGTCATGTTACACACGTTTCCGGTTACATGTCTACACAGATCAGCAAAATTGAACACGGGTTCAGTGACCTCTTTCAAATAGTGCATGTGTTATATATCAAATTACCTGGAATGTGCTGACATCGGGTTTCCGGTCACAAACATGTCTATAAACGATGAAGAAATTCAATACGAATTCAATGACCTATTTCAAGGTCAACTATTCGTGTCAAGTTACACACGTTTCCGGTTACATGTCTACACAGATCAGCAAAATTCAACACGGGTTCAGTGACCTCTTTCAATAGTACATGTGTTACGTTTAAAATTACCTGGAATGTGCTGACATCGAGTGTCCGGTCACAAACATGTTTATAAACGATGAAGAAATTCAATACGAGATCAATGACCTATTTCAAAGTCAACTATTCGTGTCATGTTACACACGTTTCCGGTTACATGTCTACACAGATCAGCAAAATTCAACACGGGTTCAGTGACCTCTTTCAATAGTACATGTGTTACATATCAAATTACCTGGAATGTGCTGACATCGAGTTTCCGGTCACAAATATGTTTATAAACGATGAAAAAATTCAATACGAGTTCAATGACCTATTTCAAAGTCAACAATTCGTGTCATGTTACACACGTTTCCGGTTACATGTCTTCACAGATCAGCAAAATTCAACACGGGTTCAGTGACCTCTTTCAATAGTACATGTGTTACATATCAAATTACCTGGAATGTGCTGACATCGAGTTTCCGGTCACAAACATGTTTATAAACGATGAAAAACTTCAATAGGAGTTCAATGACCTATTTCAAGGTCAACTATCCGTGTCATGTTACACACGTTTCCGGTTACATGTCTACACATATCAGCAAAATTCAACACGGGTTCAGTGACCTCTTTAAATAATACAAGTGTTACATATCAAATTACTTGGAATGTGCTGACATCGAGTTTCCGGTAACAAACATGTTTATAAACGATGAAGAAATTCAATACGAGTTCAATGACCTATTTCAAGGTCAACTATCCGTGTCATGTTACACACGTTTCCGGTTACATGTCTACACATATCAGCAAAATTCAACACGGGTTCAGTGACCTCTTTCAAATAGTGCATGTGTTATATATCAAATTACCTGGAATGTGCTGACATCGAGTTTCCGGTCACAAACATGTTTACAAACGATGAAGAAATTCAATACGAGTTCAATGACCTATTTCAAGGTCAACTATCCGTGTCATGTTACACACGTTTCCGGTTACATGTCTACACAGATCGGCAAAATTCAACACGGGTTCAGTGACCTCTTTCAAAGAGTGCATGTGTTACATATCAAATTACCTGGAACGTGCTGACATCGAGTTTCCGGTCACAAACATGTTTATAAACGATGAAGAAATTCAATACGAATTCAATTACCTATTTCAAGGTCAACTATTCGTGTCATGTTACACACGTTTCCGGTTAAATGTCTGCACAGATCAGCAAAATTCAACACGGGTTCAGTGACCTTTTTCAAAGAGTGCATGTGTTACATATCAAATTACCTGGAACGTGCTGACATCGAGTTTCCGGTCACAAAAATGTTTATAAACGAAGGAGAATATCAATACGATTTCAATGACCTATTTCAAAGTCAACTATACGTGTCATGTTACACACGTTTCCGGTTACATGTCTACACAAATCGGCAAAATTCAATACGGGTTCAGTGACCTCTTTCAAAGAGTGCATGTGTTACATATCAAATTACCTGGAACGTGCTGACATCGAGTTTCCGGTCAGAAACATGTTTATAAACGATGAAGGATTTCAATACGAGTTCAATGACCTATTTCAAGGTCAACTATTCGTGTCATGTTACACACGTTTCCGGTTACATGTCTACACAGATCGGCAAAATTCAACACGGGTTCAGTGACCTCTTTCAAAGAGTGCATGTGTTACATATCAAATTACCTGGAACGTGCCGACATCGAGTTTCCGGTCACAAACATGTTTATAAACGATGAAGAATTTCAATACGAGTTCAATGACCTATTTCAAGGTCAACTATTCGTGTCATGTTACACACGTTTCCGGTTACATGTCTACACAGATCAGCAAAATTCAACACGGGTTCAGTGACCTCTTTCAAAGAGTGCATGTGTTACATATCAAATTACCGGGAACGTGCTGACATCGAGTTTCCGGTCACAAACATGTTTATAAACGATGGAGAATTTCAATACGAGTTCAATGACCTATTTCAAGGTCAACTATTCGTGTCATGTTACACACGTTTCCGGTTACATGTCTACACAGATCAGCAAAATTCAACACGGGTTCAGTGACCTCTTTCGAAGGGTGCATGTGTTACATATCAAATTACCTGGAATGTGCTGACATCGAGTTTCCGGTCACAAACATGTTTGTAAACGATGAAGAAATTCAATACGAGTTCAATGACCTATTTCAAAGTCAACTATTCGTGTTATGTTACACACGTTTCCGGTTACATGTCTACACAGATCAGCAAAATTCAACACGGGTTCAGTGACCTCTTTCAATAGTACATGTGTTACATATCAAATTACCTGGAATGTGCTGACATTGAGTTTCCGGTCACAAACATGTTTATAAACGATGAAAAAATTCAATACGAATTGACCTATTTCAAAGTCAACTATTCGTGTCATGTTACACATGTTTCCGGTTACATGTCTACACAGATCAGCAAAATTCAACACGGGTTCAGTGACCTCTTTAAACAATACATTTGTTACATATCAAATTACCTGGAATGTGCTGACATCGAGTTTCCGGTCACAAACATGTTTATAAACGTTGAAGAAATTCAATACGGGTTCAATGACCTATTTCAAGGTCAACTATCCGTGTCATGTTACACACGTTTCCGGTTACATGTCTACACAGATCAGCAAAATTCAACACGGGTTCAGTGACCTCTTTCAAATAGTGCATGTGTTATATATCAAATTACCTGGAATAGGCTGACATCGAGTTTCCGGTCACAAACATGGTTATAAACGATGAAGAAATTCAATACGAATTCAATTACCTATTTCAAGGTCAACTATTCGTGTCATGTTACACACGTTTCCGGTTACATGTCTACACAGATCAGCAAAATTCAACACGGGTTCAGTGACCTCTTTCAAAGAGTGCATGTGTTACATATCAAATTACATGGAACGTGCTGACATCGAGTTTCCGGTCACAAAAATGTTTATAAACGATGGAGAATTTCAATACGAGTTCAATGACCTATTTCAAGGTCAACTATACGTGTCATGTTACACACGTTTCTGGTTACATGTCTACACAGATCGGCAAAATTCATCACGGGTTCAGTGACCTCTTTCAAAGAGTGCATGTGTTACATATCAAATTACCTGGAACGTGCTGACATCGAGTTTCCGGTCACAAACATGTTTATAAACGATAAAGGATTTCAATACGAGTTCAATGACCTATTTCAAGGTCAACTATTCGTGTCATGTTACACACGTTTCCGGTTACATGTCTACACAGATCAGCAAAATTCAACGCGGGTTCAGTGACCTCTTTCAAAGAGTGCATGTGTTACATAACAAATTACCTGGAATGTGCTGACATCGAGTTTCCGGTCACAAACATGTTAATAAACGATGAAGAAATTCAATACGATTGCAATGACCTATTTCAAGGTCAACTATTCGTGTCATGTTACATTCGTTTCCGGTTACATGTCTACACAAATCAACAAAATTCAACACGAGTTCAGTGACCTCTTTCAAAGTTTGCATGTGTTACATATCAAATTTCCTGGAATGTGCTGACATCGAGTTTCGGGTCATAAACATGTTTATAAACCATGAAGAAATTCAATACGAGTTCAATGACCGATATAAAGATCAACTATTCGTGCCTGTTACACACGTTTCCGGTTACATGTCTACACAGATCAGCAAAATTCAACATGGGTTCAGTGACCTCTTTCAAATAGTGCATGTGTTACATATCAAATTTCCTGGAATGTGCTGACATCGAGTTTCCAGTCACAATAATGTTTATAAACGATGAAGAAATTCAATACGAATTCAATGACCTATTTCAAGGTCAACTATTCGTGTCATGTTACATACGTTTCCGGTTACATGTCTACAAAGATCAGCAAATTTCAATACGGGTTCAGTGACCTCTTTCAAATAGTGCATGTGTTACATATCAAATTACCTGGAATGTGCTGACATCGAGTTTCCGGCCACAAACATGTTTATAAACGATGAAGAAATTCAATACGAATTCAATGACCTATTTCAAGGTCAACTATTCGTGTCAAGTTACACACGTTTCCGGTTACATGTCTACACAGATCAGCAAAATTCAACACGGGTTCAGTGACCTCTTTAAATAGTACAAGTGTTACATATCAAATTGTCCGGAATGTGCTGACATCGAGTTTCCGGTCACAAACATGTTTATAAACGATGAAGGATTTCAATACGAGTTCAATGACCTATTTCAAGGTCTACTATTCGTGTCATGTTACACACGTTTCCGGTTACATGTCTACACAGATCAGCAAAATTCAACACGGGTTCAGTGACCTCTTTCAATGGGTGCATGTGTTACATATCAAATTACCTGGAACGTGCTGACATCGAGTTTCCGGTCACAAACATGTTTATAAACGATGAAGAATTTCAATACGAGTTCAATGACCTATTTCAAGGTCAACTATTCGTGTCATGTTACACACGTTTCCGGTTACATGTCTACACAGATCAGCAAGATTCAACACGGGTTCAGTGACCTCTTTCAAAGAGTGCATGTGTTACATATCAAATTACCTGGAATGTGCTGACATCGAGTTTCCGGTCACAAACATGTTAATAAACGATGAAGAAATTCAATACGATTGCAATGACCTATTTCAAGGTCAACTATTCGTGTCATGTTACACACGTTTCCGGTTTCATGTCTACACAGATCGGCAAAATTCAACACGGGTTCAGTGACCTCTTTCAAATAGTGCATGTGTTCAATGACCTATTTCAAGGTCAACTATTCGTGTCATGTTACACACGTTTCCGGTTACATGTCTACACAGATCAGCAAAATTCAACACGGGTTCAGTGACCTCTTTCAAAGAGTGCATGTGTTACATATCAAATTACCTGGAACGTGCTGACATCGAGTTTCCGGTCACAAACATGTTTATAAGCGATGAAGAATTTCAATACGAGTTCAATGACCTATCTCAAGGTCAACTATTCGTGTCATGTAACACACGTTTCCGGTTACATGTCTACACAGATCAGCAAAATTCAACACAGGTTCAGTGACCTCTTTCAAAGAGTGCATGTGTTACATATCAAATTACCTGGAACGTGCTGACATCCAGTTTCCGGTCACAAACATGTTTGTAAACGAAGAATAAATTCAATACGAGTTCAATGACCTATTTCAAAGTCAACCATTCGTGTTATGTTACACACGTTTCCGGTTACATGTCTACACAGATCAGCAAAATTCAACACGGGTTCAGTGACCACTTTCAATAGTACATGTGTTACATATCTAATTACCTGGAATGTGCTGACATCGAGTTTTCGGTCACAAACATGTTTATAAACGATGAAAAAATTCAATACGAGTTCAATGACCTATTTTAAAGTCATCTATTCGTGTCATGTTACACACGTTTCCGGTTACATGTCTACACAGATCAGCAAAATTCAACACGGGTTCAGTGACCTCTTTCAAATAGTGCATGTGTTATATATCAAATTACCTGGAATGTGCTGACATCGAGTTTCCGGTCACAAACATGTTTATAAACGATGAAGAAATTCAATACGAATTCAATTACCTATTTCAAGGTCAACTATTCGTGTCATATTACACACGTTTCCGGTTACATGTCTACACAGATCAGCAAAATTCAACACGGGTTCAGTGACCTCTTTCAAAGAGTGCATGTGTTACATATCAAATTTCCTGGAACGTGCTGACATCGAGTTTCCGGTCACAAAAATGTCTATAAACGATGGAGAATTTCAATACGAGTTCAATGACCTATTTCAAGGTCAACTATACGTGTCATGTTACACACGTTTCTAGTTACATGTCTACACAGATCGGCAAAATTCAACACGGGTTCAGTGACCTCTTTCAAAGAGTGCATGTGTTACATATCAAATTACCTGGAACGTGCTGACATCGAGTTTCCGGTCACAAACATGTTTATATACGATGAAGAAATTCAATACGAGTTCAATGACCTATTTCAAGGTCAACTATCCGTGTCATGTTACACACGTTTCCGGTTACATGTCTACACAGATCAGCAAAATTCAACACGGGTTCAGTGACCTCTTTCAAATAGTGCATGTGTTATATATCAAATTACCTGGAATGTGCTGACATCGAGTTTTTGGTCACAAACATGTTTATAAACGATGAAGAAATTCAATACGAATTCAATGACCTATTTCAAGGCCAACTATTCGTGTCATGTTACACACGTTTCCGGTTACATGTCTACACAGATCAGCAAAATTCAACACGGGTTCAGTGCCTCTTTCAAAGAGTGCATGTGTTACATATCAAATTACCTGGAACGTGCTGACATCGAGTTTCCGGTCACAAAAATGTTTATAAACGACGGAGAATTTCAATACGAGTTCAATGACCTATTTCAAGGTCAACTATACGTGTCATGTTACACACGTTTCCGGTTACATGTCTACACAGATCAGCAAAATTCAACACGGGTTCAGTGACCTCTTTCAAATAGTGCATGCGTTATATATCAAATTACCTGGAATGTGCTGACATCGAGTTTCCGGTCACAAACATGTTTATAAACGATGAAGAAATTCAATACGAATTCAATGACCTATTTCAAGGTCAACTATTCGTGTCATGTTACACACGTTTCCGGTTACATGTCTACACAGATCAGCAAAATTCAACACGGGTTCAGTGACCTCTTTCAAATAGTGCTTGTGTTATATATCAAATTACCTGGAATGTGCTGACATCGGATTTCCGGTCACAAACATGTTTATAAACGATGAAGAAATTCAATACGAATTCAATGACCTATTTCAAGGTCAACTATTCGTGTCAAGTTACACACGTTTCCGGTTACATGTCTACACAGATCAGCAAAATTCAACACGGGTTCAGTGACCTCTTTCAATAGTACATGTGTTACGTATAAAATTACCTGGAATGTGCTGACATCGAGTGTCCGGTCACAAACATGTTTATAAACGATGAAGAAATTCAATACGAGATCAATGACCTATTTCAAAGTCAACTATTCGTGTCATGTTACACACGTTTCCGGTTACATGTCTACACAGATCAGCAAAATTCAACACGGGTTCAGTGACCTCTTTCAATAGTACATGTGTTACATATCAAATTACCTGGAATGTGCTGACATCGAGTTTCCGGTCACAAATATGTTTATAAACGATGAAAAAATTCAATACGAGTTCAATGACCTATTTCAAAGTCAACTATTCGTGTCATGTTACACACGTTTCCGGTTACATGTCTACACAGATCAGCAAAATTCAACACGGGTTCAGTGACCTCTTTCAATAGTACATGTGTTACATATCAAATTACCTGGAATGTGCTGACATCGAGTTTCCGGTCACAAACATGTTTATAAACGATGAAAAAATTCAATACGAGTTCAATGACCTATTTCAAGGTCAACTATCCGTGTCATGTTACACACGTTTCCGGTTACATGTCTACACATATCAGCAAAATTCAACACGGGTTCAGTGACCTCTTTAAGTAATACAAGTG
Organism: Chrysolina americana; assembly: GCA_958502065.1. Classification (NCBI taxonomy): domain Eukaryota; kingdom Metazoa; phylum Arthropoda; class Insecta; order Coleoptera; family Chrysomelidae; genus Chrysolina; species Chrysolina americana. Next base: position 40,441,603 of record OY293412.1, read on the forward strand.
TTACATATCAAATTACTTGGAATGTGCTGACATCGAGTTTCCGGTAACAAACATGTTTATAAACGATGAAGAAATTCAATACGAGTTCAATGACCTATTTCAAGGTCAAATATCCGTGTCATGTTACACACGTTTCCGGTTACATGTCTACACAGATCAGCAAAATTCAACACGGGTTCAGTGACCTTTTTCAAATAGTGCATGTGTTATATATCAAATTACCTGGAATGTGCTGACATCGAGTTTTTGGTCACAAACATGTTTATAAACGATGAAGAAATTCAATACGAATTCAATGACCTATTTCAAGGCCAACTATTCGTGTCATGTTACACACGTTTCCGGTTACATGTCTACACAGATCAGCAAAATTCAACACGGGTTCAGTGACCTCTTTCAAAGAGTGCATGTGTTACATATCAAATTACCTGGAACGTGCTGACATCGAGTTTCCGGTCACAAAAATGTTTATAAACGACGGAGAATTTCAATACGAGTTCAATGACCTATTTCAAGGTCAACTATCCGTGTCATGTTACACACGTTTCCGGTTACATGTCTACACAGATCGGCAAAATTCAACACGGGTTCAGTGACCTCTTTCAAAGAGTGCATGTGTTACATATCAAATTACCTGATACGTGCTGACATCGAGTTTCCGGTCACAAACATGTTTATAAACGATGGAGAATTTCAATACGAGTTCAATGACCTATATCAAGGTCAACTATACGTGTCATGTTACACACGTTTCCGGTTACATGTCTACACAGATCAGCAAAATTCAACACGGGTTCAGTGACCTCTTTCAAATAGTGCATGTGTTATATATCAATTACCTGGAATGTGCTGACATCGAGTTTCCGGTCACAAACATGTTTATAAACGATGAAGAAATTCAATACGAATTCAATGACCTATTTCAAGGTCAACTATTCGTGTCATGTTACACACGTTTCCGGTTACATGTCTACACAGATCAGCAAAATTCAACACGGGTTCAGTGACCTCTTTCAAATAGTGCTTGTGTTATATATCAAATTACCTGGAATGTGCTGACATCGGATTTCCGGTCACAAACATGTTTATAAACGATGAAGAAATTCAATACGAATTCAATGACCTATTTCAAGGTCAACTATTCGTGTCAAGTTACACACGTTTCCGGTTACATGTCTACACAGATCAGCAAAATTCAACACGGGTTCAGTGACCTCTTTCAATAGTACATGTGTTACGTATAAAATTACCTGGAATGTGCTGACATCGAGTGTCCGGTCACAAACATGTTTATAAACGATGAAGAAATTCAATACGAGATCAATGACCTATTTCAAAGTCAACTATTCGTGTCATGTTACACACGTTTCCGGTTACATGTCTACACAGATCAGCAAAATTCAACACGGGTTCAGTGACCTCTTTCAATAGTACATGTGTTACATATCAAATTACCTGGAATGTGCTGACATCGAGTTTCCGGTCACAAATATGTTTATAAACGATGAAAAAATTCAATACGAGTTCAATGACCTATTTCAAAGTCAACTATTCGTGTCATGTTACACACGTTTCCGGTTACATGTCTACACAGATCAGCAAAATTCAACACGGGTTCAGTGACCTCTTTCAATAGTACATGTGTTACATATCAAATTACCTGGAATGTGCTGACATCGAGTTTCCGGTCACAAACATGTTTATAAACGATGAAAAAATTCAATACGAGTTCAATGACCTATTTCAAGGTCAACTATCCGTGTCATGTTACACACGTTTCCGGTTACATGTCTACACATATCAGCAAAATTCAACACGGGTTCAGTGACCTCTTTAAATAATACAAGTGTTACATATCAAATTACTTGGAATGTGCTGACATCGAGTTTCCGGTAACAAACATGTTTATAAACGATGAAGAAATTCAATACGAGTTCAATGACCTATTTCAAGGTCAAATATCCGTGTCATGTTACACACGTTTCCGGTTACATGTCTACACAGATCAGCAAAATTCAACACGGGTTCAGTGACCTTTTTCAAATAGTGCATGTGTTATATATCAAATTACCTGGAATGTGCTGACATCGAGTTTTTGGTCACAAACATGTTTATAAACGATGAAGAAATTCAATACGAATTCAATGACCTATTTCAAGGCCAACTATTCGTGTCATGTTACACACGTTTCCGGTTACATGTCTACACAGATCAGCAAAATTCAACACGGGTTCAGTGACCTCTTTCAAAGAGTGCATGTGTTACATATCAAATTACCTGGAACGTGCTGACATCGAGTTTCCGGTCACAAAAATGTTTATAAACGACGGAGAATTTCAATACGAGTTCAATGACCTATTTCAAGGTCAACTATCCGTGTCATGTTACACACGTTTCCGGTTACATGTCTACACAGATCGGCAAAATTCAACACGGGTTCAGTGACCTCTTTCAAAGAGTGCATGTGTTACATATCAAATTACCTGATACGTGCTGACATCGAGTTTCCGGTCACAAACATGTTTATAAACGATGGAGAATTTCAATACGAGTTCGATGACCTATATCAAGGTCAACTATACGTGTCATGTTACACACGTTTCCGGTTACATGTCTACACAGATCAGCAAAATTCAACACGGGTTCAGTGACCTCTTTCAAATAGTGCATGTGTTATATATCAATTACCTGGAATGTGCTGACATCGAGTTTCCGGTCACAAACATGTTTATAAACGATGAAGAAATTCAATACGAATTCAATGACCTATTTCAAGGTCAACTATTCGTGTCATGTTACACACGTTTCCGGTTACATGTCTACACAGATCAGCAAAATTGAACACGGGTTCAGTGACCTCTTTCAAATAGTGCATGTGTTATATATCAAATTACCTGGAATGTGCTGACATCGGGTTTCCGGTCACAAACATGTCTATAAACGATGAAGAAATTCAATACGAATTCAATGACCTATTTCAAGGTCAACTATTCGTGTCAAGTTACACACGTTTCCGGTTACATGTCTACACAGATCAGCAAAATTCAACACGGGTTCAGTGACCTCTTTCAATAGTACATGTGTTACGTTTAAAATTACCTGGAATGTGCTGACATCGAGTGTCCGGTCACAAACATGTTTATAAACGATGAAGAAATTCAATACGAGATCAATGACCTATTTCAAAGTCAACTATTCGTGTCATGTTACACACGTTTCCGGTTACATGTCTACACAGATCAGCAAAATTCAACACGGGTTCAGTGACCTCTTTCAATAGTACATGTGTTACATATCAAATTACCTGGAATGTGCTGACATTGAGTTTCCGGTCACAAATATGTTTATAAACGATGAAAAAATTCAATACGAGTTCAATGACCTATTTCAAAGTCAACTATTCGTGTCATGTTACACACGTTTCCGGTTACATGTCTACACAGATCAGCAAAATTCAACACGGGTTCAGTGACCTCTTTCAATAGTACATGTGTTACATATCAAATTACCTGGAATGTGCTGACATCGAGTTTCCGGTCACTAACCTGTTTATAAACGATGAAAAAATTCAATACGAGTTCAATGACCTATTTCAAGGTCAACTATCCGTGTCATGTTACACACGTTTCCGGTTACATGTCTACACATATCAGCAAAATTCAACACGGGTTCAGTGACCTCTTTAAATAATACAAGTGTTACATATCAAATTACTTGGAATGTGCTGACATCGAGTTTCCGGTAACAAACATGTTTATAAACGATGAAGAAATTCAATACGAGTTCAATGACCTATTTCAAGGTCAACTATCCGTGTCATGTTACACACGTTACCGGTTACATGTCTACACATATCAGCAAAATTCAACACGGGTTCAGTGACCTCTTTCAAATAGTGCATGTGTTATATATCAAATTACCTGGAATGTGCTGACATCGAGTTTCCGGTCACAAACATGTTTACAAACGATGAAGAAATTCAATACGAATTCAATGACCTATTTCAAGGCCAACTATTCGTGTCATGTTACACACGTTTCCGGTTACATGTCTACACAGATCGGCAAAATTCAACACGGGTTTAGTGACCTCTTTCAAAGAGTGCATGTGTTACCTATCAAATTACCTGGAACGTGCTGACATCGAGTTTCCGGTCACAAAAATGTTTATAAACGACGGAGAATTTCAATACGAGTTCAATGACCTATTTCAAGGTCAACTATCCGTGTCATGTTACACACGTTTCCGGTTACATGTCTACACAGATCGGCAAAATTCAACACGGGTTCAGTGACCTCTTTCAAAGAGTGCATGTGTTACATATCAAATTACCTGGAACGTGCTGACATCGAGTTTCCGGTCACAAACATGTTTATAAACGATGAAGAAATTCAATACGAATTCAATTATCTATTTCAAGGTCAACTATTCGTGTCATGTTACACACGTTTCCGGTTAAATGTCTGCACAGATCAGCAAAATTCAACACGGGTTCAGTGACCTTTTTCAAAGAGTGCATGTGTTACATATCAAATTACCTGGAACGTGCTGACATCGAGTTTCCGGTCACAAAAATGTTTATAAACGATGGAGAATTTCAATACGATTTCAATGACCTATTTCAAGGTCAACTATACGTGTCATGTTACACACGTTTCCGGTTACATGTCTACACAGATCAGCAAAATTCAACACGGGTTCAGTGACCTCTTTCAAAGAGTGCATGTGTTACATATCAAATTACCTGGAACGTGCTGACATCGAGTTTCCGGTCAGAAACATGTTTATAAACGATGAAGGATTTCAATACGAGTTCAATGACCTATTTCAAGGTCAACTATTCGTGTCATGTTACACTCGTTTCCGGTTACATGTCTACACAGATCGGCAAAATTCAACACGGGTTCAGTGACCTCTTTCAAAGAGTGCATGTGTTACATATCAAATTACCTGGAACGTGCCGACATCGAGTTTTCGGTCACAAACATGTTTATAAACGATGAAGAATTTCAATACGAGTTCAATGACCTATTTCAAGGTCAACTATTCGTGTCATGTTACACACGTTTCCGGTTACATGTCTACACAGATCAGCAAAATTCAACACGGGTTCAGTGACCTCTTTCAAAGAGTGCATGTGTTACATATCAAATTACCGGGAACGTGCTGACATCGAGTTTCCGGTCACAAACATGTTTATAAACGATGGAGAATTTCAATACGAGTTCAATGACCTATTTCAAGGTCAACTATTCGTGTCATGTTACACACGTTTCCGGTTACATGTCTACACAGATCAGCAAAATCCAACACGGGTTCAGTGACCTCTTTCGAAGGGTGCATGTGTTACATATCAAATTACCTGGAATGTGCTGACATCGAGTTTCCGGTCACAAACATGTTTGTAAACGATGAAAAAATTCAATACGAGTTCAATGACCTATTTCAAAGTCAACTATTCGTGTTATGTTACACACGTTTCCGGTTACATGTCTACACAGATCAGCAAAATTCAACACGGGTTCAGTGACCTCTTTCAATAGTACATGTGTTACATATCAAATTACCTGGAATGTGCTGACATTGAGTTTCCGGTCACAAACATGTTTATAAACGATGAAAAAATTCAATACGATTTGACCTATTTCAAAGTCAACTATTCGTGTCATGTTACACATGTTTCCGGTTACATGTCTACACAGATCAGCAAAATTCAACACGGGTTCAGTGACCTCTTTAAACAATACATGTGTTACATATCAAATTACCTGGAATGTGCTGACATCGAGTTTCCGGTCACAAACATGTTTATAAACGTTGAAGAAATTCAATACGGGTTCAATGACCTATTTCAAGGTCAACTATCCGTGTCATGTTACACACGTTTCCGGTTACATGTCTACACAGATCAGCAAAATTCAACACGGGTTCAGTGACCTCTTTCAAATAGTGCATGTGTTATATATCAAATTACCTGGAATGTGCTGACATCGAGTTTCCGGTCACAAACATGGTTATAAACGATGAAGAAATTCAATACGAATTCAATTACCTATTTCAAGGTCAACTATTCGTGTCATGTTACACACGTTTCCGGTTACATGTCTACACAGATCAGCAAAATTCAACACGGGTTCAGTGACCTCTTTCAAAGAGTGCATGTGTTACATATCAAATTACATGGAACGTGCTGACATCGAGTTTCCGGTCACAAAAATGTTTATAAACGATGGAGAATTTCAATACGAGTTCAATGACCTATTTCAAGGTCAACTATACGTGTCATGTTACACACGTTTCTGGTTACATGTCTAAACAGATCGGCAAAATTCATCACGGGTTCAGTGACCTCTTTCAAAGAGTGCATGTGTTACATATCAAATTACCTGGAACGTGCTGACATCGAGTTTCCGGTCACAAACATGTTTATAAACGATAAAGGATTTCAATACGAGTTCAATGACCTATTTCAAGGTCAACTATTCGTGTCATGTTACACACGTTTCCGGTTACATGTCTACACAGATCAGCAAAATTCAACACGGGTTCAGTGACCTCTTTCAAAGAGTGCATGTGTTACATATCAAATTACCTGGAATGTGCTGACATCGAGTTTCCGGTCACAAACATGATAATAAACGATGAAGAAATTCAATACGATTGCAATGACCTATTTCAAGGTCAACTATTCGTGTCATGTTACATTCGTTTCCGGTTACATGTCTACACAAATCAGCAAAATTCAACACGAGTTCAGTGACCTCTTTCAAAGTTTGCATGTGTTACATATCAAATTTCCTGGAATGTGCTGACATCGAGTTTCGGGTCATAAACATGTTTATAAACCATGAAGAAATTCAATACGAGTTCAATGACCGATATAAAGATCAACTATTCGTGCCTGTTACGCACGTTTCCGGTTACATGTCTACACAGATCAGCAAAATTCAACATGGGTTCAGTGACCTCTTTCAAATAGTGCATGTGTTACATATCAAATTACCTGGAACGTGCTGACATCCTGTTTCCAGTCACAAACATGTTTATAAACGATGAAGAATTTCAATACGAGTTCAATGACCTATTTCAAGGTCAACTATTCGTGTCATGTTACACACGTTTCCGGTTACATGTCTACACAGATCAGCAAAATTCAACACGGGTTCAGTGACCTCTTTCAAAGAGTGCATGTGTTACATATCAAATTACCTGGAATGTGCTGACATCGAGTTTCCGGTCACAAACATGTTTGTAAACGAAGAATAAATTCAATACGAGTTCAATGACCTATTTCAAAGTCAACCATTCGTGTTATGTTACACACGTTTCCGGTTACATGTCTACACAGATCAGCAAAATTCAACACGGGTTCAGTGACCACTTTCAATAGTACATGTGTTACATATCAAATTACCTGGAATGTGCTGACATCGAGTTTCCGGTCACAAACATGTTTATAAACGATGAAAAAATTCAATACGAGTTCAATGACCTATTTTAAAGTCATCTATTCGTGTCATGTTACACACGTTTCCGGTTACATGTCTGCACAGATCAGCAAAATTCAACACGGGTTCAGTGACCTCTTTCAAATAGTGCATGTGTTATATATCAAATTACCTGGAATGTGCTGACATCGAGTTTCCGGTCACAAACATGTTTATAAACGATGAAGAAATTCAATACGAATTCAATTACCTATTTCAAGGTCAACTATTCGTGTCATATTATACACGTTTCCGGTTACATGTCTACACAGATCAGCAAAATTCAACACGGGTTCAGTGACCTCTTTCAAAGAGTGCATGTGTTACATATCAAATTTCCTGGAACGTGCTGACATCGAGTTTCCGGTCACAAAAATGTTTATAAACGACGGAGAATTTCAATACGAGTTCAATGACCTATTTCAAGGTCAACTATACGTGTCTTGTTACACACGTTTCCGGTTACATGTCTAAACAGATCAGCAAAATTCAACACGGGTTCAGTGACCTCTTTCAAATAGTGCATGTGTTATATATAAAATTACCTGGAATGTGCTGACATCGAGTTTCCGGTCACAAACATGTTTATAAACGATGAAGAAATTCAATACGAATTCAATGACCTATTTCAAGGTCAACTATTCGTGTCATGTTACACACGTTTCCGGTTACATGTCTACACAGATCAGCAAAATTCAACACGGGTTCAGTGACCTCTTTCAAATAGTGCTTGTGTTATATATCAAATTACCTGGAATGTGCTGACATCGGAATTCCGGTCACAAACATGTTTATAAACGATGAAGAAATTCAATACGAATTCAATGACCTATTTCAAGGTCAACTATTCGTGTCAAGTTACACACGTTTCCGGTTACATGTCTACACAGATCAGCAAAATTCAACACAGGTTCAGTGACCTCTTTCAATAGTACATGTGTTACGTATAAAATTACCTGGAATGTGCTGACATCGAGTGTCCGGTCACAAACATGTTTATAAACGATGAAGAAATTCAATACGAGATCAATGACCTATTTCAAAGTCAACTATTCGTGTCATGTTACACACGTTTCCGGTTACATGTCTACACAGATCAGCAAAATTCAACACGGGTTCAGTGACCTCTTTCAATAGTACATGTGTTACATATCAAATTACCTGGAATGTGCTGACATCGAGTTTCCGGTCACAAATATGTTTATAAACGATGAAAAAATTCAATACGAGTTCAATGACCTATTTCAAAGTCAACTATTCGTGTCATGTTACACACGTTTCCGGTTACATGTCTACACAGATCAGCAAAATTCAACACTGGTTCAGTGACCTCTTTCAATAGTACATGTGTTACATATCAAATTACCTGGAATGTGCTGACATCGAGTTTCCGGTCACAAACATGTTTATAAACGATGAAAAAATTCAATACGAGTTCAATGACCTATTTCAAGGTCAACTATCCGTGTCATGTTACACACGTTTCCGGTTACATGTCTACACATATCAGCAAAATTCAACACGGGTTCAGTGACCTCTTTAAATAATACAAGTGTTACATATCAAATTACTTGGAATGTGCTGACATCGAGTTTCCGGTAACAAACATGTTTATAAACGATGAAGAAATTCAATACGAGTTCAATGACCTATTTCAAGGTCAACTATCCGTGTCATGTTACACACGTTTCCGGTTACATGTCTACACAGATCAGCAAAATTCAACACGGGTTCAGTGACCTCTTTCAAATAGTGCATGTGTTATATATCAAATTACCTGGAATGTGCTGACATCGAGTTTTTGGTCACAAACATGTTTATAAACGATGAAGAAATTCAATACGAATTCAATGACCTTTTTCAAGGCCAACTATTCGTGTCATGTTACACACGTTTCCGGTTACATGTCTACACAGATCAGCAAAATTCAACACGGGTTCAGTGACCTCTTTCAAAGAGTGCATGTGTTACATATCAAATTACCTGGAACGTGCTGACATCGAGTTTCCGGTCACAAAAATGATTATAAACGACGGAGAATTTCAATACGAGTTCAATGACCTATTTCAAGGTCAACTATCCGTGTCATGTTACACACGTTTCCGGTTACATGTCTACACAGATCGGCAAAATTCAACACGGGTTCAGTGACCTCTTTCAAAGAGTGCATGTGTTACATATCAAATTACCTGATACGTGCTGACATCGAGTTTCCGGTCACAAACATGTTTATAAACGATGGAGAATTTCAATACGAGTTCAATGACCTATATCAAGGTCAACTATACGTGTCATGTTACACACGTTTCCGGTTACATGTCTACACAGATCAGCAAAATTCAACACGGGTTCAGTGACCTCTTTCAAATAGTGCATGTGTTATATATCAAATTACCTGGAATGTGCTGACATCGAGTTTCCGGTCACAAACATGTTTATAAACGATGAAGAAATTCAATACGAATTCAATGACCTATTTCAAGGTCAACTATTCGTGTCATGTTACACACGTTTCCGGTTACATGTCTACACAGATCAGCAAAATTGAACACGGGTTCAGTGACCTCTTTCAAATAGTGCATGTGTTATATATCAAATTACCTGGAATGTGCTGACATCGGGTTTCCGGTCACAAACAGGTCTATAAACGATGAAGAAATTCAATACGAATTCAATGACCTATTTCAAGGTCAACTATTCGTGTCAAGTTACACACGTTTCCGGTAACATGTCTACACAGATCAGCAAAATTCAACACGGGTTCAGTGACCTCTTTCAATAGTACATGTGTTACGTTTAAAATTACCTGGAATGTGCTGACATCGAGTGTCCGGTCACAAACATGTTTATAAACGATGAAGAAATTCAATACGAGATCAATGACCTATTTCAAAGTCAACTATTCGTGTCATGTTACACACGTTTCCGGTTACATGTCTACACAGATCAGCAAAATTCAACACGGGTTCAGTGACCTCTTTCAATAGTACATGTGTTACATATCAAATTACCTGGAATGTGCTGACATCGAGTTTCCGGTCACAAATATGTTTATAAACGATGAAAAAATTCAATACGAGTTCAATGACCTATTTCAAAGTCAACTATTCGTGTCATGTTACACACGTTTCCGGTAACATGTCTACACAGATCAGCAAAATTCAACACGGGTTCAGTGACCTCTTTCAATAGTACATGTGTTACATATCAAATTACCTGGAATGTGCTGACATCGAGTTTCCGGTCACAAACATGTTTATAAACGATGAAAAAATTCAATACGAGTTCAATGACCTATTTCAAGGTCAACTATCCGTGTCATGTTACACACGTTTCCGGTTACATGTCTACACATATCAGCAAAATTCAACACGGGTTCAGTGACCTCTATAAATAATACAAGTGTTACATATCAAATTACTTGGAATGTGCTGACATCGAGTTTCCGGTAACAAACATGTTTATAAACGATGAAGAAATTCAATACGAGTTCAATGACCTATTTCAAGGTCAACTATCCGTGTCATGTTACACACGTTTCCGGTTACATGTCTACACATATCAGCAAAATTCAACACGGGTTCAGTGACCTCTTTCAAATAGTGCATGTGTTATATATCAAATTACCTGGAATGTGCTGACATCGAGTTTCCGGTCACAAACATGTTTACAAACGATGAAAAAATTCAATACGAATTCAATGACCTATTTCAAGGCCAACTATTCGTGTCATGTTACACACGTTTCCGGTTACATGTCTACACAGATCGGCAGAATTCAACACGGGTTCAGTGACCTCTTTCAAAGAGTGCATGTGTTACCTATCAAATTACCTGGAACGTGCTGACATCGAGTTTCCGGTCACAAAAATGTTCATAAACGACGGAGAATTTCAATACGAGTTCAATGACCTATTTCAAGGTCAACTATCCGTGTCATGTTACACACGTTTCCGGTTACATGTCTACACAGATCGGCAAAATTCAACACGGGTTCAGTGACCTCTTTCAAAGAGTGCATGTGTTACATATCAAATTACCTGGAACGTGCTGACATCGAGTTTCCGGTCACAAACATGTTTATAAACGATGAAGAAATTCAATACGAATTCAATTACCTATTTCAAGGTCAACTATTCGTGTCATGTTACACACGTTTCCGGTTAAATGTCTGCACAGATCAGCAAAATTCAACACGGGTTCAGTGACCTTTTTCAAAGAGTGCATGTGTTACATATCAAATTACCTGGAACGTGCTGACATCGAGTTTCCGGTCAAAAAATGTTTATAAACGATGGAGAATTTCAATACGATTTCAATGACCTATTTCAAGGTCAACTATACGTGTCATGTTACACACGTTTCCGGTTACATGTCTACACAGATCGGCAAAATTCAACACGGGTTCAGTGACCTCTTTCAAAGAGTGCATGTGTTACATATCAAATTACCTGGAACGTGCTGACATCGAGTTTCCGGTCAGAAACATGTTTATAAACGATGAAGGATTTCAATACGAGTTCAATGACCTATTTCAAGGTCAACTATTCGTGTCATGTTACACACGTTTCCGGTTACATGTCTACACAGATCGGCAAAATTCAACACGGGTTCAGTGACCTCTTTCAAAGAGTGCATGTGTTACATATCAAATTACCTGGAACGTGCCGACATCGAGTTTCCGGTCACAAACATGTTTATAAACGATGAAGAATTTCAATACGAGTTCAATGACCTATTTCAAGGTCAACTATTCGTGTCATGTTACACACGTTTCCGGTTACATGTCTACACAGATCAGCAAAATTCAACACGGGTTCAGTGACCTCTTTCAAGGAGTGCATGTGTTACATATCAAATTACCGGGAACGTGCTGACATCGAGTTTCCGGTCACAAACATGTTTATAAACGATGGAGAATTTCAATACGAGTTCAATGACCTATTTCAAGGTCAACTATTCGTGTCATGTTACACACGTTTCCGGTTACATGTCTACACAGATCAGCAAAATTCAACACGGGTTCAGTGACCTCTTTCGAAGGGTGCATGTGTTACATATCAAATTACCTGGAATGTGCTGACATCGAGTTTCCGGTCACAAACATGTTTGTAAACGATGAAGAAATTCAATACGAGTTCAATGACCTATTTCAAAGTCAACTATTCGTGTTATGTTACACACGTTTCCGGTTACATGTCTACACAGATCAGCAAAATTCAACACGGGTTCAGTGACCTCTTTCAATAGTACATGTGTTACATATCAAATTACCTGGAATGTGCTGACATTCAGTTTCCGGTCACAAACATGTTTATAAACGATGAAAAAATTCAATACGAGTTGACCTATTTCAAAGTCAACTATTCGTGTCATGTTACACATGTTTCCGGTTACATGTCTACACAGATCAGCAAAATTCAACACGGGTTCAGTGACCTCTTTAAACAATACATGTGTTACATATCTAATTACCTGGAATGTGCTGACTTCGAGTTTCCGGTCACAAACATGTTTATAAACGTTGAAGAAATTCAATACGGGTTCAATGACCTATTTCAAGGTCAACTATCCGTGTCATGTTACACACGTTTCCGGTTACATGTCTACACAGATCAGCAAAATTCAACACTGGTTCAGTGACCTCTTTCAAATAGTGCACGTGTTATATATCAAATTACCTGGAATGTGCTGACATCGAGTTTCCGGTCACAAACATGGTTATAAACGATGAAGAAATTCAATACGAATTCAATTACCTATTTCAAGGTCAACTATTCGTGTCATGTTACACACGTTTCCGGTTACATGTCTACACAGATCAGCAAAATTCAACACGGGTTCAGTGACCTCTTTCAAAGAGTGCATGTGTCACATATCAAATTACATGGAACGTGCTGACATCGAGTTTCCGGTCACAAAAATGTTTATAAACGATGGAGAATTTCAATACGAGTTCAATGACCTATTTCAAGGTCAACTATACGTGTCATGTTACACACGTTTCTGGTTACATGTCTACACAGATCAGCAAAATTCATCACGGGTTCAGTGACCTCTTTCAAAGAGTGCATGTGTTACATATCAAATTACCTGGAATGTGCTGACATCGAGTTTCCGGTCACAAACATGTTAATAAACGATGAAGAAATTCAATACGATTGCAATGACTATTTCAAGGTCAACTATTCGTGTCATGTTACATTCGTTTCCGGTTACATGTCTACACAAATCAGCAAAATTCAACACGAGTTCAGTGACCTCTTTCAAAGTTTGCATGTGTTACATATCAAATTTCCTGGAATGTGCTGACATCGAGTTTCGGGTCATAAACATGTTTATAAACCATGAAGAAATTCAATACGAGTTCAATGACCGATATAAAGATCAACTATTCGTGCCTGTTACACACGTTTCCGGTTACATGTCTACACAGATCAGCAAAATTCAACATGGGTTCAGTGACCTCTTTCAAATAGTGCATGTGTTACATATCAAATTACCTGGAATGTGCTGACATCGAGTTTCCAGTCACAATAATGTTTATAAACGATGAAGAAATTCAATACGAATTCAATGACCTATTTCAAGGTCAACTATTCGTGTCATGTTACATACGTTTCCGGTTACATGTCTACAAAGATCAGCAAATTTCAATACGGGTTCAGTGACCTCTTTCAAATAGTGCATGTGTTACATATCAAATTACCTGGAATGTGCTGACATCGAGTTTCCGGCCACAAACATGTTTATAAACGATGAAGAAATTCAATACAAATTCAATGACCTATTTCAAGGTCAACTATTCGTGTCAAGTTACACACGTTTCCGGTTACATGTCTACACAGATCAGCAAAATTCAACACGGGTTCAGTGACCTCTTTGAAAGGGTGCATGTGTTACATATCAAATTACCTGGAACGTGCTGACATCGAGTTTCCGGTCACAAACATGTTTATAAACGATGAAGGATTTCAATACGAGTTCAATGACCTATTTCAAGGTCTACTATTCGTGTCATGTTACACACGTTTCCGGTTACATGTATACACAGATCAGCAAAATTCAACACGGGTTTAGTGACCTCTTTCAAAGGGTGCATGTGTTACATATCAAATTACCTGGAACGTGCTGACATCGAGTTTCCGGTCACAAACATGTTCATAAACGATGAAGAATTTCAATACGAGTTCAATGACCTATTTCAAGGTCAACTATTCGTGTCATGTTACACACGTTTCCGGTTACATGTCTACACAGATCAGCAGAATTCAACACGGGTTAAGTGACCTCTTTCAAAGAGTGCATGTGTTACATATCAAATTACCTGGAATGTGCTGACATCGAGTTTCCGGTCACAAACATGTTAATAAACGATGAAGAAATTCAATACGATTGCAATGACCTATTTCAAGGTCAACTATTCGTGTCATGTTACACTAGTTTCCGGTTTCATGTCTACACAGATCGGCAAAATTCAACACGGGTTCAGTGACCTCTTTCAAATAGTGCATGTGTTCAATGACCTATTTCAAGGTCAACTATTCGTGTCATGTTACACACGTTTCCGGTTACATGTCTACACAGATCAGCAAAATTCAACACGGGTTCAGTGACCTCTTTCAAAGAGTGCATGTGTTACATATCAAATTACCTGGAACGTGCTGACATCGAGTTTCCGGTCACAAACATGTTTATAAGCGATGAAGAATTTCAATACGAGTTCAATGACCTATCTCAAGGTCAACTATTCGTGTCATGTTACACACGTTTCCGGTTACATGTCTACACAGATCAGCAAAATTCAACACAGGTTCAGTGACCTCTTTCAAAGAGTGCATGTGTTACATATCAAATTACCTAGAACGTGCTGACATCCAGTTTCCAGTCACAAACATGTTTATAAACGATGAAGAATTTCAATACGAGTTCAATGACCTATTTCAAGGTCAACTATTCGTGTCATGTTACACACGTTTCCGGTTACATGTCTACACAGATCAGCAAAATTCAACACGGGTTCAGTGACCTCTTTCAAAGAGTGCATGTGTTACATATCAAATTACCTGGAATGTGCTGACATCGAGTTTCCGGTCACAAACATGTTTGTAAACGAAGAATAAATTCAATACGAGTTCAGTGACCTATTTCAAAGTCAACCATTCGTGTTATGTTACACACGTTTCCGGTTACATGTCTACACAGATCAGCAAAATTCAACACGGGTTCAGTGACCACTTTCAATAGTACATGTGTTACATATCAAATTACCTGGAATGTGCTGACATCGAGTTTCCGGTCACAAACATGTTTATAAACGATGAAAAAATTCAATACGAGTTCAATGACCTATTTTAAAGTCATCTATTCGTGTCATGTTACACACGTTTCCGGTTACATGTCTACACAGATCAGCAAAATTCAACACGGGTTCAGTGACCTCTTTCAAATAGTGCATGTGTTATATATCAAATTACCTGGAATGTGCTGACATCGAGTTTCCGGTCACAAACATGTTTATAAACGATGAAGAAATTCAATACGAATTCAATTACCTATTTCAAGGTCAACTATTCGTGTCATATTACACACGTTTCCGGTTACATGTCTACACAGATCAGCAAAATTCAACACGGGTTCAGTGACCTCTTTCAAAGAGTGCATGTGTTACATATCAAATTTCCTGGAACGTGCTGACATCGAGTTTCCGGTCACAAAAATGTTTATAATCGATGGAGAATTTCAATACGAGTTCAATGACCTATTTCAAGGTCAACTATACGTGTCATGTTACACACGTTTCTAGTTACATGTCTACACAGATCGGCGAAATTCAACACGGGTTCAGTGACCTCTTTCAAAGAGTGCATGTGTTACATATCAAATTACCTGGAACGTGCTGACATCGAGTTTCCGGTCACAAACATGTTTATATACGATGAAGAAATTCAATACGAGTTCAATGACCTATTTCAAGGTCAACTATCCGTGTCATGTTACACACGTTTCCGGTTACATGTCTACACAGATCAGCAAAATTCAACACGGGTTCAGTGACCTCTTTCAAATAGTGCATGTGTTATATATCAAATTACCTGGAATGTGCTGACATCGAGTTTTTGGTCACAAACATGTTCATAAACGATGAAGAAATTCAATACGAATTCAATGACCTATTTCAAGGCCAACTATTCGTGTCATGTTACACACGTTTCCGGTTACATGTCTACACAGATCAGCAAAATTCAACACGGGTTCAGTGACCTCTTTCAAAGAGTGCATGTGTTACATATCAAATTACCTGGAACGTGCTGACATCGAGTTTCCGGTCACAAAAATGTTTATAAACGACGGATAATTTCAATACGAGTTCAATGACCTATTTCAAGGTCAACTATACGTGTCATGTAACACACGTTTCCGGTTACATGTCTACACAGATCAGCAAAATTCAACACGGGTTCAGTGACCTCTTTCAAATAGTGCATGTGTTATATATCAAATTACCTGGAATGTGCTGACATCGAGTTTCCGGTCACAAACATGTTTATAAACGATGAAGAAATTCAATACGAATTCAATGACCTATTTCAAGGTCAACTATTCGTGTCATGTTACACACGTTTCCGGTTACATGTCTACACAGATCAGCAAAATTCAACACGGGTTCAGTGACCTCTTTCAAATAGTGCTTGTGTTATATATCAAATTACCTGGAATGTGCTGACATCGGATTTCCGGTCACAAACATGTTTATAAACGATGAAGAAATTCAATACGAATTCAATGACCTATTTCAAGGTCAACTATTCGTGTCAAGTTACACACGTTTCCGGTTACATGTCTACACAGATCAGCAAAATTCAACACGGGTTCAGTGACCTCTTTCAATAGTACATGTGTTACGTATAAAATTACCTGGAATGTGCTGACATCGAGTGTCCGGTCACAAACATGTTTATAAACGATGAAGAAATTCAATACGAGATCAATGACCTATTTCAAAGTCAACTATTCGTGTCATGTTACACACGTTTCCGGTTACATGTCTACACAGATCAGCAAAATTCAACACGGGTTCAGTGACCTCTTTCAATAGTACATGTGTTACATATCAAATTACCTGGAATGTGCTGACATCGAGTTTCCGGTCACAAATATGTTTATAAACGATGAAAAAATTCAATACGAGTTCAATGACCTATTTCAAAGTCAACTATTCGTGTCATGTTACACACGTTTCCGGTTACATGTCTACACAGATCAGCAAAATTCAACACGGGTTCAGTGACCTCTTTCAATAGTACATGTGTTACATATCAAATTACCTGGAATGTGCTGACATCGAGTTTCCGGTCACAAACATGTTTATAAACGATGAAAAAATTCAATACGAGTTCAATGACCTATTTCAAGGTCAACTATCCGTGTCATGTTACACACGTTTCCGGTTACATGTCTACACATATCAGCAAAATTCAACACGGGTTCAGTGACCTCTTTAAATAATACAAGTGTTACATATCAAATTACTTGGAATGTGCTGACATCGAGTTTCCGGTAACAAACATGTTTATAAACGATGAAGAAATTCAATACGAGTTCAATTACCTATTTCAAGGTCAACTATCCGTGTCATGTTACACACGTTTCCGGTTACATGTCTACACATATCAGCAAAATTCAACACGGGTTCAGTGACCTCTTTCAAATAGTGCATGTGTTATATATCAAATTACCTGGAATGTGCTGACATCGAGTTTCCGGTCACAAACATGTTTATAAACGATGAAGAAATTCAATACGAATTCAATGACCTATTTCAAGGTCAACTATTCGTGTCAAGTAACACACGTTTCCGGTTACATGTCTACACAGATCAGCAAAATTCAACACGGGTTCAGTGACCTCTTTCAAATAGTGCATGTGTTATATATCAAATTACCTGGAATGTGCTGACATCGGGTTTCCGGTCACAAACATGTTTATAAACGATGAAGAAATTCAATACGAATTCAATGACCTATTTCAAGGTCAACTATTCGTGTCAAGTTACACACGTTTTCGGTTACATGTCTACACAGATCAGCAAAATTCAACACGGGTTCAGTGACCTATTTCAATAGTACATGTGTTACATATAAAATTACCTGGAATGTGCTGACATCGAGTGTCCGGTCACAAACATGTTTATAAACGATGAAGAAATTCAATACGAGATCAATGACCTATTTCAAAGTCAACTATTCGTGTCATGTTACACACGTTTCCGGTTACATGTCTACACAGATCAGCAAAATTCAACACGGGTTCAGTGACCTCTTTCAATAGTACATGTGTTACATATCAAATTACCTGGAATGTGCTGACATCGAGTTTCCGGTCACAAACATGTTTATAAACGATGAAGAAATTCAATACGAGATCAATGACCTATTTCAAAGTCAACTATTCGTGTCATGTTACACACGTTTCCGGTTACATGTCTACACAGATCAGCAAAATTCAACACGGGTTCAGTGACCTCTTTCAATAGTACATGTGTTACATATCAAATTACCTGGAATGTGCTGACATTGAGTTTCCGGTCACAAACATGTTTATAAACGATGAAAAAATTCAATACGAGTTCAATGACCTATTTCAAAGTCAACTATTCGTGTCATGTTACACACGTTTCCGGTTACATGTCTACACAGATCAGCAAAATTCAACACGGGTTCAGTGACCTCTTTAAATAATACAAGTGTTACATATCAAATTACTTGGAATGTGCGGACATCGAGTTTCCGGTAACAAACATGTTTATAAACGATGAAGAAATTCAATACGAGTTCAATGACCTATTTCAAGGTCAACTATCCGTGTCACGTTACACACGTTTCCGGTTACATGTCTACACATATCAGCAAAATTCAACACGGGTTCAGTGACCTCTTTCAAATAGTGCATGTGTTATATATCAAATTACCTGGAATGTGCTGGCATCGAGTTTCCGGTCACAAACATGTTTATAAACGATGAAGAAATTCAATACGAATTCAATGACCTATTTCAAGGCCAACTATTCGTGTCATGTTACACACGTTTCCGGTTACATGTCTACACAGATCAGCAAAATTCAACACGGGTTCAGTGACCTCTTTCAAATAGTGCATGTGTTATATATCAAATTACCTGGAATGTGCTGACATCGAGTTTCCGGTCACAAACAAGTTTATAAACGATGAAGAATTCAATACGAATTCAATGACCTATTTCAAGGTCAACTATTCGTGTCATGTTACACACGTTTCCGGTTACATGTCTACACAGATCAGCAAAATTCAACACGGGTTCAGTGACCTCTTTCAAATAGTGCATGTGTTATATATCAAATTACCTGGAATGTGCTGACATCGGGTTTCCGATCACAAACATGTTTATAAACGATGAAGAAATTCAATACGAATTCAATGACCTATTTCAAGGTCAACTATTCGTGTCAAGTTACACACGTTTCCGGTTACATGTCTACACAGATCAGCAAAATTCAACACGGGTTCAGTGACCTCTATCAATAGTACATGTGTTACATATAAAATTACCTGGAATGTGCTGACATCGAGTGTCCGGTCACAAAAATGTTTATAAACGACGGAGAATTTCAATACGAGTTCAATGACCTATATCAAGGTCAACTATCCGTGTCATGTTACACACGTTTCCGGTTACATGTCTATACAGATCGGCAAAATTCAACACGGGTTCAGTGACCTCTTTCAAATAGTGCATGTGTTACATATCAAATTACCTGGAACGTGCTGACATCGAGTTTCCGGTCACAAACATGTTTATAAACGATGAAGAAATTCAATACGAATTCAATTACCTATTTCAAGGTCAACTATTCGTGTCATGTTACACACGTTTCCGGTTAAATGTCTGCACAGATCAGCAAAATTCAACACGGGTTCAGTGACCTTTTTCAAAGAGTGCATGTGTTACATATCAAATTACCTGGAACGTGCTGACATCGAGTTTCCGGTCAGAAACATGTTTATAAACGATGAAGGATTTCAATACGAGTTCAATGACCTATTTCAAGGTCAACTATTCGTGTCATGTTACACATGTTTCCGGTTACATGTCTACACAGATCGGCAAAATTCAACACGGGTTCAGTGACCTCTTTCAAAGAGTGCATGTGTTACATATCAAATTACCTGGAACGTGCCGACATCGAGTTTCCAGTCACAAACATGTTTATAAACGATGAAGAATTTCAATACGAGTTCAATGACCTATTTCAAGGTCAACTATTCGTGTCATGTTACACACGTTTCCGGTTACATGTCTACACAGATCAGCAAAATTCAACACGGGCTCAGTGACCTCTTTCGAAGGGTGCATGTGTTACATATCAAATTACCTGGAATGTGCTGACATCGAGTTTCCGGTCACAAACATGTTTGTAAACGATGAAGAAATTCAATACGAGTTCAATGACCTATTTCAAAGTCAACTATTCGTGTTATGTTACACACGTTTCCGGTTACATGTCTACACAGATCAGCAAAATTCAACACGGGTTCAGTGACCTCTTTCAATAGTACATGTGTTACATATCAAATTACCTGGAATGTGCTGACATTGAGTTTCCGGTCACAAACATGTTTATAAACGATGAAAAAATTCCATACGAGTTGACCTATTTCAAAGTCAGCTATTCGTGTCATGTTACACATGTTTCCGGTTACATGTCTACACAGATCAGCAAAATTCAACACGGGTTCAGTGACCTCTTTAAACAATACATGTGTTACATATCAAATTACCTGGAATGTGCTGACATCGAGTTTCCGGTCACAAACATGTTTATAAACGATGAAGAAATTCAATACGGGTTCAATGACCTATTTCGAAGTCAACTATCCGTGTCATGTTACACACGTTTCCGGTTACATGTCTACACAGATCAGCAAAATTCAACACGGGTTCAGTGACCTCTTTCAAATAGTGCATGTGTTATATATCAAATTACCTGGAATGTGCTGACATCGAGTTTCCGGTCACAAAAATGTTTATAAACGATGGAGAATTTCAATACGATTTCAATTACCTATTTCAAGGTCAACTATTCGTGTCATATTACACACGTTTCCGGTTACATGTCTACACAGATCAGCAAAATTCAACACGGGTTCAGTGACCTCTTTCAAAGAGTGCATGTGTTACATATCAAATTTCCTGGAACGTGCTGACATCGAGTTTCCGGTCACAAAAATGTTTATAAACGATGGAGAATTTCAATACGATTTCAATTACCTATTTCAAAGTCAACTATTCGTGTCATATTACACACGTTTCCGGTTACATGTCTACACAGATCAGCAAAATTCAACACGGGTTCAGTGACCTCTTTCAAAGAGTGCATGTGTTACATATCAAATTTCCTGGAACGTGCTGACATCGAGTTTCCGGTCACAAAAATGTTTATAAACGATGGAGAATTTCAATACGAGTTCAATGACCTATTTCAAGGTCAACTATACGTGTCATGTTACACACGTTTCTAGTTACATGTCTACACAGATCGGCGAAATTCAACACGGGTTCAGTGACCTCTTTCAAAGAGTGCATGTGTTACATATCAAATTACCTGGAACGTGCTGACATCGAGTTTCCGGTCACAAACATGTTTATATACGATGAAGAAATTCAATACGAGTTCAATGACCTATTTCAAGGTCAACTATCCGTGTCATGTTACACACGTTTCTGGTTACATGTCTACACAGATCAGCAAAATTCAACACGGGTTCAGTGACCTCTTTCAAATAGTGCATGTGTTATATATCAAATTACCTGGAATGTGCTGACATCGAGTTTTTGGTCACAAACATGTTTATAAACGATGAAGAAATTCAATACGAATTCAATGACCTATTTCAAGGCCAACTATTCGTGTCATGTTACACACGTTTCCGGTTACATGTCTACACAGATCAGCAAAATTCAACACGGGTTCAGTGACCTCTTTCAAAGAGTGCATGTGTTACATATCAAATTACCTGGAACGTGCTGACATCGAGTTTCCGGTCACAAAAATGTTTATAAACGACGGATAATTTCAATACGAGTTCAATGACCTATTTCAAGGTCAACTATACGTGTCATGTTACACACGTTTCCGGTTACATGTCTACACAGATCAGCAAAATTCAACACGGGTTCAGTGACCTCTTTCAAATAGTGCATGTGTTATATATCAAATTACCTGGAATGTGCTGACATCGAGTTTCCGGTCACAAACATGTTTATAAACGATGAAGAAATTCAATACGAATTCAATGACCTATTTCAAGGTCAACTATTCGTGTCATGTTACACACGTTTCCGGTTACATGTCTACACAGATCAGCAAAATTCAACACGGGTTCAGTGACCTCTTTCAAATAGTGCTTGTGTTATATATCAAATTACCTGGAATGTGCTGACATCGGATTTCCGGTCACAAACATGTTTATAAACGATGAAGAAATTCAATACGAGATCAATGACCTATTTCAAAGTCAACTATTCGTGTCATGTTACACACGTTTCCGGTTACATGTCTACACAGATCAGCAAAATTCAACACGGGTTCAGTGACCTCTTTCAATAGTACATGTGTTACATATCAAATTACCTGGAATGTGCTGACATTGAGTTTCCGGTCACAAACATGTTTATAAACGATGAAAAAATTCAATACGAGTTCAATGACCTATTTCAAAGTCAACTATTCGTGTCATGTTACACACGTTTCCGGTTACATGTCTACACAGATCAGCAAAATTCAACACGGGTTCAGTGACCTCTTTAAATAATACAAGTGTTACATATCAAATTACTTGGAATGTGCGGACATCGAGTTTCCGGTAACAAACATGTTTATAAACGATGAAGAAATTCAATACGAGTTCAATGACCTATTTCAAGGTCAACTATCCGTGTCACGTTACACACGTTTCCGGTTACATGTCTACACATATCAGCAAAATTCAACACGGGTTCAGTGACCTCTTTCAAATAGTGCATGTGTTATATATCAAATTACCTGGAATGTGCTGGCATCGAGTTTCCGGTCACAAACATGTTTATAAACGATGAAGAAATTCAATACGAATTCAATGACCTATTTCAAGGCCAACTATTCGTGTCATGTTACACACGTTTCCGGTTACATGTCTACACAGATCAGCAAAATTCAACACGGGTTCAGTGACCTCTTTCAAATAGTGCATGTGTTATATATCAAATTACCTGGAATGTGCTGACATCGAGTTTCCGGTCACAAACATGTTTATAAACGATGAAGAAATTCAATACGAATTCAATGACCTATTTCAAGGTCAACTATTCGTGTCATGTTACACACGTTTCCGGTTACATGTCTACACAGATCAGCAAAATTCAACACGGGTTCAGTGACCTCTTTCAAATAGTGCATGTGTTATATATCAAATTACCTGGAATGTGCTGACATCGGGTTTCCGATCACAAACATGTTTATAAACGATGAAGAAATTCAATACGAATTCAATGACCTATTTCAAGGTCAACTATTCGTGTCAAGTTACACACGTTTCCGGTTACATGTCTACACAGATCAGCAAAATTCAACACGGGTTCAGTGACCTCTATCAATAGTACAAGTGTTACATATAAAATTACCTGGAATGTGCTGACATCGAGTGTCCGGTCACAAAAATGTTTATAAACGACGGAGAATTTCAATACGAGTTCAATGACCTATTTCAAGGTCAACTATCCGTGTCATGTTACACACGTTTCCGGTTACATGTCTACACAGATCGGCAAAATTCAACACGGGTTCAGTGACCTCTTTCAAAGAGTGCATGTGTTACATATCAAATTACCTGGAACGTGCTGACATCGAGTTTCCGGTCACAAACATGTTTATAAACGATGAAGAAATTCAATACGAATTCAATTACCTATTTCAAGGTCAACTATTCGTGTCATGTTACACACGTTTCCGGTTAAATGTCTGCACAGATCAGCAAAATTCAACACGGGTTCAGTGACCTCTTTCAAATAGTGCATGTGTTATATATCAAATTACCTGGAATGTGCTGACATCGAGTTTCCGGTCACAAACATGTTTATAAACGATGAAGAAATTCAATACGAATTCAATGACCTATTTCAAGGTCAACTATTCGTGTCATGTTACACACGTTTCCGGTTACATGTCTACACAGATCAGCAAAATTCAACACGGGTTCAGTGACCTCTTTCAAATAGTGCTTGTGTTATATATCAAATTACCTGGAATGTGCTGACATCGGATTTCCGGTCACAAACATGTTTATAAACGATGAAGAAATTCAATACGAATTCAATGACCTATTTCAAGGTCAACTATTCGTGTCAAGTTACACACGTTTCCGGTTACATGTCTACACAGATCAGCAAAATTCAACACGGGTTCAGTGACCTCTTTCAATAGTACATGTGTTACGTATAAAATTACCTGGAATGTGCTGACATCGAGTGTCCGGTCACAAACATGTTTATAAACGATGAAGAAATTCAATACGAGATCAATGACCTATTTCAAAGTCAACTATTCGTGTCATGTTACACACGTTTCCGGTTACATGTCTACACAGATCAGCAAAATTCAACACGGGTTCAGTGACCTCTTTCAATAGTACATGTGTTACATATCAAATTACCTGGAATGTGCTGACATCGAGTTTCCGGTCACAAATATGTTTATAAACGATGAAAAAATTCAATACGAGTTCAATGACCTATTTCAAAGTCAACTATTCGTGTCATGTTACACACGTTTCCGGTTACATGTCTACACAGATCAGCAAAATTCAACACGGGTTCAGTGACCTCTTTCAATAGTACATGTGTTACATATCAAATTACCTGGAATGTGCTGACATCGAGTTTCCGGTCACAAACATGTTTATAAATGATGAAAAAATTCAATACGAGTTCAATGACCTATTTCAAGGTCAACTATCCGTGTCATGTTACACACGTTTCCGGTTACATGTCTACACATATCAGCAAAATTCAACACGGGTTCAGTGACCTCTTTAAATAATACAAGTGTTACATATCAAATTACTTGGAATGTGCTGACATCGAGTTTCCGGTAACAAACATGTTTATAAACGATGAAGAAATTCAATACGAGTTCAATGACCTATTTCAAGGTCAACTATCCGTGTCATGTTACACACGTTTCCGGTTACATGTCTACACATATCAGCAAAATTCAACACGGGTTCAGTGACCTCTTTCAAATAGTGCATGTGTTATATATAAAATTACCTGGAATGTGCTGACATCGAGTTTCCGGTCACAAACATGTTTATAAACGATGAAGAAATTCAATACGAATTCAATGACCTATTTCAAGGTCAACTATTCGTGTCATGTTACACACGTTTCCGGTTACATGTCTACACAGATCAGCAAAATTCAACACGGGTTCAGTGACCTCTTTCAAATAGTGCATGTGTTATATATCAAATTACCTGGAATGTGCTGACATCGGGTTTCCGGTCACAAACATGTTTATAAACGATGAAGAAATTCAATACGAATTCAATGACCTATTTCAAGGTCAACTATTCGTGTCAAGTTACACACGTTTTCGGTTACATGTCTACACAGATCAGCAAAATTCAACACGGGTTCAGTGACCTATTTCAATAGTACATGTGTTACATATGAAATTACCTGGAATGTGCTGACATCGAGTGTCCTGTCACAAACATGTTTATAAACGATGAAGAAATTCAATACGAGATCAATGACCTATTTCAAAGTCAACTATTCGTGTCATGTTACACACGTTTCCGGTTACATGTCTACACAGATCAGCAAAATTCAACACGGGTTCAGTGACCTCTTTCAATAGTACATGTGTTACATATCAAATTACCTGGAATGTGCTGACATCGAGTTTCCGGTCACAAACATGTTTATAAACGATGAAGAAATTCAATACGAGATCAATGACCTATTTCAAAGTCAACTATTCGTGTCATGTTACACACGTTTCCGGTTACATGTCTACACAGATCAGCAAAATTCAACACGGGTTCAGTGACCTCTTTCAATAGTACATGTGTTACATATCAAATTACCTGGAATGTGCTGACATCGAGTTTCCGGTCACAAACATGTTTATAAACGATGAAGAAATTCAATACGAGATCAATGACCTATTTCAAAGTCAACTATTCGTGTCATGTTACACACGTTTCCGGTTACATGTCTACACAGATCAGCAAAATTCAACACGGGTTCAGTGACCTCTTTCAATAGTACATGTGTTACATATCAAATTACCTGGAATGTGCTGACATCGAGTTTCCGGTCACAAACATGTTTATAAACGATGAAAAAATTCAATACGAGTTCAATGACCTATTTCAAGGTCAACTATCCGTGTCATGTTACACACGTTTCCGGTTACATGTCTACACATATCAGCAAAATTCAACACGGGTTCAGTGACCTCTTCAAATAATACAAGTGTTACATATCAAATTACTTGGAATGTGCGGACATCGAGTTTCCGGTAACAAACATGTTTATAAACGATGAAGAAATTCAATACGAGTTCAATGACCTATTTCAAGGTCAACTATCCGTGTCACGTTACACACGTTTCCGGTTACATGTCTACACATATCAGCAAAATTCAACACGGGTTCAGTGACCTCTTTCAAATAGTGCATGTGTTATATATCAAATTACCTGGAATGTGCTGGCATCGAGTTTCCGGTCACAAACATGTTTATAAACGATGAAGAAATTCAATACGAATTCAATGACCTATTTCAAGGCCAACTATTCGTGTCATGTTACACACGTTTCCGGTTACATGTCTACACAGATCAGCAAAATTCAACACGGGTTCAGTGACCTCTTTCAAATAGTGCATGTGTTATATATCAAATTACCTGGAATGTGCTGACATCGAGTTTCCGGTCACAAACATGTTTATAAACGATGAAGAAATTCAATACGAATTCAATGACCTATTTCAGGGTCAACTATTCGTGTCATGTTACACACGTTTCCGGTTACATGTCTACACAGATCAGCAAAATTCAACACGGGTTCAGTGACCTCTTTCAAATAGTGCATGTGTTATATATCAAATTACCTGGAATGTGCTGACATCGGGTTTCCGATCACAAACATGTTTATAAACGATGAAGAAATTCAATACGAATTCAATGACCTATTTCAAGGTCAACTATTCGTGTCAAGTTACACACGTTTCCGGTTACATGTCTACACAGATCAGCAAAATTCAACACGGGTTCAGTGACCTCTATCAATAGTACATGTGTTACATATAAAATTACCTGGAATGTGCTGACATCGAGTGTCCGGTCACAAAAATGTTTATAAACGACGGAGAATTTCAATACGAGTTCAATGACCTATTTCAAGGTCAACTATCCGTGTCATGTTACACACGTTTCCGGTTACATGTCTACACAGATCGGCAAAATTCAACACGGGTTCAGTGACCTCTTTCAAAGAGTGCATGTGTTACATATCAAATTTCCTGGAACGTGCTGACATCGAGTTTCCGGTCACAAAAATGTTTATAAACGATGGAGAATTTCAATACGAGTTCAATGACCTATTTCAAGGTCAACTATACGTGTCATGTTACACACGTTTCTAGTTACATGTCTACACAGATCGGCGAAATTCAACACGGGTTCAGTGACCTCTTTCAAAGAGTGCATGTGTTACATATCAAATTACCTGGAACGTGCTGACATCGAGTTTCCGGTCACAAACATGTTTATATACGATGAAGAAATTCAATACGAGTTCAATGACCTATTTCAAGGTCAACTATCCGTGTCATGTTACACACGTTTCCGGTTACATGTCTACACAGATCAGCAAAATTCAACACGGGTTCAGTAACCTCTTTCAAATAGTGCATGTGTTATATATCAAATTACCTGGAATGTGCTGACATCGAGTTTTTGGTCACAAACATGTTTATAAACGATGAAGAAATTCAATACGAATTCAATGACCTATTTCAAGGCCAACTATTCGTGTCATGTTACACACGTTTCCGGTTACATGTCTACACAGATCAGCAAAATTCAACACGGGTTCAGTGACCTCTTTCAAAGAGTGCATGTGTTACATATCAAATTACCTGGAACGTGCTGACATCGAGTTTCCGGTCACAAAAATGTTTATAAACGACGGATAATTTCAATACGAGTTCAATGACCTATTTCAAGGTCAACTATACGTGTCATGTTACACACGTTTCCGGTTACATGTCTACACAGATCAGCAAAATTCAACACGGGTTCAGTGACCTCTTTCAAATAGTGCATGTGTTATATATCAAATTACCTGGAATGTGCTGACATCGAGTTTCCGGTCACAAACATGTTTATAAACGATGAAGAAATTCAATACGAATTCAATGACCTATTTCAAGGTCAACTATTCGTGTCATGTTACACACGTTTCCGGTTACATGTCTACACAGATCAGCAAAATTCAACACGGGTTCAGTGACCTCTTTCAAATAGTGCTTGTGTTATATATCAAATTACCTGGAATGTGCTGACATCGGATTTCCGGTCACAAACATGTTTATAAACGATGAAGAAATTCAATACGAGATCAATGACCTATTTCAAAGTCAACTATTCGTGTCATGTTACACACGTTTCCGGTTACATGTCTACACAGATCAGCAAAATTCAACACGGGTTCAGTGACCTCTTTCAATAGTACATGTGTTACATATCAAATTACCTGGAATGTGCTGACATTGAGTTTCCGGTCACAAACATGTTTATAAACGATGAAAAAATTCAATACGAGTTCAATGACCTATTTCAAAGTCAACTATTCGTGTCATGTTACACACGTTTCCGGTTACATGTCTACACAGATCAGCAAAATTCAACACGGGTTCAGTGACCTCTTTAAATAATACAAGTGTTACATATCAAATTACTTGGAATGTGCGGACATCGAGTTTCCGGTAACAAACATGTTTATAAACGATGAAGAAATTCAATACGAGTTCAATGACCTATTTCAAGGTCAACTATCCGTGTCACGTTACACACGTTTCCGGTTACATGTCTACACATATCAGCAAAATTCAACACGGGTTCAGTGACCTCTTTCAAATAGTGCATGTGTTATATATCAAATTACCTGGAATGTGCTGGCATCGAGTTTCCGGTCACAAACATGTTTATAAACGATGAAGAAATTCAATACGAATTCAATGACCTATTTCAAGGCCAACTATTCGTGTCATGTTACACACGTTTCCGGTTACATGTCTACACAGATCAGCAAAATTCAACACGGGTTCAGTGACCTCTTTCAAATAGTGCATGTGTTATATATCAAATTACCTGGAATGTGCTGACATCGAGTTTCCGGTCACAAACATGTTTATAAACGATGAAGAAATTCAATACGAATTCAATGACCTATTTCAAGGTCAACTATTCGTGTCATGTTACACACGTTTCCGGTTACATGTCTACACAGATCAGCAAAATTCAACACGGGTTCAGTGACCTCTTTCAAATAGTGCATGTGTTATATATCAAATTACCTGGAATGTGCTGACATCGGGTTTCCGATCACAAACATGTTTATAAACGATGAAGAAATTCAATACGAATTCAATGACCTATTTCAAGGTCAACTATTCGTGTCAAGTTACACACGTTTCCGGTTACATGTCTACACAGATCAGCAAAATTCAACACGGGTTCAGTGACCTCTATCAATAGTACATGTGTTACATATAAAATTACCTGGAATGTGCTGACATCGAGTGTCCGGTCACAAAAATGTTTATAAACGACGGAGAATTTCAATACGAGTTCAATGACCTATTTCAAGGTCAACTATCCGTGTCATGATACACACGTTTCCGGTTACATGTCTACACAGATCGGCAAAATTCAACACGGGTTCAGTGACCTCTTTCAAAGAGTGCATGTGTTACATATCAAATTACCTGGAACGTGCTGACATCGAGTTTCCGGTCACAAACATGTTTATAAACGATGAAGAAATTCAATACGAATTCAATTACCTATTTCAAGGTCAACTATTCGTGTCATGTTACACACGTTTCCGGTTAAATGTCTGCACAGATCAGCAAAATTCAACACGGGTTCAGTGACCTCTTTCAAATAGTGCATGTGTTATATATCAAATTACCTGGAATGTGCTGACATCGAGTTTCCGGTCACAAACATGTTTATAAACGATGAAGAAATTCAATACGAATTCAATGACCTATTTCAAGGTCAACTATTCGTGTCATGTTACACACGTTTCCGGTTACATGTCTACACAGATCAGCAAAATTCAACACGGGTTCAGTGACCTCTTTCAAATAGTGCTTGTGTTATATATCAAATTACCTGGAATGTGCTGACATCGGATTTCCGGTCACAAACATGTTTATAAACGATGAAGAAATTCAATACGAATTCAATGACCTATTTCAAGGTCAACTATTCGTGTCAAGTTACACACGTTTCCGGTTACATGTCTACACAGATCAGCAAAATTCAACACGGGTTCAGTGACCTCTTTCAATAGTACATGTGTTACGTATAAAATTACCTGGAATGTGCTGACATCGAGTGTCCGGTCACAAACATGTTTATAAACGATGAAGAAATTCAATACGAGATCAATGACCTATTTCAAAGTCAACTATTCGTGTCATGTTACACACGTTTCCGGTTACATGTCTACACAGATCAGCAAAATTCAACACGGGTTCAGTGACCTCTTTCAATAGTACATGTGTTACATATCAAATTACCTGGAATGTGCTGACATCGAGTTTCCGGTCACAAATATGTTTATAAACGATGAAAAAATTCAATACGAGTTCAATGACCTATTTCAAAGTCAACTATTCGTGTCATGTTACACACGTTTCCGGTTACATGTCTACACAGATCAGCAAAATTCAACACGGGTTCAGTGACCTCTTTCAATAGTACATGTGTTACATATCAAATTACCTGGAATGTGCTGACATCGAGTTTCCGGTCACAAATATGTTTATAAACGATGAAAAAATTCAATACGAGTTCAATGACCTATTTCAAAGTCAACTATTCGTGTCATGTTACACACGTTTCCGGTTACATGTCTACACAGATCAGCAATATTCAACACGGGTTCAGTGACCTCTTTCAATAGTACAAGTGTTACATATCAAATTACCTGGAATGTGCTGACATCGAGTTTCCGGTCACAAACATGTTTATAAACGATGAAAAAATTCAATACGAGTTCAATGACCTATTTCAAGGTCAACTATCCGTGTCATGTTACACACGTTTCCGGTTACATGTCTACACATATCAGCAAAATTCAACACGGGTTCAGTGACCTCTTTAAATAATACAAGTGTTACATATCAAATTACTTGGAATGTGCTGACATCGAGTTTCCGGTAACAAACATGTTTATAAACGATGAAGAAATTCAATACGAGTTCAATGACCTATTTCAAGGTCAACTATCCGTGTCATGTTACACACGTTTCCGGTTACATGTCTACACATATCAGCAAAATTCAACACGGGTTCAGTGACCTCTTTCAAATAGTGCATGTGTTATATATAAAATTACCTGGAATGTGCTGACATCGAGTTTCCGGTCACAAACATGTTTATAAACGATGAAGAAATTCAATACGAATTCAATGACCTATTTCAAGGTCAACTATTCGTGTCATGTTACACACGTTTCCGGTTACATGTCTACACAGATCAGCAAAATTCAACACGGGTTCAGTGACCTCTTTCAAATAGTGCATGTGTTATATATCAAATTACCTGGAATGTGCTGACATCGGGTTTCCGGTCACAAACATGTTTATAAACGATGAAGAAATTCAATACGAATTCAATGACCTATTTCAAGGTCAACTATTCGTGTCAAGTTACACACGTTTTCGGTTACATGTCTACACAGATCAGCAAAATTCAACACGGGTTCAGTGACCTATTTCAATAGTACATGTGTTACATATAAAATTACCTGGAATGTGCTGACATCGAGTGTCCGGTCACAAACATGTTTATAAACGATGAAGAAATTCAATACGAGATCAATGACCTATTTCAAAGTCAACTATTCG
Organism: Chrysolina americana; assembly: GCA_958502065.1. Taxonomy (NCBI): domain Eukaryota; kingdom Metazoa; phylum Arthropoda; class Insecta; order Coleoptera; family Chrysomelidae; genus Chrysolina; species Chrysolina americana. Next base: position 40,474,314 of record OY293412.1, read on the forward strand.
TGTCATGTTACACACGTTTCCGGTTACATGTCTACACAGATCAGCAAAATTCAACACGGGTTCAGTGACCTCTTTCAATAGTACATGTGTTACATATCAAATTACCTGGAATGTGCTGACATCGAGTTTCCGGTCACAAACATGTTTATAAACGATGAAGAAATTCAATACGAGATCAATGACCTATTTCAAAGTCAACTATTCGTGTCATGTTACACACGTTTCCGGTTACATGTCTACACAGATCAGCAAAATTCAACACGGGTTCAGTGACCTCTTTCAATAGTACATGTGTTACATATCAAATTACCTGGAATGAGCTGACATTGAGTTTCCGGTCACAAACATGTTTATAAACGATGAAAAAATTCAATACGAGTTCAATGACCTATTTCAAAGTCAACTATTCGTGTCATGTTACACACGTTTCCGGTTACATGTCTACACAGATCAGCAAAATTCAACACGGGTTCAGTGACCTCTTTAAATAATACAAGTGTTACATATCAAATTACTTGGAATGTGCGGACATCGAGTTTCCGGTAACAAACATGTTTATAAACGATGAAGAAATTCAATACGAGTTCAATGACCTATTTCAAGGTCAACTATCCGTGTCACGTTACACACGTTTCCGGTTACATGTCTACACATATCAGCAAAATTCAACACGGGTTCAGTGACCTCTTTCAAATAGTGCATGTGTTATATATCAAATTACCTGGAATGTGCTGGCATCGAGTTTCCGGTCACAAACATGTTTATAAACGATGAAGAAATTCAATACGAATTCAATGACCTATTTCAAGGCCAACTATTCGTGTCATGTTACACACGTTTCCGGTTACATGTCTACACAGATCAGCAAAATTCAACACGGGTTCAGTGACCTCTTTCAAATAGTGCATGTGTTATATATCAAATTACCTGGAATGTGCTGACATCGAGTTTCCGGTCACAAACATGTTTATAAACGATGAAGAAATTCAATACGAATTCAATGACCTATTTCAGGGTCAACTATTCGTGTCATGTTACACACGTTTCCGGTTACATGTCTACGCAGATCAGCAAAATTCAACACGGGTTCAGTGACCTCTTTCAAATAGTGCATGTGTTATATATCAAATTACCTGGAATGTGCTGACATCGGGTTTCCGATCACAAACATGTTTATAAACGATGAAGAAATTCAATACGAATTCAATGACCTATTTCAAGGTCAACTATTCGTGTCAAGTTACACACGTTTCCGGTTACATGTCTACACAGATCAGCAAAATTCAACACGGGTTCAGTGACCTCTATCAATAGTACATGTGTTACATATAAAATTACCTGGAATGTGCTGACATCGAGTGTCCGGTCACAAAAATGTTTATAAACGACGGAGAATTTCAATACGAGTTCAATGACCTATTTCAAGGTCAACTATCCGTGTCATGTTACACACGTTTCCGGTTACATGTCTACACAGATCGGCAAAATTCAACACGGGTTCAGTGACCTCTTTCAAAGAGTGCATGTGTTACATATCAAATTACCTGGAACGTGCTGACATCGAGTTTCCGGTCACAAACATGTTTATAAACGATGAAGAAATTCAATACGAATTCAATTACCTATTTCAAGGTCAACTATTCGTGTCATGTTACACACGTTTCCGGTTGAATGTCTGCACAGATCAGCAAAATTCAACACGGGTTCAGTGACCTTTTTCAAAGAGTGCATGTGTTACATATCAAATTACCTGGAACGTGCTGACATCGAGTTTCCGGTCACAAAAATGTTTATAAACGATGGAGAATTTCAATACGATTTCAATGACCTATTTCAAGGTCAACTATACGTGTCATGTTACACACGTTTCCGGTTACATGTCTACACAGATCGGCAAAATACAACACGGGTTCAGTGACCTCTTTCAAAGAGTGCATGTGTTACATATCAAATTACCTGGAACGTGCTGACATCGAGTTTCCGGTCAGAAACATGTTTATAAACGATGAAGGATTTCAATACGAGTTCAATGACCTATTTCAAGGTCAACTATTCGTGTCATGTTACACACGTTTCCGGTTACATGTCTACACAGATCGGCAAAATTCAACACGGGTTCAGTGACCTCTTTCAAAGAGTGCATGTGTTACATATCAAATTACCTGGAACGTGCCGACATCGAGTTTCCGGTCACAAACATGTTTATAAACGATGAAGAATTTCAATACGAGTTCAATGACCTATTTCAAGGTCAACTATTCGTGTCATGTTACACACGTTTCCGGTTACATGTCTACACAGATCAGCAAAATTCAACACGGGTTCAGTGACCTCTTTCAAAGAGTGCATGTGTTACATATCAAATTACCGGGAACGTGCTGACATCGAGTTTCCGGTCACAAACATGTTTATAAACGATGGAGAATTTCAATACGAGTTCAATGACCTATTTCAAGGTCAACTATTCGTGTCATGTTACACACGTTTCCGGTTACATGTCTACACAGATCAGCAAAATTCAACACGGGCTCAGTGACCTCTTTCGAAGGGTGCATGTGTTACATATCAAATTACCTGGAATGTGCTGACATCGAGTTTCCGGTCACAAACATGTTTGTAAACGATGAAGAAATTCAATACGAGTTCAATGACCTATTTCAAAGTCAACTATTCGTGTTATGTTACACACGTTTCCGGTTACATGTCTACACAGATCAGCAAAATTCAACACGGGTTCAGTGACCTCTTTCAATAGTACATGTGTTACATATCAAATTACCTGGAATGTGCTGACATTGAGTTTCCGGTCACAAACATGTTTATAAACGATGAAAAAATTCCATACGAGTTGACCTATTTCAAAGTCAACTATTCGTGTCATGTTACACATGTTTCCGGTTACATGTCTACACAGATCAGCAAAATTCAACACGGGTTCAGTGACCTCTTTAAACAATACATGTGTTACATATCAAATTACCTGGAATGTGCTGACATCGAGTTTCCGGTCACAAACATGTTTATAAACGATGAAGAAATTCAATACGGGTTCAATGACCTATTTCGAAGTCAACTATCCGTGTCATGTTACACACGTTTCCGGTTACACGTCTACACAGATCAGCAAAATTCAACACGGGTTCAGTGACCTCTTTCAAATAGTGCATGTGTTATATATCAAATTACCTGGAATGTGCTGACATCGAGTTTCCGGTCACAAACATGGTTATAAACGATGAAGAAATTCAATACGAATTCAATTACCTATTTCAAGGTTAACTATTCGTGTCATGTTACACACGTTTCCGGTTACATGTCTACACAGATCAGCAAAATTCAACACGGGTTCAGTGACCTCTTTCAAAGAGTGCATGTGTTACATATCAAGTTACATGGAACGTGCTGACATCGAGTTTCCGGTCACAAAAATGTTTATAAACGATGGAGAATTTCAATACGTGTTCAATGACCTATTTCAAGGTCAACTATACGTGTCATGTTACACACGTTTCTGGTTACATGTCTACACAGATCGGCAAAATTCATCACGGGTTCAGTGACCTCTTTCAAAGAGTGCATGTGTTACATATCAAATTACCTGGAACGTGCTGACATCGAGTTTCCGGTCACAAACATGTTTATAAACGATGAAGGATTTCAGTACGAGTTCAATGACCTATTTCAAGGTCAACTATTCGTGTCATGTTACACACGTTTCCGGTTACATGTCTACACAGATCAGCAAAATTCAACACGGGTTCAGTGACCTCTTTCAAAGAGTGCATGTGTTACATATCAAATTACCTGGAATGTGCTGACATCGAGTTTCCGGTCACAAACATGTTAATAAACGATTAAGAAATTCAATACGATTGCAATGACCTATTTCAAGGTCAACTATTCGTGTCATGTTACATTCGTTTCCGGTTACATGTCTACACAAATCAGCAAAATTCAACACGAGTTCAGTGACCTCTTTCAAAGTTTGCATGTGTTACATATCAAATTTCCTGGAATGTGCTGACATCGAGTTTCGGGTCATAAACATGTTTATAAACCATGAAGAAATTCAATACGAGTTCAATGACCGATATAAAGATCAACTATTCGTGCCTGTTACACACGTTTCCGGTTACATGTCTACACAGATCAGCAAAATTCAACATGGGTTCAGTGACCTCTTTCAAATAGTGCATGTGTTACATATCAAATTACCTGGAATGTGCTGACATCGAGTTTCCAGTCACAATCATGTTTATAAACGATGAAGAAATTCAATACGAGATCAATGACCTATTTCAAAGTCAACTATTCGTGTCATGTTACACACGTTTCCGGTTACATGTCTACACAGATCAGCAAAATTCAACACGGGTTCAGTGACCTCTTTCAAATAGTGCATGTGTTATATATCAAATTACCTGGAATGTGCTGACATCGAGTTTCCGGTCACAAACATGTTTATAAACGATGAAGAAATTCAATACGAATTCAATGACCTATTTCAAGGCCAACTATTCGTGTCATGTTACACACGTTTCCGGTTACATGTCTACACAGATCAGCAAAATTCAACACGGGTTCAGTGACCTCTTTCAAATAGTGCATGTGTTATATATCAAATTACCTGGAATGTGCTGACATCGAGTTTCCGGTCACAAACATGTTTATAAACGATGAAGAAATTCAATACAAATTCAATGACCTATTTCAAGGTCAACTATTCGTGTCATGTTACACACGTTTCCGGTTACATGTCTACACAGATCAGCAAAATTCAACACGGGTTCAGTGACCTCTTTCAAATAGTGCATGTGTTATATATCAAATTACCTGGAATGTGCTGACATCGGGTTTCCGGTCACAAACATGTTTATAAACGATGAAGAAATTCAATACGAATTCAATGACCTATTTCAAGGTCAACTATTCGTGTCAAGTTACACACGTTTCCGGTTACATGTCTACACAGATCAGCAAAATTCAACACGGGTTCAGTGACCCCTATCAATAGTACATGTGTTACATATAAAATTACCTGGAATGTGCTGACATCGAGTGTCCGGTCACAAAAATGTTTATAAACGACGGAGAATTTCAATACGAGTTCAATGACCTATTTCAAGGTCAACTATCCGTGTCATGTTACACACGTTTCCGGTTACATGTCTACACAGATCAGCAAAATTCAACACGGGTTCAGTGACCTCTTTCAAAGAGTGCATGTGTTACATATCAAATTACCGGGAACGTGCTGACATCGAGTTTCCGGTCACAAACATGTTTATAAACGATGGAGAATTTCAATACGAGTTCAATGACCTATTTCAAGGTCAACTATTCGTGTCATGTTACACACGTTTCCGGTTACATGTCTACACAGATCAGCAAAGTTCAACACGGGTTCAGTGACCTCTTTCGAAGGGTGCATGTGTTACATATCAAATTACCTGGAATGTGCTGACATCGAGTTTCCGGTCACATAAATGTTTATAAACGACGGAGAATTTCAATACGAGTTCAATGACCTATTTCAAGGTCAACTATCCGTGTCATGTTACACACGTTTCCGGTTACATGTCTACACAGATCAGCAAAATTCAACACGGGTTCAGTGACCTCTTTCAAAGAGTGCATGTGTTACATATCAAATTACCTGGAATGTGCTGACATCGAGTTTCCGGTCACAAACATGTTTGTAAACGATGAAGAAATTCAATACGAGTTCAATGACCTATTTCAAAGTCAACTATTCGTGTCATGTTACACACGTTTCCGGTTACATGTCTACACAGATTAGCAAAATTCAACACGGGTTCAGTGACCTCTTTCAATAGTACATGTGTTACATATCAAATTACCTGGAATGTGCTGGCATCGAGTTTCCGGTCACAAACATGTTTATAAACGATGAAGAAATTCAATACGAATTCAATGACCTATTTCAAGGCCAACTATTCGTGTCATGTTACACACGTTTCCGGTTACATGTCTACACAGATCAGCAAAATTCAACACGGGTTCAGTGACCTCTTTCAAATAGTGCATGTGTTATATATCAAATTACCTGGAATGTGCTGACATCGAGTTTCCATTCACAAACATGTTTATAAACGATGAAGAAATTCAATACGAATTCATTTACCTATTTCAAGGTCAACTATTCGTGTCATGTTACACACGTTTCCGGTTAAATGTCTGCACAGATCAGCAAAATTCAACACGGGTTCAGTGACCTTTTTCAAAGAGTGCATGTGTTACATATCAAATTACCTGGAACGTGCTGACATCGAGTTTCCGGTCACAAAAATGTTTATAAACGATGGAGAATTTCAATACGATTTCAATGACCTATTTCAAGGTCAACTATATGTGTCATGTTACACACGTTTCCGGTTACATGTCTACACAGATCGGCAAAATTCAACACGGGTTCAGTGACCTCTTTCAAAGAGTGCATGTGTTACATATCAAATTACCTGGAACGTGCTGACATCGAGTTTCCGGTCAGAAACATGTTTATAAACGATGAAGGATTTCAATACGAGTTCAATGACCTATTTCAAGGTCAACTATTCGTGTCATGTTACACACGTTTCCGGTTACATGTCTACACAGATCGGCAAAATTCAACACGGGTTCAGTGACCTCTTTCAAAGAGTGCATGTGTTACATATCAAATTACCTGGAACGTGCCGACATCGAGTTTCCGGTCACAAACATGTTTATAAACGATGAAGAATTTCAATACGAGTTCAATGACCTATTTCAAGGTCAACTATTCGTGTCATGTTACACCCGTTTCCGGTTACATGTCTACACAGATCAGCAAAATTCAACACGGGTTCAGTGACCTCTTTCAAAGAGTGCATGTGTTACATATCAAATTACCGGGAACGTGCTGACATCGAGTTTCCGGTCACAAACATGTTTATAAACGATGGAGAATTTCAATACGAGTTCAATGACCTATTTCAAGGTCAACTATTCGTGTCATGTTACACACGTTTCCGGTTACATGTCTACACAGATCAGCAAAATTCAACACGGGTTCAGTGACCTCTTTCGAAGGGTGCATGTGTTACATATCAAATTACCTGGAATGTGCTGACATCGAGTTTCCGGTCACAAACATGTTTGTAAACGATGAAGAAATTCAATACGAGTTCAATGACCTATTTCAAAGTCAACTATTCGTGTTATGTAACACACGTTTCCGGTTACATGTCTACACAGATCAGCAAAATTCAACACGGGTTCAGTGACCTCTTTCAATAGTACATGTGTTACATATCAAATTACCTGGAATGTGCTGACATTGAGTTTCCGGTCACAAACATGTTTATAAACGATGAAAAAATTCCATACGAGTTGACCTATTTCAAAGTCAACTATTCGTGTCATGTTACACATGTTTCCGGTTACATGTCTACACAGATCAGCAAAATTCAACACGGGTTCAGTGACCTCTTTAAACAATACATGTGTTACATATCAAATTACCTGGAATGTGCTGACATCGAGTTTCCGGTCACAAACATGTTTATAAACGATGAAGAAATTCAATACGGGTTCAATGACCTATTTCAAGGTCAACTATCCGTGTCATGTTACACACGTTTCCGGTTACATGTCTACACAGATCAGCAAAATTCAACACGGGTTCAGTGACCTCTTTCAAATAGTGCATGTGTTATATATCAAATTACCTGGAATGTGCTGACATCGAGTTTCCGGTCACAAACATGGTTATAAACGATGAAGAAATTCAATACGAATTCAATTACCTATTTCAAGGTTAACTATTCGTGTCATGTTACACACGTTTCCGGTTACATGTCTACACAGATCAGCAAAATTCAACACGGGTTCAGTGACCTCTTTCAAAGAGTGCATGTGTTACATATCAAATTACATGGAACGTGCTGACATCGAGTTTCCGGTCACAAAAATGTTCATAAACGATGGAGAATTTCAATACGAGTTCAATGACCTATTTCAAGGTCAACTATACGTGTCATGTTACACACGTTTCTGGTTACATGTCTACACAGATCGGCAAAATTCATCACGGGTTCAGTGACCTCTTTCAAAGAGTGCATGTGTTACATATCAAATTACCTGGAACGTGCTGACATCGAGTTTCCGGTCACAAACATGTTTATAAACGATGAAGGATTTCAATACGAGTTCAATGACCTATTTCAAGGTCAACTATTCGTGTCATGTTACACACGTTTCCTGTTACATGTCTACACAGATCAGCAAAATTCAACACGGGTTCAGTGACCTCTTTCAAAGAGTGCATGTGTTACATATCAAATTACCTGGAATGTGCTGACATCGAGTTTCCGGTCACAAACATGTTAATAAACGATGAAGAAATTCAATACGATTGCAATGACCTATTTCAAGGTCAACTATTCGTGTCATGTTACATTCGTTTCCGGTTACATGTCTACACAAATCAGCAAAATTCAACACGAGTTCAGTGACCTCTTTCAAAGTTTGCATGTGTTACATATCAAATTTCCTGGAATGTGCTGACATCGAGTTTCGGGTCATAAACATGTTTATAAACCATGAAGAAATTCAATACGGGTTCAATGACCGATATAAAGATCAACTATTCGTGCCTGTTACACACGTTTCCGGTTACATGTCTACACAGATCAGCAAAATTCAACATGGGTTCAGTGACCTCTTTCAAATAGTGCATGTGTTACATATCAAATTACCTGGAATGTGCTGACATCGAGTTTCCAGTCACAATCATGTTTATAAACGATGAAGAAATTCAATACGAATTCAATGACCTATTTCAAGGTCAACTATTCGTGTCATGTTACATACGTTTCCGGTTACATGTCTACAAAGATCAGCAAAATTCAATACGGGTTCAGTGACCTCTTTCAAATAGTGCATGTGTTACATATCAAATTACCTGGAATGTGCTGACATCGAGTTTCCGGCCACAAACATGTTTATAAACGATGAAGAAATTCAATACGAATTCAATGACCTATTTCAAGGTCAACTATTCGTGTCAAGTTACACACGTTTCCGGTTACATGTCTACACAGATCAGCAAAATTCAACACGGGTTCAGTGACCTCTTTCAATAGTACAAGTGTTACATATCAAATTGCCCGGAATGTGCTGACATCGAGTTTCCGGTCACAAACATGTTTATAAACGATGAAGGATTTCAATACGAGTTCAATGACCTATTTCAAGGTCTACTATTCGTGTCATGTTACACACGTTTCCGGTTACATGTCTACACAGATCAGCAAAATTCAACACGGGTTCAGTGACCTCTTTCAAAGGGTGCATGTGTTACATATCAAATTACCTGGAACGTGCTGACATCGAGTTTCCGGTCACAAACATGTTTATAAACGATGAAGAAATTCAATACGATTGCAATGACCTATTTCAAGGTCAACTATTCGTGTCATGTTACACACGTTTCCGGTTACATGTCTACACAGATCAGCAAAATTCAACACGGGTTCAGTGACCTCTTTCAATTGTACAAGTGTTACATATCAAATTGCCCGGAATGTGCTGACATCGAGTTTCCGGTCACAAACATGTTTATAAACGATGAAGGATTTCAATACGAGTTCAATGACCTATTTCAAGGTCTACTATTCGTGTCATGTTACACACGTTTCCGGTTTCATGTCTACACAGATCAGCAAAATTCAACACGGGTTCAGTGACCTCTTTCAAATAGTGCATGTGTTCAATGACCTATTTCAAGGTCAACTATTCATGTCATGTTACACACGTTTCCGGTTACATGTCTACACAGATCAGCAAAATTCAACACGGGTTCAGTGACCTCTTTCAATAGTACAAGTGTTACATATCAAATTGCCCGGAATGTGCTGACATCGAGTTTCCGGTCACAAACATGTTTATAAACGATGAAGGATTTCAATACGAGTTCAATGACCTATTTCAAGGTCTACTATTCGTGTCATGTTACACACGTTTCCGGTTTCATGTCTACACAGATCAGCAAAATTCAACACGGGTTCAGTGACCTCTTTCAAATAGTGCATGTGTTCAATGACCTATTTCAAGGTCAACTATTCATGTCATGTTACACACGTTTCCGGTTACATGTCTACACAGATCAGCAAAATTCAACACGGGTTCAGTGACCTCTTTCAATAGTACAAGTGTTACATATCAAATTGCCCGGAATGTGCTGACATCGAGTTTCCGGTCACAAACATGTTTATAAACGATGAAGGATTTCAATACGAGTTCAATGACCTATTTCAAGGTCTACTATTCGTGTCATGTTACACACGTTTCCGGTTTCATGTCTACACAGATCAGCAAAATTCAACACGGGTTCAGTGACCTCTTTCAAATAGTGCATGTGTTCAATGACCTATTTCAAGGTCAACTATTCATGTCATGTTACACACGTTTCCGGTTACATGTCTACACAGATCAGCAAAATTCAACACGGGTTCAGTGACCTCTTTCAAAGAGTGCATGTGTTACATATCAAATTACCTGGAACGTGCTGACATCGAGTTTCCGGTCACAAACATGTTTATAAGCGATGAAGAATTTCAATACAAGTTCAATGACCTATCTCAAGGTCAACTATTCGTGTCATGTTACACACGTTTCCGGTTACATGTCTACACAGATCAGCAAAATTCAACACAGGTTCAGTGACCTCTTTCAAAGAGTGCATGTGTTACATATCAAATTACCTGGAACGTGCTGACATCCAGTTTCCAGTCACAAACATGTTTATAAACGATGAAGAATTTCAATACGAGTTCAATGACCTATTTCAAGTTCAACTATTCGTGTCATGTTACACACGATTCCGTTTACATGTCTACACAGATCAGCAAAATTCAATACGGGTTCAGTGACCTCTTTCAAAGAGTGCATGTGTAACATATCAAATTACCTGGAATGTGCTGACATCGAGTTTCCGGTCACAAACATGTTTGTAAACGAAGAAGAAATTCAATACGAGTTCAATGACCTATTTCAAAGTCAACCATTCGTGTTATGTTACACACGTTTCCGGTTACATGTCTTCACAGATCAGCAAAATTCAACACGGGTTCAGTGACCACTTTCAATAGTACATGTGTTACATATCAAATTACCTGGAATGTGCTGACATCGAGTTTCCGGTCACAAACATGTTTATAAACGATGAAAAAATTCAATACGAGTTCAATGACCTATTTTAAAGTCATCTATTCGTGTCATGTTACACACGTTTCCGGTTACATGTCTACACAGATCAGCAAAATTCAACACGGGTTCAGTGACCTATTTCAAATAGTGCATGTGTTATATATCAAATTACCTGGAATGTGCTGACATCGAGTTTCCGGTCACAAACATGTTTATAAACGATGAAGAAATTCAATACGAATTCAATTACCTATTTCAAGGTCAACTATTCGTGTCATATTACACACGTTTCCGGTTACATGTCTACACAGATCAGCAAAATTCAACACGGGTTCAGTGACCTCTTTCAAAGAGTGCATGTGTTACATATCAAATTACCTGGAATGTGCTGACATCGAGTTTCCGGTCACAAACATGTTTGTAAACGATGAAGAAATTCAATACGAGTTCAATGACCTATTTCAAAGTCAACTATTCGTGTTATGTTACACACGTTTCCGGTTACATGTCTACACAGATCAGCAAAATTCAACACGGGTTCAGTGACCTCTTTCAATAGTACATGTGTTACATATCAAATTACCTGGAATGTGCTGACATTGAGTTTCCGGTCACAAACATGTTTATAAACGATGAAAAAATTCCATACGAGTTGACCTATTTCAAAGTCAACTATTCGTGTCATGTTACACATGTTTCCTGTTACATGTCTACACAGATCAGCAAAATTCAACACGGGTTCAGTGACCTCTTTAAACAATACATGTGTTACATATCAAATTACCTGGAATGTGCTGACATCGAGTTTCCGGTCACAAACATGTTTATAAACGATGAAGAAATTCAATACGGGTTCAATGACCTATTTCGAAGTCAACTATCCGTGTCATGTTACACACGTTTCCGGTTACATGTCTACACAGATCAGCAAAATTCAACACGGGTTCAGTGACCTCTTTCAAATAGTGCATGTGTTATATATCAAATTACCTGGAATGTGCTGACATCGAGTTTCCGGTCACAAACATGGTTATAAACGATGAAGAAATTCAATACGAATTCAATTACCTATTTCAAGGTTAACTATTCGTGTCATGTTACACACGTTTCCGGTTACATGTCTACACAGATCAGCAAAATTCAACACGGGTTCAGTGACCTCTTTCAAAGAGTGCATGTGTTACATATCAAATTACATGGAACGTGCTGACATCGAGTTTCCGGTCACAAAAATGTTTATAAACGATGGAGAATTTCAATACGAGTTCAATGACCTATTTCAAGGTCAACTATACGTGTCATGTTACACACGTTTCTGGTTACATGTCTACACAGATCGGCAAAATTCATCACGGGTTCAGTGACCTCTTTCAAAGAGTGCATGTGTTACATATCAAATTACCTGGAACGTGCTGACATCGAGTTTCCGGTCACAAACATGTTTATAAACGATGAAGGATTTCAATACGAGTTCAATGACCTATTTCAAGGTCAACTATTCGTGTCATATTACACACGTTTCCGGTTACATGTCTACACAGATCAGCAAAATTCAACACGGGTTCAGTGACCTCTTTCAAATAGTGCATGTGTTACATATCAAATTACCTGGAATGTGCTGACATCGAGTTTCCGGTCACAAACATGTTAATAAACGATGAAGAAATTCAATACGATTGCAATGACCTATTTCAAGGTCAACTATTCGTGTCATGTTACATTCGTTTCCGGTTACATGTCTACACAAATCAGCAAAATTCAACACGAGTTCAGTGACCTCTTTCAAAGTTTGCATGTGTTACATATCAAATTTCCTGGAATGTGCTGACATCGAGTTTCCGGTCACAAACATGTTTGTAAACGATGAAGAAATTCAATACGAGTTCAATGACCTATTTCAAAGTCAACTATTCGTGTTATGTTACACACGTTTCCGGTTACATGTCTACACAGATCAGCAAAATTCAACACGGGTTCAGTGACCTCTTTCAATAGTACATGTGTTACATATCAAATTACCTGGAATGTGCTGACATTGAGTTTCCGGTCACAAACATGTTTATAAACGATGAAAAAATTCCATACGAGTTGACCTATTTCAAAGTCAACTATTCGTGTCATGTTACACATGTTTCCTGTTACATGTCTACACAGATCAGCAAAATTCAACACGGGTTCAGTGACCTCTTTAAACAATACATGTGTTACATATCAAATTACCTGGAATGTGCTGACATCGAGTTTCCGGTCACAAACATGTTTATAAACGATGGAGAATTTCAATACGAGTTCAATGACCTATTTCAAGGTCAACTATTCGTGTCATGTTACACACGTTTCCGGTTACATGTCTACACAGATCAGCAAAATTCAACACGGGTTCAGTGACCTCTTTCGAAGGGTGCATGTGTTACATATCAAATTACCTGGAATGTGCTGACATCGAGTTTCCGGTCACAAAAATGTTTATAAACGACGGAGAATTTCAATACGAGTTCAATGACCTATTTCAAGGTCAACTATCCGTGTCATGTTACACACGTTTCCGGTTACTTGTCTACACAGATCAGCAAAATTCAACACGGGTTCAGTGACCTCTTTCAAAGAGTTCATGTGTTACATATCAAATTACCTGGAATGTGCTGACATCGAGTTTCCGGTCACAAACATGTTTGTAAACGATGAAGAAATTCAATACGAGTTCAATGACCTATTTCAAAGTCAACTATTCGTGTCATGTTACACACGTTTCCGGTTACATGTCTACACAGATTAGCAAAATTCAACACGGGTTCAGTGACCTCTTTCAATAGTACATGTGTTACATATCAAATTACCTGGAATGTGCTGGCATCGAGTTTCCGGTCACAAACATGTTTATAAACGATGAAGAAATTCAATACGAATTCAATGACCTATTTCAAGGCCAACTATTCGTGTCATGTTACACACGTTTCCGGTTACATGTCTACACAGATCAGCAAAATTCAACACGGGTTCAGTGACCTCTTTCAAATAGTGCATGTGTTATATATCAAATTACCTGGAATGTGCTGACATCGAGTTTCCATTCACAAACATGTTTATAAACGATAAAGGAATTCAATACGAATTCAATTACCTATTTCAAGGTCAACTATTCGTGTCATGTTACACACGTTTCCGGTTAAATGTCTGCACAGATCAGCAAAATTCAACACGGGTTCAGTGACCTTTTTCAAAGAGTGCATGTGTTACATATCAAATTACCTGGAACGTGCTGACATCGAGTTTCAGGTCACAAACATGTTTATAAACGATGAAGAAATTCAATACGAATTCAATTACCTATTTTAAGGTCAACTATTCGTGTCATGTTACACACGTTTCCGGTTATATGTCTGCACAGATCAGCAAAATTCAACACGGGTTCAGTGACCTTTTTCAAAGAGTGCATGTGTTACATATCAAATTACCTGGAACGTGCTGACATCGAGTTTCCGGTCACAAAAATGTTTATAAACGATGGAGAATTTCAATACGATTTCAATGACCTATTTCAAGGTCAACTATACGTGTCATGTTACACACGTTTCCGGTTACATGTCTACACAGATCGGCAAAATTCAACACGGGTTCAGTGACCTCTTTCAAAGAGTGCATGTGTTACATATCAAATTACCTGGAACGTGCTGACATCGAGTTTCCGGTCAGAAACATGTTTATAAACGATGAAGGATTTCAATACGAGTTCAATGACCTATTTCAAGGTCAACTATTCGTGTCATGTTACACACGTTTCCGGTTACATGTCTACACAGATCGGCAAAATTCAACACGGGTTCAGTGACCTCTTTCAAAGAGTGCATGTGTTACATATCAAATTACCTGGAACGTGCCGACATCGAGTTTCCGGTCACAAACATGTTTATAAACGATGAAGAATTTCAATACGAGTTCAATGACCTATTTCAAGGTCAACTATTCGTGTCATGTTACACACGTTTCCGGTTACATGTCTACACAGATCAGCAAAATTCAACACGGGTTCAGTGACCTCTTTCAAAGAGTGCATGTGTTACATATCAAATTACCGGGAACGTGCTGACATCGAGTTTCCGGTCACAAACATGTTTATAAACGATGGAGAATTTCAATACGAGTTCAATGACCTATTTCAAGGTCAACTATTCGTGTCATGTTACACACGTTTCCGGTTACATGTCTACACAGATCAGCAAAATTCAACACGGGCTCAGTGACCTCTTTCGAAGGGTGCATGTGTTACATATCAAATTACCTGGAATGTGCTGACATCGAGTTTCCGGTCACAAACATGTTTGTAAACGATGAAGAAATTCATTACGAGTTCAATGACCTATTTCAAAGTCAACTATTCGTGTTATGTTACACACGTTTCCGGTTACATGTCTACACAGATCAGCAAAATTCAACACGGGTTCAGTGACCTCTTTCAATAGTACATGTGTTATATATCAAATTACCTGGAATGTGCTGACATTGAGTTTCCGGTCACAAACATGTTTATAAACGATGAAAAAATTCCATACGAGTTGACCTATTTCAAAGTCAACTATTCGTGTCATGTTACACATGTTTCCGGTTACATGTCTACACAGATCAGCAAAATTCAACACGGGTTCAGTGACCTCTTTAAACAATACATGTGTTACATATCAAATTACCTGGAATGTGCTGACATCGAGTTTCCGGTCACAAACATGTTTATAAACGATGAAGAAATTCAATACGGGTTCAATGACCTATTTCGAAGTTATTTCAAGGTCAACTATTCGTGTCATGTTACACACGTTTCCGGTTACATGTCTACACAGATCAGCAAAATTCAACACGGGTTCAGTGACCTCTTTCAAAGAGTGCATGTGTTACATATCAAATTATCGGGAACGTGCTGACATCGAGTTTCCGGTCACAAACATGTTTATAAACGATGGAGAATTTCAATACGAGTTCAATGACCTATTTCAAGGTCAACTATTCGTGTCATGTTACACACGTTTCCGGTTACATGTCTACACAGATCAGCAAAATTCAACACGGGTTCAGTGACCTCTTTCGAAGGGTGCATGTGTTACATATCAAATTACCTGGAATGTGCTGACATCGAGTTTCCGGTCACAAACATGTTTGTAAACGATGAAGAAATTCAATACGAGTTCAATGACCTATTTCAAAGTCAACTATTCGTGTTATGTTACACACGTTTCCGGTTACATGTCTACACAGATCAGCAAAATTCAACACGGGTTCAGTGACCTCTTTCAATAGTACATGTGTTACATATAAAATTACCTGGAATGTGCTGACATTGAGTTTCCGGTCACAAACATGTTTATAAACGATGAAAAAATTCCATACGAGTTGACCTATTTCAAAGTCAACTATTCGTGTCATGTTACACATGTTTCCGGTTACATGTCTACACAGATCAGCAAAATTCAACACGGGTTCAGTGACCTCTTTAAACAATACATGTGTTACATATCAAATTACCTGGAATGTGCTGACATCGAGTTTCCGGTCACAAACATGTTTATAAACGATGAAGAAATTCAATACGGGTTCAATGACCTATTTCAAGGTCAACTATCCGTGTCATGTTACACACGTTTCCGGTTACATGTCTACACAGATCAGCAAAATTCAACACGGGTTCAGTGACCTCTTTCAAATAGTGCATGTGTTATATATCAAATTACCTGGAATGTGCTGACATCGAGTTTCCGGTCACAAACATGGTTATAAACGATGAAGAAATTCAATACGACTTCAATTACCTATTTCAAGGTTAACTATTCGTGTCATGTTACACACGTTTCCGGTTACATGTCTACACAGATCAGCAAAATTCAACACGGGTTCAGTGACCTCTTTCAAAGAGTGCATGTGTTACATATCAAATTACATGGAACGTGCTGACATCGAGTTTCCGGTCACAAAAATGTTCATAAACGATGGAGATTTTCAATACGAGTTCAATGACCTATTTCAAGGTCAACTATACGTGTCATGTTACACACGTTTCTGGTTACATGTCTACACAGATCGGCAAAATTCATCACGGGTTCAGTGACCTCTTTCAAAGAGTGCATGTGTTACATATCAAATTACCTGGAACGTGCTGACATCGAGTTTCCGGTCACAAACATGTTTATAAACGATGAAGGATTTCAATACGAGTTCAATGACCTATTTCAAGGTCAACTATTCGTGTCATGTTACACACGTTTCCGGTTACATGTCTACACAGATCAGCAAAATTCAACACGGGTTCAGTGACCTCTTTCAAAGAGTGCATGTGTTACATATCAAATTACCTGGAATGTGCTGACATCGAGTTTCCGGTCACAAACATGTTAATAAACGATGAAGAAATTCAATACGATTGCAATGACCTATTTCAAGGTCAACTATTCGTGTCATGTTACATTCGTTTCCGGTTACATGTCTACACAAATCAGCAAAATTCAACACGAGTTCAGTGACCTCTTTCAAAGTTTGCATGTGTTACATATCAAATTTCCTGGAATGTGCTGACATCGAGTTTCGGGTCATAAACATGTTTATAAACCATGAAGAAATTCAATACGGGTTCAATGACCGATATAAAGATCAACTATTCGTGCCTGTTACACACGTTTCTGGTTACATGTCTACACAGATCAGCAAAATTCAACATGGGTTCAGTGACCTCTTTCAAATAGTGCATGTGTTACATATCAAATTACCTGGAATGTGCTGACATCGAGTTTCCAGTCACAATCATGTTTATAAACGATGAAGAAATTCAATACGAATTCAATGACCTATTTCAAGGTCAACTATTCGTGTCATGTTACATACGTTTCCGGTTACATGTCTACAAAGATCAGCAAAATTCAATACGGGTTCAGTGACCTCTTTCAAATAGTGCATGTGTTACATATCAAATTACCTGGAATGTGCTGACATCGAGTTTCCGGCCACAAACTTGTTTATAAACGATGAAGAAATTCAATACGAATTCAATGACCTATTTCAAGGTCAACTATTCGTGTCAAGTTACACACGTTTCCGGTTACATGTCTACACAGATCAGCAAAATTCAACACGGGTTCAGTGACCTCTTTTAATAGTACAAGTGTTACATATCAAATTGCCCGGAATGTGCTGACATCGAGTTTCCGGTCACAAACATGTTTATAAACGATGAAGGATTTCAATACGAGTTCAATGACCTATTTCAAGGTCTACTATTCGTGTCATGTTACACACGTTTCCGGTTACATGTCTACACAGATCAGCAAAATTCAACACGGGTTCAGTGACCTCTTTCAAAGGGTGCATGTGTTACATATCAAATTACCTGGAACGTGCTGACATCGAGTTTCCGGTCACAAACATGTTTATAAACGATGAAGAAATTCAATACGATTGCAATGACCTATTTCAAGGTCAACTATTCGTGTCATGTTACACACGTTTCCGGTTACATGTCTACACAGATCAGCAAAATTCAACACGGGTTCAGTGACCTCTTTCAATAGTACAAGTGTTACATATCAAATTGCCCGGAATGTGCTGACATCGAGTTTCCGGTCACAAACATGTTTATAAACGATGAAGGATTTCAATACGAGTTCAATGACCTATTTCAAGGTCTACTATTCGTGTCATGTTACACACGTTTCCGGTTTCATGTCTACACAGATCAGCAAAATTCAACACGGGTTCAGTGACCTCTTTCAAAGAGTGCATGTGTTACATATCAAATTACCTGGAACGTGCTGACATCGAGTTTCCGGTCACAAACATGTTTATAAGCGATGAAGAATTTCAATACGAGTTCAATGACCTATCTCAAGGTCAACTATTCGTGTCATGTTACACACGTTTCCGGTTACATGTCTACACAGATCAGCTAAATTCAACACAGGTTCAGTGACCTCTTTCAAAGAGTGCATGTGTTACATATCAAATTACCTGGAACGTGCTGACATCCAGTTTCCAGTCACAAACATGTTTATAAACGATGAAGAATTTCAATACGAGTTCAATGACCTATTTCAAGGTCAACTATTCGTGTCATGTTACACACGTTTCCGTTTACATGTCTACACAGATCAGCAAAATTCAACACGGGTTCAGTGACCTCTTTCAAAGAGTGCATGTGTAACATATCAAATTACCTGGAATGTGCTGACATCGAGTTTCCGGTCACAAACATGTTTGTAAACGAAGAAGAAATTCAATACGAGTTCAATGACCTATTTCAAAGTCAACCATTCGTGTTATGTTACACACGTTTCCGGTTACATGTCTACACAGATCAGCAAAATTCAACACGGGTTCAGTGACCACTTTCAATAGTACATGTGTTACATATCAAATTACCTGGAATGTGCTGACATCGAGTTTCCGGTCACAAATATGTTTATAAACGATGAAAAAATTCAATACGAGTTCAATGACCTATTTTAAAGTCATCTATTCGTGTCATGTTACACACGTTTCCGGTTACATGTCTACACAGATCAGCAAAATTCAACACGGGTTCAGTGACCTATTTCAAATAGTGCATGTGTTATATATCAAATTACCTGGAATGTGCTGACATCGAGTTTCCGGTCACAAACATGTTTATAAACGATGAAGAAATTCAATACGAATTCAATTACCTATTTCAAGGTCAACTATTCGTGTCATATTACACACGTTTCCGGTTACATGTCTACACAGATCAGCAAAATTCAACACGGGTTCAGTGACCTCTTTCAAAGAGTGCATGTGTTACATATCAAATTTCCTGGAACGTGCTGACATCGAGTTTCCGGTCACAAAAATGTTTATAAACGATGGAGAATTTCAATACGAGTTCAATGACCTATTTCAAGGTCAACTATACGTGTCATGTTACACACGTTTCTAGTTACATGTCTACACAGATCAGCAAAATTCAACACGGGACCTCTTTCAAATAGTGCATGTGTTACATATCAAATTACCTGGATTGTGCTGACATCGAGTTTCCAGTCACAAACATGTTTATAAACGATGAAGATATTCAATACGAGTTTAATGACCTATTTCAAGGTCAACTATTCGTGTCATGTTACACACGTTTCCGGTTACATGTCTACACACATCGGCAAAATTCAACACGGGTTCAGTGACCTCTCTCAAGGAGTGCATGTGTTACATATCAAATTACCTGGAATGTGCTGACATCGAGTTTCCGGTCACAAACATGTTTATAAACGATGAAGAAATTCAATACGATTTCAATGACCTATATCAAGGTCAACTCTTCGTGTCATGTTACACACGTTTCCGGTTACATGTCTACACAGATCAGCAAAATTCTACACGGGTTCAGTGACCTCTTTCAAATAGTGCATGTGTTACATATCAAATCACCTGGAATGTGCTGACATCGAGTTTCCGGCCACAAACATGTTTATAAACGATGAAGAAATTCAATACGAATTCAATGACCTATTTCAAGGTCAACTATTCGTGTCATGTTACACACGTTTCCGGTTACATGTCTACACAGATCAGCAGAATTCAACACGGGTTCAGTGACCTCTTTCAAAGAGTGCATGTGTTACATATCAAATTACCTGGAATGTGCTGACATCGAGTTTCCGGTCACAAACATGTTAATAAACGATGAAGTAATTCCATACGATTGCAATGACCTATTTCAAGATCAACTATTCGTGTCATGTTACACACGTTTCCGGTTATATGTCTACACAAATCAGCAAAATTCAACACGAGTTCAGTGACCTCTTTCAAAGATTGCATGTGTTACATATCAAATTTCCTGGAATGTGCTGACATCGAGTTTCCGGTCATAAACATGTTTATAAACCATGAAGAAATTCAATACGAATTCAATGACCTATTTCAAGGTCAACTATCCGTGTCATGTTACACACGTTTCCGGTTACATGTCTACACAGATCAGCAAAATTCAACACGGGTTCAGTGACCTCTTTCAAAGAGTTCATGTGTTACATATCAAATTACCTGGAATGTGCTGACATCGAGTTTCCGGTCACAAACATGTTTGTAAACGATGAAGAAATTCAATACGAGTTCAATGACCGATTTAAAGGTCAACTATTCGTGTCTGTTACACACGTTTCCGGTTACATGTCTACACAGATCAGCAAAATTCAACACGGGTTCAGTGACCTCTTTCAAATAGTGCATGTGTTACATATCAAATTACCTGGAATGTGCTGACATCGAGTTTCCGGCCACAAACATGTTTATAAACGATGAAGAAATTCAATACGAATTCAATGACCTATTTCAAGGTCAACTATCCGTGTCATGTTACACACGTTTCCGGTTACATGTCTACACAGATCAGCAAAATTCAACACGGGTTCAGTGACCTCTTTCAAAGAGTTCATGTGTTACATATCAAATCACCTGGAATGTGCTGACATCGAGTTTCCGGCCACAAACATGTTTATAAACGATGAAGAAATTCAATACGAATTCAATGACCTATTTCAAGGTCAACTATCCGTGTCATGTTACACACGTTTCCGGTTACATGTCTACACAGATCAGCAAAATTCAACACGGGTTCAGTGACCTCTTTCAAAGAGTTCATGTGTTACATATCAAATTACCTGGAATGTGCTGACATCGAGTTTCCGGTCACAAACATGTTTGTAAACGATGAAGAAATTCAATACGAATTCAATGACCTATTTCAAGGTCAACTATCCGTGTCATGTTACACACGTTTCCGGTTACATGTCTACACAGATCAGCAAAATTCAACACGGGTTCAGTGACCTCTTTCAAAGAGTTCATGTGTTACATATCAAATTACCTGGAATGTGCTGACATCGAGTTTCCGGTCACAAACATGTTTGTAAACGATGAAGAAATTCAATACGAGTTCAATGACCGATTTAAAGGTCAACTATTCGTGTCTGTTACACACGTTTCCGGTTACATGTCTACACAGATCAGCAAAATTCAACACGGGTTCAGTAACCTCTTTCAAATAGTGCATGTGTTACATATCAAATTACCTGGAATGTGCTGACATCGAGTTTCCAGTCACAAACATGTTTATAAACGATGAAGAAATTCAATACGAGTTTAATGACCTATTTCAAGGTCAACTATTCGTGTCATGTTACACACGTTTCCGGCTACATGTCTACACAGATCAGCAAAATTCAACACGGGACCTCTTTCAAATAGTGAATGTGTTACATATCAAATTACCTGAATTGTGCTGACATCGAGTTTCCAGTCACAAACATGTTTATAAACGATGAAGAAATTCAATACGAGTTTAATGACCTATTTCAAGGTCAACTATTCGTGTCATGTTACACACGTTTCCGGTTACATGTCTACACAGATCAGCAAAATTCAATACGGGTTCAGTGACCTCTTTCAATAGTACATTTGTTACATATCAAATTACCTGGAATATGCTGACATCGAGTTTCCGGCCGCAAACATGTTTATAAACGATGAATAAATTCAATACGAGTTCAATGACCTATTTCAAGGTCACCTATTCGTGTCATGTAACACACGTTTCCGGTTACATGTCTACACAGATCAGCAAAATTCAACACGGGTTCAGTGACCTCTTTCAAATAGTGCATGTGTTACATATCAAATCACCTGGAATGTGCTGACATCGAGTTTCCGGTCACAAACATGTTTATAAAGGATGAAGAAATTCAATACGAATTCAATGACCTATTTCAAGGTCAACTATTCGTGTCATGTTACACACGTTTCCGGTTACATGTCTACACAAATCAGCAAAATTCAACACGGGTTCAGTGACCTCTTTCAAATAGTGCATGTGTTACATATCAAATTACCTGGAATGTGCTGACATCGAGTTTTCGGTCACAAACATGTTAATAAACGATGAAGAAATTCAATACGATTGCAATGACCTATTTCAAGGTCAACTATTCGTGTCATGTTACACACGTTTCCGGTTACATGTCTACACAAATCAGCAAAATTCAACACGAGTTCAATGACCTCTTTCAAAGATTGCATGTGTTACATATCAAATTTCCTGGAATGTGCTGACATCGAGTTTCCGGTCATAAACATGTTTGTAAACGATGAATAAATTCAATACCAGTTCAATGACCTATTTCAAGGTCAACTATTCAACACGGGTTCAGTGAACTCTTTCAAAGAGTGCATGTGTTACATATCAAATTACCTGGAATGTGCTGACATCGAGTTTCCGGCCACAAACATGTTTGTAAACGATGAATAAATTCAATACGAGTTCAATGACCTATTTCAAGGTCAACTATTCAACACGGGTTCAGTGAACTCTTTCAAAGAGTGCATGTGTTACATATCAATTTACCTGGAATGTGCTGACATCGAGTTTCCGGTCACAAACATGTTTATAAACGATGAAGAAATTCTATACGAATTCAATGACCTATTTCAAGGTCAACTATTCGTGTCTGTTACACACGTTTCCGGTTACATGTCTACACAGATCAGCAAAATTCAACACGGGTTCAGTGACCTCTTTCATATAGTGCATGTGTTACATATCAAATTACCAGGAATGTGATGACACCGAGTTTCCGGCCACAAACATGTTTATAAACGATAAAGAAATTCTATACGAATTCAATGACCTATTTCAAGGTCAACTATTCGTATCTGTTACACACGTTTCCGGTTACATGTCTACACAGATCAGCAAAATTCAACACGGGTTCAGTGACCTCTTTCAAGTAATGAATGTGTTACATATCAAATTATCTGGGATATGCTGACATCGAGTTTTCGGTCACAAACATTTTTATGAACGATGAATAAATTCAATACGAGTTCAATGATCCATTTCAATGTCAACTATTCGTGTCTGTTACACACGTTTCCGGTTACATGTCTACACAGATCAGCAAAATTCAACACGGGTTCAGTGACCTCTTTCAAATTATGCATGTGTTACATATCAAATTACCTGGAATGTGCTGACATCGAGTTTCCGGCCACAAACATGTTTATAAACGATGAAGAAATTCAATACGAATTCAATGACCTATTTCAAGGTCAACTATTCGTATCTGTTACACACGTTTCCGGTTACATGTCTACACAGATCAGCAAAATTCAATACGGGACCTATTTCAAATAGTGCATGTGTTACATATCAAATTACCTGGATTGTGCTGACATCGAGTTTCCAGTCACAAACATGTTTATAAACGATGAAGAAATTCAATACGAGTTTAATGACCTATTTCAAGGTCAACTATTCGTGTCATGTTACACACGTTTCCGGTTACATGTCTACACACATCGGCAAAATTCAACACGGGTTCAGTGACTTCTCTCAAAGAGTGCATGTGTTACATATCAAATTACCTGGAATGTGCTGACGTCGAGTTTCCGGTCACAAACATGTTTATAAACGATGAAGAAATTCAATACGATTTCAATGACCTATATCAAGGTCAACTATTCGTGTCATGTTACACACGTTTCCGGTTACATGTCTACACAGATCAGCAAAATTCGACACGAGTTCAGTGACCTCTTTCAAAGATTGCATGTGTTACATATCGAATTTCCTGGAATGTACTGACATCGAGTTTCCGGTAACAAACATTTTTATAAACCATGAAGAAATTCAATACGAGTTCAATGACCTATTATAAGGTCAACTATTCGTGTCTGTTACACACGTTTCCGGTTACATGTCTACACAGATCAGCAAATTTCAACACGGATTCAGTGACCTCTTTCAAATAGTGCATGTGTTACACATCAAATTACCTGGATTGTGCTGACATCGAGTTTCCGGTCACAAACATGTTTATAAACGATGAATAAATTCAATACGAGTTCAATGACCTATTTCAAGGTAAACTATTCGTGTCATGTTACACACGTTTCCGGTTACATGTCTACACAGATCAGCAAAATTCAATACGGGACCTCTTTCAAATAGTGCATGTGTTTCATATCAAATTACCTGGAATGTGCTGACATCGAATTTCCAGTCACAAACATGTTTATATACGATGAAGAAATTCAATACGAGTTTAATGACCTATTTCAAGGTCAACTATTCGTGTCATGTTACACACGTTTCCGGTTACATGTCTACACACATCGGCAAAATTCATCACGGGTTCAGTGACCTCTTTCAAAGAGTGCATGTGTTACATATCAAATTACCTGGAATGTGCTGACATCGAGTATCCGGTCACAAATATGTTTATAAACGATGAAAAAATTCAATACGAGTTCAATGACCTATTTCAAAGTCAACTATTCGTGTCATGTTACACACGTTTCCGGTTACATGTCTACACAGATCAGCAAAATTCAACACGGGTTCAGTGACCTCTTTAAATAATACATGTGTTACATATCAAATTACCTGGAATGTGCTGACATCGAGTTTCCGGTCACAAACATGTTTATAAACGATGTAGAAATTCAATACGAGTTCAATGACCTATTTCAAGGTCAACTATCCGTGTCATGTTACACACGTTTCCGGTTACATGTCTACACAGATCAGCAAAATTCAACACGGGTTCAGTGACCTCTTTCAAATAGTGCAAGTGTTATATATCAAATTACCTGGAATGTGCTGACATCGAGTTTCCGGTCACAAACATGTTAATAAACGATGAAGAAATTCAATACGATTGCAATGACCTATTTCAAGGTCAACTATTCGTGTCATGTTACACACGTTTCCGGTTACATGTCTACACAAATCAGCAAAATTCAACACGAGTTCAATGACCTCTTTCAAAGATTGCATGTGTTACATATCAAATTTCCTGGAATGTGCTGACATCGAGTTTCCGGTCATAAACATGTTTATAAACCATGAAGAAATTCAATACGAGTTAAATGACCTATTTCTAGGTCAACTATTCGTGTTAAGTTACACACGTTTCCGGTTACATGTCTACACAGATCAGCAAAATTCAACACGGGTTCAGTGACCTCTTTCAAATAGTGCATGTGTTACATATCAAATTACCTGGAATGTGCTGACATCGAGTTTCCGGTCACAAAAATGTTTATAAACGATGAATAAATTCAATACGAGTTCAACGATCTATTTCAAGGTCAACTATTCCAGTCATGTTACACACGTTTCCGGTTACATGTCTACACAGATCAGCAAAATTCAATACGGGTTCAGTGACCTCTTTCAATAGTACATTTGTTACATATCAAATTACCTGGAATATGCTGACATCGAGTTTCCGGTCACAAACATGTTTATAAACGATGAATAAATTCAATACGAGTTCAATGACCTATTTCAAGGTCACCTATTCGTGTCATGTAACACACGTTTCCGGTTACATGTCTACACAGATCAGCAAAATTCAACACGGGTTCAGTGACCTCTTTCAAATAGTGCATGTGTTACATATCAAATCACCTGGAATGTGCTGACATCGAGTTTCCGGTCACAAACATGTTTATAAAGGATGAAGAAATTCAATACGAATTCAATGACCTATTTCAAGGTCAACTATTCGTGTCATGTTACACACGTTTCCGGTTACATGTCTACACAAATCAGCAAAATTCAACACGGGTTCAGTGACCTCTTTCAAATAGTGCATGTGTTACATATCAAATTACCTGGAATGTGCTGACATCGAGTTTTCGGTCACAAACATGTTAATAAACGATGAAGAAATTCAATACGATTGCAATGACCTATTTCAAGGTCAACTATTCGTGTCATGTTACACACGTTTCCGGTTACATGTCTACACAAATCAGCAAAATTCAACACGAGTTCAATGACCTCTTTCAAAGATTGCATGTGTTACATATCAAATTTCCTGGAATGTGCTGACATCGAGTTTCCGGTCATAAACATGTTTGTAAACGATGAATAAATTCAATACCAGTTCAATGACCTATTTCAAGGTCAACAATTCAACACGGGTTCAGTGAACTCTTTCAAAGAGTGCATGTGTTACATATCAAATTACCTGGAATGTGCTGACATCGAGTTTCCGGCCACAAACATGTTTGTAAACGATGAATAAATTCAATACGAGTTCAATGACCTATTTCAAGGTCAACTATTCAACACGGGTTCAGTGAACTCTTTCAAAGAGTGCATGTGTTACATATCAATTTACCTGGAATGTGCTGACATCGAGTTTCCGGTCACAAACATGTTTATAAACGATGAAGAAATTCTATACGAATTCAATGACCTATTTCAAGGTCAACTATTCGTGTCTGTTACACACGTTTCCGGTTACATGTTTACACAGATCAGCAAAATTCAACACGGGTTCAGTGACCTCTTTCAAATAGTGCATGTGTTACATATCAAATTACCAGGAATGTGATGACACCGAGTTTCCGGCCACAAACATGTTTATAAACGATAAAGAAATTCTATACGAATTCAATGACCTATTTCAAGGTCAACTATTCGTGTCTGTTACACACGTTTCCGGTTACATGTCTACACAGATCAGCAAAATTCAACACGGGTTCAGTGACCTCTTTCAAGTAATGAATGTGTTACATATCAAATTATCTGGGATATGCTGACATCGAGTTTTCGGTCACAAACATTTTTATGAACGATGAATAAATTCAATACGAGTTCAATGATCCATTTCAATGTCAACTATTCGTGTCTGTTACACACGTTTCCGGTTACATGTCTACACAGATCAGCAAAATTCAACACGGGTTCAGTGACCTCTTTCAAATAGTGCATGTGTTACATATCAAATTACCTGGAATGTGCTGACATCGAGTTTCCGGCCACAAACATGTTTATAAACGATGAAGAAATTCAATACGAATTCAATGACCTATTTCAAGGTCAACTATTCGTATCTGTTACACACGTTTCCGGTTACATGTCTACACAGATCAGCAAAATTCAATACGGGACCTATTTCAAATAGTGCATGTGTTACATATCAAATTACCTGGATTGTGCTGACATCGAGTTTCCAGTCACAAACATGTTTATAAACGATGAAGAAATTCAATACGAGTTTAATGACCTATTTCAAGGTCAACTATTCGTGTCATGTTACACACGTTTCCGGTTACATGTCTACACACATCGGCAAAATTCAACACGGGTTCAGTGACTTCTCTCAAAGAGTGCATGTGTTACATATCAAATTACCTGGAATGTGCTGACATCGAGTTTCCGGTCACAAACATGTTTATAAACGATGAAGAAATTCAATACGATTTCATTGACCTATATCAAGGTCAACTCTTCGTGTCATGTTACACACGTTTCCGGTTACATGTCTACACAGATCAGCAAAATTCAACACGGGACCTCTTTCAAATAGTGCATGTGTTACATATCAAATTACCTGGATTGTGCTGACATCGAGTTTCCAGTCACAAACATGTTTATAAACGATGAAGATATTCAATACGATTTTAATGACCTATTTCAAGGTCAACTATTCGTGTCATGTTACACACGTTTCCGGTTACATGTCTACACACATCGGCAAAATTCAACACGGGTTCAGTGACCTCTCTCAAAGAGTGCATGTGTTACATATCAAATTACCTGGAATGTGCTGACATCGAGTTTCCGGTCACAAACATGTTTATAAACGATGAAGAAATTCAATACGATTTCAATGACCTATATCAAGGTCAACTCTTCGTGTCATGTTACACACGTTTCCGGTTACATGTCTACACAGATCAGCAAAATTCTACACGGGTTCAGTGACCTCTTTCAAATAGTGCATGTGTTACATATCAAATCACCTGGAATGTGCTGACATCGAGTTTCCGGCCACAAACATGTTTATAAACGATGAAGAAATTCAATACGAATTCAATGACCTATTTCAAGGTCAACTATTCGTGTCATGTTACACACGTTTCCGGTTACATGTCTACACAGATCAGCAAAATTCAACACGGGTTCAGTGACCTCTTTCAAAGAGTGCATGTGTTACATATCAAATTACCTGGAATGTGCTGACATCGAGTTTCCGGTCACAAACATGTTAATAAACGATGAAGTAATTCCATACGATTGCAATGACCTATTTCAAGGTCAACTATTCGTGTCATGTTACACACGTTTCCGGTTATATGTCTACACAAATCAGCAAAATTCAACACGAGTTCAGTGTCCTCTTTCAAAGATTGAATATGTTACATATCAAATTTCCTGGAATGTGCTGACATCGAGTTTCCGGTCATAAACATGTTTATGAACCATGAAGAAATTCAATACGATTTCAATGACCGATTTAAAGGTCAACTATTCGTGTCTGTTACACACGTTTCCGGTTACATGTCTACACAGATCAGCAAAATTCAACACGGGTTCAGTGACCTCTTTCAAATAGTGCATGTGTTACATATCAAATTACCTGGAATGTGCTGACATCGAGTTTCCGGTCACAAACATGTTTATAAAGGATGAAGAAATTCAATACGAATTCAATGACCTATTTCAAGGTCAACTATTCGTGTCATGTTACACGCGTTTTCGGTTACATGTCTACACAGATCAGCAAAATTCAACACGGGTCCAGTGACCTCTTTCAAAGAGTGCATGTGTTATATATCAAATTACGTGGAATGTGCTGACATCGAGTTTCCGGTCACAAACATGTTAATAAACGATGAAGAAATTCAATACTATTTCAATGACCTTTTTCAAGGTCAACTATTCGTGTCATGTTACACACGTTTCCGGTTACATGTCTACACAGATCAGCAAAATTCAACACGAGTTCAGTGACCTCTTTCAAAGATTGCATGTGTTACATATCGAATTTCCTGGAATGTACTGACATCGAGTTTCCGGTAACAAACATTTTTATAAACCATGAAGAAATTCAATACGAGTTCAATGACCTATTATAAGGTCAACTATTCGTGTCTGTTACACACGTTTCCGGTTACATGTCTACACAGATCAGCAAATTTCAACACGGATTCAGTGACCTCTTTCAAATAGTGCATGTGTTACACATCAAATTACCTGGATTGTGCTGACATCGAGTTTCCGGTCACAAACATGTTTATAAACGATGAATAAATTCAATACGAGTTCAATGACCTATTCCAAGGTCAACTATTCAACACGGGTTCAGTGAACTCTTTCAAAGAGTGCATGTGTTACATATCAAATTACCTGGAATGTGCTGACATCGAGTTTCCGGTCACAAACTTGTTTATAAACGATGAAGAAATTCTATACGAATTCAATGACCTATTTCAAGGTCAACTATTCGTGTCTGTTACACACGTTTCCGGTTACATGTCTACACAGATCAGCAAAATTCAACACGGGTTCAGTGACCTCTTTCAAATAGTGCATGTGTTACATATCAAATTATCTGGGATATGCTGACATCGAGTTTTCGGTCACAAACATTTTTATAAACGATGAATAAATTCAATACGAGTTCAATGACTCATTTCAATGTCAACTATTCGAGTCATGTTACACACGTTTCCGGTTACATGTCTACACAGATCAGCAAAATTCAACACGGGTTCAGTGACCTCTTTCAAAGAATGCATGTGTTACATATCAAATTACCTGGAATGTGCTGACATCGAGTTTCCGGCCACAAACATTTTTATAAACGATGAATAAATTCAATACGAGTTCAATGATCCATTTCAATGTCAACTATTCGTGTCTGTTACACACGTTTCCGGTTACATGTCTACACAGATCAGCAAAATTCAACACGGGTTCAGTGACCTCTTTCAAATAGTGCATGTGTTACATATCAAGTTACCTGGAATGTGCTGACATCGAGTTTCCGGCCACAAACATGTTTATAAACGATGAAGAAATTCAATACGAATTCAATGACCTATTTCAATGTCAACTGTTCGTGTCTGTTACACACGTTTCCGGTTACATGTCTACACAGATCAGCAAAATTCAACACGGGTTCAGTGAACTCTTTCAAGTAGTGCATGTGTTACATATCAAATTATCTGGGATATGCTGACATCGAGTTTTCGGTCACAAACATTTTTATAAACGATGAATAAATTCAATACGAGTTCAATGACCCATTTCAATGTCAACTACTCGAGTCATGTTACACACGTTTCCGGTTACATGTCTACACAGATCAGCAAAATTCAACACGGGTTCAGTGACCTCTTTCAAAGAATGCATGTGTTACATATCAAATTACCTGGAATGTGCTGACATCGAGTTTCCGGTCACAAACATGTTTATAAACGATGAAGAAATTCAATACGAGTTCAATAACCTTATTCAATGTCAATAATTGCACGTGTCAGTATCATATTTCTGAATAGGTATGTGTCAAGTTGCAATAATCCGAGGTGAAATTTTCCCCCACTACTAGGTACTGATAAAAAATATATAAACGGGTTACATCATAACAGACATTTTCAAAATGAGTAATACCGAGTCCAAATTTAGCTTGTCAAATAACTATTTTTGCAAAGAAAAATCTAAAGTAGTGTTGGGTGAAAGAAAATTCTCATTAAATAAATCTAAATGTAAATTTGTTGTTGTGAATCTTTCATATGATTTGAATTTCACTTCAAGGAGTTATAACCAATCATTTTTACTCATTCGATCAACAGACTGCCATTGAAGACGATACATTTACCGTTGAGCTTATCCAATTTGCAGATGTACGAGTAGTCAAAATTATAAAAGATCACTCTTCAGTGTACTTGGGGTTCGAAACAGTCTGCAAGTTATGGGAACTCCTACCCATAATTGAATATAGGATAGATATCTTGAAACGGCAAAATTATCGAGAATATTTTCAAATTTTGAAAAACGGACTTTGTAAGCTGAGTGGTGATGTGTTGCAAAATGCTGTAAATCTGCTGCAACCAGGAGCTATCCACAATAGTGAAAACATAAGTTTAACTCTGGAATTCATCCATCTTCACCCAGAAGATTTTAAGGCTGAGTTTTCTCATAAACCATGAATAAGAGGGTAACAATTGATGAAAGTCGCAATAAAACTTATTATATGTTCTCATGGAAATTTGCTTACCAGAATTCTCGGAAAATGGATTGGAACCATGCAGCAATCGATAGAATGCGCTTCGAGAGGTGAATAAGAGAAACTTCGAATATTGTCGCACCCATTTTGGATTCAACCCATAGAAAAATAATTTACGATAAGAGATTTTGTGATTAATATATAATGTAAATATGGTATAAATAAAAGTTTTATGTGAATATTATATTGATTTATTTGTGAAAGTATCATACAAAGTCATTTTTAAATATCCATGAATTATACGCATTGCTCAGACCTAACCATTTAATATAGAGTTTATCTCCCTTTTTTCTTAAAACTTTTTCAACCAGAAATACATCAGGATGTTTGACTTTTTGGTGTTCTTCTTCATAAAATCGACCTTGTATATCAACATCTTCATGATCTTGAAGAAAATACACTAGTACACTAGTTTACGTTCTTTAGCCAAAGAGTATAGTGTTGTTATTTGTGGTTTTATTATATTAACAAACTTTGATGCATGTGATGTTGATGAACCTCTTGTAGGATCATGACGAAGATAATGTGCATTACTTCTTCTTATTAAATCGATATATGAATCAAGATCTTTATTTTTGTAACCAAGGGGTTGTTTCTTGAACATCAATTCATATAAACCTGGAGTTCCACTATATCTGAACTTATTATTAATAACAATATCAGCCCCATCAAAATACACAGTGTCGTCACCTACGGCGAACTTCTCTGTAGATGGATCAAAATATACTCCAAAAGTCAAATTTATTTTGCGTATCAGCAATTTAATATTCTATATATGCACGAGGCAAAGGAATCGCAAACTGTTGTAGGTATTGTTCCTGTTGATTAATCTCAGGGCGCATACTTTCATCAAAATAACTCTCACCAAGGTCTGATTTTGGAATGGTAGAATCATACTGAAATGTATCTTCATCAGGAGTGATCTGATAAAATTCTTGAGGTGTAGGTTGGTGAAATTTTTGAGGTGTTGGTTGATGCAATTTTTGGGGAGTCGATTGATAGCTTGAATGGGGTGATTTGATTTCACGTTTCAATTCTTGCTTCAACCGAGTCGTTGGAGGTTGTTGAACAGCTGTCAAGAATTCTTTTAAAGGTTGAGAGATTGGTTCATATGTTTTTTTCTAAATGTGACTGAGATTCTGCTATATCAGATTTCAAAGGGTTATATTTTCTTTTGAAAGACTTTCTTGCTTTCAATAGTTGTTCATGTAAATGACTATTCATGATGACTGACAATTATATCACAATCATAATGTTTATATATGAATAAATGAATCGAAACCTTTCCTATATCGTCCCTCGTTCAATCTTTATCGATAACTAGAAAATCAAATTTATCTTTACAACAATGAGAACAGAGTTCTTTGAAATTCGGTAAGGACATATCTATACTAACATGGTCATCATATATATGCTTCAGATTTGTAAGGTCTTGTTGAAAAATTATAAGCAAATTTGCATTATCTCTAACGAGTTGCTTAGAAATGGCAGAATAGGTTTGGCATAAATAGAAACAATCCGTGTGTCTGTGACGACCGAAACAAAAATAATTTTTAATTACGTTTTGATCACATGTGGTAATATCATCAAATATGATGACTGAATGATCTTTTATATTTTCAGGTAGAATTACGTCATCAGAATCATTATATTCATAGAACCCAATTTCTTTCATAGATGCCAGCAAAATCCTCGAATAATTATACTTTGGTTGGTATAATGATTTTGAAAATAAGTATACATTTGTAAAACGAAGACCATTGGGTTGTTCCAGCAAAGACAACATCACATTAGTTTTGCCTGACCCACCTGCTCCAACAAGTAACCCTCTTTTAGATTGACCTCCAAATAGCGCACCATGTTTTCTTACATTATTCTCCACATTGATCTCATCATGATTGAGAACTGGAAGCAATAACTTTTGTTTTTCAGTCTTCATCGCATTGAAATAATCGTCAAACTGACATTAATACAGATGTGATAGGTGTATATATACGTGTACGCAAGTTGTTTGAAACACAATATAATGGGACAGCGAAAGAAATCAGTCGTTAGTACGAGTCTAAACACAAGGAAGAAAGGTCGAGGTCTTTTGAATACTCTCATCAACAAACTTCCTGTAGAAATACATGTCCCTGGATATAATTACTGCGGTCCTGGTACCAAGTTGGAAAAGAGGCTATTGAGGGGAGACGTAGGCATAAATCCTCTGGATGAGGCTTGTAAGCGACACGACGTTGCTTACTCCAGAAGTGAAGATATAGAATCAAGAAATACTGCAGACAAGAAATTAGCAGCATTTGCTTCCGAACGTTTAAATTCATCTGACGCGAAGTTGGGGGGAAAAGTTACAGCATTTGGTATATCTAATATTATGAATCTTAAAAGCAAGTTGGGAATGGGTTTGAGACGAAAGAAAAAAACCATGAAAAAAAAGAAAGGTGGAGAACTGAAAGTTGCCAGAAAACGAAAGAGTAAACTAAAAAAAAGAGTAATTCCAATTCCAAAGAAAGGTGGATTACTTCCATTTTTACTACCACTTCTAGGAGCATTAGGTGCTGCAGGGGGTGGGGCAGCATCTATCGCTTCAGCAGTTAATAAGGCAAAATCTAATAAAGAACAACTAGCTGAACAAAGAAGAAATAATTTGGCAATGGAACGAAAAGGAAAAGGTTTATATTTAAGACCTCGAAAAGATTATGGAATGTTTGCTCAACCATATCAAAAAAACTGCTGAAGTTGCCACGCCGAGCCTTAACCAATATCGATTTGCCGATGAATGCAGAGCGTTTGAGAATTCCATACTTTCGAGGTGTTTTCATGAGAGATACACTTCCCGAAAAAATAAGAAGCAATGAGTGCGGTATCATTAATTTTGATTCTGATTTGGGAGAAGGAACTCATTGGACAGCATATTCTAAGAAAACTGCGGAAGTTATGTATTTTGATAGTTATGGAAATCTCAAACCACCAAAGGAATTGATAAAATACTTCCTCAGCGCTGGTGACGTCAATAAAATAAAATATAACCATGACTCTTTGCAAAAGTTTAACTCTTATCACTGTGGACAACACTGTCTTTTGTTTCTATATAATCAATATCACCGATGTATTTCCTTAATTCATCAATAAACTACCCTTGGAAAAATATGTCTTTTACTTTTACTTTGAGCGACTCATCATCAGTGTTGAGTCATAATTTTAACCCTCCAATTTATCTGGATGATAATGTGGAATATGAGATAGGATTGGCAAATTTTGATTCGTTCAATGTTATTCCAAATGTTACAAAATTGAACAATGTTTTTGTATGGGGTGGACATGATGAATACAGTTATACCTTTCCTGAAGGATTTTATGATGTTACAGATATTGTTGATCTCCTCATAAAACAGATGACTAACTATAATGAAGATGTTGTGATATCCATCGACCCAAATTGGACCACTTCGAAAGTGATCATACGTACAAACACCAAAATCAATTTTTTGGTAGAAAATTCAGTTGGTTCATTATTAGGATTCGAGAAAAGGATACTCAATGCAAATAATATCTACAAATCAGATCATGAAGTAAAAATTCTTTCAATCAATACAATATGCATTGATTGTAATATTGCGATGGGT
Source organism: Chrysolina americana (assembly GCA_958502065.1). NCBI lineage: Eukaryota > Metazoa > Arthropoda > Insecta > Coleoptera > Chrysomelidae > Chrysolina > Chrysolina americana. Next base: position 40,510,207 of record OY293412.1, read on the forward strand.
TCATTTTTGAATGGTGATCCAGTGCATGTGATTCATCAATTCTTTCTGACCGTACCAAGGGGGTATAAAATAGTTGAATCGCCTTTGAACATTCTGTATTTCCCCGTCACTATCAAGACAATCAACAACATCACAGTAAGAGTTGTTGACCAAAATTTGAATTAAATTGATTTCCGAAACGAAGAAGTTACTGTTAGATTGCACTTGAGACGAAAGACTCTCTGAGATGGTCTGGAGATTTGACAAACCAACATTCCAACATCCCTATAAAAAGCAGGTGATACGAACTTTGAAAGATAGTACGAAAGCAACTGTCGAATTGCTAACACCCGAACATAAAAAATACTTGAAATCTTTGGGATTAGAACACCTAATATAGTGGAATTGCTACAAATCACAAGTGAACCGTTCAGTGATAGCACAATTGAAGATTATCAGTTTCATATATATCAGCCCTATATTACCAATGATATCAAATATAATGATGAAATCAGAATTTCAATTCAGGACTTGGATGCTTATACATTAACTTGTAATTCATACATCTACATAGAGGGAAAACTTACAAGACAGGACGGGGAATAACGAAAATAAAATTCATCAATAACGCAATATCATTCTTATTCCGTGAACTCCGATATGAGCTGAATGGTGTGTTGGTAGATTTTGTCAGAAACATTGGACTAGTGTCAACGATGAAAAATTATTTGTCTATGAATGAAAAAGAAAGTATTTCTACGCAAAATGCTGGTTGGTTTCCCAAACTTGGTGCTAGTGATAAAATATTAGTTGAAGATGAAGGGAATTTCAATGTATGTATTCCGCTCAAGTTATAGGCTGGATTTTTTGAAGATTTCAGAAAAATTGTGATCAATATGAGACAAGAACTAGTTTTGATTCGTGAGAGTCATGATTTAGATGCTGTGTGCAGTATAGATGATTCCGAAAAGCCTAAGGTGAGCATAAGCAAACTGAGCTGGTTTGTCCCTCACGTAACATCAAGTATTCAAGAACAACTACGATTGAATAAAATGATAAATAGCAATGTTGAACTACCGTTTAAATTCAGAAGATGGGAATTGATTGAATACCCTTCTCTAAATCAAACAACAAGGCATACTTGGGCTGTGAAAACAACTACAAAGATTGAAACTCCTCGCCATGTTATCATTGCATTTCAACAAGATAAAAAAGAAAAGCTTACTACTGATATGAGTACATTCAACCACTGTAATCTGAGTAATTTAAGAGTATTTCTGAATTCTGAACGATATCCTTATAATGACTTGAATCTTGAATTTAAGAATAACAAGTTTGCAAAACTGTATGAAATGTATGCCAACTTCCAAGAGAGTTACTATCATCTTAAATCAAACCAACCTATTTTCAATCCAAATGAATTTAAAATTAAGTCACCGCTGGTGCACATCGACTGTTCACGTCAAAAGGAAGTGATTCAAAGCGGTTCCATAGTACTCAGAATTGAAATTGAAACTGCTGAAATCACACCCAGAAATGTTACTGCATACTGTCTTGTTCTACATGAGAAAGAATTTTCATATAATCCATTGACGAAAATTGTTAAGCAGTTTTAAAGCGCATGCTCGATGGGTTATATAAAAAGACTTGCATACTTGAAACATCAGTTCGAAGATGATATCACAGTACAGAAGAAGATTGGAGCAACACCATAAGAACTTGAAAATACTGAAACAATTGATTGAATCATACACTTTAAAACAAGCATTGATAAGGAAACTCGGTAGTTTGAAAATATGATATTGATATTGCAAGGTTTCAAAATTGAGCATAATAAATTTTTGACGAAGGAACTGGCTGCATTCGATGGAAGTAGAGTTTCTCACTATGTGTTTAAACCATCGTTTCCAATGAATATGCTCCCACCAAAATTTCATAGTCAGGCCACTTGGCTGATGCATAATCACCACTGTATAGATTGGAATGATGGATTCACACCATTACATCAATTTGGAAATATAATGAAGAGGCTCACCGAAGGAGTGGATACTCTTTTTGTCAAAGGAAAGGAAAAAGCTGAATACATCAAACAATTCACCCAGCAACCAGTCATAGAATTTGAAGAACAACCTGGTTTGGGTGCATCTGAAGCAAGTTGTTTTCATCATACTAAAGATAATTGTATATGTGCACTTTCCAATGTTCACTCTATATTTCAAATGTATATAATGGATACATCTGAATAAATATATTCTAAAAGAAATGCCTTTTATTTTGAGATTTTCATGAAACTACAAATCATTCACCTTATATCATCAGGTTGTCGAGATACTAGATGATTTTTTACAAGGTCGTTCATTCCATAGCATCCGGTGACTAGACTAGGTCATTCACCTTGCAACAGATATAATTTTTCAGATTGATGACTTGACAGTCATTCCACTTTAGCATCCGGTTGTCGTCAGGTGTTTCCCACAAGTTCATTGACCGCTATAGAAACAGCAATGCGCAAGCGCATATCAAGAGCTCCATATATTATTGTAAGGAGTACCATAACTAGTACAGTTAGTATTGCTACCACTGAGAATCATGAAGTGTGACACATGCAATTTGAATTTTTCGAGAAGAGATAACCTACGTCGATATTTGCAAAAAACCTGTCCTTTCAAAGAAGCTGAGGAACCAGTAGCAAAAAAAATTAAATTGAGCGATCCATCCACCAGTGCTCCACAGTCGAGAAAACGGCTACAAGTGAATATTTCAACAAAACTGGAAGATGGATTCGAAAAATTGCAACACGCATTCAAGAATAGAATAGCAAGTTATCGATTCAAAAGTAGTGGAACACATGTTGATTACGTCAACTTTATGGAAGAAATTAAGCCGAAAGTTCTGAAAATCATTTCGGAATATATACAGGAGCGCAAAAGTTTGAAAATACATTTTGAATTATTTGGGCACTATATCATACCCGAGAAAGAGTTGAGTGATATGAAATCCTTCAATACAAAAAACAAAATTATCACGTATTCTACTAACTTAAATGACATTTATGATGAATTCAAAGATGAGATGATTTCGAAGGCTTCAAAATTCCAGGAAAGAGACTCAGGCTGGTCATTGCAGAAGATTTGGCATCTTGATGTTAATATAAACATATATAATCCATTATCAGCTTCATCATATATCAAGTTACCCAAAGCAATAAATATGAAACAAGCCATTCTGAATGTAAAGAACTTGGATAATGCTTGCTTCGCTTGGTCTATTATGGCCGCAATTTTTCCTTCAAATGGAGATCCATCGAGTCCATCCTCATATCCACATTATTCTACCTTACTTCATTTTGAAGGTATTGATTTTCCAGTAAAATTGACGGATATTTCCAAATTTGAAATAATGAATAATATATCTATAAATGTTTTTGGTACAGATACAAAATTTATAGAAGGCAAAATGGTTACCAACATCGTGGGTCCCTAACATTTCACAACACAACGATCTGCAACACATGTAAATCTCCTACTGATAGGTGATTATGGTGGAAATTATCATTATTGTCTCATCACAGATTTGTCTAGATTGGCATCACGACAAAAATCTAAGCATAATGGTCGTGTATATACTTTGATGGTTGTCTCCAATTCTTTCCTATGACTGACAAACTGACGACTCATTAACATTATGATTGTAATCGTCTATGTGTGTTACTCCCAAAACCAGACTTAATCATAAACAAATATGGTGAAACTTTGCCTGGAAATATCCTCAAGTTCATCAATTTAGAAAAACAACTTCCAGTTCCTTTTGTGATATATGCCGATTTTGAGAGTTTGCTAAAGCCCATTCATCACAGTGAACCATCTGATGAGCAGTCATTCACATTAAAAGCATATGAACACGAGCCATATTCATTCGCTTTCTATGTAAAGTGTAATTTCGATGACAAATACTCAGAGTTTGTACAATATCGCGGAACTGATTGTGCTGAGGTTTTTGTAAAAAGGTTGGATGAGCTCGTTTTGGAGTTATATAACAAAGAAATGAGAAAGAATTTCAGATTTCCACATAATGTCATATTTGTGGTAGGATCTATGTTAGATTGGATTCCACTCAAACCCGTTTTTAAAAACTTTATTTTACAAACAATAAAATATTAAAATACAATAATTTAACGTGAACTTGCACGGACTAAAGCTTGCAGCAGTAATAGTGATGCGTCGATCTTGGAGGTTTCATTTATAAGCTTGGAGATGCTGACTGGGCGTCTTCTGGCTTCTACGTCTTCAATAAATAACTGGAGTTGCGTTACAGGGTAACCTTGATAGTCGGCGACATCCTGGCACCATTGGGATTAACTGCGTAGATAACTGCGCAATTTGGAATAAAGGTCCATTGTATTTTTTCATATAACTTCTATAAGGATGAAGACATAAAAGTCCGGGACCACTGTCACTTGACTGGTATGTACCGTGCAAGTGCTCATTCAAGATGTAATTTACAGTATAAACTGGTGAAATTCATTCCCGTTTTCTTTCATAATTTGACAAATTATGATTGCCACCTATTCATAAAAAAACCGGCATCGCATAAAGAAAATATTTCAGTTATTGCCCAAAACAAAGAGAAGTATATTTCACTCACCAAATCATATTTAGTAGAGAAATCTGAAAATCCTAAATTTAAAGATGCATATCTATATCTGAGATTTGTCGATTCTTTCCGGTTCTTATCAAAATCTCTGGATAGTCTGAGTAAAACTCTGAAATCTTCCCAATGTCGAGAGGTTAGAAAATATTTTCAAGATGATAGAAAATTCAATATGATAAGACGCAAAGGTGTTTTTCCTTATTCATATGTTGATTCCTATGAAAAATTTAATCAACCCATATTACCAAACCAGTCTGAATTCTTCGATATTTTGAATGACACAGATATTTCCAAAGAAGATTATGATCGAGCTTGTGAAGTATGGCAGGAATTCGGATGTTCAACTCTAGGAGAATATTCAGATGTTTACTTAAAATCAGATGTTCTTCTTTTAGTAGATGTCTTCGAAATCTTCAGAGATGTTTGTTTAGAAAAATATGAACTGGATCCAGCCCAGGTTGAATTAGAACTCTTGGTTCACTTTTTCAAGAAAGGAATTCGTGGTGGAGTGAGCCAATGCAGTAAGAGAAAGGCTAAAGCTAATAATCCATTTATTACATCTTCTTATATCTTGATGAAACAAATTTATATGGAGCTGCTATGAGTGAATATCTACCACTGCGAAATTTCAGATGGCTTGAGCAGTGGGAGATAGACAAGTTTGACTGTTACAAAATTGAAGATACATCTTCGAAAGGATACGTATTGAAAGTTGATTTGGACTATCCACCAAACTTCCATGATGATCATAATGACTTTCCTTTCTGCCAAGAAAATATCAAGCCTCCAGGAAGTAAATTTTCCAAGTTAACCCCGAATTTGATGAGTGAGGAATGATATATCATACACTACAGAAATTTGAAACAGTGTTTGAAATATGGATTGAAACTGACTAGAATACACAGAGTTATGGAATTCTCACAGTCAGCATGGTTGAAACAATATATTGATCTGAATACTAAGCTTCGAAATTCTGCTAAGAATGAATTTTAACGTGATTTATTTAAATTCATCATAAATTCGATATTTGGAAAAACTATGGAGAACGTGGATAAAAGACAAGACATCAAACTATGTAGCCACTGGGAAAATATGCCTGGATCTGTAGGAGGATTGAATGCAAAACCTCATTTCAAATCATGTACAGTGTTCGAGGAGAATTTAGTAGCAGTTCAGATGGAAAAATTAACAGTGACCTATGACAAACCGCTATGGTTTTTCAATTTTGGATATCTCAAAAACAGTAATTTATGATTTTTATTATGGGTACATTAAAACAAAATATGGTGCTAAAGCGAACCTCTGCTACACAGATACTGATTCACTGATTCTGGAGATATTCACAGAAAATGTATACGATGATATTAGGAAACACATAAAATAATGTGATACATCTAATTTCAAAATCGACAATATTCATAACATTCCTAAAACAGTATCAGTAATCGGTAAGATGAAAGATGAGTTTTCCGGATCACCAATAGAATGTTTCTATGGTACAGGTGCGAAAGCATACTGTGTCAAAACAACAACATTGATGAAAAAGGCAAAAATACACTACAATTTTCTGATTATGTTCGAATTGTTGAAAGAGGTGGTTCTATCTTACGCAAAATGTATGTTTTTGCTACACATTTACATACCGTTTACACGGAGTTGAAAAACAAAGTTGCATTATCATCTAGAGATGACAAAAGATTTGTTTTGCCGAATAATACAGAAACATTAGCTTGGGGTCACCATTCGTTGAATCCAAAAGATGAGGATGCAGCGTTGGATCTCCTACTATTGATGTCAGAGAATTTGATAAATAAATGAATTTTTGGATTTCTTGTTATTAAATAAAACAAAAATATTAATCATATGTTTTTTATTCAGATACCCTAAATGTAAATTACTTCAAACTACTTAAACAGGAATAACATTTTGATTGGGGAGGAGCTGGACCATCTATATGTTCCATCCACTCAGGTCGATTATGATGAATGTAGCAAGGCAGCTGAACCCGTAGTTCAAACTTGCTCATATATTCCTCTGGTAGTTTGTGCCATGCCAAAAGAAGTTCCCCAGGTCTAGCTTTACAAATCAAATATTCTAGTGGAAATTGTCGTAGTTCATCCTCAGTGAATTTGTATAAAGGCTTGAGCTTCTCATGTTTGGTTATGAGTTCCATCACACAGTAAACAGTTTCCATATTTTTCAAACGTTTTCACCAATGAGTAGAGGAAGATCACTGAAGAGCATATAGCTATGTAGTAAATTAGAGATTGAACTATTGTAGACCCTGAATCATCTCTTTTATAAGTTGATGTTGGGCAAAAGGGAAGCTTAATTCTGTCTGTTTGTTCGATAAAATAATTTTTTCTCATCAATAACTTATACTCAGTATTATTATTAACCCGTACTGACTCTGTGAGATTACTTATATTATTGATTTCAAAGGGAATTATTCTTGCTAACTCGTAGGGTAGGGTTTCATTCCATATATCGTTACTATCAAAGCTTAAAAAAACACAATCAGCAGGTTGGTGTATAAGAAGAATACCTCGCCAGACAGCCTCTAAAATTATAATATTCATGAAAATGTTGAACGCTTAAATCCAACTGAAATGGAAAAGCCATTTCTTCTAATAATATATATTTAAGATAGGTAGAGGGGAGGAATAGACATGAATATTAAAAAAATTATTTTTATTTATCCTTTAATTACTTTATGATGATAGGCCTATTGGTAACAATAGGTACATAGGCCCCAGTTATCTTCGTTCCCGCTGATCTGGTGTGGCTTATTCTATGCTTCCAGATGTATGTGTCGAAGCCTTTCCTGTTGCTTGAAAATCTTCTTCTCTTCGGAACTCTTGCCAATTGGTGGACACCTGATGATGGGCCTATTGTTAACATTAGGTACATAGGTCCCATAGTCGTCACTGTCCCAGTTATCTTCGTTCCCGTTGATCTGGTGTGGCTTATTCTATGCTTCCAGATGTATGTGTCGAAGCTTTTCCTACCAAAAACGTGTGTAACATGACACGAATAGTTGACCTTGAAATAGGTCATTGAATTCGTATTGAATTTCTTCATCGTTTATAAACATGTTTGTGACCGGAAACTTGATGTCAGCACATTCCAGGTGATTTGATATGTAACACATGCAATCTTTGAAAGAGGTCACTGAACTCGTGTTGAATTTTGCTGATTTGTGTAGACATGTAACCGGAAACGTGTGTAACATGACACGAATAGTTGACCTTGAAATAGGTCATTGAATTCGTATTGAATTTCTTCATCGTTTATTAACATTTTTGTGACCGGAAACTCGATGTCAGCACATTCCAGGTAATTTGATATGTAACACATGTACTATTGAAAGAGGTCACTGAACCCGTGTTGAATTTTGCTGATCTGTGTAGACATGCAACCGGAAACGTGTGTAACATGACACGAATAGTTGACCTTGAAATAGATCATTGAACTCGTATTGAATTTATTTATGGTTTATAAACATGTTTGTGACCGGAAACACGATGTCAGCACATTCCAGGTAATTTGATATGTAACACATGCACTCTTTGAAAGATGTCACTGAACCCGTGTTGAATTTTGCTGATCTGTGTAGACATGTAACCGGAAACGTGTGTAACATGACACGTATAGTTGACCTTGAAATAGGTCATTGAACTCGTATTGAAATTCTCCGTCGTTTATAAACATGTTTGTGACCGGAAACTTGATGTCAGCACATTCCAGGTAATTTGATATGTAACACATGCAATCTTTGAAAGAGGTCACTGAACTCGTGTTGAATTTTGCTGATTTGTGTAGACATGTAACCGGAAACGTGTGTAACATGACACGAATAGTTGACCTTGAAATAGGTCATTGAATTCGTATTGAATTTCTTCATCGTTTATTAACATGTTTGTGACCGGAAACTCGATGTCAGCACATTCCAGGTAATCTGATATGTAACACATGTACTATTGAAAGAGGTCACTGAACCCGTGTTGAATTTTGCTGATCTGTGTAAACATGCAACCGGAAACGTGTGTAACATGACACGAATAGTTGACCTTGAAATAGATCATTGAACTCGTATTGAATTTCTTTATGGTTTATAAACATGTTTGTGACCGGAAACACGATGTCATCACATTCCAGGTAATTTGATATGTAACACATGCACTCTTTGAAAGAGGTCACTGAACCCGTGTTGAATTTTGCTGATCTGTGTAGACATGTAACCGGAAACTTGTGTAACAGACACGAATATTTGACCTTTAAATCGGTCATTGAACTCGTATTGAATTTCTTCATGGTTTATAAACATGTTTATGACCGGAAACTCGATGTCAGCACATTCCAGGAAATTTGATATGTAACACATGCAATCTTTGAAAGAGGTCACTGAACTCGTGTTGAATTTTGCTGATTTGTGTAGACATGTAAACGGAAACGTGTGTAACAGGACACGAATAGTTGACCTTGAAATAGATCATTGCAATCGTATTGAATTTCTTCATCGTTTATTAACATGTTTGTGACCGGAAACTCGATGTCAGCACATTCCAGGTAATTTGATATGTAACACATGTACTATTGAAAGAGGTCACTGAACCCGTGTTGAATTTTGCTGATCTGTGTAGACATGTAACCGGAAACGTGTGTAACTTGACACGAATAGTTGACCTTGAAATAGGTAATTGAATTCGTATTGAATTTCTTCATCGTTTATAAACATGATTGTGACTGGAAACTCGATGTCAGCACATTCCAGGTAATTTGATATGTAACACATGCACTATTTGCAAGAGGTCACTGAACCCGTGTTGAATTTTGCTGATCTGTGTAGACATGTAACCGGAAACGTGTGTAACAGACACGAATAGTTGACCTTTAAATCGGTCATTGAACTCGTATTGAATTTCTTCATGGTTTCTAAACATGTTTATGACCGGAAACTCGATGTCAGCATATTCCAGGAAATTTGATATGTAACACATGCAATCTTTGAAAGAGGTCACTGAACCCGTGTTGAATTTTGCTGATCTGTGTAGACATGTAACCGGAAACGTGTGTAACAGACACGAATAGTTGACCTTTAAATCGGTCATTGAACTCGTATTGAATTTCTTCTTCGTTTATTAACATGTTTGTGACCGGAAACTCGATGTCAGCACATTCCAGGTAATTTGATATGTAACACATGTACTATTGAAAGAGGTCACTGAACCCGTGTTGAATTTTGCTGATCTGTGTAGACATGTAACCGGAAACATGTGTAACAGACACGAATAGTCGACCTTGAAATAGGTCATTGAATTCGTATTGAATTTCTTCATCGTTTATAAACATGTTTGTGACCGGAAACTCGATGTCAGCACATTCCAGGTAATTTGATATGTAACACATGCACTATTTGAAAGAGGTCACTGAACCCGTGTTGAATTTTGCTGATCTGTGTAGACATGTAACCGGAAACGTGTGTAACATGACACGAATAGTTGACCTTGAAATAGGTCATTGAACTCGTATTGAATTTCTTCGTCGTTTATAAGCATGTTTGTGACCGGAAACTCGATGTCAGCACATTCCAGGTAATTTGATATGTAACACATGTACTATTGAAAGAGGTCACTGAACTCGTGTTGAATTTTGCTGGTCTGTGTAGACATGTAACCGGAAACGTGTGTAACATGACACGAATAGTTGACCTTTGACTCCCTTCTCCCAAAGCTCTCTCATTATATCTCTACTAAGGTTGAAAGGTCTCAATCTGCCTACTTCTCAGGTATAATTACGTTAGGTTTTTGTGACTTGACGTCGGGGTTTCAATTTGACTACTTCCCATGTCTCGTCACTGGTTCTCTCTAAGGTCTCAATCTGCCTACTCGAACTACAAGTTGAAGACTGTCCATCCAAAATCAGCCGAGTTTTCAGAACAGTCAATATCAAAACCATCTTCACCACAGAGCAAAAACTGTCACACCTCATCAGATCAACGAAGGACAAAATTCCCAACGAAGACCACGGTATTTACGAAATTCCCTGTTCTACTTGCCCCCATTCATATATAGGAGAAACTTCAAAACAGATCCACTTCCGATCTTATCAACACTCCCTTTCCGTTAGAAACCAAGACACCAGCTCCGCATTATCCCTTCATTTCATCCAAACAGGTCACCCCATAGATTTTGAGAAAACGAGAACCATCGCCCCAGTATGTTCCAGAACCTCCAGATTCATCAGAGAAGCCATCGAAATCGAAAAACGTTGCCTGAATATTAAAGATGATAGCCGTAAATAGAACCCCATTTGAAAACCACTTCTTCCGACCGTAATCGCCAAACCACAACAATCAATTATTTCAATCCAAAACAATCAACACCAGGCAGACACAGGTAGGACGAACGAGAAAACCAGCAAGACACGCCTACTTTCAGGTACCCAAGTTCCTTTAAATACCGTAGTGCAACCAACATCAGATCGTCTTTTGAGATCAAGGAGTAGGCAGATAGAGACCTTGTTACATCATCAGACCACGACTCGAGGAGTAGGCAGATAGAGACCTCGAAGTCACTCTCTTGAATATATCTCTAGATCACTTAATGATCGCATCATATCTCATAAAAGCGATTGTAGACGAAATTTTGAATAGTGAAACTAATCTGTCTAAAAGGATCTTCAAGGAAATGTTTCATATAAATAGTTTATACTTATCTACTTAATTTTGAGAAAAATAAAACGAAACAATCCTCTAATCAATATTTTCCACCTTGATTTGATTCCAAAAATTAATTTTGTCACTGTCATACCTACATCAATCAATTCATTTTATGTATATTCTCTTTTCGTTTTGTACCAATTTTATCAATCATTCTCACGTTAGTAAGTAGTCCACCTTTTCATAACTACATTTATTGTATACTGTGTATTTTTAGTTGTCCTGAGGAAGGTAATAAAGATTACCGAAAGCTTGACAGTATCAAAGAGTTTTCTTTATATATATATATATATATATATATATATATATAATATATATATATATATATATATATATATATATATATATATATATATATATATATATATATATATATATATATATATATATATATATATATATATATATATATATATATATATATATATATATATATATATATATATATATATATATATATATATACATATAATCAGCTGGGGACTTCTCGGGTCTGTTTACCAATAAAACTCATTCGTTCTATATCTTAAAATTTCGCTAATCTTTATTAGCTTCTTCAGGAGAAAAAAGCTACAAAAAACATGTTAGTAATTTAGAAAAATCAAACCAAAAATTATACAACTGTTCCACTTACAATCATAGAGTCGGTAATTCTATTGTGTTCATTAGTGTTCTGGGGAGCTGTGAAATATTCATCAACACCAACTAGGTAATATCCATTACTAACTGAAACTTTAGCTCTGGGGCACCGGCTTATATATCACGCAGGTAACCAAAAATCTAATGACCAGTAGGTAACAATGAAAAAAAAATATGCATAAAAAATTCTTAGAAACTATCATAGGTACACCACATGTTTACCAATAACAAAAAATTAAATTGTGTTTAAAATGTTACTCTTACAAAGATAAAAATAGCTAAATATAATAACACAAAAATTGCAAATATTTTTTCAAAAGTCAAGGATAGGACTCTAACTTCGCCTAACAGTAACGTAATATACGAAATTCCGTGTGGTGCATGTGATGAGTGTTATGTGGGTCAGACTTCGCAATGGCGGAAACAAAGAATAGCTTTACACAAGAGCGATGTCCGGTTAGGCAAAAACTCGTGTGCAGCTGTTGATCACTCACAAAAAACCGGCCACCAATTTGACTACTCTAATGTCAAAATCCTGGAAAAAATTAATAATCAAAAATCTAGACTCTTCCTTGAGATGTACCATATAAACAAAAAACCCAACACAGTAAATTACAAGACCGACACGAATCAGTCAAACAACATATACAGTAACATTTTAAACACAATTTAATTTTTTGTTATTGGCAAATTCAATAAGACGTCCAGATGAAACCCATCTGAACACATTGCACGCCTCTACGGGGAGGATATTCTCCATCTCACGAAAAACTATTCATCACTCCTTATCCGAAGATCCAAACTCCTGTGCGACCTCACGTTCCTCAAATCATGCAGAGACCACAGAGTCATTCCCAAAGCATTCCGGTTGAAACATCATGATACCTCATCGTCAGCCCAGCGTATTCTCAATGAAGCTAGCCAAGCACTTATTCGAAAATCACTCCACGACATCAGATGTAATTTGGACATCACCAACACCTCACTCTACAAATGTTTTGGCAAATTATCCACCGTAGATATCCATCTAGTCATCTGGGACACTTTGACCAGGATATTTCAGGACAAAGCAGATCACATCAGCAATAAGAAAACAGAAACACAGAAAAACAAACTTTGTGCATTGTTAACGAATACCATCACACCCTTGGTCCCAGCTGCATCACCTGTATTAGTACACAACTTCTCCGACACACCACTAGATCAAACTAGCTTTGCACTACTATCAAGAGGATTCAATTATTCCATCACACCAAACAGAATCCCAACAGAAACCATCATCACACAAATAGAAAGCGTTATAACCCATCTACCAGAAAACACAGCTGAAGAAACCAGACGAGATATTGCCACCACACTTAGGAGAGCGAAACTCCCTCCATCCAACATAACACCTGCCGAAAAACATTGCCTCAGAAACCTCTACAACAACCCTGACATAATCATTCTCCCAGCAGACAAAGGCAACGCCACAGTAGTTCTGAATACCTCAGATTATGTAGACAAAATGAGTACACTATTAAACTCATCCGAGTATCAGATCATCCAACGAGACCCGACAACCTACCTCGAAAAGAAGACCAAAAATCTGATCAATAATTCTAAACTACCAGCCGAAACCAAGAAAGCCTCTATCCCTAGAGAGAAGTCATCACGCACCCCTCGTATCTACGGACTACCAAAAATACACAAGCCTGATATCCCACTCCGACCTATCGTCAGTGCCTTTGGATCACCAACCCAGAACCTCGCCAAGTATCTAGCGAGTACACTTCAGCCACGAACAGAAGAAGCTTCATCCTACGTGAAAAATTCATTCCACTTCTTAGACCTTCTTAAATCCTATAGAATCCAGAACACAGTTATCATAGTGAGCTTCGATATTGTCTCCCTCTTCACAAATATTCCCCTAACGGACACGCTAGAAATCCTTAAAACGAAACGCAGAATTCCAAAAGACACCCTGGACCTCATCAGTCACTGTATGAACAACACGTACTTCCTCTTCCAAGGAACTTACTACAAAAAAGTGAAAGGTGCTCCCATGGGTTCCCCCCTTTCTCCAGTCCTTGCAAACCTTTTCATGGAAGACTTCGAAACCAGGGCTGTAGAAGCATTTGACCACAAGCCTACTTGCTGGTTCAGATACGTTGACGACATTTTCGTCATATGGCCTCATGGTTACGAAATCTTAAACACGTTCTTAGATCACCTAAACGATATCCATCCCAACATGAAATTTACAATGGAGACCGAAATGAACAACTCCCTAGCTTTCCTGGACGTTCTCATCACGAAATCCAATAACTCTTTCACCCACACAGTACACAGGAAACAGACCCACACCAACCGTTACTTACACGCAAACTCTCATCACCATCCAGCACAAACAAACTCCGTATTGAACTCCCTGATATACAGATCAATTCAGCTTACCGACAACCAGAATAGACCACAAGAGCTGGACAAACTGAAATCAGCCTTACTTCAAAATGGTTACAACAATTCGCTAATCGACAAGTCTATCCGCCATCAACTGACCCGTCCTCCAAAAACAAATGATCCACTAAAGAGTATTCAGCCACACAAAGCTTTCCTACCATACATCAAAGGTGTGACAGACAAAATCAGTAATATCTTGAGAAAACACGAGATAAAAACAATATTCACGGCCAACAACCAAATATCCAAATTCCTCAGATCTCCCAAGGACACAATACCAAACGATTCTCAAGGTATATATGAAATACCATGTTCAGACTGCCCGAGAACTTATATTGGCCAGACTAACAGACGAGTAACTTTCCGAGTCTACGAACACGAACTTGCTGTGCGTCAGTCATCTTCCAATTCCGCACTTTATAAACATCGAGAAAACAAAGGTCACAAAATAGACTCCAAACACACAAAAACAATTTCCACCGAGAAAACTCTGCAAACCAGGATCATCCGAGAAGCCCTTGAGATTGAGAAGCGCCCCAATTGCCTCAACACTCGCGACGACGGACGTAGAGTTCCCAATACCTGGAAGCCTCTCATTGCACGCATCAACTCATTTCCCACCAACCCAGTTCCCGCACACAGCTCACTTAGCGCCAACCAAGTTCCCGCACACAGCTCATCTAGCGCCAACTCTGTTCCCGCCCATAGTTCACCTCGCGCCAATACATTGCACACGGCCATTACAGCCCCGTCCACTATAAATACAGTTCCTCAACCCACAATGAGTAGGCAGATTGAGTCCTTAGAGAGAACCAGTGACCAGACATGTGGAGTAGGCAGATTGAGACCCCGACGTCAAGTCACAAAAACCTAACGTAATTATACCTGAGGAGTAGGCAGATTGAGACCTCAGCGTAGAATTACGTTTCAACCTTTTATTAATTTTCTCTCTTTTTCAGTTCTTGAAAATGGCTCCAAAATCGGAGCCGAAACGTCGAATTTCAACAAATTCTAGACGCGGTTCAACCCGAACTTTTAGTTTTCAAATATATCTATATATATATATATATATATATGTGATATACTTGTTTCAAGGAGCAAAAAATGTTCCAGTGACTGTAAAACAGTCGATAACAATCCTTTAAGAGGTGACTATAACTTTGTATAGTATGTATGGCATATGTCCAACAGAAAACAACTACTTCTCTGGCTGATACCTCGACAGATATTGAATTATATCTGTCAGACATATGTGCAAAGATCCTTACTTTGAAGGAACAACTTTGCAAGAGCTCTCTGAAACAAACAGCAGGACTTTGCCTGATTCAAACGGAGAGCCAACTACAGACCGGTTTCGGAATATCGTACCTCATCAGTGCAGTCAAGGTTATCACGGTTGTATACACGCGAGGTCCCGATGTTCGTCATCGTCCTCCGAGAGGAATACTGCAATTGCTCACAGGATCCACCTCGGTGACAGATTAGAGAGCACCCCAGAAAGACATTTCGGATACGAAATGGTATATGTGATATACTTGTTTCAAGGAGCAAAAAATGTTCCAGTGACTGTAAAACAGTCGATAACAATCCTTTAAGAGGTGACTATAACTTTGTATAGTATGTATGGCATATGTCCAACAGAAAACAACTACTTCTCTGGCTGATACCTCGACAGATATTGAATTATATCTGTCAGACATATGTGCAAAGATCCTTACTTTGAAGGAACAACTTTGCAAGAGCTCTCTGAAACAAACAGCAGGACTTTGCCTGATTCAAACGGAGAGCCAACTACAGACCGGTTTCGGAATATCGTACCTCATCAGTGCAGTCAAGGTTATCACGGTTGTATACACGCGAGGTCCCGATGTTCGTCATCGTCCTCCGAGAGGAATACTGCAATTGCTCACAGGATCCACCTCGGTGACAGATTAGAGAGCACCCCAGAAAGACATTTCGGATACGAAATGGTATATGTGATATACTTGTTTCAAGGAGCAAAAAATGTTCCAGTGACTGTAAAACAGTCGATAACAATCCTTTAAGAGGTGACTATAACTTTGTATAGTATGTATGGCATATGTCCAACAGAAAACAACTACTTCTCTGGCTGATACCTCGACAGATATTGAATTATATCTGTCAGACATATGTGCAAAGATCCTTACTTTGAAGGAACAACTTTGCAAGAGCTCTCTGAAACAAACAGCAGGACTTTGCCTGATTCAAACGGAGAGCCAACTACAGACCGGTTTCGGAATATCGTACCTCATCAGTGCAGTCAAGGTTATCACGGTTGTATACACGCGAGGTCCCGATGTTCGTCATCGTCCTCCGAGAGGAATACTGCAATTGCTCACAGGATCCACCTCGGTGACAGATTAGAGAGCACCCCAGAAAGACATTTCGGATACGAAATGGTATATGTGATATACTTGTTTCAAGGAGCAAAAAATGTTCCAGTGACTGTAAAACAGTCGATAACAATCCTTTAAGAGGTGACTATAACTTTGTATAGTATGTATGGCATATGTCCAACAGAAAACAACTACTTCTCTGGCTGATACCTCGACAGATATTGAATTATATCTGTCAGACATATGTGCAAAGATCCTTACTTTGAAGGAACAACTTTGCAAGAGCTCTCTGAAACAAACAGCAGGACTTTGCCTGATTCAAACGGAGAGCCAACTACAGACCGGTTTCGGAATATCGTACCTCATCAGTGCAGTCAAGGTTATCACGGTTGTATACACGCGAGGTCCCGATGTTCGTCATCGTCCTCCGAGAGGAATACTGCAATTGCTCACAGGATCCACCTCGGTGACAGATTAGAGAGCACCCCAGAAAGACATTTCGGATACGAAATGGTATATGTGATATACTTGTTTCAAGGAGCAAAAAATGTTCCAGTGACTGTAAAACAGTCGATAACAATCCTTTAAGAGGTGACTATAACTTTGTATAGTATGTATGGCATATGTCCAACAGAAAACAACTACTTCTCTGGCTGATACCTCGACAGATATTGAATTATATCTGTCAGACATATGTGCAAAGATCCTTACTTTGAAGGAACAACTTTGCAAGAGCTCTCTGAAACAAACAGCAGGACTTTGCCTGATTCAAACGGAGAGCCAACTACAGACCGGTTTCGGAATATCGTACCTCATCAGTGCAGTCAAGGTTATCACGGTTGTATACACGCGAGGTCCCGATGTTCGTCATCGTCCTCCGAGAGGAATACTGCAATTGCTCACAGGATCCACCTCGGTGACAGATTAGAGAGCACCCCAGAAAGACATTTCGGATACGAAATGGTATATGTGATATACTTGTTTCAAGGAGCAAAAAATGTTCCAGTGACTGTAAAACAGTCGATAACAATCCTTTAAGAGGTGACTATAACTTTGTATAGTATGTATGGCATATGTCCAACAGAAAACAACTACTTCTCTGGCTGATACCTCGACAGATATTGAATTATATCTGTCAGACATATGTGCAAAGATCCTTACTTTGAAGGAACAACTTTGCAAGAGCTCTCTGAAACAAACAGCAGGACTTTGCCTGATTCAAACGGAGAGCCAACTACAGACCGGTTTCGGAATATCGTACCTCATCAGTGCAGTCAAGGTTATCACGGTTGTATACACGCGAGGTCCCGATGTTCGTCATCGTCCTCCGAGAGGAATACTGCAATTGCTCACAGGATCCACCTCGGTGACAGATTAGAGAGCACCCCAGAAAGACATTTCGGATACGAAATGGTATATGTGATATACTTGTTTCAAGGAGCAAAAAATGTTCCAGTGACTGTAAAACAGTCGATAACAATCCTTTAAGAGGTGACTATAACTTTGTATAGTATGTATGGCATATGTCCAACAGAAAACAACTACTTCTCTGGCTGATACCTCGACAGATATTGAATTATATCTGTCAGACATATGTGCAAAGATCCTTACTTTGAAGGAACAACTTTGCAAGAGCTCTCTGAAACAAACAGCAGGACTTTGCCTGATTCAAACGGAGAGCCAACTACAGACCGGTTTCGGAATATCGTACCTCATCAGTGCAGTCAAGGTTATCACGGTTGTATACACGCGAGGTCCCGATGTTCGTCATCGTCCTCCGAGAGGAATACTGCAATTGCTCACAGGATCCACCTCGGTGACAGATTAGAGAGCACCCCAGAAAGACATTTCGGATACGAAATGGTATATGTGATATACTTGTTTCAAGGAGCAAAAAATGTTCCAGTGACTGTAAAACAGTCGATAACAATCCTTTAAGAGGTGACTATAACTTTGTATAGTATGTATGGCATATGTCCAACAGAAAACAACTACTTCTCTGGCTGATACCTCGACAGATATTGAATTATATCTGTCAGACATATGTGCAAAGATCCTTACTTTGAAGGAACAACTTTGCAAGAGCTCTCTGAAACAAACAGCAGGACTTTGCCTGATTCAAACGGAGAGCCAACTACAGACCGGTTTCGGAATATCGTACCTCATCAGTGCAGTCAAGGTTATCACGGTTGTATACACGCGAGGTCCCGATGTTCGTCATCGTCCTCCGAGAGGAATACTGCAATTGCTCACAGGATCCACCTCGGTGACAGATTAGAGAGCACCCCAGAAAGACACATATACCATTTCGTATCCGAAATGTCTTTCTGGGGTGCTCTCTAATCTGTCACCGAGGTGGATCCTGTGAGCAATTGCAGTATTCCTCTCGGAGGACGATGACGAACATCGGGACCTCGCGTGTATACAACCGTGATAACCTTGACTGCACTGATGAGGTACGATATTCCGAAACCGGTCTGTAGTTGGCTCTCCGTTTGAATCAGGCAAAGTCCTGCTGTTTGTTTCAGAGAGCTCTTGCAAAGTTGTTCCTTCAAAGTAAGGATCTTTGCACATATGTCTGACAGATATAATTCAATATCTGTCGAGGTATCAGCCAGAGAAGTAGTTGTTTTCTGTTGGACATATGCCATACATACTATACAAAGTTATAGTCACCTCTTAAAGGATTGTTATCGACTGTTTTACAGTCACTGGAACATTTTTTGCTCCTTGAAACAAGTATATCACATATACCATTTCGTATCCGAAATGTCTTTCTGGGGTGCTCTCTAATCTGTCACCGAGGTGGATCCTGTGAGCAATTGCAGTATTCCTCTCGGAGGACGATGACGAACATCGGGACCTCGCGTGTATACAACCGTGATAACCTTGACTGCACTGATGAGGTACGATATTCCGAAACCGGTCTGTAGTTGGCTCTCCGTTTGAATCAGGCAAAGTCCTGCTGTTTGTTTCAGAGAGCTCTTGCAAAGTTGTTCCTTCAAAGTAAGGATCTTTGCACATATGTCTGACAGATATAATTCAATATCTGTCGAGGTATCAGCCAGAGAAGTAGTTGTTTTCTGTTGGACATATGCCATACATACTATACAAAGTTATAGTCACCTCTTAAAGGATTGTTATCGACTGTTTTACAGTCACTGGAACATTTTTTGCTCCTTGAAACAAGTATATCACATATACCATTTCGTATCCGAAATGTCTTTCTGGGGTGCTCTCTAATCTGTCACCGAGGTGGATCCTGTGAGCAATTGCAGTATTCCTCTCGGAGGACGATGACGAACATCGGGACCTCGCGTGTATACAACCGTGATAACCTTGACTGCACTGATGAGGTACGATATTCCGAAACCGGTCTGTAGTTGGCTCTCCGTTTGAATCAGGCAAAGTCCTGCTGTTTGTTTCAGAGAGCTCTTGCAAAGTTGTTCCTTCAAAGTAAGGATCTTTGCACATATGTCTGACAGATATAATTCAATATCTGTCGAGGTATCAGCCAGAGAAGTAGTTGTTTTCTGTTGGACATATGCCATACATACTATACAAAGTTATAGTCACCTCTTAAAGGATTGTTATCGACTGTTTTACAGTCACTGGAACATTTTTTGCTCCTTGAAACAAGTATATCACATATACCATTTCGTATCCGAAATGTCTTTCTGGGGTGCTCTCTAATCTGTCACCGAGGTGGATCCTGTGAGCAATTGCAGTATTCCTCTCGGAGGACGATGACGAACATCGGGACCTCGCGTGTATACAACCGTGATAACCTTGACTGCACTGATGAGGTACGATATTCCGAAACCGGTCTGTAGTTGGCTCTCCGTTTGAATCAGGCAAAGTCCTGCTGTTTGTTTCAGAGAGCTCTTGCAAAGTTGTTCCTTCAAAGTAAGGATCTTTGCACATATGTCTGACAGATATAATTCAATATCTGTCGAGGTATCAGCCAGAGAAGTAGTTGTTTTCTGTTGGACATATGCCATACATACTATACAAAGTTATAGTCACCTCTTAAAGGATTGTTATCGACTGTTTTACAGTCACTGGAACATTTTTTGCTCCTTGAAACAAGTATATCACATATACCATTTCGTATCCGAAATGTCTTTCTGGGGTGCTCTCTAATCTGTCACCGAGGTGGATCCTGTGAGCAATTGCAGTATTCCTCTCGGAGGACGATGACGAACATCGGGACCTCGCGTGTATACAACCGTGATAACCTTGACTGCACTGATGAGGTACGATATTCCGAAACCGGTCTGTAGTTGGCTCTCCGTTTGAATCAGGCAAAGTCCTGCTGTTTGTTTCAGAGAGCTCTTGCAAAGTTGTTCCTTCAAAGTAAGGATCTTTGCACATATGTCTGACAGATATAATTCAATATCTGTCGAGGTATCAGCCAGAGAAGTAGTTGTTTTCTGTTGGACATATGCCATACATACTATACAAAGTTATAGTCACCTCTTAAAGGATTGTTATCGACTGTTTTACAGTCACTGGAACATTTTTTGCTCCTTGAAACAAGTATATCACATATACCATTTCGTATCCGAAATGTCTTTCTGGGGTGCTCTCTAATCTGTCACCGAGGTGGATCCTGTGAGCAATTGCAGTATTCCTCTCGGAGGACGATGACGAACATCGGGACCTCGCGTGTATACAACCGTGATAACCTTGACTGCACTGATGAGGTACGATATTCCGAAACCGGTCTGTAGTTGGCTCTCCGTTTGAATCAGGCAAAGTCCTGCTGTTTGTTTCAGAGAGCTCTTGCAAAGTTGTTCCTTCAAAGTAAGGATCTTTGCACATATGTCTGACAGATATAATTCAATATCTGTCGAGGTATCAGCCAGAGAAGTAGTTGTTTTCTGTTGGACATATGCCATACATACTATACAAAGTTATAGTCACCTCTTAAAGGATTGTTATCGACTGTTTTACAGTCACTGGAACATTTTTTGCTCCTTGAAACAAGTATATCACATATACCATTTCGTATCCGAAATGTCTTTCTGGGGTGCTCTCTAATCTGTCACCGAGGTGGATCCTGTGAGCAATTGCAGTATTCCTCTCGGAGGACGATGACGAACATCGGGACCTCGCGTGTATACAACCGTGATAACCTTGACTGCACTGATGAGGTACGATATTCCGAAACCGGTCTGTAGTTGGCTCTCCGTTTGAATCAGGCAAAGTCCTGCTGTTTGTTTCAGAGAGCTCTTGCAAAGTTGTTCCTTCAAAGTAAGGATCTTTGCACATATGTCTGACAGATATAATTCAATATCTGTCGAGGTATCAGCCAGAGAAGTAGTTGTTTTCTGTTGGACATATGCCATACATACTATACAAAGTTATAGTCACCTCTTAAAGGATTGTTATCGACTGTTTTACAGTCACTGGAACATATATATATATATATATATATATATATATATATATATATGGAGTGTTCTCTAAGTAGTTGTTTTCTGTCAGATACATGCCATACATACTATACAAAGTTATAGTCATTTCCTAAAGGATTGTTATCGACTGCTTTATAGTCACTTGGACATTATTTGCTCCTTATCTTGGCGGACGGTAACGGGCAGCGAGACCTCGCTTGTATACAATTGTGATAACCTGGACGGCACTGATGAGGGACAACATTCCGAAACCGGTCTGTAGTTGGTTCTCCGTTTGAATCGCCGTTTGTTCAGAGAGCTCTTGCAAAGTTGTTCTTTCAAAGTGAGGATCTTTGCACATGTGTCTGACAGATATAATTCAATATCTGTTGCGGTATTAGCCAGAGAAGTAGTTGTTTTCTGTCTGACATATGCCATACATACTATACAAAGTTATAGTCATTTCCTAAAGGATTGTTATCGACTGTTTTATAGTCACTTGGACATTATTTGCTCAATAACAAGTATTTTACATATACCATTTCGTATCCGAAATGTCCTTATGAAGTGCTCTCTAATCTGTCGTCAAGGTGGATCCTGTGAGCAATTGCAGTATTTATCTTGGCGGACGGTAATGGGCAGCGAGACCTCGCGTGTATACAATTGTGATAACCTGGACGGCACTGATGAGGGGCAACATTCCGAAACCGGTCTGTAGTTGGTTCTCCGTTTAAATCGGGTGAAGTCCTGCTGTTTGTTCAGAGAGCTCTTGCAAAGTTATTCCTTCAAAGCATGGATCTTTGCACATATGTCTGTCTGTCTGTCTGTCTTATACACACTATACAAAGTTATAGTTACTTCTTAAAGGATTGTTATCGACTGTTTTACAGTCACTTGGACATTATTTGCTCCTTGAAACAGGTATTTTACAAATACCATTTCGTATCCGAAATGTCCTTATGGAGTGCTCTCTGATCTGTCGTCAAGGTGGATCCTGTAAGCAATTGCAGTATTTATCTTGGCGAACGGTGACGGGCAGCGAGACCTTGCGTATATACAATTGTGTTAACCTGGACTGCACTGATGAGGGACAACATTCCGAAACCGGTCTGTAGTTGGTTCTTTGTTTGAATCGGGTGAAGTCCTGCTGTTTGTTCAGAGAGCACTTCAAACAAATCAAGTCTAAGGAAGTTCTTCTTATCAATGTTATGTAAAATTTTTGAATTTCTATTGGGGCTAAAGTTATGATTGTGAATTTTGAAATGGTTGCCAAATGCAGATTTGTCAATTCTTTTCAAATGTTCGTTAAAACGTGTAATGAGAGGTCTATAAGTTCTACCTCTGCCTCTTACATTGGTCGAAATTAAAGCACCAATTCCTACCTATCTCTCTTTGGTTTCTTCAATATTCTCTGAAAAGTGCAAACTCATTTTCACACCTATATTGATAATTCCGTTTATTTCCAATAACTCTTTTAGTTGTCGTTTGACAGTTTAATCATCGAAGATCAACAATATTAGGGAACCAAGTAAAACTCAAAGTCGTCTCCACAAAATCTAGTTAACCCCAATTAGTAACGCGGAATATTGTCACTTATAATTTTCCAAGGCTATTGATAATTTCGAAATAATTTGGATGTAGTTTAGCAGAAAACGTCCAACTCAAAAATAGCAATTATTCAAAATGTCAACTTGGAATTGTTATATATGTCATATCAATACAAACAAGATTTAGTCACTGAAACAATGATTTCACATTTGATTCAATACAACGATTGTGTGGACGATTTCTGCAAATTTAGCAAACAGGAATTATATAGTCGCCCTACATATGACAACATGAATTTTTATAATTTGTGGGTTGGACGTTTCCTGCTTAACTACGTCCATTTCCTGCTAATTTTCGAAAGCGAGTTGCTCTTACCTAAAAGCAACTCGCTTGAGGAAATTCAAGACAAATGAGAATTTATTAATAGTCAAGGGATATTTAGTAAGAACGTTTTTTTCAGAGAATTAAAAAACCAGTATACCTACCTAACGCATTATTTTGGAAGTATTTTTCTTGTGAGAGTTTATCAGTCATATTCTAAATAGTTTTGATGGTGGCTTTTCCAAACTTTGATCCGTCTTAATTCTTCATGTATACGCGGCCCAATCTTCAAGTATACGCGGCAAATCTTCAACAGTGCACCATTCCTTTAAGTCCTATTTTCTCACCTCACTAAACTTTTTGAACATTTTCTACATGTACTTTTAACTCAATGTAGTATTTCTGATGTATTTTCAATTATAGTTAAGTATATCTATTGAGTAATATTTATTTGATATTTCCATTTCTATTCGAAGTAACTGACATTTTGAAAATTTAATTCTGTAAACGTCATACTATATGTCATTTGCATGGTGACACGATTGTTCAACAGTGATAACTTTACATGTAACATCAATTACATAAAAAACGTGTTTTCGAGCATAGTAATGCATATCTTCTGTTGTTCAAATACAGGTGAAACTGAAAAAGAAAAATTACAACTTACAATTTTTAAAGTTATGTGAAATTCGTAAAAAACAATTAATATTTAGGTAGATACTGGCAGTTAAAATGGATACCCACTTCTCATTGGAAACGTTGAAAAAAGAATTTTTACTAAAATTTCTACACATCCATTTGGAGACCAGACCCCCACTCTTAAGGGGGAATTATAGGTAACCAATCAATCATTGGTGCACAAATTAACGGAGAAATCATCAATTCCATCCTTAAGTTGTGCAGTAATGATTGATTGTTCACCTACAATTCCCAATTAACAATATTATACAAAAGTTGCTTTGACAACATTCCCCGTTACCAATTGGGGTTAAATAGATTTTGTGGAGATGACTTCGAGATTTACTTGGTTCCCTTATACTGCAACTCCACTTTGAATATGGACTACTTCCTTTATACCAACAATGTATCATTCCTAATAATTTTTTATTGTTCTTCTTCAACAATACCTTACTCCTTTACTCAAGTAGTTACCTATGTGTTTATTTATTCTCACCACTTTTACGGAAATAAAAATATTCCAAGTTTTTTTCCTAAATCTTTTTATGTTACATTTTGTTTCTATTCTCTCATTTTCAATGAAATACAATTAAAAATACTGTTCTTGCACGTCCAGAAATATATATTTCACACTGTGTCGTAAAACACACTTCTACATGCTTCTAGTTCGGTAAATACCTTTTTACGATATTGACTAGCCCTCTGAAATTTTTCTAGTGGACTGGACCGGTTTGTGCAATTATTAATATATTCAAAAAGTAACAATTTAGTTATAATACAATAATTACAAACATAAAACCATCTCATTAGTTGAAGTTAGAATTTTGTTGTAGTGGCTCCTATAAGGTACTTTAGTTGTTGGTACACTTTTACATCTTTGTAACACTTCAACGAAATTTTACCCACTTTGAGTCATGTGAGATTCCCGGATTTTTTTCTGTATTGGTTTCTCAATATGTTAATCTGCAACAGAAGAACTTTTTCATTCCCTATGTCTTTAAAGTTTTAAAACCCATTAACGCCGAGAAATAAAAAATTTCAAATCTAAGTGAAATTTCAATAAAAACTAGTAGTAAACAGATTAAATATACTTAAATGTAACTACAAATGAATTTCTTAAAATTAATAACTCCAAAACAGGGTGTACCCATATGGACCCTTTAGGCGTTATGTCACTTAAGAAAGTTGTAGCTCCTATTTAGTGTGAAAAGGTAAAAATCATTTGATGCAAAGTCAAATATTACACTTGCAGTACATTATTCGGCCTTTGCTTGTACAATTTGCCCCACCACATCTTCTTCGTTTGTCTCCAGGATCGGAAATCACGTAATGATGTAACCCATCATATCTAATCTCGTCACTAACTCGAAAATCACTTGCTGCCGCTCTTGGCACACGTCCTGGATTCTTTGCTGATACCTTGTATTTCGTCAAATATGTCTGGAATGAATAAAATAAAATGATGTTTATGATAACTTAACTATCATAATCGTAAGCTTACCTACAGAATACGTCTTCTGAAATCCAATTGACTGATTTTTCGCCCACTGTTTCTATAAAGTATCCATGCATTTTGTATGGTTGCATCGATCAAAAACGTGAATATGGGCCAATACCATTTTTTGGAGCGTACTCCAATACGGTAACTAAAAAAACAGTCAGAAAATAAGAAACTATTTTTTATAGAAGTCGGAAGTATCTTACCAGGATATATTATTATCCATCTGGTCAGTTCCGCCCACGTTTTTGTTATACTGTGATCGGTTGATCAGCGGTCTAATGCACAGGCCGTTCGAAACTCCAGCATAGCGATAGTCGGTTCGAATCCGATGTAGGTACGAGAATTTTTCTCAACTACTTTATATCGGATTCGATAGGCGGCCGCATGCCTTGTTGAAAAGCAAGTGTATTGTAAGTTGTCTAGATGCCAATCTCGTCTAGTGCTAGCTTGGATTGCTCACCGACCACCCGAGGTGGTGCTGTAGGTTTTCCGGGTTTTCCTACAGCTGAAAAGTGAATACATCACCTGAAACATCAGTAAGTCGCCCCGGAGCGCCACGGCAAATAATAATAATAGCCGTCCTCTACCCGCACAGGCTATGCCTTTGGGTACACTCAACGAGTGTTTATGAGGGAGTATTATTATTATTATTATTATCAAATTTGGACTGGGTATGGAAATTGTTTTCTTTTCACTCCCACTGAATCTGTCAACAGATTGTATTGGTGTCACACCGTAAACAGTACTTGCCACGGTAAAAACCTTGTTATCTATCCATCGAACATAGATAATATCACTTTCGCGTTCCAAAATCGAAGAATAAGTGCCTCTAACTTGCCTCTCTAATTGCTTTTTTGAAGGAAGCGGACTATCTTTTGGCAATCGATTTTCCCTTAGAGTACCTGTTCCTCCGTAGCCATTTTCTTTCAAAGTACATAATAAATTTGAGGTGGTGAATAGGTTGTCAAAAAAAAACGTATATGGCAATTTTTTTTGTTATCCAATTCATCGATCATTTGTAACAAAGGAGCTGCGCACTTACCAAATCTCACTTCATAGTTTGTATTCGCCCGGGGATTTTTTCCCTGGTATACCTCAAAATTTATTAGATACCCACTTGGGGTATTCAAAGACCACACCTTGTATCCGAATCGCACAGGTTTGCCACGGATGAACTGCTTACATCCGTGCCTACCAAAGTAGCGAATCATTGACTCATCGTATGAAAGGTTTTCCTCTGGGACAAAATTTTCAATAAATTTTTGTTTTAGTTGAACCACAAATTTTCGTATCTTGTACATTTTGTCTGTGGCATCATATGTACTATTATTCGCAAAATGGACAAATCTACAAATTTATAAAAATCTGACGCGTCTGAGGGTCTGGGCAGTTTTTAAACATTGCATAATTAGCAGTTTCACTTATGTTTTGTAATATTTCATTAGTAATAAATAACTCGAATAACTCTAAACAACTCATAGTGCGGGCGTAACTCAGCACAGAGCTGAAGGGTGTTTCATGGAACATACAAGGTTGACTGTTGACATTTGACTTGTTGATGTTGAAATATGTCAGTACTCTCTTCTTCTGTTTTTCTACATATTTTTACCGCCCTTGTGCGTCCCTTGAACCACGTGCGGTTTCAAAGGCGAGTTTTGAAATGATTAACATTTTTCAAAATTTAAATCAAAAGTTTTCTTTCATAACTTAAAAAATCATGTTTTTTAATCGTGTTCATGTACATGACATAGTTTTATCATTGTTGTTTCATCTCGTTCTGTGTTGTGACATAACCTTACATGCATAAGGAATGACCAAGAAGTTTTCTGCTGTTTTCTCAAAAATTATCTCACGTTAGTAAGTTGTTTTTCATCATATTGAGAGTATTCTGTTTGTTCACACGATTAATATTTTCAGATGTCTTGAAAATGAAAATAAATATTTTCGAAAGCTCGACAATTTAACAAAGAGTTGTTCTTTACCAGGCCACTTTTTCTGACTGCAACCCCAAGGGATATTTTCTGTATACATATATGAAAACTAAAAGTTCGGGTTGAACCGCGTCTAGAATTTGTTGAAATTCGACGTTTCGGCTCCGATTTTGGAGCCATTTTCAAGAACTGAAAGAGAATGAAAATTATTAAATGGTTGAAACGTAATTCTTCGCTGTGGTCTCAATCTGCCTACTCCTCAGGTATAATTACGCCCCAATTGCCTCAACACTCGCGACGACAGACGTAGACTTCCCAATACCTGGAAGCCTATCATTGCACGCATAAACTCATTTCCCACCAACCCAGTTCCCGCACACAGCTCACTTAGCGCCAACCAAGTTCCCGCACACAGTTCATCTAGCGCCAATTCAGTTCCCGCCCATAGTTCACCTCGCGCCAATACATTGCACACGGCCATTACAGCCACGTCCACTATAAATACAGTTCCTCAACCCACAATTCCTCAGTTCTCTCGAAGGAGTAGGCAGATTGAGACCTTAGAGAGAACCAGTGACGAGACATGGGGAGTAGGCAGATTGAGACCCCGACGTCAAGTCACAAAAACCTAACGTAATTATACCTGAGGAGTAGGCAGATTGAGACCTCAGCGTAGAATTACGTTTAAACCTTTCATTAATTTTCTTTCTATTTCAACCCGAACTTTTAGTTTTCATATATATATATACAGAAAATATCCCTTGGGGTTGCAGTCAGAAAAAGTGGCCTGGTAAAGAACAACTCTTTGTTAAATTGTCGAGCTTTCGAAAATATTTATTTTCATTTTCAAGACATCTGAAAATATTAATCGTGTGAACAAACAGAACACTCTTAATATGATGAAAAACAACTTACTAACGTGAGATATATTTTGAGAAAACAGCAGAAAACTTCTTGGTCATTCCTTATGCATGTAAGGTTATGTCACAACACAAAACGAGATGAAACAACAATGATAAAACTATGTCATGTACATGAACACGATTAAAAACATTATGATTTTTTGAGTTATGAAAGAAAACTTTTAATTTAAATTTTGAAAAATGTAAATCATTTCAAAACTCGCCTTTGAAACCGCACGTGGTTCAAGGGACGCACAAGGGCGGTAAAAATATGTAGAAAAACAGAAGAAGAGAGTACTGACATATTTCAACATCAACAAGTCAAATGTCAACAGTCAACCTTGTATGTTCCATGAAACACGCTTCAGCTCTGTGCTGAGTTACTCCCGCACTATGAGTTGTTTAGAGTTATTCGAGTTATTTATTACTGATGAAATATTATAAAACATAAGTGAAACTGCTAATTATGCAATGTTTAAAAACTGCCCAGACCCTCAGATTACTATTGAAGAGATGAGAGTATTTATTGGAATACTTATTGTGAGTGGCATAAATATATTGCCATCGAAGAGAAGCTACTGGGAAAATTCTAAAGATGTTCAGAATCTAATGATATCTGAAGCCATGCGACGCGTCAGATTTTATAAATTTGTAGATTTGTCCATTTTGCGAATAATAGTACACATGATGCCACAGACAAAATGTACAAGATACGAAAATTTGTGGATCAACTAAAACAAAAATTTATTGAAAATTTTGTCCCAGAGGAAAACCTTTCATACGATGAGTCAATGATTCGCTACTTTGGTAGGCACGGATGTAAGCAGTTCATCCGTGGCAAACCTGTGCGATTCGGATACAAGGTGTGGTCTTTGAATACCCCAAGTGGGTATCTAATAAATTTTGAGGTATACCAGGGAAAAAATCCCCGGGCGAATACAAACTATGAAGTGAGATTTGGTAAGTGCGCAGCTCCTTTGTTACAAATGATCGATGAATTGGATAACAAAAAAAATTGCCATATACGTTTTTTTTTGACAACCTATTCACCACCTCAAATTTATTATGTACTTTGAAAGAAAATGGCTACGGAGGAACAGGTACTCTAAGGGAAAATCGATTGCCAAAAGATAGTCCGCTTCCTTCAAAAAAGTAATTAGAGAGGCAAGTTAGAGGCACTTATTCTTCGATTTTGGAACGCGAAAGTGGTATTATCTATGTTTGATGGATAGATAACAAGGTTGTTACCGTGGCAAGTACTGTTTACGGTGTGACACCAATACAATCTGTTGACAGATTCAGTGGGAGTGAAGAGAAAACAATTTCCATACCCAGTCCAAATTTGATAATAATAATAATAATAATACTCCCTCATGAACACTCGTTGAGTGTACCCAAAGGCATAGCCTGTGCGGGTAGAGGACGGCTATTATTATTATTTGCCGTGGCGCTCCGGGGCGACTTACTGATGTTTCAGGTGATGTATTCACTTTTCAGCTGTAGGAAAACCCGGAAAACCTACAGCACCACCTCGGGTGGTCGGTGTGCAATCCAAGCTAGCACTAGACGAGATTGGCATCTAGACAACTTACAATACACTTGCTTTTCAACAAGGCATGCGGCCGCCTATCGAATCCGATATAAAGTAGTTGAGAAAAATTCTCGTACCTACATCGGATTCGAACCGACTATCGATATGCTGGAGTTTCGAACGGCCTGTGCATTAGACCGCTGATCAACCGATCACAGTATAACAAAAACATGGGCGGAACTGACCAGATGGATAATAATATATCCTGATAAGATACTTCCGACTTCTATAAAAAATAGTTTCTTATTTTCTGACTGTTTTTTTAGTTACCGTATAGGAGTACGCTCCAAAAAATGGTATTGTCCCATATTCACGTTTTTGATCGATGCAACCATACAAAATGCATGGATACTTTATAGAAACAGTGGGCGAAAAATCAGTCAATTGGATTTCAGAAGACGTATTCTGCAGGTAAGCTTACGATTATGATAGTTAAGTTATCATAAACATCATTTTATTTTATTCATTCCAGACATATTTGACGAAATACAAGGTATCAGCAAAGAATCCAGGACGTGTGCCAAGAGCGGCAGCAAGTGATTTTCGAGTTAGTGACGAGATTAGATATGATGGGTTACATCATTACGTGATTTCCGACCCTGGAGACAAACGAAGAAGATGTGGTGGGGCAAATTGTACAAGCAAAGGCCGAATAATGTACTGCAAGTGTAATATTTGACTTTGCATCAAATGTTTTTTACCTTTTCACACTAAATAGGAGCTACAACTTTCTTAAGTGACATACCAGTACACAATGCAAAGGTAAAGCAAGGTGTAAAATATGTGCAACAGAAAATTGCAATGATAACCTATGCACAAATAAAGGCAAACAGTGTATACATTGCAAAAGTAAAGAGCATGGCTCAGTAGCACGTAACTGACCAATATACAAAAAGCAGGCAAATATAAAGAAAGTTATGGCAAATGAAAATGTATCCTTCAAAGAAGAGGAGTTTGTTGTGGATAATCCCACATACGCTAAAGTTGCTACGCACAATAGATTCTCCGCACTTGCTGATCTCAATGACTTTCCTCAACTACCAGCACCTAGCACCAGCTTCACACTACAAAAACCTGTTCCTAGAAAACCTAATATACCCAAACACAAACAACCACAACAACCCAAACAATTGGAGAAACCCAGTTTTTCTCAAATAAAAAAAACGAAAAACTATATCTCCTGTACAAACGCTCATGAACATTTCATCCAGGACCATTAAATCATCTGTCCTTCCTAACCCATATAGGAATGAGTTTATGTTACATAAAGAAAAAATACTGATTCAAATGGTTGAAATTGTTCAAAACGCAATTTATAATAGTAATAATTATGACGAAATTAATTTCAAAAACAACATCTCGAAAATTCTGGAAAATTATTATCATAGCGATGAAAATACTGGAACTCATGATTTAGGTTATGATGACGACTCTGAATACTGAAATGGCTAATAAGAACACCAACAAAATGAATATACTACAGTGGAATATTAAATCGCTAAATACTAGAAAATCAGAATTATTGAATTTAATCAAAGATCATAATATTAATGTTATAGTCCTATCTGAAATTTGGTTGAACGAAAATACTAACATTAGAATAAAAGGTTTTGATATCATTAAAAAATGCAGAAGAGATGGTTATGGTGGAGTATCAATACTAATTGCGGAAGGTATAAATCATAAAAAAATTGAACTCAACAATTCATATAACCAGGGAATTGAAGTATGTGCTATAGAAATTAATCATGGTGAACTAAATATAGTTTCACTGTACAAGCCGCCAAATGTTATTGTTGACACTCGCGATTGGGATAATATATTTAGACAATTTTCGCGTAGAACTATATTTTCTGGAGATTTCAATTTTCACAGTCATATATAGGGTTGTACCAATTACTATACAAAGGGCAATCGATTGATAGAATCTATGGATAACTATGATTTAATTGCAGTCAATGATGGTAGTCCAACGCGCATTTCTGCGCCTGTTCAAAATCCCTTTGCATTAGATTTGACTATAATGTCACCCTTGCTAACAGACAAAATTATCTGGAATGTAATTCCTGACTCTTGTGGTTCGGATCATTTCCCAATCATAATTAGGTCAGATATTCAAAAAAATAAGAAAAGAATTTATCCTTCTTCGAAATGGTGTGATTCACGTGTGGATTGGACCTTGTTCAGGGATATCATGGATAAGGCTTTAACGAATATCAATACTGAAGTAGTGGATTTATCTGAAAATTTTAAAAAAATTTGGGATTCATTAAATACCACTGCCAATGAAACTATGACAATAAATAAACCATTTTATAGTAATATCAACAAACCTTATTGGTGGGACAGTGAATGTAGCGATATAGTTCACAAACGTAAAGAAGCCCTCAAAGCCTATAAATTCACTTCAAATTGGGAGAACTATTTGTCTTACAAAAATATTGAAGCTGCATCTAAACGTCTTTTCAAACAAAAGCAACGAGAAAGTTGGAAAACATACCTCAACAAATTAAATAAAAGTACATCTCTGACACAGATTTGGAAAACAGTTAAATCAATTGATAACAGAAATGTTGGCCAAAAAACTCAACGTACCGATGATATTCTAACAGAAATTTACGCTCCACCTACTGTTGATCACGCACCACCTATCACTGTATCTGAGTATAAATCAGTAGAGACTAATGAACTTAATAAACCATTCTACATGGCTGAACTGGAAATGTCCTTGAAAAAGACAAAGAATACTGCACCGGGAATGGACGGCTTCACTTATAAAATGCTTTATAATCTACCCGAATCTGCCAAATTACTTCTTTTGAAGATGTTCAACGATTGGTGGTTAAACGCAGATATTATACATGAGCTGAAGAAGTCAAATATTGTTTTATTACTTAAACCTGGCAAAAATTCAGCACTACCGTTTTCTTTCAGACACATCTCACTTTTGTCTTGTATTTTGAAGACAATGGAGAGAACGATAAAATCAAGGCTAGAATTTTATCTTGAATCCAATTCAATACTTCCAAAAAATCAGTTTGGTTATAGAAGAGGTATAGGTACACAAGATACTCTCGCCGATCTTATCACGGATATTCAGTTATCTTTTTCTAGAAATGAATATTTTCTTTGTTTATTTTTGGACCTCAAAGGGGCTTATGACGCAGTGGATCTACGAATTCTATTCAACACATTGATTAATGCAGGGGTTGATAGAAGGACGGCTTTTAATATACATAAGATTTTTAGCGGTAGAGAAATATATGTTAAAAACCACTTTAACGAGATTAGTGTACAAGGGCCTACCGCAGGGTTCCATACTTAGTCCCATTATCTTCAACACTTATACGTCAGAATTGCATCATAAATTCAGCAACAATATAAAGTTGATTCAGTATGCAGATGACATCTGTACTTATACGAGTCGTAGAGAGTATCAGCAATGTTTAGATGACTTTTGTGGAGTGCTACAAACTCTAAAATTATGGCTGGCTAATATGGGATTCAATACGTCGACGGAAAAATCTGCTTTTATGTGTTTTACGAGGCACCGCCTTCGTTTAAATACACATATTCAGTTGAGCGATATCAGAATACCCGTTGTCACTGAATATAAATATTTAGGTATGGTACTGGATCCAAAATTATTGTGGACAAGCCATATCGAACATTGTAAAAATCGATGCGAAAAAGGCCTCAACATTCTACGATATGTTACCAAAAATTCTTGGGGTGCAGTTCCCGAAGTAGCGTTGCTTTTCTACAGGTCGTTTATCAGGGCTGTTATTGACTATGGTTGTGTATTTTACGGATCGTCATCGAATACGAACTTGACAAATGTGGATCGTTTGCAATACAAAGCTATAAGGATTTGTATTTGGGCAATGAAATCATCACCATGTAATGCAATTCTGGCTGAAGCAAATGAGCCTCCTTTACGTTTTAGAAGGCAGTTTCTTGCTAACAAATTTATGACTAAATTGAGGACATACCGGGTGGCTACGGAAGTATTGCCTACGGATTATCTCAGTTATTGTATGAAGTAGGTTTGTGAAATTTGGAGCGTCGATATAATGACATAAGAGCTAGAATTTGAGCATATTGACATGTCGAAGTTAACTTCCGGTCTGACCGGAAGTAACATCAACTTTCTTATTTTAAATGGAAACCCTATTTTTTTTTTCTTTTCGCTTTATTCAGCATTCAATTCCCTTTCTAATGACATACCACAAGTTGGTATCTAACCAGAAACTAGATCAGAAAAAAATTATTATTGAAATTCACCGAGTAGGCCGTGGAAGCAAAATGAAAGCCAAAAATTGAAAAGTTGGCTATGGAAACCATACGTCACTTGATAACAGTTGCTACTACTGTGATATTTTATTTTCATTCGTCGGCGTTATAAAAAGCCGCCAAAAAAATATTGGAAAAATTTGGAAAAAAACAATACTCTGTAGGTCCATAACTTAAATAGGAACAATCAACTTTTTCTTGCCTGTACTATTCAGCATAACCATTCCTTCCTAATGATATAATAGAAAGTAATTTTTTGAAATGAAATACCAAAAAATCCAAATATTATTATTCAAATAACAAAAAAACAGATTTATCGAAAAAAAAATAATTCAAATTGATAGGATTAAAGATAAAATAAATTCAAAACAAATGTTCGAAATGCATTCCCTCAGCGTCAATACATTTATTGACTCTGGTGATATTTTCATGTAAAACGTTTCTCAACATTTGGGGCGTGATATCTTGGAAAGCTCTACGAATTTTTAATTCTAGCTCATGTAGAGTTGTAGGCTGTGTAGAATACACCCTATTTTTAAGATGCCCCCATAGAAAAAAGTCGCACGGAGTAAGATCAGGAGAATTTGGTGGCCACCTGACTGGACCATGGGTTGTTATAAGTCTCTCTTGAAAGCGATTTTGAAGATAATTTCTCGCTATTCTTGAATTATGCGGAGGGGCGCCATCTTGCTGGAAGTACATTCTCTCAGATATTTCCGCTGGTAGGTTGTTAATGAATTCCGAAATTTCATTCGTTAAAAAATTAAAGTATCTCTCTCCGGTTAGTTGGCCTTGAAAAATAATGGGGCCAACAATATGAGTTCCAACTATTCCTTCCCAAACATTCACACCAAATCTCTCGTGGAAGCCACCTTGTCGAAACCGGTGCTCGTTTTCTATCGCCCAGTACCTGAAACAAAAGACCGTTCACACTTTTAGCACTTTACACTTCGACTATCGACAATAATCCAAATAAAATACAGTACCTACCTTGTATTATTCCTGTTAAATAATCCATTGTTGGTAAATCTTGACTCGTCCGTAAACAAGATATAATAGTTAAATAGGTGATTCTCAGCATTTTGTCGAAGAAACCAATTACAATATTCCAGGCGCCTTTCACCGTCATTTTCATACGAATGTTGATGCAACTGATACTTGAAGGATTTAAATCGATGTTTTTTCAAAATTTTCCTAGCGAGTCCTTACTTATAGCTAATTCGGCGCCAATCTGCCTTGAGGAAATTGTGCTATCATATTGTACTAAAGCTAATACATTAATTTCAGTTTCCTCATTAATAACAAATGCTTCTTGGTCTTCGTGAACATCAGGCTCAGTTTTTAATTTTTCTTCAAGCCACTGGAAATACCTTCTTGACGGTTGCTGCCTCCCTGGATATCGCTCTAAATACAATCGTTCAGCGGAATAAGAATTTTTTAAACATTCACCATAAATGAGAAGCATGTCAATTTGTTCGGTTCGTGAATAACGGAGCATTTTTTGAATATTCCACTAACTGATTTCGATTTCCAAACCCTTTTAAAATGGCAGAATCATATGGGCAAAAGGGAATAGTGGAATTTCTGGAATCGAAATAGTCGATAAGGCAGCTAAGCGTGCTCTTACCTGCACTAATTCATTGGACATCTCCCGATTTCAGGATCTGTTCGGTATATTCAAGCTGAATATGTTGGACAGCTGGAGGAGATATTGGACAGAAATTAGTGAACACTCAAATAGTTCCTATCACACCATTCACAGAGAATTGCCAAATAAAGTCTTTCATATTTTTAGCTTTAATGTCATCAAAAAATATTCTCCAATTATAACCCGGTTAAAACTGAATCATGGATGCTTTACAACGCATTAACATAAAATAGGAGTCATAGACTCTCCACTTTGTCCACATGACGACGAGGTCGGCGATTCAAATCATATATTCTTCGGTTGTCAAAGCTATCAAAGAGTAGTAACCTTATGGAATGAACTGATCCAGGCAAACATTCAGTTTCCAACAAACGTTCAGTCCCTACTTGGGACTGATAGTTACTAATAATATCAAGATATGATGTAATGGATATAAGCATGTGTATAGATAAAACTTGTGTGTGGCTGAAGGACTAATGTCCATGGCCAAAAGGAAAAAAAAAAAAGATGTGTCATTGAAGTGTTTGACATTATTTCTATATAAATATTTAAATCACTTATAATCTGGCAATGAGACTTACCGAACGAATCGAAATTTTAATTATGATTGGCTGTAGAGATAAAGTAAAGACTCAAGCAGAAGTTTGTGATTTATTTAATACTAAATACCCCAACCGAGAACCCGTTTCTCAATCAACAATTAGTAAAATTGAGAGAAAGTTTCAAGAAACGGGCCACGTTAAAGATCTCCCTAAAAGTGGTAGAAAATCAATTTCAGAAGCTCAAAAACTTGACCTGGTACTTGCGTTCCAAGAAACCCCCATACCAGCTCGAGACAAGTCGCACTGGATAATAATTTACACCAATCGACTGTTGTTAGAGTATTGAAAAAAGAAACGTGGAATCCGTATAAAATTCATCTGGTCCAAGAACTGTTAGAAGATGACTATGATAGAAGAGTCGAATTCTGCGAAATCATGATGGAACGCTGTAATAGACATCGGAGTTTCATACATTGTGTACTATTTTCAGATGAAGCTACTTTTATGGTCAATGGTTACGTAAACCGTCAGACGTATCGATACTGGGCAAGAGAAAATCCATATTGGATGGAGGAGCATAGCACACAATATCCACAAAAAGTGAACGTTTGGGCCGGAATTTTAAACAACCCGTCAATAGGGTCATACATTTTTGAAGAAAGCGTAACTGGTGCTCGGTATCTACACTTTCTTCGGAGTTATCTGGTGCCACAACTGAATCAGCTATTTCCATATAGAAATGATTTGTGGTTTCAGCAGGATGGGGCGCCCCCACACTACGCCGTTGATGTACGAACCTACCTGAATACGGTTTTCCGAGCTAAGTGGATAGGAAGAAGAGGATCGATCGAATGGCCACCAAGGTCTCCGGATTTGACTCCATAGACTTTTTTTGTAGGGATACTTAAAGAGCAAATTGACCAAAATCAAGAAAATGATTTAGAAGAGTTGAAGGAACGCATCAGAACGGAGATTGCACAAATAACCCCCGAACTTCTCGCAAACGTTAAAAGGGAATCCACTGAACATTTATCAAAATTTTATTGTATTTTAATGAATGAAAAGTTTTGTTTCACCCTGTATAAATAAATATTGGAATAATTATACAGTTGAATAGACGATTAGTAGACGTTTTGAATAAGGTGCCACATGACCCCTGTTTGCATTTAAAATATCGTCTATTACGTCATCACGCCAACACCGATGACATCTCTCACATGTATATCATGAGATGGGTCGTCAAAAATTAAAATTGACGTGTTTTTGGATTTTTTCCAAATGACGCCTATTTTTTAAATATCGAATTTATTCCATACATTTGCATCGTACTGTATAATGAATGATCGATAAGATTATTGACTTACTTATATACTTTGATTAATTTTCATACCCTGCATTCAACATATTATATTTATTGCGTTATTAATAACAAATTTGAAATTGAAATTTAATTAAGATTTCAGTTGATATCGTGTAGCTACTTATTAATGTAACTGCACCACACAAGCCTTATGGCAGCGAGCTAAGCGACTATTAGTATATTACACACCGAGGTGGAAAGAGATTCATTCCTGTCGTGATCTCGAGACAGGAATGAAACTTCCTACCGAGGTTGTATACTATTTTATTCACAACCATCACATTTCGATCAAAATTAACAAATAATCTCTGTTTCGTTTTGAACATACCTGAAATATTACATTTAACGACAAGTTACCAAGAACGCGGTTTTCTCAGAATAACCAAGTAGATATATTGTTACCGTAACTACGGGGTATACAATTGTCACCAATATACATAAATGTCAGATAAAGTCAATAAATATCAGATAAAGTCGGATATTAAATTCGCGAATAATAAATTAAAATACATGTCTTCCGACGAAGAATTTATGGATTGTACCCCACCAGAAGTACGACAGGCTGCTCACGCAGCAGTCCAGGGCTTGGTGCCAGAGAAATGAATAGATAGAATAGATGAAATGAGGGCGGGAAATGAGGGCGGGAAGTGAGGGAGGTAAGTGAGGGCGGGAAGTGAGGTCGGGAAGTAAGGTCGGGAAGTAGAGGTGTGTAATGTGACACTTCCCGACCTTTAATTACGTTAGTAATGATAGCATCACATATATGGTTGTAAATAAACTTATATCATTAGTCAGGTTCGATGACTAGTTTGGTCATTTCCTCTTACTTTTTTCTCATTCAAGCCATGAAATAGTGAGCAAAAAGTGCTTCATTCTGGATTATAAGCAGGTTCTTTAAGCTCTTTCTGGTCAACTAAACGTTTTCATTCTGACGTCAAGCAAGTAAGCGAAGCGAGCACAATTTGAATCATAATAATACTTAGATTAGATGGCCGACCCTAGTGTTAATGGATTATGCTTCATTTCGATAGCAAAGATATATTAGTTCGGGTGAGGTAATTTTCTCCTTCTTTTTTCTTCTTCTAGTCATGAAATAGAGAGAGACAGAGCACAAATATATTTGTTAACAGAAAAACGAATTAAACTTATGCTACCTATTCATTACCCAAAAACCATGCTTCCGACCATGATGAACCGAATAATTCACAGTTACTTTATATATTTTCCTGGAAAGTAAGATAACAATAATTTGGAACTCATTGGTACTTGTTGTCAATGAGAGATGGAAGTAAAGTATACAACCGAACCATAGTTAGACATACAACTGATCTACTATAAGTATTTGAGTTAACATTAAATAGTAATTTAGTAAATCTTCTCCATTTGAAGAAGCCATGTTTTTTGCGATGCTTCTCTTCCACTCTAATAGTGAATTCTTTGCAGCCACCAGCATTCGTATCCTATCGAGATATTCCTGTTTGATGGTGAACAGCACAGCACGCCTTGATTCAATGTGTTGTGAACTCGTCTCCTGCACCTTGGGCGTAAAAAGCCTATTTTCCGCCACTAAGTCCACCACATATTGGATACAAGACCCCTGTTGTCCTGCCTACCTGATCTCAGCTTCCATCTTTTACACGCTCCGCTCATGCTTCCCAATCACAAGGTTGTATCGCTACTCTGTGTTAATAGATAGAGTCTGAGCGGCTTCATATAGAGCAGAGTTGATTTGTCAGAAGTCAGCCTCTTCTGAAAGATTCCTGTATATGTCCGCATCCATTTGCGCCAGTTGTTGTAGATTCAGGAGCTTCGTGTTATGAAACGTTCTGCGGCTTCTGATGTGGTATGATGCAGCCAGATAGACACTTGGCATACCTAGTATTTCATTAACTGGCTGAGGAGAAACCCTGACATAGTCTCGACCACGAATATAGGATACCTAATCACTTAGGTTTTCTCACACCTCAGAGAATGCATTTTCACCATTCTCTTCGTGTGAGTTCACTGCTCTCATAGTAATGTAGATGACCGCCTCTTAATCCATCTATCTGCCCAAAGCGTGCGTTGATATCGCGGTTGACGTCGTTTCACAAATCATCTTTGTCAGCCCCACCACCTTGCTGGTTGGTTGTATGTATGTTGTTTAGAACATATCTGCAGGTGGTCATTTCCAACCAAATGGAGGATAATAACCTATTTTCAATTACAATAAGTCACTCACAATGGTGTTCTCCTTAGGAAACATTGCATAAGTAGACATTCGATTTTATTCCATATCTGTAAGAGAAATGGTAATTTTTTGTCATATCCTCCTCATATTTGCCACTTTGTGTGAATATGTGGAGAGTGGGGTATTTTATGTCCTCGATATTATTGTTTCATTTATAAAGTATAAAATACTCCCCATCAGCCTGTCTTCGTTTTACTTCCATCACCAGATAATGCTAACTTCTTTGGCAAAATGTTCAAGCAGTGAAATTTGCATAGTTATGGTGTTTCGGGTACAATTACAATTCCATAAACCAGAAATGATCATCAATACTTTTTTGTAGGAACTTTGACACTGGAGTTATCAAAAATGTTCCGACCAGCCAGAATTGTGAAGAAATGTGAATTAGCTCTCATGGAACGAGGTGCCCCTACAATAAATTTATTCAAAATGAGAAGGGCAAGAGGATGGTGGCCATTCAGAAATGTAGATCCTAAAACAAAGGAGATCATTTGCACGGTAAGATTATTTACAGTAAAAGTTTCAAATTTTGTCGAGAACGAGGTTAACCATTTTTTCTCCAACGTCACCATCATAATTTCATTATAAGTTTGAAGCAACGACCACTCGATGCCAATATTCTTCATTCACATCCTACTGTGAATTAGTAATTAAAAATTTGGTTTGAAAATATATTTTCTTGAGTTCATATTTTCCATGGAAAACCAATTAAATAACTTTTCTGGTTTATCCAGAAGTATGACAAAGCCAAGAGTTCTTTGTAGAAACTTGGCTATATTTTGAACAGTTGGACAGATCTCAAAATAATTTCTTCAATGACATATTACAAGTTGAATTTTGTGCAGAAACGGCGGCATAGGGAGTATTTTTTTCAAAATAAAATCAAAATCCTTATTTTTCATATTGGTTCTTAATCAAAGGATGTTGTATTGGATACATGCACTCTTATGTGTCATCAGAAATCTTTAATTTTCAAATACATCATTATGGTGATCAAGAAAATTTCCTTTTGTGAATAAAAGTACATTTTGGCTCTACAGAGTGAGCTACAAAATCGCGTTAAATGTCTTTATGAAAGTCTTTTCTTTAGAAAAATCTTATGGACCTTTGAAGAACAATCCTTCCGTGTGTCTACAGGGTAACGAAAAAATAATAAAAAATTCAGCGTCGGAATGTTTCTGTGGTAAGGAATATGATATCAGTAATTCTTCTCATCTTCCAGTTCAAATGAATCATCTAATGATATTTAACATTATTATTAAAAAATCTGGTGATGAAGAGCATCTAACCAGTGCTAATGATGCCCAAGAGACAAAAACAGCTGTCCATTAGCGACGATTCAAAATAGAGGAGAATTGTGGAAGGAAGTGGTTAGTTGTTCAATTCCATTTATTTACTTGATATTCATTTATTTCGGTAATAAGATTGAGTGAATAAAGTGTTTTCAATTCAATTCTGAGAGCTCAAAATGATCCCTTATGACTTCCAAAGTAGATATACTTAATACGATGTCACCTCATAAATACATTTTTGTTTTCCGATTATGGAAGTCACGCCCATGGTCGTATAAATTAATAATGAAGTCAGCAATCCCATACATGCAATACAGTTAAGCTGAGTTTTCATGCATCCGAATTTTCGGTTTTTCGTTGTAAATTTGAAAGAAATGTCACTTTTTCGTACGAATGATATTTTAAGCGGTTTTCATTTGTGCGAAATGCCTTCAAATGAAATATTTAACGTCAACCCCCTAATTTACCGACCATTTTCTCAAGTAAATTCCTCAGCTCGTTGATTATGCTGTGGTTATTTTCGTAGTTTGAAAATAGCTCTAATCCAAAAAGGCTTGGGAGCCCTTTTTCTTTTTTTCTTCATTTAACA
This sequence comes from Chrysolina americana, assembly GCA_958502065.1. Taxonomy (NCBI): domain Eukaryota; kingdom Metazoa; phylum Arthropoda; class Insecta; order Coleoptera; family Chrysomelidae; genus Chrysolina; species Chrysolina americana. The sequence goes on from OY293412.1 coordinate 40,552,820, forward strand.
ATGTCGATACGTTAACAAAATCAGTTAAATATAATATATTACGGCTGTTCTTATCCTTATATTATTAATCATGAGATTGCAGTCCATATATTTGACATTGAAATTTTTAATATGCCTGGAAACAAACAGACATAACCGCACTGATAATTGTTCTCCTTTAAAATTTCGGACAAGTTGACTTTAGCCGCTTTCCAATGGCCACAGGGAGTAGCTCCGAGGAGCTCCGGGTAGCTCCTGAAGTGATTTGACAGATCACGATAAATTATGTTCCAATTAAACCTAGTTATAAAGTCAGGTGCGGTTCACTTCAGGTTCAGTTCAGGGGTAACAAGCTCCACTGGGAGCTACTACCCCTGGCAGTTGGAAAGCAGCTTTTATTTCAACTTCTTGAATTTATTCGTACCATTAGTTAAAATTTGCCGCCACGAAATATATTTGAACAGCTTTTGACAGATTTTGTACGAAAAATAAATAATTCGTGTACATGAAAACTTAGCTTTAGTTTTGAAGCCGCTCAGTTCGTTGGCGCGCGGGTTGCGAGGAAAGGGGAGACCTGCGATAGACTGTAACCTACCCTCCAGCGACAGTGGCGTACGCAGTTTAAGTGAAAAAATATGTGGAATTCCATATTTGATAATGAAAATTTCAGCAAAACGTATGAGATACGATCTGATGTGTTCCTAAAATACCCATGTGACTGTCTTCATTTAATAATTTCATTCTAAAAAAAAATTCTACATTCGAAGCAGTGGAATAAGTTGTCCAGAAAATTACACTGCACAATTAATACAAAAAAGACAACTTTTTATAAACTTATATTTAGTTTCACTTCTTCGTTTGTTTGGGTCGTATCTTGCAAGTGATTTTTGAGCCACTTCTTGAAATTAGGCAGGTGTGCATAACTACCATGACAATGCGTTATGAAATATCTCTTAGAGAAAACAAAATGGCGGACATGTTTTGCGATTATGACCCGATTCCATTCAAAATTGGTATGAGAGATTTTGGGGTCGGAGATTATCAAATTTCTTTCACATTTCAATTAAACAATGGAATTCATGAAAAACTAAAAATCATTAAATATTTTTTTAAGACAGGCAGCTTTTATACAAATTGACTAAAAAGTAATGAATCATTTCCAATTGTTTGACCTAGGTTACTTTATGAGTAAGGGATTCGAGAGCTTGTTTCAAATACAAAATAGGTACATTTGATAAAAAAGAATGAATCATTTCCTTAATTGTTAGACACAGATTATTCTATGAATAACGAATTGAAAAGCTAACCGCGAATATAATAACGATATTTTTGCACGAGAAGCTTTTGAATGCGATATTCGTAAAATAACCTTTCAAGCAATTGATGAAATTGTTTTTTTTCATTCATAATGCATTTCTATAGAAGCTTATCTTTAAAAAGGCTTTTATTGAATAATATTTTTCGAACATACTGAACTGAAAAAGATAAGAGAAATAATAAAACAACGTTTCGAATAGAGAATTTTATTTGAATATATTTTTTGTAGTCATTTTGGAGATTTTTCACATTAACAACACGAAATATATAAAGATAAAGGAAACAGGACAAAGCAGCACTAGCTTAAAGAACAACGAAATATCAACAATTTACTCACTGGGTGACAATGAAACTGAGGCCATGTCCATATCTCCAAAATCAAATATTACATAAGTAGGCTTTCATTATTCTACACTTCCAATTCATAAATGAAATAAAAATATTGTTAACCCAATTATCACGGTCTAAAGCAACATAGGTACATTTGGGAGTTGGGAAGATTCGGTATGGAAAACACCTTCATTTCATGGATTACAAAATGAAACAGTAGATTAATCTAATTTACAGGATGTGTCATGATGGATTCTAATTCAGAAATTAAGAGACTGTTTGGAGATCTGCAAGTTTTGTTGCACTAAAGATTTACTTTTCAAATGGTTTATCAGTGAATTCAGATTTGTCTCTTCAGACCTCAGCCTTCGCACTGACTGTTGTATGAGTTTTATTTTGGTTTTTTGGCCTAGTAGTTTTTTTCATGATTCTGAAATTTCTTCTGGCCTTGCGAGGTGTTGAAAAACACTGGTAGATAAGTCAATAACAACTTTGAAATAAAATTAAAAAAATATTCAAATTATTGAATAGAGTAAAGTGGTAATTTTTTTAACGAGTAGGAAATATTGACGCACGACGCCAATGAGTAAAAAAAATACTTCTCGCACGTGTTGCATACAATATTTTTTCTACAACTGTCAAGAAGTCGGAAAACTAATCTTTATAGTTCATTAGCTACTCAACTCAACTCAAATTAATAACACAACTGTCAAAAAGGTGTACTTATTTTGTGTGCCGAAAGTACGTTATTTTTCAATATCAAAATACTATTTCATTATTTTACAAAAAGTATTAAGAAATGTCACTTTTTTGACAGTTGTAGAAAAAATATATTTTCAAGTTTGATAAGTATTATACTTTGAAAATTTTTCAATCCTTACTACTATACTAATAATTTTTGTTTACTACTACCTTCTACTTACTATTTTGCGAATTTGTCGGTCTGTTTCCTTTTCGGCGATTAACATACGAATTAGTTCAGTTTCGGAAGCAGTCAAAGTTTCTGAGAGAGACTCGGTAAACTTTAAATATTCTCTTTTTCGATTAGTATATATTTCTGAGGCAGTTATAGTAGCTGATGAATCTGTATGGAATCAGTTAAGTTTTTAATCAATACATGATGTGGGTGAAACTTTGAATTGGCAGTTTTGGGCTAATCTAAAAATCATAGCACCATGTATGATATCACCTCTTCAGTGGGGGGACAAAATAATCGATGATTTCCAAACAATCACTTCTTGGGTTCTATCTGTTGACTCCGTAGATGGCTTTCTCTTAGTATTATCTAATATAAAAAAAGGTAAAATTCCGTTAACTAATACCAACAAGCTATCAAAAAAATTTTTGGAACTTACGTAGTTTGGCCTCCTGAACAAAAATCCCACCTATGAAAGCTGAGATTCTGGTTGTTAGAACTATTGGATTGCATGCATACCCAACACTATTAGTCTCTATATCTATTTTTCTTTCACTGTTTAATCCAAATGCAACAAAACATCAATATTTTCACAAATACCGTACACGACAGACAATGTCAACATAAAGTGGTGAAATTTGTAAACAAACAAAAATGATGAGAAACAATGCGTACTTTACCAGCGTTGCCGCACGTACAGCATTGCAACGGACTGTACAGAATTTTTTGGAAGTGCACACCGATTTTTCAAATTAAATTCACTAGTTTTTTATTCTGGAATGTATAATGCGTTTCATTCCATAAACGGATCGAAATGTTCAGTTACTGAATGGAATTCGCTGGCAATTGAATTTAAGGTAGTGTTGGTGGTTGATGAAGAATTATCACAGACTCGATGTGACAACTCCCAACTCAACAGCACGACCTTAGGATGGTGCCTTTCAGCGACTTCACTTGATGATGTAAATAACTGGGTCCATTATTTATTTTTACGTCCATGGTCACGCCATTTGTTATTTTTGTCGGATTTTGAATCTAGATTGGGTTCTAGTCACCATATCAGAAGTAGTTTTAGATGTCACTAGTATTGAATTCATTAATGATTAGAATAGGGAACTTGTATTGTATAGAGATTTCGTAGTTTTTTTGTATTTCAAAGCTGGGGCCAGCTTTCTCGAGGAGGGGGTATATGTCAAGAATGATGCTAATCCAAAACCTTATTTATTTTGTATGGTAACAAAATCCACTGTCATGATTCATATTTCATAATTTGTTGAACTGTTCCAATGAACACAGGGACGTTGAAATAACGTTGTGAAATGGTTGAAAACCGATCATCAGAAAATGGTTTTTAACGAACATTCTTTCAACGAAAAAATGTCGCGCGAATCAACGTTGTATTAAACCAAATAAATACGTGAAATAAACGTTGCTCATTATCGTTTTATTACCGTTTTTTATCACGTTCATTAAACGTCATGGATACTTGATAAATCAACGTTGTTTTTTACCAAATACTTAGGGAAAATAAACGTTGCTTATTATCGTTTCTTTCCCTTATTCAATCACGATTATTCAACGTCAAATTCTCAATAAATAAACGTTAAAATTACCCATTGTTCAACGTTTATTCAAACAAAAATTCTAGATATTCGAAAACGTAAAATTTGGATTTGGGAATCGGATAGGTTCGGACTTCTATCGGTGTAGACGACCTAAAATACAGGGCAAAAGCGCTCTGTGATTATTCACTGTAATGGCGGTAAGTTTAAATGACACGCCAAGAAGAAGGCAAAATGAGTTAATGAGTGAATTACTAGTAAACCTAACCTGACCTGACTAACCTAGCTCGAACAGAATAACCATGCAAAATTGATAACGATATAACGACTATTCATCCAAAATTGTTAATAACATCGTATGAGGTCGCTTATGCCGTGCATTTGCAAATGTAGTATTATATACGTTTGATAATGAAGGTTCGGAAACGTATTGTATCCATCAAAGAATGAATATCACATAAAACGAGTTCGATAAAACGGCATAATCTTGAAATTATGATAGCGTTTGAGAAACGTCTATTTCGAATGGAAACAAATCTATTCGATACACAAGGTTATAACGCCAGTGTTCAACGGGTTGTTGAAAAGTGACGTTGAAAAAAGGGCTTTAGAATATTTTCTAACGTTAAAATAACGTACGTATCATTACACGTTTGGGAATGGAGGTTAAGAAACTCATTATAAACGTTGAAACCTGAATCGCATAAAACGTGCTAGGTGAACGATTTGAAAAAAAAATGAACAACGTTGGAGAAACGTATATTTTTGGATATATGAACGTATTTGCTTTACGACGTTATAACGTCAGTTTTCAACGGGTTGTTGAAAAGTAATGTTAGGAATGAGTCTTTCAAACGTATTCTTTCAACGTTGAATATCACAACCAATTTTCAACGTTGAACGAAGAGGTTAAAAATTAACGTATTATACACGTTTGGGAATGAAGATCAAGAAACGTATTATAAACATATTTACATAATCAGCATAAAACGTATTCGAAAAAAAAAATGTTTTTCAATTGAAATAATGTTTGAGAAACGTATATTATGAATGAATATATTAACGTATTTGCCATACTACATTGTAACGTCAGTTCTCAACGTAATGTTGAAGAAGCAACGTCGAAAACACGTATTCTAAACGTATTTTCTAAACGTTGAAAAATTCAACAAATTTTCGACATTGAAATTGTCAACCAAAAACATTTATTTAACCGATGCCACATTGATGATACGTTTAAATAACGTACGTGTGCCCATTGGGGTTGAATTACTTGAAGTTCAAACATCGGTCATGGTCGAGCTTGGCCTGGTTCCATTGATAATAAAAACAAATTATGTGTTATTGGCACGGATATGAAGATTTCAACGAACTTCTTCATTGAATGAAAATGCCCGTAACCATAACACAAAACTTGAATAAATTACAAGATGACAGATGGTGATGAGACAGTGGAGGGCCGACAGGCGATCCCAGAGTGGGTTTGTGGAGTGGGTTTGTGACAATCTCGAACCTAGCGCGGGTTTACATCGATAAAGCCTTCTTGACAAACCTCTTAGCAAGCTGACCTTAGGCAAGTATTAATAGTGGTCATTTGGTAAGAAACCTTTGTAAATAATATACCATTGATTGATTATGTGTTGACTTGTCCCGTTTGGGCGAATATATGAGTATAGGGCTTTGTTGTGCCCTGGTTATTGTGTCCATTAAAATAAACCTGTTGGTATCTTGTGAATTTGCGGATTGTTTTATTTATCAATAGGAAGCCAAGAATAAACAAAGTTTGTTCGTCCTGACTACGTCCCAAGCGATAGGGCTTATAGCTTCACTTAAGGCCTAGTCGCGACCAGATTGCATTAAAAATGTCATGTAGTAGTTAACTTCAACCTTTGAGCTAAGCAGTACATTTAATCACGAGCAGCTCGTTACACGTTACAGGGTGAAAACAATTTTCAAATTATGGTCTGTATTTTAAAATTTTTCAAAATTTCTCAGAAACGGTCAGTTTCAAGTTTCAGTTTATTTTGTCTATAGTATCTGAAAATATAAAAAAATATAGTGTTTCATTAAAAAAAAATATAACTTTGGTATGAATTTTTTTGGGGATCACCCTATATTTTTCAAAATAATTTTGGAATATTGAAATTCCGTCATTTATATTACTTACAGAAAAAGACAACTGAGTACGTCCAAAAGCTCAAAATCGTTTTTGAATATCGTAATAAATATTCACGAAAATGGCAAGTATCGTTCTATTTTTCAAAACTATCACAACCTTCCACTATTTTCATACAAAATTATGTAAAATATTTTAATGGGGAAAAACCATCCCTTGATAATCTAGAGTACACTATCTCGATTCTACCACACTCTATGGGGTAGTAAAGCTATTGTCCCTATAGGACAAACATAAAAACCTGTATTAGGTTAATTATGGAGAATTAACCTCTAGGACGTGCAAGGCGCCTCCACCATATGTCGCGACTAGGGCCTTAGTGAAGCTACCAGCCCTATCGCTTGGGACGTAGTCAGGAAGAAAAACCAGTTTTCTTCTCGGTATAACTGCTGATAAATAAATCAAGTCACAGATTCACCGTATTCAAATATATATATATATATATATATATATATATATATATATATATATATATATATATATATATATATATATATATATATATATATATATCTATATATATCCGCCCAACCAGGACAAGTCAACACACAATCAATAAATAGAATATTATATACAAAGGTTTCTTACCAAATGGACACTATGAATACTCGCTTAAGGACATCTTTCTCAGAGGTTCGTCAAAAAGGCTTTACCGCCGTGAACTAGCTCTGAGTTCGACAGTGTCGCAAACCCACCCTGGGTTCACCTGTCGACTGTCGACCCTTCACTCTCTCATTGCCATCTATCATCTGGTATTTATTCAAGTTTCGTGTTATTGCTACAGGCATTTTCATTTAATGAAAAAGTTCGTTGAAGTCTTCATAGCCGTGCCAATAACACATGTTTTGTTTTGTTATAAATCGAACCAGGCCAAGCTCGACCATGACCGATGTTTGAATTTAAAGTAATTCAACAGTTCAACAAATTATGAAATATAAATCATGTCAGTGGATTTTGTTACCATACAAAATAAATATGGTTTTGGATTAGCGCCATTCTTGACATATGCCCCCGCTTGGAAAAAGCTGGCCCCCAGCTTTAAAATACAAAAATACTTCTACAAAATCTTTCTACAAGATAAGTTCCCTAATCTAATCATGGATGAATTTAATTGTGAACTAACATCAAAAATATTCGTCTGGGTCCTATTTCGTGGTACATACACCGTGGATAGAGTTCGGTCCTGTAAATACCATCCTGTATTCGGTAACACAGCTCGGAATGGAGCGGGAATGCAGATTACATCTTATTCTTCGTGATGTAATGTCCGTTGCTTCCCATAGGGCTCATTTAGCCAAGCAGACTACATCATTTGGAAATCTGGTATACAGACTGTCAACATGGATTCAACGAAGCGGTGGGGTTGGCAAATATGGTAGGCGTATCTATGGCTACCATATACTGGAACTACAGCTTCAGGAACATCAATAGTGGCAGCTTCTATAGAGGCAGCTTCTGGAACAGCAACAGCTTCGTCTCGATTTTAGGCCTCCTTTTCTAGACACTTTTCGACCAGGAAGCTAAATATCTGACCAATTTTGTGGGTTTTTGGTCTTGGGACTCTTTGGGCTGGATCATATCTGGAATCCTCACCAGGCTAACATTCATTTTTCTTCTCGGGAGGAACAGCAACGGTTTCGCCTTGATTATATATTGTGTCTCTCTTCCTTGGGCACTATTCGGTCAGTATGCTACATCTCATAGTAACCAGTTTCTCGAGTTATTTTGGCCTGGATTATATCTGGGATCGCTGAACTCACGTTAATTTTTCTTCTCGGAAGGAAGCATCTAGACTACTTGGTTCATCCAGAGCTTCGTTTCTTGACGTAGCCTCTCGATTCACTTTCACCATATTCGGTTTGTCTTCACAGGAAGGGAGCATTTGAATTACTCGGTTCGTCCAGAGCTCCAGTCCTTTGTGTAACCTCTCGCTTCATATTCAGTATTATCATTCTCCTTCCCCTGTTGAACTCTACAATTTGCCCAGTCTTATGACAGTCATTTCCATTTGAGGGACCAATTGTTCTGCTCGAAATGCCAGGCATGATGTCTATCAGCGGGAAGTTATTCAGTTCACTCAGTCTCTTCTCTCCCTTGCGTGTGTGTGTACCATTACCGAGAAAAAGAACAGGGTATATAAACATAGCTAGATTCAACAAAACCATTCTAATAACTCCAAAGTTCTATCATGCGTATTATGACATATATGTTTAGTTTAATCTATTCAGAATTGCAATACATCGTTTCTGTATTCAACCGAAATTTCTATTTTGAAACTACTACGAACTCTTCAAAACAAAGCTATAAAAGGTTCATATAAATACCCAAGTCATTGAAAGAAACTGAAAGTCAAAAAACAAACTTGAGACATTTCTACTTAACAGATAAATTTTCAAAAATATTTCTTGGGATCGATAAAATGAAATACGTTTAATCTAACCTACTCTTCGAGTTTAACTCGAAACAAAAATTCATCATTATTATTTTTTTTAGATATAAACAAAAATAGAAGAACCGTCAAGTATTCCTGAGTGTATAATATTTATTTCATGACCAACATCAACTGAGTAATTTTGCAAAGACGATCGTTCACTTTGGCTAGATCTTAGTCAGCAAATACCTACTTAATTGTTTTTAATACACATCGTTTCATCATAATATTTTACTATTTACTTGGTCGTTTGTATGTTTATGATTCAAAGATGATAAATTGATATAGAAGTTATATGCAACTTTGAGATTTATTTGAGACGGTTGGAATGGTCAAATTGTCGATTACTTAATTTGTGACTGTTACATATCCGTTCACGCCTCCTGTTCACCGTCTTGAATGAAACATGGGTGTGTTTATCAATTCGGTTAGGACAGTCATACAAACTTTCAATCACATTTTCATTCAAATTACTAATCAGCAATTTAGACCTTTTTACTACCTCGTTAACACACAAATTTTTCCACTTATTCAATATTCTGATATGCAATTCTGCTAAGCATTTATTTTAAATACTGTTTTCGTAATGAAACTTCATATAATCTCTCATGATTCATTTTCACAATCATTCAAACAAAACTCATTCACTGTGCAACTGTTTTTCTCTCATATTCATTGACTTCACTATTATCGAAATTCGAGAGGATATGTTTTCATACATCAATCTCAACTTATTTCTCGCACATCACGAGCATATATATCACCATATATACCATTTAATAAATCTCAAATCTTTTGCAACACCTCATGAGTAAAATAACGCAGATAGACGTTCCATCGTCCCTTCTTCACTTCATATACAACAACTTGTTCAGGGAATTATTCAATCCACCTAGGATATTCTTCCATAATTCCCTCAAGATCCAGGTAACCTTTATTACCCAAAAATATTGTATCCTCTCCCAGTACATACTCGTACTCATTACGATATTCCACAAAGTCATGAGCCAATTCACACACCATAATACACAGTCAATACAACACTCTGAAATAATTATATGAAGTCATGAGTTTAATTCCAAAGACATTACAAAGCAGATCATATTTTCCGTTAAAAACAATTGAAAACTCTAAAATATTATTATTATTCACAGTAAGGCTCTAGAAAATGACAAATCTAAGATAGAAAAAGAAAATTTCTTGAAACAAAAAATGATTCATATTAAGTGTGAAATACGTCAGTGGGCGTTTCAAAAATACCTTCATCCGTCTCATTTAACAACTTTCACCATTGTGAATACGTGCATACATGTACCACATGAGAAAAACTCTTAACCTTGACACTATCAAGAAAGACAAAAAAATCGAGGCAAATAGTCATCTTCCATCCGAAGCATGCATCTATATTCCCCTCCTTAGTAATTTCAATACAACACGCATTCTGCACTCAGTGACACTTAATTCACTCATTTAAAAGGTATTTTTGACAGTATTTCCTTACTTTCATTCATACTTTCAAAATCAATTTCTCATTCCATTCAATCATCTCGCATTTGCATTTTTTCATTCACATTCTCATTTTTATACTTGCTATCATACTTTTAATATGTCCTTTTGGCTCATTTTCATCAGTGTAGACGGTCCCTGCTACATAAAAAAAAATATTATTTTGTATAAAAAACAAAAAACAATTGGTTGATTTCAAACTTTACAGGGAAAGTGAAAATTCCCGTAACTTCTATCTCCATCGTGTATATGAATGGTATCGGTCATTAAAATCTGGGAGGTCCTGTAACTCCCAATTATTCAAAAAATCCTCCAGAATTCTGTTTAGAAATCCATTCACAACACAAATTCCGTCATTTATATTACATACAGGAAAACACCACGCTAAAATTAGAACTGAGTACGTCCAACAGCTCAAAATAATTTTTGAATATCATAATAAATATTCACGAAAATGGCAAGTATCGTTCTATTTTTCAAAACTATCACAACCTTCCACTATTTTCATACAAAATTATGTGAAATATTTTAATGGGGAAAAACCATCCCTTGATAATCGAGAGTACACTATCTCGATTCTACCACACGTGCAAGGCGCCTCCGCCATATGTCGCGACCTTAGTGAAGCTACCAGCCCTATCGCTTGGGACGTAGTCAGGAAGAAAAACCAGTTTTCTTCTCGGTATAACTGCTGATAAATAAAACAAGTCACAGATTCCCGGTATTCAAAAATATATATATTAAAGGACACAATACCCAGGGCGCAACAAAGCCCTATATTCATATATTCGCCCAACCAGGACAAGTCAACACACAATCAATAAATAGAATATTATATACGAAGGTTTCTTACCAAATGGACACTATAAAAACTCGCTTAAGGACATCTTTCTCAGAGGTTCGTCAAGAAGGCTTTACCGCCGTGAACTAGCTCTGGGTTCGACAGTGTCGCAAACCCACCCTGGGTTCACCTGTCGACTGTCGACCCTTCACTCTCTCATTGCCATCTATCATCTGGTATTTCGTGTTTTTGCTACGGGCATTTTCATTTAATGAAAAAGTTCGTTGAAGTCTTCATAGCCGTGCCAATAACACATGTTTTGTTTTTGTTATGAATCGAACCAGGCCAAGCTCGACCATGACCGATGTTTGAACTTCAAGTAATTCAACAATTCAACAAATTATGAAATACGAATCATGACAGTGGATTTTGCTCATAGAAAATAAATAAGGTTTTGGATTAGCGCCATTCTTGACAATATGCTCCTCATGGACTCACATATAACTGTTCTAATAGTTTTTCCCCAACTCTCTTCATTTCTCGTAGAAATACCGAGGTCTATGTGGTGGGCCACCCTATATAAACTGGACATATTGGGCAACGAGATGAATTAGGGCAAGTTTATTGCCAAGTCAATAACCGACTAATCAGAATATCTAGCAATTACAAGGTGTGACAGTATGGGTTTCTCATAAATATGAGACCAAACAACGGCCTAGACGATTATGTACCATAACGTCCAAATCTATTGAGCTTTCGCTTCTTTTTTGATTAATATATACCGGGTGACAGCGACTACCGCAAGACATGGTGATTTGAAAAATTTCAGAAAATGATGCAAATAAACTAATTCAGTTCAGTCAGGAAAGGCAATACCCAATTGGTTGTAGAATTTTTTCAGTGATATCGAGTTAGGTCCAACTTGACAGAAACTATGCGGTGTTTCTACTGAAAAATCGCTAGAAATTGTTATTTCCCTAATATCGCGTTATTTATAGGAAAGAGTTTGGAATTTGGGGTATTGATATTGGTATGAATCTGAATTTGTTTTCAGATCTTAGTAGAATAAACTAATCTAAATTAGTCAGAAAATGCAAAGAATAATTATTTAGTTGTGTCAATCAGGTATATATTTTTTCTGTAATATTGTATTGAGTAAATCTTGACAAGAGAAGTGCTGTAGTTCTGATAAAAAACCGCAAAAAATTGTCATAAATGAAATATCGTGTCATTTATAGGGGAGATTTTAGAATGACTGTTTTCAACTTCAACACTCTTGGTGGAACACTAACTGAATTTGCCTGTCCGTCCTAGAATTTTTTCAAGTTCAACTTGGTTCGACAAATGCAATAGTTATAATGGAATATCGCTGAAAATTGTCATTTCCAAGATATAGGGTCATTATATAGGAGAGAGATTTGAATTCCTATCATTTTCAATACATTTCAACTTCCAGACGACTTAGCGGAAATCGACTGCCACCATATTTCTTCTCATATCGACATGGTGTTGAATCCAGATTTTGGTTGAGAAAATAATCTGATTCAGTTCAGCTAGAAAATTAATTAATATTCTTATAATCGCAATTTACTAATTCTGCAAAGGGGTCCTGGAATTTTCTTAGTGATATCATACTAGGTTTAACACGATACGAAAAATACATGAGAGATCTCTAAATATTATCGTTTCGAAAATATTGCCTAATTTATAGGAGAGAGTTTGGAATTTCAGCAGTTTCATATATTTCACAACTTCTAGACGCCTTGCTGAAAAACGTTTGCCAAAATTGACTGAATCCGAAACTTGGTTCACATCTGGGAAGAAGGAACTGATTCAATTCAGTTAGGGAATTAATCATTATTCTAGTGATATCAGTTTACTGATTTTGCCAATCGGTCCTAGAATTTTCTCAGTGATATAGCAATAGGTCCAAATTGACATGAGAAATGGTGTAGAGGCGGAGAGAAACGAGATACTGCTCATGAAATATCAGTTTATTATATTCGAAATATCACATCATTTGTAAGGGAGAGTTTGAAATCAAAAATTTTCAGGAAAAGTTGCATTGGAAGTATATCTAAGTTCCGAATCCGAAAATATTGTCAACCTATCTTGTTTCCTAATATAATTTTTTGAAGATGTTGGTGAATCTATGGCTGTTGGTACCAAATATCAATGAAGGTGACCTGAGTTAGTCATTGACTATATTTCTGACATCATTTTCTGCAAATTCCAGAATACTACCCTAATGATTATGAAAGTTACGGAATGTTTTATAAAAACTGAAACAAAACTGTTTCTTTTTTTTCAGAACTGAATCCGAAGAAATTTTTGATCTCTTCTGCCTCCTGAATTCCATGTATGTCGGTAGTTCTATTACCACTGGCGAGCAGTGTATATGACTGCAGATGATCCTTCTTGACCATTGATATAAATGAGGCTTTCAAGACTTTCAAACTATTTCGAATATGGAACCTCAGGGATACGTTCTTGGCCCGCCACTGTTTATTTTCAACGTGAACGACCTCTTTTACTTCACGTCTCTCAATAAATGTGTTGCATACGCCGACGACACGGCATTAATACATACTTCTACTCATGCAGGTAGTCTACATGGACAAAAGAAAGACAGATAGTTTCGACACAAGTAGCCAAATTGAAAACAACATATATTCACCTCCGTACACCTCCATTACCGGAGTGTATTGTGAACAAATAGTCTATCATATCAGCCGTCTATAAGAGCAGAAAGAGAGGGGAAGAGAAAACTCAGTTTAAAAATATATAAATTTTTGACACAAGTTTTAATGCAACAGGCCTCCAAATAGTAAGTGGCGAAATGACCTCTTTTGTATAAATTTATACAGAAATTTCTGCCATGACGCCTTCGACAGCGTTGCCAAACCTTATATGACCAATACATAGATTTTGTTTGGTGGTGAGGAAGCGCTTGGTTCGCACGCGACTCCGAGACCACTCATTTGGTTATTTATCATTTGAATGTTTAGGGGTATTGTCCGCTGTGAAATAGTGTGAGTGAACAACGAAAAACCATAGATTTAATACTGCTATACACACAAAATCAAACATTCCTTACTATTTAAACATAAAGAACTGATGGCAAAATTGGACTAGTATTTCTATATCTTATGTGCATCAACAGAAATGAAAATGAACAAATTTGCTTGATTGTTTGCTTCATCAGCGCAAGACGAATTTGATAAAAAAAAACAACATGCTCAGGACTTTTATTAATTTGATGAAAAAAAATTAATAAACTGATTTGAATTTTTATTAAGTATGTCAATATTGATCTATTAATTATAGTAAAAACGAACTTATTAACATTTTTTGAAAAACAAATAATCAAATTTTAATTTTTAGCAATAGAGAATTTACACATGATAATATCAGACATTAACTGAGTTTTTCCTAGAACAACAATACTGGTGAATCAGTGAATCGGTGTTCAAGAGAGACCACCTACCAAGTAACGTCAATGCTGTTTCAGTAGTCGTCTGCCTGTAAGTTGGTTTTTTGCTTGGTTCGGCAATAACAATTAATTCTGATAAAGACTCCGATGCTTTATCAGGAACCATTTGTTGAATCACGTCCACACTGTACATTCTGGCTCTGCAGTTAGTAATGATTCAATGCCCAGATGAAGTGGCTATCTTTACAAGTTTGTCAGCCGTTTTACTTCCTGGAGTTTCTTTATGATCTTGCACCCAGAATAGTGTTACACTATTTTGTTCTGCTTTATTATTTATTTTCCAGGTTTTTTCACACTAGTCCGGCTATTTTTTGGCACATCAAATCCTAGTTTCGCCTGACTGTCACAGATAGTGTGGATAAGAATATTAACAAAAGCTCTCTCCATATATCCTCGAATATATTTTTGTATCAGGCCAGTATTCCGTTCCTGCCTTCCCGCTAAGCAGTTTTTTTTTATTGCTAAATACTTGTCCAGCTTATATTTCACAGGGCTCGTTTATCCATTAAAAAGTGAAGTTTCAAATTTCATCACGCTGGGAGGTGTTTTCCAAGGCACACACCTGTCGAAATTAAAGCACCAATTCCTACCTATCTCTCTTTGGTTTCTTCAATATTCTCTGAAAAGTGCAAACTCATTTTCACACCTATATTGACAATTCCGTTTATTTCCAATAACTCTTTTAGTTGTCGTTTGACACTTTAATCATCGAAGATCAACAATGTTATACCGGGTGGCTACGGAAGTATTACCTACGGAATATCTCAGTTATTGTATGAAGTAGGTTTATGAAATTTGGAGCGTCGATATAATGACATAAGAGCTAGAATTTGAGCATATTGACATGTCGAAGTTAACTTCCGGTCTGACCGGAAGTAACATCAACTTTCTTATTTTAAATGTAAACCCTATTTTTTTCTTCTTTTCGCTTTATTCAGCATTCAATTCCCTTTCTAATGACATATCACAAGTTGGTATCTAACCAGAAACTAGATCAGAAAAAAATTATTATTGAAATTCACCGAGTAGGCCGTGGAAGCAAAATGAAAGCCAAAAATTGAAAAGTTGGCTATGGAAACCATACGTCACTTGATAACAGTTGCTACTACTGTGATATTTTATTTTCATTCGTCGGCGTTATAAAAAGCCGCCAAAAAAAATATTGTAAAATTGGGAAAAAAACAATACTGTGTAGGTCCATAACTTAAATAGGAACATACAACTTTTTCTCGCCTGTACTATTCAGCAGAACCATTCCTTTCTAATGATATAATAGAAAGTAATTTTTTGAAATGAAATACCAAAAAATCCAATCCAATCCAAGTACAGGCAAGAAAAAGTTGTATGTTCCTATTTAAGTTATGGACCTACAGAGTATACTTTTTTTCCCAATTTTTTCAATATTTTTTTTGGCGGCTTTTGATAACGCCGACGAATGAAAATAAAATATCACAGTAGTAGCAACTGTTATCAGGAAGAAGGAACGAAAATAACCAGACTATATTAGATTACTTCAGAAATAATCCAAATAGTAGTTTGAGGGTTGCCAGCTTAGATTTAAACTTACCTAGGGAGAATATTAGGCGATGTCTGAAGAAAAATAAATTGAGGCCATTTAAACCAAAGCTTTTACATACTCTGGAACTATGTGATCAAGAAAATCGATTGGAATTCTGCTTATGGGCCCAGGGCGAGTATCTTAATGACAGGCAATTTTTAAAGAAAATTTTATTTAGTGATGAAGCTAGTTTCACAACAAATGGAGTGGTTTCATCACAAAATATTCGCTATTGGGCCACTGAAAATCCTAACTGGATGATAAACTGTAAAAGGCAGTATTCAGAAAAAGTGAACGTTTGGTGTGGAATACTGAATGAAAGGATAATTGGACCATTCTTTTTCGACGGCAACATGAATGGCGCAATTTTCCTACAATTTTTAAGGAATGAATTTTCGGACGCAATAGATGAACTTCCCCTTGCAGAAACAAGAAATTTATATTTTCAGTTAGATGGTTGTTCCATACATAATGCGGGAATTGTTATCGCCTGACTTTACTTCACTCGATTTTTTCCTTTGGGGTTATGTTACACAAAAGGTTTACAAATCACGACCAAGGAATCGAGTGGAACTGTGCACCAGAATTCAGCAAGCTTGCGATGCAATAACTCCACAACAATTGAGGAATACTATTATTAAGTTTGGATAATTTTTTAAGAATTGTTTCGATTGATTGTATGAGCCATGATAAAAGGAAAAGTTATGTTGCGAATTATGAAATCCATTCGTAATGAGATTTGTAGATTTGGAGATTGCAATTTTTCTGATATGATTGTCTGAAATTGATGAGGTGACATAGTCTACATCAGCCAATAGACTTTTTAAAGAAATATCTTTCCCTATAACGGGTACGATGCTGAACTTTGGACCTAGAGATAAATACTTTGATATATTTTGTGGGATTTCAGTATTCGAGAGATTCCTGATCCACTTTGTCTGAGTATTTAACTTTTCTTGAAGTTGACTCTCCTGTAATTTTTGCAGTTTGGAGATATTTTTAATGTTTACTTAATGGAAAATGGTTTGAAAACACCTGCGTTGTCTACTAGAAAATTCTATGAACATCAATTCATTTGTCAAAGAGATTATGTCAGCTTTAAATTTTCTTAAAAGAAATTGACTTCAATCACACAATTATTCATAAATATGAATCTTTGTGGATGATTTGTTAGACATGTTCTCCCTTTCAATCCACCATTCCTTAAGAAATATGTAGATGACATTATCATCGCAATTCCATCAGATACTATAGATGATGCATTGTTCATTTTTATCAGCTACGATCCCCACATACAGTTCACCATTGAGAGAGAAAACGAACAGAACAGCGTTCCGTTCCTTGATACCATGTTTATCAGAACACCAGATAAAACCGTACTTATAGATTGGTATCGGAAACCAATGAGCTCTGGAAGATATTTGAACTACTGGTCTTATCACAAACAGAGCATGAAAGTCAATCTGATTAAACAAATGAAATCAAGGGTCATCAAGTTATCTGACACTTCCCTCCTCAAAAATAATTTTGACATAATTTACAATCTTTTTCTCCAAAATTCATATCCTGCTTCCTTTGTAAAAAAGATCTTGTTAATACCTCATCCATGGATGACATAAATTTACATATTAATAATATTAATAATACACTTTCTCCATCTCCAGTCAATGCGCAAGTTGCTGAAGTCACTGGGACTCTTTCCATTTCTGCTTCTTTACCGTTTATCAAAGACATCACCCCTGGACTATCCAGAATTTTCAAATCTTTTTCAGAAAATATAAAAATATCCAATAAAAATATTTTACCTATCAAGAGATTTTTTCCAAATTGAAAGACAAGACTCTATGCATAAACTGTTCGGATGTAGTTTATTGTATACAGTGTCAAAATTGTGAAAAACAATACATTGGACAAACGTCCAGACCACTTAAGGACCGCATTGTGTCACACAAGAGCGACAGTAGACTACACCCGGAGAGATGTGCACTGAGTGAACATGTCGCTAAGGAAGGACATTGTATGGATTATAATTCGGTAAAAATTTTATCTACGGAAAAAAACACAGCCAAAAGGCTTTTTTTAGAAATGGTTCACATTGCACAAGCGGATAATGCGCTGAATAAAAAAACAGACGTAAATCACTTGAGTGGAATTTACTCTTATTTAATTTTTGCAGATAATACAAGGTTTGGAGACAATCAACGGATTACTTCAATGAATATTGACTTCACAAATTAATTCAATATAATTCAATTCCTCTGTCAAAATACTGTTCATACAATCTTTGTTCCATATATTCCAGTAATGTATTATTGTTAGCATTAGGTCTAGTGTTCATGGTTTCAGGATATGTTTCCTTTATTGGTTCATCTCATCTGTCACCTACACCATTCAAATTAATTGTTCTCATATTCCACAATTCACATTCCATAATTATTGTTACATGTAGCTCCATCACAGATCTGTATCATTAGGTTGTAGTGTCATCTGTCACTCACCATGATTAAGATTCCGTGTGGCTCATGTCACCTGTCATTTATCAATTATCTCATGTCATTTGTCATTGGTCTTGGCTAGTCAGTCTAACATAACTACTTGCCTCTTCAAGGACAACACGTGCTTTTATATAATTTTAATAATTTTAAATCTATTTCATAATGGATCATCAGTAATGAGTGTGCACCCACGTTACTCTTGGTTGTTATTAATGATGTTTTAATCCCAGTTTTGTCCATATTTCATGATTATTTTTAACATATACGCCATGTAACCTCGAAACAGTGTAAGTTATTCCACGTTTTTCGTTGGTGTAATTCTCATAGTTATCTTTACATATTTGTAGTTTACCTGAAGATGATAATAAAAAGTTATTGAAAGCTTGGAACAAGTGTATGAGAGTACCCTTATTGGCCTGCTGCATATCCCAAATATTAAAAAACTCATTTCCTAACTAGTCAGCAAACAAGACTACCCTTTTCTATATATACAGTGTGTCCCGCTTTTCATGAATACACCCTAATATCTCAGTTATTATTAATGCGATTTTCTTGAAATTTTGGTGGTGATTATATGTTAGGTGAATGAAGTATTTCGGTACAGTGAACATTTTCATCGACCATAGGCGTGCGGTGTCGGGGGGTAAAAAAAGCTGTTTTTTGGGAAAAGGATATTAGTGCTCATTTAAGATAACTTTTTTTATCAGAATTAGAATCAGCATCCCCAAAAACCCCCCAATCCATATTTTCGAAATCTCAAGAGCTGATTTGAGGAGAAAAAAAAATAAATTAACTTTTTTCGTCAATGCACCCGAATATCTGTTATTAGCGAGTTTCTTGAGATTTTGGTGGTGATTTTATGTTAGAAAAATGAAGCATTTGGCATAGTGATCATATTCATTCACCATTGGCGTGCGAAGTTGGGGAGAGAAAAAAGGCATTTTTTGAGAAATGAATATTAATGCTTATTTAAGACAACTTTTCTTAACAGATTCGGAATCAGCATCCCCAAAAACCCTTTAATTCATATTTTCAACATCTCAAGAGCTGATTTGAAAAAAAAAAAAAAAGTTTGTCTTTTTTTTAATAAGTTCTTTATTTGTAACAGTGGTAACAAAATTACGAATTACTTTATTTTAGATCCTTGTGTTTTCAACATAACTACCTTCTGAAACAATACACTTTTCAACAATTCTTCTCAAACGTACATTCACTTTTCTTAAAGTTTGGGGAGTTATTTCCTGACACGCTTGCCTAATTGGAAAGCAAAGTTCCTCTCTATTACGCGGCCGAGTAGCATACACTTTATTCTTCAAATGCCCCCACAGAAAAAAGTCACAAGGGGTAATATCTGGCGATCTAGGGGGCCATGGTTCCAAAGGAGAATTTCTACCTATCCACTTCATAGGGAAAATTGCATGTAAAAAGTTCCGAACTATCCCAGAATTGTGTGCGGGGGCCCCATCTATTTGAAAGATTAAGTTTTGTCTTTGTGCTAATGGCAATTCCATGAGAAAATCATAGAGACCATTTTGTAAAAAATTTAGAAAATTTTGTCCGGTCAGGTTATCCAGGAAATAAGGGCCAACAATCCGTTCGTTGAATATGCCACACCACACGTTAACTTTTTCACTGTATTGGTTTTTACAATGAATTACCCAATTCGGATTTTCAGCTGCTCAAAACCTACAATTTTGAATAGACGCCACACCGTTTGTTGTAAACGTTGCCTCGTCAGTAAACATCATGTTCTTCAGAAAAAGTCTGTCGTTAAGATAGTTACCCTGCAACCATAAGCAAAATCCAAACCGTCGTTCAAAATCACCATTTAACAGAGTAACAGAGTAAATTTTGGTTTAAATGCCCTAATCCTGTTGCGTTTCAAACATCTCCATACTTTGTTTTTCGTTAAATTCATTGTCCTCGCAACTGCCCTTACAGTACCATTTGGGTTGTTTCGAAATTCTGCT
This sequence comes from Chrysolina americana, assembly GCA_958502065.1. Lineage (NCBI taxonomy): Eukaryota > Metazoa > Arthropoda > Insecta > Coleoptera > Chrysomelidae > Chrysolina > Chrysolina americana. The sequence goes on from OY293412.1 coordinate 40,573,334, forward strand.
AAGATACGTTCGTCGTCTGGATAGTTTCTTTGATTTAAATTGTACCTCCCTGGTCTTATTTTGAAAACCGCTCCAGTCATTGCGAACAATCTGTTGATTTTGGAAACGGTATCGTGAGAAATTAGTTCTCGATCATGATACCTTCCATTGAATATTCCAGCAACTTGACGCGTAGATCTTTCATTATTACCAAATAAGCGGATAATCTCTACTTTTTCTCCAATTGTAAGAAGTACTCTTCGGTTGTGTGCCATCTTATTAACAGTTAAGTAAAACTGCTTGACTTATTGACATTTCGTACTGATTATCGATGTCAAAAAAAAACATTTGTTTCAAAGCACTCTTTCATTAATTGGCATGAAAACTCAAATCGGCAAGCCACCGGTAACAAAGTGTGCGTATCTTCGGAAATACCTGAATTGTAGTATAAGGGCAGTTGCAAACGATACAGAATATAAGGAAACGAAGGTGTTTGAAATTTAATATAGGATTAGGGCATTTGAAATAAAAAGTTAGAAATAAACAATCTATTGAACAAAAGTGAATTTAATTTTGTTTTCTAATCAAATCAGCTCTCGAGATTTCGAAAATATGAATTGAGGGGATTTTGCGGTCGCTGATTCCAAATCTGATAAAAAAAAATTGTCTAAAATGAGCCCCTTATATCCTTGGAGAAGAAGTGGAGATTACCCGATTATTTGGTAATAATGAATAATAATACGCGTCAGGTTGCTGGAATATTCAATGGAAGGCATCATGATCGAGAACCAATTTCTCACGCCAAAATCAACAGATTGTTCTCAAAGACTAGAGCGGTTTTCAAGACAAGACCAGGGAGGTACAATTTAAATCAAAGACACTATCTGGACGACGAACATTTCGAATTTCGAAACAACCCAATTGGTACTGTAAAGGCAGTGAATTTATTTTTTTCTCTCCTCAAATCAGCTCATGAGATTTCGAAAATATGGATTGGGGGGTTTTTGGGGATGCTAATTCTAATTCTGTTAAGAGAAGTTATCTAAAATGAGTCCTAATATCCTTTTCCCAAAAACAGCTTTTTTTTACCCCCCACACCGCACGCCTATGGTCGATGAAAATTGAAAATGTTCAAAATTTCAAGAAAATCGCATTATTAATAACTGAGATATTAGGGTGTATTCATGAAAAGCGGGACACACTGTATATATATATATATACCGGGTGGCTACGGAAGTATTGCCTACGGAATATCTCAGTTATTGTATGAAGTAGGTTTGTGAAATTTGGAACGTCGATATAATGACATAAGAGCTAGAATTTGAGCATATTGACATGTCGAAGTTAACTTCCGGTCTGACCGGAAGTAACATCAACTTTCTTATTTTAAATGGAAACCTAATATTTTTTTCTTTTCGCTTTATTCAGCATTCAATTCTCTTTCTAATGACATATCACAAGTTGGTATCTAACCATCTAATATATATATATATATATATATATATATATATATATATTTATATATAATAACAAAGTATCACCCACATCTGCCATGAAACGTTTTTGAAAGCGAATCTGAGAACGTTATTCGACATTTTTACACACAACGGCGTAATAATACAAAACTATCCAACTTGTTCTCCAAAATCAAAGACAAAACACCAACTCCACTCCTTAGCAATGTAATTTATGAACTACCATGCCAAGGTTGTGAAGGTAGTTATGTCGGACAGACCTCACAACGGTTAAAACAACGGCTAGCTTTGCACAAGAGTGATGCCCAATTGGGAAAAAACTCCTGTGCAGCGGTCGACCACACCCAGAAATCAGGCCACCGGTTTGATTATTCAAATCCAAAAATTCTAGACAAAGTCAGCAATCAAAAAAACAGGTTATTCCTTGAGATGGTCCATATCAACAAAAATCCTAACACAGTTAACTACAAAACCGATACAGGACACCTTAGTAGTATATATTGTAATATGTTAAATTCCATTCAACGTTGTGTGTAGTTTGACAGTTGGTACCAATGGAATACCTATACTAATTAACACCATTGTATTTAAACGAATCCTTATTCAAACCATAGTAACACTCCAGTCAGGTAAATTAAGCGATTAGTCTGCAGCGTAGAATAACAATTGTCCTCCCAAATGTTCCATAGGTTAGAACTAACTCTGTGAATTTTGTAAGTTATCATGTTATTTTTATGTAGTCCTTCAACATCTTATATTCCTTTTTAATTGTAGCTCTTCCTGAAGAAGTCAATAAAGGTTGAAGATTTAAATTTATATATATTTAAATATATTTATATATATATATATATATATATATATATATATATATATATATATATATATATATATATATATATATATATATATATATATATATATATATATATATTATATATAAAATCAGCTGGGGACTTCTCGGGTTTGCGGTCTGTTTACCAATAAAACTCATTCGTTCTATATCTCAATATTTCGCTAATCTTTATTAGCTTCTTCAGAAGAGAAAAGCTACAAAAACATGTTAGGAATTTTGAAAAATCAAACCAAAAATTATACAACTGTTCCACTTACAATCATAGACTCGGTAATCCTATTGTGTTCATTAGTGTTCTGGGGAGCTGCGAAATATTCATGAACACCAACTAGGTTAGTAGGGAGAGTTTGTTGCATATAATGTCACTTTTATGAGACGTTATTCTTCCCATTAGGCTGCGACCCGTTTGTCCTATGTATGTTAGGTCACAATCATTGCAATTTATTTTGTAGACTACACTTGATTTCTCCAAGTGTTTTAATGGAGTTTTTGTTCTTGAGAAAAGTTTAGACACAGTTATTATATTCTTTTTTTGCTATTTTTATGTTAGAAGATTTGAAAATGTTAATAAGTTTACTAGTAAGTTCATCAATATAATTGAGGGACTCCATATCGGCATTGGGTGGACAAATGACTTCTGAAGAAAATAAAAGGAGGCGCTGCTATAGCTGCGGAAAAACTGGTCATCTACAAAGAAGCTGCTGGAAAAGATCAAGGTCCAGAAGTCCAATGAGGGTAAGGACGACATCTACAAGCAATGAAGCGAGATCGAGATCCCCAAGCCCAAGAAAGGAACAACGTGGTCGTTTTATCAGAGGAGGCTACAGGAGGTTACCCAAGCCAGAAGGGAGACCTCGAACGCCTGAAAGAAGACTCTCTTCCAACCAGGAAATCGAGAATTAGTCGGCACTAGGGGGCGTGTGTCGACTTTTAGTGTTCAAAGCCCCAAGATTCCTATCTCGACGTTGAAGAGAAATGGACAAAGTCTACTAGTCCAAGGCCAATTAGAAGATCGAAGATGCATCTTCACTATAGATACAGGAGCTTCCAGAACAGTTGTTCGTCCAGACCTCATACAAAAATCTGTAAAGCCGATAAAGAGGAATATGGTTTTGGAAACAGCTACGGGACAAACTCCACCAATCATTGGAGAGACGCATGTACGCATCCAGGTAGGCCCCATTACCATGGAACAATTTATGTTGGTTGCAGACATAAAGGATGAATGTGTTTTGGGTCTAGATATCATGTAGAAGATCGACTTCATCCTTAATGTCAGAAAGAAAATATTGCGGATCGGCAATGAAGAAATCTTCCTGAGCAGATACGAAGAAAAACTCCAACCAATGAAGATTTATGTTGAGGAAGACATCCATATTCCAAAAAACTTCGAAACCATTGTTATGGCCAGACTGGATGGTGAACTTGGGGATTTGAGCACTGGAATAATTGAAAACGATGAATACCGTAACGATGGACTTCTAATTGCCCGATGTCTTGTGAACACGGAACAACAAATTCCTGTCAGGGTTGCCAATACTACAGATATCAAAGTTTTCCTGAGGAAAAACGAACAATTGGGCATCTGCAAACCCGTCACTCGAGTCATCAATTGTGAAAACCAAACTCGAACACTTCGAAGAAAAACTACCAACATCGATCAGAGAACAATCGACAAAATGATGGAATGCACGGAACACCTATCTCTGGAAGAAAAACAGAAAGTCAAAGAGTTTCTCGAGAGTCATGGAGACATCTTCCACCCGATTTTGCGTGGACTATCGACGATTGAATGACGTCACCATGAAGGATAGCTATCCATTGCTAAGAATCGATGACACGCTTAACACACTATCTGATTCAAAATGGTTTTCAACGTTGGATTTGAAAAGCGGTTACTGGCAAGTGGAAGTCCATCCCGATGACAGAGACAAGACAGCATTCTCTGCCGGACACGGGCTGTACCAATTCAAAGTTCTTCCGTTTGGATTATGTAATGCTCCTGCCACCTTTGAACGACTTATGGAACTAGTACTAAGGGGTTTGACATGGAAAACCTGCCTTGTCTACTTGGATGACGTAATGGTAATGGGAAAGACGTTTGACGAACATTTGAAAAATTTGGAAGAAGAATTTTTGAGATTAGAAAACGCGAACCTACAGCTCAATCCAAAAAAATGCTGTTTATTTAAAAAGGAAGTTAATTTCTTAGGCCATGTCATCTCGGCCGAAGTAATCAAGACCGATCCTGCGAAAATCGAGGCGGTTAGGAGTTGGCCACGTCTCAGAGACAAACACGAAGTAGAAAGTTTCTTGGGACTATGCACTTACTATTGAAAATTCGTACAGGATTTTGGAAAAATCGCCAAGCGACTCCATCGCTTGACTGAGAACAACGTTCAGTTTGATTGGAGTTTTGATTGTCAGCAGTCATTCACTGAACTGAAGAAGAAATTAACAACTGCACCTATTTTAGCTTATCCACAAGAGAAAGGCACTTTCATTTTGGACTGTGATGCGTCTCAGCATGGTATTGGATCTGTTTTATCTCAGGAACAGGAAGGTGAAGAGAAAGTTATAGCCTACTATAGTAAAACTCTGGTCAAAGCCGAAAAGAACTACTGTGTTACGAGAAAGGAACTTTTATCGATAGTTAAAGCCATTGAACATTTCCACACCTACCTCTATGGCAGACGTTTTCTCGTGAGGACTGATCACAGCGCTCTGCAGTGGATAATGAACTTCAAGAAGCCTGAAGGTCAGGTTGCCAGATGGATAGAAAGACTCCAACAATATGACTTCAAAATAATTCATCGTAGGGACAGGAAACACAGCAATGCAGACACCTTATCAAGACGTCCATGCTTGGAGCAGGAATGCCGGTATTGTCAGAAACTTGAAAACAAAGAGGCCAACTTCTACTATGAAGAGCAGTGCAAGGAAATTTTGCAAGCCACTACCGTGAGAGTCGAGTCCGAAGAATCTGATTTATGGACAACAGAAGAAATGAGGAAAAGTCAGAAGAAAGATAACAATCTGAAGTTAGTCCTAAGCTTGCTAAAAAATGGAGTAAGACCCGAGTGGCAGAAAGTATCCAAGTTTGGTGCAGTTGCCAAAGGATACTGGGCTCAGTGGGATTCCCTATGTCTTCGTGATGGCCTATTGCATCGCAGATGGGAGAGCCCAGATGGAGCAACCGTGGTGTACCAACTGGTGCTGCCAAAGGTTCATGTCAAAGATGTGCTTGAACAACTTCATAGTAGTCGTGCAGGTGGACACTTCGGAATCAAGAGGACCCTAGCTTGAGTTTGAGATCGATTCTATTGGGTGAATTGCCGTCGAAATGTTGAAGAATGGTGTAAGAGATGTGATCTATGTTTTTCAAAGAAGGGACCGAAAGCCAGAAGTCGAGGAAAAATGTCCCAGTATCTTTCTGGTGAACCATTCGAAAGAGTAGCAGTTGACATTCTGGGGTCGTTTCCTGTTACTGAGCATGGAAATATATACTTGATGGTAGCCATGGATTATTTCTCCAAATGGCCCGAAGTTGTGCCCATTCCAAACCAGGAGGCAAAGACAGTTGCAAAGGCCTTCCTAGAAAATGTGATAGCCAGACATGGAGTTCCACTAGAATTACATTCAGATCAAGGAAGAAACTTCGAATCCGAGTTATGGCAGGAAATGATGAACATTTTAGGCGTGAACAAAACTCGCACAACAGCCTTACATCCACAATCAGATGGAATGGTTGAACGACACAATAAAACCATCAGCCAGTATCTGTCGATGTTCATCTCCAAGAATCAAAAGGACTGGGATGAGTTGGTACCACTATTTCTCCTATCCTATCGAAGTGCCCAGCATGAGTCCACCGGATATACCCCTTCAATGTTAATCACTGGGAGAGGAATGAAACTGCCAATCGATCTGCTATTTGGAATGCCACCCGCCAGGAATGTAGATGAGGACAAAGTTCTTCCAGAATTTGTCAAAGCATTGCGAGAAAGACTGGATCGGGTGCATGAATTCTGCAGACATCGTCTTCAAATCACCAGTGACAAGATGAAGAAGAGATTTGACAGGAATACTTCAGGGATTATGTTTGAGCCAGGTGATGCTGTTTGGCTGTACCAACCTCAAAGAAAGAAAGGACTATGTCCCAAGCTACAGAGGAACTGGACAGGCCCTTATGTCGTCGTAAAGAAAATCAACGATTTGGTGTACCGCATCCAGCTTACTCCAAGGAGCAAACCCAAAGTTGTTCACGTGGAGGGGTTAGCAGAATACCGAGGCCACGACCCTCCAAATTGGTTCCAGCGAGACAATCAAGATGGAGATGATGTTATCCGGGACGGAATAACCTAGAAGAGGAGGCAGTGTTACGAACCTGGTAGTAGATAGAAAAATCATGAATAATTCAATTACTTTTCCAATACCATTTGTAAAAAGGTATGTAGATGACTTGATCTTAGCTTTACCAGCAGACAAAATTGATCATGTGTTAAATATTTTCAACAGTTTCAACGAACACTTGCAATTCACAGTCGAAAAAGAAAGTGGACAAAGTATTCCTTTCCTAGACATGAGAATATGCAGAGACAACGAAGGGGTCCTGCGCACTAAATGGTACCGTAAAGCAATATGTAGTGACAGGTACATCATTACTATTCATACCACCCACACAAAATGAAAATCAACATGTGAAGAGTAGAGATATGCTATTACATCCAATATACAAACAAGAAAGTTTAAATTCACTTAAAAATATATTTTATGAAAACTCTTATCCTCCTAAATTAATTAATAATATTCTCTTTAACTCCCAAGACACTGATGCTTTGGATGGTAGAAATTCTGTAATTCCCACAAATCAGAGTGCTCCAAATAGTCTTCTAAGCAATTCAATCCCAATCTACAGATCTCTTCATTATATTGATGAACTTACAGTAAACTTATTAACATTTTCAAATCTTCTAACATAAAAATAGCAAAAATTGAATATAATAACTGTGTCTAAACTTTTCTCAAAAACAAAAAACTCCATTAAAACACTTGGAGAAATCAAGTGTAGTCTACAAAATAAATTGCAATGATTGTGACCTAACATACATAGGGCAAACGGGTGCATTTTGGCAGATTTAGAATTTATATTACAAAGTTTTGATAACAAAGAAAGAGACTGTATCAGAGCTCAATATACAAACATTTTAACAAATTTCACACATAAAAATTTACACTTTTCTCATTCAATGCGCATTAAATTCAGTAAATGTCGAACATTCCTGAAAAATCACCCAGAACTCATCGTAATACGAAGCAACAAAGGCAATGTCACTGTTGTCATGTACAAGGAGGATTACTTGAATAAAAGTCAAGAACTTCTATATGGCATTAAGTACTACAAAAGGCTCAACAGTAACCCTACTTCTACACTACAACAAAAGGCAAATAATATAGTTAAAAAATAAAAAAATTAGGGCATGATCGATGAAATCACAAGTAAAACATTAAACTCCTACAACACAGTTGCACCACGTTTCTACACGTTGCCTAAGATACACAAGCCAAGTCTCTCAATGAGACCTATTGTCTCCTCTATTGATTCTCCGAATAATAAATTAGCTTCCTTCCTCACAAACATTTTGACAAAAGCTTTTGACACAGAAAATAATTTTTACATAAAAGATTCGTTCCAATTTAGTGATTTCATTAATGACTACAAAATTCCTCCAGACTATGTGCTGGTAAGTTTTGACGTAGTATCGTTATTTACTAACCTCCCATTTCCGGTTATTGCAGACTGCCTTAGCAGAAAGTGAAAACTAGTAAAGAACTTTTGCTCCTTGAATTTAACCAATTTCATAGCTATACTTCAATATATTTTTGACTCAAACTTTCTAATTTTCTACGATTCGTATTATAAACAAATTTTTGACACCTCAATGGGATCCACAATTTCTCCTAAAATCAAACCAAAAATTATACAACTGTTCCACTTACAATCATAGAGTCGGTAATCCTATTGTGTTCATTAGTGTTCTGGGGAGCTGCGAAACTCCCAAGACACTGATGCTTTGGATGGTAGATATTCTGTGATTCCCACAAATCAGAGTGCTCCAAATAGTCTTCTAAGCAATTCAATCCCAATCTACAGATCTCTTCATTATATTGATGAACTTACTAGTAATCTTATTAACATTTTCAAATTTTCTAACATAAAAATAGCAAAAAAGAATATAATAACTGTGTCTAAACTTTTCTCAAAAACAAATACTCCATTAAAACATTTGGAAAAATCAAGTGTAGTCTACAAAATAAATTGCAATGATTGTGACCAAACATACATAGGACAAACGGGTCGCAGCCAAATGGGAAGAAATACGTCTCATGAAAGTGACATTAGATGCAACAAACTCTCTTGTGCTTTGACCGAACATGCCATCAAACAAAACCATTCAGCAAACTTTGACGATACCAGGATTATTGACGTCCAGAAAAATGTATTCAAACGTTCTTTTTTGGAAATGATTCATATACATGAAGAAAATATTGTAATGAATGAAAAAATCCGACATTGACAATCTTAGCTCCATTTACACTTACATACTTAAATTGCATTTTGATAAATTTAGTAATAATTCATCTAACAATTCGATATAATCCATTTAATATTGATTTTCATCATACTAACTTTAGGCACTAATTCATATTGTTAACATGGAATTGATAGTTCCGTCAAATTAACTCTATATGTTCCATGAGTTCCATGGTAGAGTACGTGATCGATGAAACTGTCTGTCCTATGTATCAATATAAATCATTAGTCAGTTGTCACTTGTCACTTTTCAGTTTTCATTTATCAATTAGAGCACTCTGCAGTCGCTGCACGTGGTGAACCTAAAATTAATTTTCATAATTGAACCATGCTGTCCGGTACAATTAAGTTTTTAAAGATTTTGATCAACATTTAAATGTTTTTACACTGTTTTCGGCATAAGATGACCAATAAGTTTTGACAGTTATGAAGAAACTAGCTTCTTTCAAACTCACGATAGTAAGTAGTCTCATCCGATCTACAAAATTGTAATTCACAATTTTTTAGTTTTTATATATATATATATATATATATATATATATATATATATATATATATATATATATATATATATATATATATATATATATATATATATATATATATATATATATGAAAACTAAAAGTTCGGGTTGAACCGCGTCTAGAATTTGTTGAAATTCGACGTTTCGGCTCCGATTTTGGAGCCATTTTCAAGAACTGAAAAAGAAAGAAAATTAATAAATGGTTGAAACGTAATTCTACGCTGAGATCTCAATCTGCCTACTCCTCAGGTATAATTACGTTAGGTTTTTGTGACTTGACGTCGGGGTCTCAATCTGCCTACTCCCCATGTCTCGTCACTGGTTCTCTCTAAGGTCTCAATCTGCCTACTCCTTCGAGAGAACTGAGGAATTGTGGGTTGAGGAACTGTATTTATAGTGGACGTGGCTGTAATGGCCGTGTGCAATGTATTGGCGCGAGGTGAACTATGGGCGGGAACAGAGTTGGCGCTAGATGAGCTGTGTGCGGGAACTTGGTTGGCGCTAAGTGAGCTGTGTGCGGGAACTGGGTTGGTAGGAAATGAGTTGATGCGTGCAATGAGAGGCTTTCAGGTATTGGGAAGTCTACGTCCGTCGTCGCGAGTGTTGAGGCAATTGGGGCGCTTCTCTATCTCAAGGGCTTCTCGGATGATCCTGGTTTGCAGAGTTTTCTTGGTGGAAATTGTTTTTGTGTTTTTGAAGTCTATTTTGTGACCTGTGTCTTCTCGATGTTTATAAAGTGCGGAAGTGGAACATGCCTGACGCACAGCAAGTTCGTGTTCGTAGACTCTGGAAGTTACTCGTCTGTTAGTCTGGCCAATATAACTTCTCGGGCAGTCTGAACATGGTATTTCATTTCATTTCATTTCAGACTGCCCGAGAAGTTATATTGGCCAGACTAACAGACGAGTAACTTCCAGAGTCTACGAACACGAACTTGCTGTGCGTCAGGCATGTTCCACTTCCGCACTTTATAAACATCGAGAAGACACAGGTCACAAAATAGACTTCAAAAACACAAAAACAATTTCCACCGAGAAAACTCTGCAAACCAGGATCATCCGAGAAGCCCTTGAGATAGAGAAGCGCCCCAATTGCCTCAACACTCGCGACGACGGACGTAGACTTCCCAATACCTGGAAGCCTCTCATTGCACGCATCAACTCATTTCCTACCAACCCAGTTCCCGCACACAGCTCACTTAGCGCCAACCAAGTTCCCGCACACAGCTCATCTAGCGCCAACTCTGTTCCCGCCCATAGTTCACCTCGCGCCAATACATTGCACACGGCCATTACAGCCACGTCCACTATAAATACAGTTCCTCAACCCACAATTCCTCAGTTCTCTCGAAGGAGTAGGCAGATTGAGACCTTAGAGAGAACCAGTGACGAGACATGGGGAGTAGGCAGATTGAGACCCCGACGTCAAGTCACAAAAACCTAACGTAATTATACCTGAGGAGTAGGCAGATTGAGATCTCAGCGTAGAATTACGTTTCAACCATTTATTAATTTTCTTTCTTTTTCAGTTCTTGAAAATGGCTCCAAAATCGGAGCCGAAACGTCGAATTTCAACAAATTCTAGACGCGGTTCAACCCGAACTTTTAGTTTTCAAATATCTGACCGCGGAAACCTATCTGAACACATATATATATATATATATATATATATATATATATATATATATATATATATATATATATATATATATATAATAATGTAGTATTTGTGGGGTGGCAGTCAAATAATTGGGCTATTTCAAAGAAAACTCTTTGATACTGTCAAGCTTTCGGTAATCTTTATCATAAATATATGAACCGCGTTGAGAGTCTATAACTCGACGATTCGGCTCCTGCTTTGAAGCAATGATCGAAAGATTGACTGCGAGGCCTCTATCTACCTACTCCTCGAGTCGTGGTCTGATGGATGGAGTTACAAGGTCTCTGCCTGTCTACTGTCTGATCTCATAAGACGATCTGATATTGGTTGCACTCCGGTATTTGAAGGTGGTTGGCTTCCTTGAAGTTGAAACGTAATTCTACGCTGACGTCTCAATCTGCCTGCTCTTCAGGTATAATTACGTTATGTTTTTGTGACTTGCCTACTCCCCTTGTCTCGTCACTGGTTCTCTCTAAGGTCTAAATCTGCCTACTCCTTCGAGGGAACTGAGGAATTGTGGGTTGAGGCATTTTATTTATAGTGGACGTGGCTGTAATGGCCGAGTGCATCGTATTGGCGCAAGGCGTACTATGGGCGGGAACTGAGTTGGTGCTGGATGAGCTGTGTGCGGGAACTGTGGTGGGAAATGAGTTGATGCGTGCAATGAGAGGCTTCCAGGTATAAGGAAGTCTACGTCCGTCGTCGCGAGTGTTGAGGCAATTGAGGCACTTCTCTATTTCAAGAGCTTTTCGGATGATCCTGGTTTGAAGAGTTATCTCGATGGCAATTGTTTTTTCATTTTTTAAGTCTATTTTGTGACCTGTGTCTTCTTGATGTTTATAAAGTGCGGAAGTGGAACATGCCTGACGCACAGCAAGTTCGTGTTCGTAGACTCTGTAAGTTACTCGTCTGTTAGTCTGGCCAATATAAGTTCTCGGGCAGCCGAAAAACATGGCATCAGAAACCTCCACACAACAACCCTGATAAAATCATTCTCCCAGCAGACAAAGGCAACGCCACGGTAGTTCTGAATACCTCAGGTTATGTAGACAAAATGAGTACAATATTAAACTCATCCGAGTATCAGACTACACAACGACACCAGACAACCTACTTCGAAAAAAAAACACAAAAAATCTGATCAATAATTCTAAACTTCCAGCCGAAACCACTATCCCTAGACAAAAGTCATCACGCACCCCTCGTATTTACGGACTACCAAAAATACACAAACTTGATATTCCACTGCAACCTATCATCAGTGCCTTTGGATTACCAATCCAGAACCTCGCCAAGTATCTGGCGAGTATTCTTCAGCCACGAGCAGAAGCATCATCCTATGTGAAAAATTCAATCCACTTCATAGACCTTCTCAAATCCTATAGAATCCAGAACACACATATCCCGATGAGCTTCGATGTTGTTTTCCTCTATACAAACATTCCCCTAACGGACACGCTAGAAATCCCTAAAACTAAACACAAAATTCCAAAAGATCTCTTCAGTCACTGTATGAACAACACGTACTTTCTCTTCCAAGGAACCTATTACAAACAAGTGAAAGGTGCTCCCATGGGTTACCCCCTTTCTCCAGTCCTTGCAAACCTTTTCATGCAAGACTTCGAAACCAGGACTGTAGATGCATTTGACCACAATCCTACTTGCTGGTTCAAATACGTTGACGACATTATCGTCATATGGCCTCATGGTTAAGAAATCTTAAACACGTTCTTGGATCACCTAAACGAAATCCATCCCAATATGAAATTCACAATGGAGACCGAATTGGACGACTCCCTAGCTTTCTTGGACGATCTCATCACGAAATCCAACAACTCTTTCACCCACACAGTACACAGGAAACAGACCCAGACCAACCGATACCTACACGCAAACTCCCATCACCATCCAGCACAAACATATTCCGTATTAAACTCTCTGATATACAGATCAATTCAGCTTACCGATAACCAGAACAGACCACAAGATCATCAACTGACCCACCCTCTAAAAACGAATGATCAAGTAGACAGTATTCAGCCACACAAACCTTTCCTACCATACATCAAAGGTGTGACAGACAAAATCAGTAAAATCTTGAGAAAACACTAGATAAAAACAATTTTCACTGAAAATGTTCAGTGTTGATTCATATTGTATGCTTTCGGAAGTAAGGAATCTAATTATTTCCTAACTAGCTGTTTTGTCTTATTCGATAGACTAATGGTCTCCGATCAAGTAACACAACCTGGATAGAACTGAAGTTAACATCGTTTCATAATGTTATCCCTCAGATCATGACATTATTGCCATGTCGCAATTTTTTAAGGATACAATAAGCACGTCAGCTGGATTTTGATATCTGTCGGGTATATTAACGGCAACGAAAACCCTAAAATACTTGGATGAAATATATAGCAATAAGAAGGTAATTAAAACGTTCATTGCAGCATGTTGGGAGCATGTAAAAACGATAGTATTTCCATCGTCTAACGGAGATTCTTCGTTGGCGATATAGTCTGGTCGGTACGGCAACGGTGCATTTGAAATATGAAATGTCACATATGACAGAACAACAACAAAACATCTGTGTTTGTTTCCGTCTTTGGCATATTGGAGTGTTTCTTCGTGAACAAAGGGCAAATTCTGAGTTAATTTGGACTAAACTGTCGTCAGTTTTTATTATTAAGCAATAGTGACGCATTGTGAAATGTGTTAAAGACCATTTGGAGCTGGAATTCAAAATATGTCATTTCATAGGTAAGCTTCCAGTGTCGTTACTATCGAGAAAGAGAAACCAAATTGGAAAAGAGTAAAATGGATGAATTATGAATAAAGATGTCGATTAGAGCATCGGCTGTTCTCAAAATCCTGTAGAGATTTTTCCATCATAATTTCAGGTTTCCATTCTATATTGTGTTTTCATTATTTCTATTTTATTGAACCCCAATATTTCTGTTACACACAAGTTTTAATGCGTGTGCGGCGAGTTACTCATCTGGGTTTGGTTATAAGGGTGCATAAAATGGGTGTGAGAAATTTAAATCGAAAATACTGAGCAATTTTTTATGTCCTATATTTTTATATTTTTGTGCTAGAAGAATTTGATCATTACACTTTTTTCCATGGAAAAGGTTTAAAATGGATGGAAAGGAATAATACCAAGTAGGTAAAGCTGAGAGAGGCAGTTTTGATTCAATCAGTTGCGGTTTTTCATTTACTAACGTATATAGTCTGAGATAAAGCCTATACGGGTGTTTCGGAATAGGAAAAGGACAAACTCGTATGAGAGGTTCCTCGTTTGAAACGATAATAAATCACATAGACAACAAATCAATGTCCGAAAGCGAGTACTATCAGATATACAGGGCATTGAAATTGAAAAATGAAAAATTTATTTATCTATGGAAGTTAGTTCCGTAGTACGCAAGATTCATGAATAAATTATTGAAGTCTGGTTTTGGGCAAGAGATACTTTCTTTTTTTCTATGGCCTTTTTTATCGGTAATTGTCGTGTCGTACCTGTCAGGCCAAGGTTATTTTTTTTTCAGATTATTTTTATAGAAAACGGATAAACTTTAATAGTGAAGAAGCCAGAGGCCAAATCGTGTGCTTTACTGTCATATGTCAAATAATATTGTTCTTTAAATTTCACATGTCATTTGTCTGTTTTACTAACCAAATTGTAGGTTCATGGTGTGCACATGGTCCACACATGAAAATTTCATATAATTTTAAAATGTTTTTAAATATTTGACTAAAATTTTAATTGTTTTTAACTTGTTATTGTTACTTCATCATCAACGTCATGTTGTACACTCGATATTGTTTATATCTCATTGATTACATCATTAGCATTCAACCTCAATAACACAGTAACTATAGCTATTATTGGGCTTCACTCCATTTAGTTTACAATCCTGCTTATTAATTGTAGCTTCCCTGAAGATGACAGTAACCACTGTCGAAATATCGGAATTATAGTGTTAAAAGAGTACACGATTTGCTTGCTGCTTCACCCAAAACATCCTATTGATATATATATATATATATATAAAGTGAATAGATAGATGTCACAAGTTACTATTAATTTATATATATATATATATATACATATATATAGAGATGTCATAGTTTCCGTCTTGTTATATATATATATACATACAGTGAGGACCAAAAGTCCGTCGCCCCCCCCCTCCGTAACTTCTTCATTTTCCATATTACAAAAAAATGTTAAATACATAAGTTGTAGGGTTTCATTCGATCTCTTTAATGGTTTAAGTTTCATTCATACAGAGTATCTCAAAAAAGCACGGTGACTTAGAAGTTAATTTTTTTAAATGGGTATTTCATTGCATTATTACATTCTACGTTGAATTCTGAACAAGTTTGATCAATGGTTTTCTATCAAAAAGGTTAATAGATTTGGACTTATGAACACTTGTAAATAATTATTTCGACTACTTTTGCGCCAGTTCAATGAGAAAATCGCAACAAATGGATCACAATGTATTCCACTTTCCTATCCTAACTTTTTGAAAGCTATCAAATGTTGCAAACTGCTGATGGCACTATGTGTAACTTACCTCGTCGTACCATTTTACAATTGTTAGAGTTGTTGAATCTCACGAAAAACTAGTACAAATGAAGTTGAAACATTTTATTAACAAATAAGGTAGTCCATAAATACAGATCAAGAATCATTAAAAACTGAAGAGATATTTTAATTTATAACTAAAAACGGTGAGTTTTTATCTATTTCAAAAGATGTTCGACATGTCCACCATGCATTTCTTGACACATAAATAGTCGGGTTGTAAACTCTTCTTAATCAAGGTTTGAGGTGTTATTTCTGAACACACTTCAATGATTCGACGGCGCAGTTCATCTAATGACCCACAAACTGTCTTAAAAACTACGGATTTCACATAGCCCAAGAGAAAGAAATCAAGCGGTGAGAGGTCCGGTGAGCGAGCTGGCCACTCTGTTGTACCTCGACGTCCAATCCACCTACCTGGATACCTTTCATCTAAGTAATTTCTCACCTCCTGAACATAGTGTGGTGGCGCTCCATCTGGCTGAAATGTTACATCCAAGTAAAATTCATGTGGGTTTTGCGCAACGATCTCATCGATACTGGGACTTATTGTTAAATTTTCTTCCAAGAATATGGGACCTACAATGTGGATACCTAAAATACCAGCCCAAACATTAATTTTCTGGGGAAATTGAGTGTGCCCCTCGCGGAATTCATGGGGATTCTCATTACTCCAATATCTACAATTCTGGGTATTCACATTTCCATTTAGGTAAAAAATGCTTTGATCACTAAAGCAGATGTGTTGCAAATAAAGTCGATTTGCAACAATTCTTTCTGCCATGGTCTCGCAAAATTCAAGTCGCCGGTCTGGATCATCTTCAACCAATTAGTGCAAAATTTTTATTTTGTAAGGATGGAATTTATTTTGTTTTAAAACCCTCTTTACTGATGTTTTAGAAACATCTCATGTCTCAGCTACTTGCTTAGTTGATTGTTGTAGGTTATTTACCATTTCGGCTAGTACTTGAATTTCAACATCTTCCGTAATTATTTTCGGCCTCCCAGATCTCGGAGCATCTTTCACGGTGCCAGTTTGTTTAAATTTTGCCACCAATTTCTGCAGATATTTTCGACACATCGGACATTCTGGAAACCGTTCATTGAAAATGCGAATAGCAGCGTGGTAATTTCGGTTAGCTTCACCAAATATGATAACGGCTTCAACTTTGTCTGCTACTGAACGAGCCATATTAATCAACAAGAGAAATTGAAAACCGTTTGAAACAAAGTTTTGAAAACCTACAAAATGTCAATGACATTTGGCAAAAACAGATAAGAGTTTTTTTTCGTTGTTATGGATAAAATAAACGCGCCTAGCGTGCATAGCCTACCTCATTAATTTATTCGTGATCTGGTGCAAAAGTAGTCGAAATAATTATATACAAGTGTTCATAAGTCCAAAACTATTAACTTTTTTGATAGAAAACCATCTATCAAACTTGTTCAGAATTCAACGTAGAATGTAATAATGCAATGAAATACAGGGTGTCCCTTTTAAAAAAATTAACTTCCAAGTCACCGTGCTTTTTTGAGATACACTGTATGAATAAAACTTAAACCATTAAAGAGATCGAATGAAACGCTACAACTTATGTATTCAACATTTTTTTGTAATATGTAGAATAAAGAAGTTACAGGGGGGGCGACGGACTTTTGGTCCTCACTGTATATATATATATATATATATACCGGGTGGCTACGGAAGTATTGCCTACGGAATATCTCAGTTATTGTATGTAGTAGGTTTGTGAAATTTGAAGCGTCGATATAATGACATAAGAGCTAGAATTTGAGCATATTGACATGTCGAAGTTAACTTCCGGTCTGACCGGAAGTAACATCAACTTTCTTATTTTAAATGGAAACCCTATTTTTTTTTCTTTTCGCTTTATTCAGCATTCAATTCCCTTTCTAATGACATATCACAAGTTGGTATCTAACCAGATACTAGATCAGAAAAAAATTATTATTGAAATTCACCGAGTAGGCCGTGGAAGCAAAATGAATGCCAAAAATTGAAAAGTTGGCTATGGAAACCATACGTCACTTGATAACAGTTGCTACTACTGTGATATTTTATTTTCATTCGTCGGCGTTATAAAAAGCCGCCAAAAAAAAATATTGGAAAAATTGGGAAAAAAACAATACTCTGTAGGTCCATAACTTAGATAGGAACATACAACTTTTTCTTGCCTGTACTATTCAGCATAACCATTCCTTTCTAATGATATAATAGAAAGTAATTTTTTGAAATGAAATACCAAAAAATCCAATTATTATTATTCAAATAACATAAAAACAGATTTATCAAAAAAAATAAATCAAATTTTCAGTTCTCTTGTTCGATTTTTGTATTACAGTAATCCTTGATTCAAGGTTGATTTTTCCTGTATCAATTTTTACACGGATTATTTTTATAATTCTCAATCCTGGAAGTAATGAAAATGTCAGTATTTGATCAAAATACAAGTGTTGTCTAATTTGGTACAGTTAAATAGCATCTCACTTCTTTTACCATATTTAAACACGTAGGCTTTGCTTGATTTCTATGGCAGGAAAAATAAATGAGTTCTTGATATCTGTTAAGAACTGTCAGACATTTAAGCACTCGGTTAAAGATGTATTCGAATGACGAAAAGACTAATATGCTATTTACTTATGCAAAATCAAATTGAAATCCTCTTTTGGCAAGAAATATGTATGGTGAGCTATACCCGAATCGTCGCATTCCAAACATTCAAATGTTTAGACGATTAGAAAGAAATTTGAGAGTCTGTGGTGCATTTGACAGAAATAAAACTAGAAAATGTGTTGTTACTGAAAGTATAAGGAACCAAATAAATGTTTTGGGTAAGCAAATATTACCTTATAAAGACTGAAAAGTGAAAAATAACGTCTTTTTTTTAAATCTAGGATTGGTCAGTTACAAAAATATTTCTAATCAAGATTGTTCTTTACGAGAAATTGCCCACGATGGGATATTTGTAAAATCTACCAGAAATATTTTGAAAAAGAACAAATACAAATGTTACAGGATACGCAAAATTCATCACCTTAATGAAAGGGATTACGGAAGGATAGTACGATTTGCGAAATGGTTAAGACGTAGAAATAGGGAAGTTCGAAATATTTGTAAAAAAATAATATGGACGGACGACTCAAAATTCACCAACCCATGGTTGGTTTAACAGAAACATCCATTATAGGTGGAATAATACGAATGAACATTTACATAGAGAAACCAATTTCCAGGAGAAGTTCGGAATAAATGTTTGGTTGGGAATTTTGGGAACAAGCATACTAGATCCTTTCTTTCACGATGAACATTTGAATGGTGAAATGTATTTAATTTTTTATCCAATGAGTTTGATGGCTACTTGGAAACAATGGACCAATTGCCTGGCCAGCTCGATCCCCAGACCATACTCCTTTGGATTTTTTTGTCTGGGGATACATAAAGGATAAAGTTTTTTCGACACCTAGTAACGATATCGACCATCTCAAACAGAAAATAAGAGATGAATGTAATAGCATTACAACCATCATGCTAGAAAATTGCCACAAAAATTGTATGGACAGACAACTTATGTGCATTCAACAAAGAGGTCGTCAATTCGAGCATTTGATGTAGAATTCTTTTTCTGTATTGGTTTAATTTTCTTCCACAAATTCATTATGAAATAAATTGTTCTTTTGTTTGTTTGATTTCTTCTCCTCTTTTAAGTAAGTTTATTTTAGGGGTAAATTGCTATTATTCATCTCTGAAACTGCAGAAATCTTTTATGAATTTTTATAGTATAAATACAATTTTCATAGATACATTCATTCAAAACGTCACTGATAATTTCTATTTCGAAGCGTTAGATTCTGTGGAATTCATAAACAAACTAACGACAGGACCGTAATCAAAACTTGTTTTCACTGATGATGGTAGTATTTAAAAAAAAATAGTTGATAGTGGCGGTGTTGACACGAAACGTTTGATTAAAATTTTATCATTACGTAGTTCTAGTACATTTTGAATACAATAAAACTTTCCTTTTTCATTTTTTATATTTTCTGTAATAACAATTATATTCGTAAAAAACGGAAAACAGCGTATAGGTTGGGAAGGGCGAGAATCCCCGTAAATTTTCTATGACCAATTTACTGTTCATACTGTTTTCATATATATAATATATATATATATATATATATATATATATATATATATATATATATATATATATATATATATATAGATATATATATATATACATATATATATATATATATATAAAAAAATAAATATATATATAATAAAAAAGTTCGGGTTGAACCGCGTCTGGAATTTGTTGAAATTCGACGTTTCGGCTCCGATTTTGGAGCCATTTTCAAGAACTGAAAATAAGAAAATTTATAAATGGTTGAAACATAATTCTACGCTGAGGTCTCAATCTGCCTACTCCTCAGGTATAATTACGTTCGGTTTTTGTGACTTGACGTCGGGGTCTCAATCTGCCTACTCCTTCGAGAGAACTGAGGAATTGTGGGTTGAGGAACTGTATTTATAGTGGACGTGGCTGTAATGGCCGTGTGCAATGTATTGGCGCGAAGTGAACTATGGGCGGGAACTGAGTTGGCGCTAGATGAGCTGTGTGCGGGAACTTGGTTGGCGCTAAGTGAGCTATGTGCGGGAACTGGGTTGGTGGGAAATGAGTTGATGCGTGCAATGAGAGGCTTCCAGGTATTGGGAAGTCTACGTCCGTCGTCGCGAGTGTTGAGGCAATTGGGGCGCTTCTCTATCTCGAGGGCTTCTCGGATGATCCTGGTTTGCAGAGTTTTCTCGGTGGAAATTGTTTTTGTGTTTTTGAAGTCTATTTTGTGACCTGTGTCTTCTCGATGTTTATAAAGTGCGGAAGTGGAAGATGCCTGACGCACAGCAAGTTCGTGTTCGTAGACTCTGGAAGTTACTCGTCTGTTAGTCTGGCCAATATAACTTCTCGGGCAGTCTGAACATGCTATACCTTGAGAATCGTTTGGTATTGTGTCCTTGGGAGATCTGAGAAATTTGGATATTTGGTTGTTGGCCATGAATATTGTTTTTATCTCGTGTTTTCTCAAGATATTACTGATTTTGTCTGTCACACCTTTGATATATGGTAGGAAAGCTTTGTGTGGCTGGATACTCTCTAGTGGATCATTTGTTTCTGGAGGACGGGTCAGTTGATGGCGGATAGACTTGTCGATTAGCGAATTGTTGTAACCATTCTGAAGTAAGGCTGATTTCAGTTTGTCCAGCTCTTGTGGTCTATTCTGGTTGTCGGTAAGCTGAATTGATCTGTATATCAGGGAGTTCAATACGGAGTTTGTTTGTGCTGGATGGTGATGAGAGTTTGCGTGTAGGTATCGGTTGGTGTGGGTCTGTTTCCTGTTTACTGTGTGGGTGAAAGAGTTATTGGATTTCGTAATGAGAACGTCCAGGAAAGCTAGGGAGTTGTTCATTTCGGTCTCCATTGTAAATTTCATGTTGGGATGGATATCGTTTAGGTGATCTAAGAACGTGTTTAAGATTTCTTAACCATGAGGCCATATGACGAAAATGTCGTCAACGTATCTGAACCAGCAAGTAGGCTTGTGGTCAAATGCTTCTACAGCCCTGGTTTCGAAGTCTTCCATGAAAAGGTTTGCAAGGACTGGAGAAAGGGGGGAACCCATGGGAGCACCTTTCACTTGTTTGTAGTAAGTTCCTTGGAAGAGGAAGTACGTGTTGTTCATACAGTGACTGATGAGGTCCAGGGTGTCTTTTGGAATTCTGTGTTCGTTTCAAGGATTTCTAGCGTGTCCGTTAGGGGAATATTTGTGAAGAGGGAGACAACATCGAAGCTCACTAGGATATCTGTGTTCTGGATTCTATAGGATTTGAGAAGGTCTAAGAAGTGGAATGAATTTTTCACGTAGGATGAAGCTTCTTCTGCTCGTGGCTGAAGAGTACCCGCTAGATACTTGGCGAGGTTCTGGGTTGGTGATCCAAAGGCACTGACGATAGGTCGGAGTGGGATATTAGGCTTGTGTATTTTTGGTAGTCCGTAGATACGAGGGGTGCGTGATGACTTCTCTCTAGGAATAGTTATTTTCTTGGTTCCGGCTGGTAGTTTAGAATTATTGATCAGATTTTTGGTCTTCTTTTCGAGGTAGGTTGTCGGGTCTCGTTGGGTGATCTGATACTCGGATGAGTTTAATAGTGTACTCATTTTGTCTACATAATCTGAGGTATTCAGAACTACTGTGGCGTTGCCTTTGTCTGCTGGGAGAATGATTATGTCAGGGTTGTTGTGGAGGTTTCTGAGGCAATGTTTTTCAGCAGGTGTTATGTTGGATGGAGGGAGTTTCGCTCTCCTAAGTGTGGTGGCAATATCTTGTCTAGTTTCTTCAGCTGTATTTTCTGGTAGATGGGTTATCGCGCTTTCTATTTGTGTGATGATGGTTTCTGTTGGGATTCTGTTTGGTGTGATGGAATAATTGAATTCTCTTGATAGTAGTGCAAGGCTAGTTTGATCTAGTGGTGTGTCGGAGAAGTTGTGTACTAATACAGGTGATGCAGCTGGGACCAAGGGTGTGATGGTATTCGTTAACAATGCACAAAGTTTGTTTTTCTGTGTTTCTGTTTTCTTATTGCTGATGTGATCTGCTTTGTCCTGAGATATACTGGTCAAAGTGTCCCAGATGACTGGATGGATATCTACGGTGGATAATTTGCCAAAACATTTGTAGAGTGAGGTGTTGGTGATGTCCAAATTACGTCTGATGTCGTGAAGTGTTTTTCAAATAAGTGCTTGGCTAGCTTTATTGAGAAGACGCTGGGCTGACGATGAGGTATCATGATGTTTCAACCGGAAGGCTTTGGGAATGACTCTGTGGTCTCTGCATGATTTGAGGAACGTGAGGTCGCACAGGAGTTTGGATCTTCGGATAAGGAGTGATGAATAGTTTTTCGTGAGATGGAGAATATCCTCCCCGTAGAGGCGTGCAATGTGTTCAGATAGGTTTCCGCGGTCAGATATTTGAAAACTAAAAGTTCGGGTTGAACCGCGTCTGGAATTTGTTGAAATTCGACGTTTCAGCTCCGATTTTGGAGCCATTTTCAAGAACTGAAAAAGGAAGAAAATAAGAAAATTCATAAATGGTTGAAACGTAATTCTACGCTGAGGTCTCAATCTGCCTACTCGTCAGGTATAATTACGTTCGGTTTTTGTAACTTGACGTCGGGGTCTCAATCTGCCTACTCCCCATGTCTCGTCACTGGTTCTCTCTAAGTTCTCAATCTGCCTACTCCTTCGAGAGAACTAAGGAATTGTGGGTTGAGGAACTGTATTTATAGTGGACGTGGCTGTAATGGCCGTGTGCAATGTATTGGCGCGAGGTGAACTATGGGCGGGATATATATATATATATATATAATAAGTAGGACATTTTATTGGACTAAGCCCTCTGGTAAAAATGCAACCGTAGACACGTGTTTCGATCTTAGGGATCTCATCAGTACGGTAAAAGCAAGTGTAAGGATGTGCAACACTTGATTGCAGGTGAAACAACAAACGAACGGAGTCAACAAACAGGAAGCCAACCGCACATTTGTGGCTTTAGTCGAAACACCTCGTGTTTACGAGGCAAGAAACGACGTCGCCACGGAGGCAGCTATAGCTACCTGCGTGACATCCGAGTCCAGGAATATAAGTAAACAGAGATGTGCTCTCGAGGGAAATTGTGAATAATAAGTAGGACATTTTATTGGACTAAGCCCTCTGGTAAAAATGCAACCGTAGACACGTGTTTCGATCTTAGGGATCTCATCAGTACGGTAAAAGCAAGTGTAAGGATGTGCAACACTTGATTGCAGGTGAAACAACAAACGAACGGAGTCAACAAACAGGAAGCCAACCGCACATTTGTGGCTTTAGTCGAAACACCTCGTGTTTACGAGGCAAGAAACGACGTCGCCACGGAGGCAGCTATAGCTACCTGCGTGACATCCGAGTCCAGGAATATAAGTAAACAGAGATGTGCTCTCGAGGGAAATTGTGAATAATAAGTAGGACATTTTATTGGACTAAGCCCTCTGGTAAAAATGCAACCGTAGACACGTGTTTCGATCTTAGGGATCTCATCAGTACGGTAAAAGCAAGTGTAAGGATGTGCAACACTTGATTGCAGGTGAAACAACAAACGAACGGAGTCAACAAACAGGAAGCCAACCGCACATTTGTGGCTTTAGTCGAAACACCTCGTGTTTACGAGGCAAGAAACGACGTCGCCACGGAGGCAGCTATAGCTACCTGCGTGACATCCGAGTCCAGGAATATAAGTAAACAGACCAGAGGGCTTAGTCCAATAAAATGTCCTACTTATTATTCACAATTTCCCTCGAGAGCACATCTCTGTTTACTTATATTCCTGGACTCGGATGTCACGCAGGTAGCTATAGCTGCCTCCGTGGCGACGTCGTTTCTTGCCTCGTAAACACGAGGTGTTTCGACTAAAGCCACAAATGTGCGGTTGGCTTCCTGTTTGTTGACTCCGTTCGTTTGTTGTTTCACCTGCAATCAAGTGTTGCACATCCTTACACTTGCTTTTACCGTACTGATGAGATCCCTAAGATCGAAACACGTGTCTACGGTTGCATTTTTACCAGAGGGCTTAGTCCAATAAAATGTCCTACTTATTATTCACAATTTCCCTCGAGAGCACATCTCTGTTTACTTATATTCCTGGACTCGGATGTCACGCAGGTAGCTATAGCTGCCTCCGTGGCGACGTCGTTTCTTGCCTCGTAAACACGAGGTGTTTCGACTAAAGCCACAAATGTGCGGTTGGCTTCCTGTTTGTTGACTCCGTTCGTTTGTTGTTTCACCTGCAATCAAGTGTTGCACATCCTTACACTTGCTTTTACCGTACTGATGAGATCCCTAAGATCGAAACACGTGTCTACGGTTGCATTTTTACCAGAGGGCTTAGTCCAATAAAATGTCCTACTTATTATTCACAATTTCCCTCGAGAGCACATCTCTGTTTACTTATATTCCTGGACTCGGATGTCACGCAGGTAGCTATAGCTGCCTCCGTGGCGACGTCGTTTCTTGCCTCGTAAACACGAGGTGTTTCGACTAAAGCCACAAATGTGCGGTTGGCTTCCTGTTTGTTGACTCCGTTCGTTTGTTGTTTCACCTGCAATCAAGTGTTGCACATCCTTACACTTGCTTTTACCGTACTGATGAGATCCCTAAGATCGAAACACGTGTCTACGGTTGCATTTTTACCAGAGGGCTTAGTCCAATAAAATGTCCTACTTATTATTCACAATTTCCCTCGAGAGCACATCTCTGTTTACTTATATTCCTGGACTCGGATGTCACGCAGGTAGCTATAGCTGCCTCCGTGGCGACGTCGTTTCTTGCCTCGTAAACACGAGGTGTTTCGACTAAAGCCACAAATGTGCGGTTGGCTTCCTGTTTGTTGACTCCGTTCGTTTGTTGTTTCACCTGCAATCAAGTGTTGCACATCCTTACACTTGCTTTTACCGTACTGATGAGATCCCTAAGATCGAAACACGTGTCTACGGTTGCATTTTTACCAGAGGGCTTAGTCCAATAAAATGTCCTACTTATTATTCACAATTTCCCTCGAGAGCACATCTCTGTTTATATATATATATATATATATATATATATATATATATATATATATTAGGGATTTTGTAGTATCCCTGATGATGGAAACGAATAATTAAATTTCCGAAAGCTTGGACAAATTTTACCCACTATTTACTAGTTCCATATATATATATATATATATATATATATGAAAACTAAAAGTTCGGGTTGAACCGCGTCTAGAATTTGTTGAAATTCGACGTTTCGGCTCCGATTTTGGAGCCATTTCCTAGAACTGAAAAAGAAAGAAAATTGATAAAAGGTTGAAACGTAATTCTACGCTGAGGTCTCAATCTGCCTACTCCTCATGTCTCGTCACTGGTTCTCTCTAAGGTCTCAATCTGCCTACTCCTTCGAGAGAACTGAGGAATTGTGAGTTGAGGAATTGAATTTATAGTGGACGTGGCTGTAATGGCCGTGTGCAATGTATTGGCGGGAGGTGAACTATGGGCGGTAACTGAATTAGCGCTAGATGAGCTGTGTGCGGGAACTTGGTTGTCGCTAGGTGAACTGTGTGCGGGAACTGGGTTGGTGGGAAATGAGTTGGTGTGACAGACAAAATTGGTAATATCTTGAGAAAACACGAGATAGAAACAATATTCACGGCCAACAACCAAATATCCAAATTCCTCAGATCTTCCAAGGACACAATACCAAACGGTCCTCAAGGTATATATGAAATACCATGTTCAGACTGCCCGAGAACTTATATTGGCCAGACTAACAGACGAGTAACTTCCAGAGTTTACGAACACGAACTTGCTGTGCGTCAGGCATCTTCCACTTCTGCACTTTATAAACATCGAGAAGAAACAGGTGACAAAATAGATTTCAAGAACACAAAACAATTTCCACCGAGAAATCTCTTCACCAGGATCATCCGAGAAGCCCTTGAGAAAGAGAAGCTCCCCAATTGCTTCAACGCTCCCGACGATGGACGTAGACTTTCCAATACCTGGAAGCCTCTCATTGCACGCATAAACTCATTTCCCACCAACCCAGTTCCCGCACACAGCTCACCTAGTGCCAACTAAGTTCCCGCACACAGCTCATCTAGCGCTAACTCAGTTCCCGCCCATAGTTCACCTCGCGCCAATACATTGCACCCGGCCATCACAGCCACGTCCACTATACATACAGTTCCTCAACCCACAATTCCTCAGTTCTCTCGAAGGAGTAGGCAGATTGAGACCTTAGAGACAACCAGTGACGAGACATGGGGGGTGAGTAGATAAACAATGCCGGAGCTGCCTCACTTGCATGAGGCAGAATCGGCATTGCTCCACACGGTGAATCTCTCGATGGCCGCGTCCATCGAGTTCTTGCCGTTGGTGGAGGGTTGGTGCTGAAGAAGATGACGTGTTCGCCGAATAGTTTCAGGGTGGGGGGGTTCAAAACGTTTCACCCTAAGTGGAGCGCGTCTTTTCTGCAAAAAAAACATGGCGGCGATGCAGCGAAAGGCGAAAAAACATGGCGGCAATGCAGCGGAAGGCAAAAAAAACATGGCGGCGATGGAGCGGAAGGGGCGGCGATGGAGCGGAAGGCAAAAAACATGGCGCCATGGAGCGGATCGCAATAAACATGGCGGCGATGGAGCGGAAGGCAAAAAAACATGGCGGCGATGGAGCGGAAGGCAAAAAAAACATGGCGGTGATGGCGGAAGTTATGAAAAAACGTCCCACACGTGATTCGCTGAGAGCAATTGGCTGGAAGAGAAAATAACATGGCCGCCGCCACCTTAATTGACAAAACAAAAAAATTAAATACTACTGTCTTAGAACACACAACAGAAAATTATGATGGATGACTTATTATTAATTCACTCGCTCTCGAATGAAATTCCATAAGAAAAAAAAAACATCTCCGCCGCCGTGAAATAGCGATAAGGCACGTATCTTGAATGTTTACTGTCTGCACTCTCAAGTTGAACGAAATTCTCAGTAAACACGACGAAGATCCATTTTTGACCTTGAATTTGTTTTTCAGATTTAATCGCACATCCGGTATCTGTTTACGCTACTCGAGCTAAATTAACCTTGGAGTTGTTTACTGTCTCAGATGTTTGTTTTTATATAAGAGAGTCGAGTTTGAAGTTGAATTGATCGATTTAAGGCATTTTAAATGTCTCACTCTAACCCATGGCATTGTATGTCTGTCTTTGTCTGTTTGCATTTATTGAAATGAATAACGTCAGTTCGAGAAAAATACATTTATTTTTCACATAAAAAAATTACACTTCATTGCCCGTGGCGTAGTATGAAGATACATTATCATTATCGATTAAAAAATATTTTTGATGCATGGATTCAATAAACCTATATATGGATTCGGATATTTGAACACTCAGAACCATTGACACGAAAAACATAAACCAATCATGCAGTGTTGGCGGCGGCGGCAGCTCACATTTGGAATC
This sequence comes from Chrysolina americana, assembly GCA_958502065.1. Classification (NCBI taxonomy): domain Eukaryota; kingdom Metazoa; phylum Arthropoda; class Insecta; order Coleoptera; family Chrysomelidae; genus Chrysolina; species Chrysolina americana. Next base: position 40,601,124 of record OY293412.1, read on the forward strand.
CTTACTTTTTCGATCAGCAGCAGCAGCAGGGGCTTGCATCTTGACGTCCACGGGTTGGGTAGTTGGGTGGGACGTCGACGACGACGAAGACGACGATGGTCTCGAAGTGCTGCTACTAGAGGAGCAAGACAGCTTCAGCGGAAACCACTGCGTATCGCTATAGGTGAGATTTGTATAAACCTTCCGCAGTCTGTACGATGAGGTGTTCATCGGGATTTCGGCTCTCAACACAGGCAAATATCCATCATTGGCTAGCGCCTGAGTCATTTTCGTCCAATTCGAAGTACTCGAATTATCGTCGTGCAAATACGATACCAATATCTCACCGTACTCATATGGCGGGCTAATATACAGTACGTTCGACAGAACGGCTGCTAGAATTATATAATTTGTTGTCATCGTGACGACAGCTCAATGTACACGGAGAAACAGCATATATGTCACTCAAATATATACACTGAGAGGAACACACACACACACACATACACCATTGCTCAATGTACATGACTCGTATTTCTTTCAGTCTCTCTCTCTCTCTCTCATTCATTCGATCCGCAAAATAAATTGAGAAAAATTGGTATTATACATCTATTCATACATAATAATAATAATAATAATAATAATAATACAATATGAATAATAATATTTCGTGTGTTTTCGGCAAGTCTTGGTGTGGCTGACGTCATGGACTTGGTACTGGCGGCGACGGCGGCGGAACGTGGTGGATCGGTGAATGCTGCTGCTGCTGCCCCATCCATTTACCATCGCTAATTTGCATATTTTGGAAGTGTTTGAAAATATACAGCTTGTGCTCGTACTCTGCTATGTGCGCCTTGAGCACGCGCAAATTTTTCAAGTGCCGATTGATAGGAGTGTCGTGGTCGTCGTCGTGATCGCCGTGGGGCCTCACCATATCAGGTGTGACGATATCCATTGCCAGATATCGTAACAGTGTCTCACGACACAATGCACTTCTATTTCTCCGGATGCTATATGATTCAAACAGAGCGGGCTTTGCTTCTCGAGTGTCGGTGGAGGCGTTGTGACGACTGTACTTGTAGTAGCCGCAATATCGACGATATGTGGTCTCTTAGGCAGATCGAGCACACACTTCAGCAAAAAATCGAATTTTTGATTACCCTTCACGTAAACCACATCAGCCTCGATGATGGGGCGCAGCACTTCCTGGATCTCGTTGAATTCAACATAGCCATCAGAGTATGGAATGCCGTGGATATTTCTCTCCAAATATCGTACTTGCCGTTCATCTGCTTCGCTCAGGTCATGGAATGGCCCTACGGCTTTGAATAAAAAGTGGTTTGTGCGATGCCCGTCGGTGATGGCAAGCTCTTTGGGTTGGAATTCACCGCCCACAGTGAAAACCTGAATGTCACAGGCTAAGAGTTTCATCTTGTTGCGTTTTTGTTTGTTTGATGATTGTTGAACTGATTCACTGCTTTGATTAACTGAGAGACACATACTCGGAGAGGGAGAGCGAGACCTGTCGATGCCTGCATTACATACATACACACAAACAAAGAGTGGATTCCCCCACTACTTACTGCTACTACTGTATGTCACTATTTTTTTTATGACAGACGGCGTACAATCTCGCTCAAGGCAAAGGGTTCCAGCATACAGTCGTGAATGATGATGCAATAGGCTCGAGTATTGGTGGGAAATCCGACTCTGGCCTCGATGTCAAGTTTGACATCGACAGTGGAGGATTTCATGAATTCCGATCTGCGGGAATAATCTATTACGAACACGGTCGCTCTGCTTTTGAATGCTCCGTAATCGAGTAGAGGGCGCTTCTTCGGACAATTGGCATAGCTCGGATAGAATTCCGTGTAGGCTCGAAGGGCTTCGACAAAGTTGTTTCTGTTGAATTCCAAGTGCATACGTTCATGAGGGTAAGTATCGCTGTTCATGGTTAGGCGTATGTCGCTGATGCCGATGTGATCGAAATAGGACACATCTCGAGCCGCATTGCCAACCCGATTTGTTTGGAAAACCAGAATGACGAATCGGGGACTCTCCATGGCCGTGCAAGTTTTCACAGCCCAAACTTCCTTGGTGGAACCCTGAGTGAGTGCAGGCAACTCGTGTATGACCCACTTGCGATACGAAATCACTACAGGAGCGTTTGTTTTGATGGACTGCAGCAATTTCAGACGAATGTCGTCATTGGGCACCACATGTTTGACTCTGAGTACAACGCTCGTGATCGTCAGTGTGGCTGTGGTGGCTTCGACTACTGGATTCGCCACCTCCTCTATCAGCATGAAATTATTATCATTTCTACTTCTCACCAAGCAAATGCACTGTCGTCCAGTGGTGGCATATCTATAGTCATGGAATATGCCCAACAAATGCTTAAGCGGGATCCACATGGCGAACGAACCGTCGGGGGCGTTGTGAACTGTTCCGACAGGATAGGTCCAGCCGGCTGTGCTCAAGTGTCGCACATCATTTTCCTCGTAACAAGTATAGCCGCGAAGGGTGCTCACTATACCCGGCGGTCGAACAGAGTCCACCTCTTTGCCATTGATTTCATAGTAGATGGCCTCGAAAAGGTATGCGCCGGCATTATTGATAAATCTAACATTGCCCGTTCCTGCGTTACGAGTCAGTGAGTCCTCTTATGCATACAAGGGCATCGTTCATCAGTATCCACACATCGCTCTGCTGAATGACATTTTCGATGATGTCATTATTTTGAAAGGACTTGACGTATGGTTGGTGCGTTCGAGTCTCAACTCTGTTGATGGATTCGTCGAAATTTGGATGATTGTACACGTCTTGATAACATGATGTCCTTGCGATTGGAGAAAGTGTATGCTGGAGTGAGACAGAGTGTGTGCGTCTGCTCTCTTCGACTGCGTCTACGCGACTGAATTAATGCCAGCACCCTCTGCACTTTTATGCCCAAAGGCATCATGATCATCATTCTGATCAAATACCAACCCCATTTTTATGACAGCTTGCGTAGCACAAGTCGTATAATAATGGTCTCTCCACGGAAATTCACACTGCAACAGTCCTGGTCGAGAATATTCAAGGTTATGTTGTGTATTTCCGTCTTGTTCACAGGCAGGTAAATCAAATTCGAGGGCGTTTCGTCGATGGCAAAGCCGGGGTCTTCTCGAACGGCAAACTCGTATATGGTGTGAGCCGGACGATTATTGAAGAAAGCACCCGATGTGATGTTACTATCGATGTGAATAGTTCGAACTTTGATAATGTTCACAGGTAGGTCGGATCAGTGAACGCTTCCAGCCTCCAATAGTCTCGGGGAAAAACCCAGTAATCGTCCTATGGAATCGTTGGGACGAAAATCGTTGTTATTGAGCTTGCTTTATATCTCACACTGCAGCGTATTGGTGTTGGGTTTGAGAGAGAACAAAGCCTTGTTTTTGTTGGTACCGTCCTCGTCGTCGTCGTCGTCAACGTTGCCAATGCCACTAGACACTACGGCTCTCTTCTTCTTCTTCGTTGCTTCTTTCGGCCTCTCGATGTGTTTATGTATAAACTTGGCAATGTCACTTATTTCGTAACACCCAGTCGGTATTTGGATGATGCTAACAGATGGCGCTCCTTTGACAGAATCGACCACTCGATATGTTCAGTATGCTGTTGTATGAATGGAAACCAATCAATGCTAAGCCGTAAGTGCTATCTTCGTCCAATTGGAGCGGCGGAGAAAAGTCTGCGGTTAGCGTCGACGTTTGACCTGTCACTGTCAACAGCAAAGACATGACTGACACTGGATGGGGTTATGTACTTTTATTTAAACCATTCCATATGCGCGCTCTTTGCTCAGAGTCTAGTATGGGATTCAAGACGCGTGAGGCTCGCTGTATTCGTCTAGCGAAACGTATCCTGCCCATGGCCACTTGCATCCAATACGATTTGCGCGAAGTTTTTTATGCAAAACGCCACGTCACCCTATAATGAACCTCATTGCGCTCGTCATTAAAGGTCACCACTTTTCTATTCATTTTCGCGTGCGCGCGCACACACACTCAGAGTGTGTTCTCGTATAGAAAATTCAAACACAAATGACCGCAATCAACTTGGTTGAATGTCTGATAGCGATCGTTGTTGTAGAAGATTTCCACTTTTTTACCCAGATATCGCACCAATTCCACCGGCGGCTTCAAATTGCCGAAACTGTCAAAGTATTTTATTCCATGTCCGCGTTTCACGTAAGCTACCCAATGCGTTCCGCGATTCCTGCTCGAGTCCAGAATGATGATTGCGCATTCTCTGTACTTGGGAAATTTCGATGATGATGATGATGAGGATCTAGGTGAGTTGTCTCGCATGTGAAATGAGGTATTTTCAGAAGTTTCACATATTTAAGTAATTCCTCATCGTACAACGCTCTATTGGGCAGCTTCAGCGGGAGTTTTTTGAAAATTTCTTCTTGAGACACAAACCGTAGCCGCCTTTAGCGGTCTTGCGCAGAAACAATCCGGAACCTCCTACATTTTTGTTGTCACCGCCGCCACCAATGCTTTCCATTGCGGTATTATGACGCTTGTCTTCCTCCAATTTCTTTTTGACATTGGCCGAGGAGATGATGGTCCTGGCTATGGTGCTGGCACCGCCTGCCAACGAGCCCAGCGCTCCCAGAGCGGCAAATATCGGAAGCAGAGGCAGCACACCACGGCTCTTCGCTTCGAACGGTATTATTCGGGGTACTCTGATTTTTTTGCGGCCACCCAATTTTTTCACTTGAGCACGGGCAGCACGCAGTGCCACCAAGGAGGATTTTCGCAGAGCCTTCGCACTCAAATCTTTCAGCTGATCAGGTTTCAGTGTTTTTCGCAGAGTCTTGGTAATTTTCTTAACCACATCTCGACGGATAGACTTTGGCTTTGCAGTAGCAGCAGCAGCAGCAGTCTTCTTCTTCTTCTTCAGACCCATTCCCAAATTACGTTTTGCCTTCATGGTTGTGGTGACCATCCAAGCAGCAGTTTTCTCACCAAATTTGTGGTCTTTTGTTTTGACACGTTCCCCAGCTCGATTTTCCAGCGCCCAGTCAGCCTTGTGTCTCTCCTTCATAGACTGCGAGTATGCAATATCGTGAGTCTTACATGCCGAATCCAAAGGGTTCACACCAGGGTCTCCACGTGCCAATCTCTTCTGTAGTTTGGTACCCGGTCCACAGTACTGGTATCCAGGCAAATGAAGCTCGAATGGCAGATGATTAATCAGAGAGTTCACCACACCACGACCTTCGTGCTCGACAGTCAGCATGACACTGACGCGAATGATGTTGCACACCTACTTACATAACTGTACTCCACTTAAGACGTCATTCGAATGTCAGATGTGGGCGTGGTCACATTTGGATACCATAGGTGGAGGAGGTATTGCCGGTGCCCGAACGGAGCACGCTTTGAGAATGTTTACGTTTATTCAAAGTCGCTGTACCAACCTAAATATCAGCTACTGCACGATGTACTCGAACAAGTCAAGGGCGTAGGTTATTTTCCATACAGGGACAACGACGAGGTAATCGATCTGTCAAAGGCAAAAGAAAACTCAATTTTCATATTTGACGATGTGGCGTGTGACAAACAAAATAAAATCAGAGAGTTTTATGGCATGGCACGCCACAAGGGTATTGACCCAACCTACTTGTGTCAAACCTACTCGAAAATACCCAAACAGCTGATCAGGGACAATTGCAACATTATAGTGCTTTTTCGGCAAGACGATATGAATTTGAAGCACGCCTTCGACGAGCACGTCTCTCCGGATTACATCTTTGAGGAATTTCGCCGCATGTGCGCCACCTGTTGGAAAGAAAAATTCGGATCTCTGGTCATTGTCAAAGACTTTGATGTGAACAAAGGGCGCTACTGCCTGGGCTTTGACAAATATATACAAATGTGATGCGAGTCTGAAACTCGGAAAATCCGAGCATGATGAAGCACTGAGTAAATTATTCAAACCCATTACGGTGTCGCTGAAAAGATTGAGTGCGGCAGTGCTGCCACTCACCAAGCGATCACGACTGACAGTGAAAAAAGAAGAGAAACAGGAACCGTCGACACCATCGACTCCAGACTTAATGAAAGAGAAAGAAGACGAAGAAAGCTACCACACAGATGATGATGATGATGATGAGGATGACTACTTGGAAGTTTATCCCGAAGTAGCAACTGAATTCGTGAATGAACATCACGCCAAATCCGGCAAAATAGATGTGAATTACGGCCCCATTTACGACAAATCAAGAGCGCAATGATTGCTCGGTAGAAAGCTGATGGACTTCGACAAAGATACGGGGGACATTCGCATTGATGGTGTAACATACGAGGGCACTATATAGTTTGATTTTCTACAAAAATCCCAAACACGCTAAAGCCGATTTGGTGGCATACAAGCAAATTCGATATTCGATAAATAAAAGCGTAGACGTTTTTTTGCATGCCACAGTCGCATCATGAGCATCAACAAGTTCGGTCAAACTTCGTCAGCTCGCCGTGCACGGCAGCAGCAGCAGCCCTATCATTTTCCTGGTGTTATACTCAACTATACGACTAATGGGGACATTGATGCTGAACATGTGAAAATATGTAATGTGGAAACGCCAAGTGCACTCAATGATGTTGCCAACAAAAAATACGTTGATGACGTCATACAGAAGCTCAAAGATGACGTCATACACAAACTCAAAGACGAGCTGGACACCATCAAAAACAATCTAACAGCCTTGGATATTCGAGTGATGAAATTCATGTCACTTTCAATGAAAAAGCATGAAAATACCAAGAAACGCTTGGATAAATTGGCACTGGATATTGTTGATATTCCAGCCTCTTAGTAGAAGGTGTAACTCCTAGTGCAGTTAGTGTATTGACTCCGCCATCAGCGAAATGACGTCATCATCATCATCTGAGAAAAAACAATTGGTTGATGAGCTCCATGCTCCAGGCAGAAGGAATTTTCCTCGCAGACGTACCATCATCAAAGGACTCGACGATCTGTGGCAGATGGACTTGGCTGATCTTCAAAAATGCTCCAAAGCCAATAAAAACTTCAATTATATTCTCGTGGTGATTGACACCTTTTCCAAGTACCTATGGGTGCGCCCCCTGAAGACCAAAACTGGTCGAGACGTCACCGAAGCGATGAGTGACATATTGTCGAAAGCGAAAAGATGTCCCAAGCGCCTCCAATCAGATCTCGGAACTGAATTTTACAATTCCAGCTTTCAGACTCTCCTGAAAAAGTACAACATCAAACACTACAGCACGTATACAGTGAAGAAAGCCGCGATCGCAGAGAGGTTTGTACGTACTCTCAAGGAGAATCTCTTCAAGTATTTCAATTTGAACGGTACCTACAAATGGCTGGACATTTTGCCGGACATTGCCAAAAGCTACAACCAGCGCAAACATCGAACGATCGGCATGAAACCGTGTGACGTCACCAAAGACAATGAAAAACAGGTGTATAAGTCAACGTATGATTATGCTGAACGTGCTGGTCGAAAAAAATTCAAAATTGGCGATTTCGTGAGAATTAGCAAGGCCAAGCATGTTTTCGAAAAAGGGTATACGCCAAATTGGACTACGGAACTATTCAAAGTTGTCAAAGTGAAAATCACCCAACCAATCACGTATTTGCTGGAGGACTTGGAAGGGCGACCAATCAGCGGCGCTTTCTACGAACAATAACTATAAAAATCAAAAAATCCCGAAGTCTATCTAGTGGAAAAAATCATCAGGCGTAAGGGTCGTAAAGTACTTGTGAAATGGCTGGGGTTCGATAGTACGCACAATAGTTGGATTGATGCAACAAATCGCATGTAATTCAATGGAAAATTGGCACAATCTCAACTGGAAGAGGGGGCCTTTCATCATCATCGTCGTCGTCTCTCAGCTCTCGACGACGTAGAAACTCGAGCCGGTGTATGGGGGAGGGTGGGGGGTGATGGCGGTGGCGAAAGCGGAGAAATAAACCGATGCCAAACGGTGCAGAGAGATTAGTCAGTCAACATGTTTGGTGCAGTGAACAACGTCGTTGTCGAGTCTTCTGAAGAGTCCTCTAGTTACGAGTCGGCGTCGGCGGCGTCAGCTTCATCATCATCATTATCATCATCATCATCATCATCATCGGACCGAGAGTGGGCAGATCGAATGGCAGATTTAGATCGAATATATGACATGTACAAGGAGACCATCAAAGCGGAACGTTTCTTCGCGTGCAACGCCACCTACGAGTTTCGCAACACCGACGTTTTGAGCTTGCAATGCGGCACAAGTTTTGCTCGGAGTTTCGTGCCTGCAGTGAAACTCGTGTGTAAGGTCCAATACACCATATGCTCCAGCCTGTCCTTTAGCATGTTTGAAAGGGACCAATTCGTGGGGGCCATCAATCAGTTGCTTTACACTAGCCGAAATAGCCCGAACGCAGCAGCAGCAGCAGCCAAGACTATCCGAATCAAACTCGACTGGGACGATGTTATGGATTTGGAATTACACACGTATGCAGAGAGTCAACAAGTGAGAGTTTCCAAAAATGACGAAGCGGATGTTCAAGAAATCCTACATCTAGATGCTACTGTGATGGCGAAAAGATTTGAATATCGATTGAATATGAACTTTAGTCAATATTATCACGATGTATTAAGCAGTGCAAAAACTCTAGCTAAAAACAATGGTTTGTCATTTGATGAGGCTATAAACTTGTGTACTATATCATCAAAATGTGATAAACATCTATGTTTTCGTGAAAACCTATGCTATTTGCCGGATAAAGTAATGTTTGATTACGAAACGAAATAAATGTATATATTGAGAGCAGAGTTGGCGTTTCAATTCAGTATGCAGTGTGCAGTGTGTCTGTGTGTATGCCGAGAAAGAGAGAGAGAGAGATGCAGCAGTACGAAACAGGACTCGACTCGTATCGAAGCTGGACATCGACATTTCCTGCAAGTAAGTTAGCCGAAGCAGGCTTTACGTATGCCGGTTCGTAAGATGTCTTTCGTGCCAAGTAGAAGGGTTCAGATGGCCGCCCAATGACGATCCTATGGCTGACCATCATCGATGGAGCCCCTATTGTGATTTCGTTTGTAGTTATTACTCTGAGCACAGACACAGACCGACGACAGATGGCGCTGATGTCCCTCCATAACCAAGAGTATCAGATGTCATTAGCAGAGTGACAGATGACACATGGATGACACCGCCACCACCACCACCACCACCACCGACAGATGGCGCTGATGTTGCTCCAGAAGAACGACAAGTGAAAGGTGACATGAGCAGCAAAGTGACCACAGATGTCATAAACATAGACTCACAGAACACGGTGATGATGTCTCGTGTATGTCTTGTGAATGAACTAAATGTATTGTTTATGCCATGTAGACACTTGGCGTGCTGCTCACAGTGCGCCATCAGGTGCGACACATGCGTAGTTTGTAGATCACCCATCAATACGTTTATGAAAATATATATATCTTGGAATATTTTTGATTTTAATTTTGCTACTCGAAAATACCCTTCCCCATTTTTTTTTGCTTCAAAAAACATGCCAATTTTTATGTAAAAAAGTATCACATTTTTCATTGAATTATTCTTCCGATTTTGGTGCAAAAACGTGCTCTTTTTTGAAGCAAAAAGTGACACTTTTTTCAATAAAAAAAAACATCCAAAATTGACATGGTGGAAGGATTTCAGTGAAGCATTTTCAGTGAATTTTGAGTCACTCAGCATTCACTCAGCTTTCACTCAGCATTCACTCAGCTTTTTCCACCATGTCAATTTTCGGTAATTTTTTTTTATAAAAAAAATTGACATTTCCCCATAAAAATACATGTATTTTTGAATAAAAAAAAGTGACACCTTTATTGACATCACTCAGCTTTCACTCAGATTTTTCCACCATGTCAATAAAAGTGTTACATTTTTGCATGAAAAAGTGACACTTTTTCGCAGAAAAAAGTGTCACTTTTTCGTATAGAAAATGACACTTCTTTTATACAAAAAAATCCCCTTTTTGATGCAAAAGTGATCTCTAAAAATATGTGGGATTTTCAATGGGAGATTGAAAGGGTGAAACAAAATATAATAATAATAATAATATCCAGACACGGATTACATATTGATTTTATTCAATCATAAATATAAAACATAATCGACTATTATTTGATTAATAATATATGTAGTGTGTGTGGAAAGAAACAAACAAGAGCACAATTTCTTGCATTTTCATTTACCATTTTCTTGAAATTTTGTGTGTGTGTGTGTGTTTGGCAATCTCATTCATCGAATTCTGAATCCTCATCTCCTGAGCCTATGAAGCGTACATATGTGAGATCTAATCCGTAGGGCTCACCACCACCACGCAGATATAGGTCACAGATTGGCTGCTCATTTTTAAAGTGAACATTACTTCATCAAATCTGTTGTGACACCAAAATTTGCAACATTGATATATTTTGTCCATGTGCTTTACACCGAACACCATATGTTGATGGTCTCTGATGCTGTGAACCAGATGGTTTTTCATAGCCCTTCTGAATGCTTTATAGCAGCTTTATAGCAAGTGCGGCAAAATCGTAAATTATATTTTGGAATACGATATGCATTCGCCCACACACAGTATTGGTCTTCGTGCAAATGACCCAGTCTTGATTTTTGAGAGCTTCACACCTATCTTCAAAGCTGATTTCTCTCGTGTTCTCTAAGTGACTCAAATCATTGATATTTCGTTTGACGCTCTGAGCCTGCTTATAGATTTGTACCCATTTTTCATCGGCAAACATTCTCAAAATCCGATCAGTGAGCGTCCATGGTAGAGGTGAGGACTCGATGAATTCAACTATTGATGATGTATATCTGACTACTTGCAGACATCATAAATTTTTCAAAGTGTCTACCATGGTGGTGGTGTGTGTGTGTGTGCGTGTGTGGGTTTGTGCTCTCTGAAAAAATATTTAAAATCTATTAGATATCTAACTGACTGTAATGGCCCCACGGCAGAGTGTCATGAGAGCCGACAATCAAACAGCGCTTGTCGATCATTATTTGCTGTACACTAAAAACGTTGAGAGAAGAGGATCGAATACAGCGTTGCGAAGTTATTTTTTCCACGTTGTTTTTCAGACATTCCACATAATCTTTAAAAGTGATGTGATTTTCGACATCGCTGTATTTGACACCTATGGATTTTTTTACGGTTTTTCCACCTTGTATCTTATAGGTGTACAACTTTGATCGAAGCCCCACGAAATCTGTCATGATACGACCATTGGCTTCGTCCTTCATCAAGCCGGGTACTTTTTTATTTTCGAGGGGGATGTCAAATGGGTTGTCGCTTGGGTAGTCGCTCGTATCGAATTTTTAAATGTGACTGCTAATCAAATCCCGATAGATATCATCGCACTTAATTTCATAAATGAGCGAATCAGTATCCGTATACATCAATTTGTACTGATCGTGCGTGTAATTTTCCATCATGAAGCCGTAATGGAAATCGTACACGCAAATCTTGGATATATCGAGAATCGACATTCCTATGTACAAGGGCTTATTGAATAACAAATCCGTGTTTGCCATCTCGATAGCGACGAGGCTCTCGTCGAAAATGGTGCGACTCCTGAAATTTGGACTGGCAATCAGATTTTTTGCGCCATATCGTCCCTCCCCCTTGGAGACCATTTTCACCATACGGTGCTTCCGTATGTTTTCCATGGTTTTCCCGAACACTGCGTTATTGCTAGTTTGCAGTTATTTTTGCCAAAAGTAGTTTTTGCTTGAAAGCGTAATTTCGTATTTAATTCAATGTAGGGACGCAGCCACGCCGACTGATTGAATTGCAACACCTTGTGTATTTTCCTGAGTACAAGGCCGTGTTTGAGTGCTTGTTTCAACACCCTGTAGTGCACAACATATTTTTCCTTGTTGTACAGCGTGGTCATCAATTTTGGTAATTTCGAGCCTGGCGGTGTACGGTGCTCTGCACACAAGGGTTAATCTTTGTGTTTGTCATGCAGATGTTCGGGGTACTCCAAATCGACTTCGAGAATGTAGCCGATGGGCGAGGTGTACGACACTTCCGACACATCGAAATCGGCTGCATTTTCGAGACATTTAAAGCCATCGTACGGAAGATATTCCATCATGGCCCAACCGTACAGATTATTCACGTCGAGATATAGCAAATAGGTCGACGGTTTGGAGGCGTCATACCTTTCACCCATGTGCTTGTTATTAGCCGAGGAGAATCTGTTGCAGCACTGACTGATGCCGCCACGAATTCCTCGCTCGACAAAGAGAAGCATGTCGACGTCTTTCAGTATCTGCAATTTGCACTGGGTGTACTTCAACATACAGGACAACGTATATCCCGGGAGGGTGAAATACCACGCAGGATCCAACCCATACGTCTCGTGGCTGATATTTCGAAGAGCAATATGTCGGTTTTATTGTTTAGGTCAGAGTACTCGCCCAGTGTTGTCAAGTTGAATGACTGCCACACGTTCTGCGCATGCTCGTATTCGACATCGGTGATGCCACAATCGTTCAACTTGTTGTAGAACTGATCGCGCGCCGGCAAACTTGGGCATTCCAATTTCTCCATCGAATCGATGAAATCGTATGGGAATACCCCTTTTCGAGTGAGTTACTCGTACCGGTCGGCATCGAAATGGGCAAATTCACGCCTTGAAATCTTCAAGTCATGGATGGTCAGTGTTTGCACCAAATGCTCCAAGCTCATGCCCATGAAGCGAAAAGAGTCAATGAATTGAAATTTAATGTCAGTGTTGCCGTCGTACTGGGTGAAAGAAATGTATTTTTCTTTGTTGACAGGCAACAGGCTGACTCGACCCCTTTTTGCTATATCTCGAATATTAAAATGACTGTCGTATCCGGATAAATTGTGGAAAATGATTGGCACAACGAACGACTTTTTGTAGTTCAAATTGCAATGCGCATGCGCATATCCACAGAACGCTTCCGTGTAGTGATTATGATCTATTACAATTTTGTCGTCAGTTTTCCAAGGTTTTTCGCAGATGTGGCAACATGGCGCAGTCGCTCTATCTGGAAGTGAGACGATCATGGGGACAATATCCAAAGTTTTGGCTTCCACAAATTTGGCTATGTCCCACATTCTCTCCGCAAACCAATCCATCGAGTCGAGGCCCCGATGACTATCATAAAATGACAAAGTATCGTCATATGCACACTTGAAATAAAATCCAGCGCTGAAAGGAATGAGTTTTTTTTTGGTACTTTGTCGTATGTGAGGTGCATTCTTCGTCATTAAACTGTTCCAAAATCGACTCAAAATCCACGGAAATTACAAAGGGCACTATTTCTTTATGTACAAAATCCCGAAATTCTACATGATCTTACGGAGGAAATGAAATTTTGCTCTCGTTTAATTTTTGACAATCAACAGTATGACTGTCGAGTTTCTCCTCACTCGTAAAATAATTTAAACACCTGTCGCAAATGAATGTTTTATGTTCATTTTTACTGAGTTGGCGACTGAGTAGGTGAGATAAATCCTGTATCCAAACATAATGGAATTTTATGTCATCGCCGACGGCATCATCGGCGTCGGCGATTTCCAGTGGTCGTACCTCGTAATCATTTAATTTCGGGTGATATTCATTTTGAATGAGGAGAAGATTGACATGTTTGTCTAATTTTTGTTTCGTGAGTCGGCTCGGAACAGTAACGAAAAATGCCTCCTTGTTCGCCTGCGGCTTAATCAACTCCAAGGTGTACACATTCACAGATGTGTTGTTCAATCGCTCAAATTTGGTATTTTGTTTTAATTTCATAGGAAAGTCGATTCCTTCCAAGTTTAGTACATTTGAATAGTGAGGGTATGATGAAATTCTATCTGTATTTTTACCCGATTCAACAGGGTACAAGGCCGAAACGACGGCCCAAGCGAAACACGCATCATCTTTTTTTATCATATTGATGTAAGCTTTTTTATTCGCAATAGATTTTGGCAGCTCGATGAAAGACGAACCGTTTCCCACGTCCGATTTATTCGTATTGATTTCCAAACTAACAATTTTCTGAAGACTCCAGCCACTTTCTTTGTCCGCGAATTTCGACAGTTTGTTTTGAATTTGATCGATGACATTTTCTAGCAACCAATTTTTCAAAGTTGTACCCTTATCGATAACAACGTTTTTAGTGTTAAAATATTTATAGTCGCTTATTATTTGTTCTTGATTCAAGGAATTTCTCACGAATTTACCACAAAATGTCGCATTGACTTTGATGCTTGGATGTTTTTTCAATAAATTTTGAATTCTGCTTTTGAAAAGAATGAATGCATCATCAAAAAATTGCCCAATATCTTTATGTTTCAAATTTATAATTATACCGGTGCGTTAACGCGAAGAAAATGCCGATTTCAAGTCCTCTCACTTTACTCGAGATGTTAATTTTGATTTGACTCCCTCTCCCACCACCACGTCGACGCCTGGCTGTTGTTGACCTTACTTTTTGATTGAATTTCGTATAATTTTCAAGTGTCTGCATGAAGTTTGTAATTTTCTCAGAGAGCCTATGCAATCCACTGCCGCGATCGCACTATTAATCAGGCGGGCGGTGTACTTGCAATGGGCCAGCCAATGTTTGCGTTCTTCATCAGTACAACCCTTTTTGAGGATTTTTTTGGCCTTACGCAACTTGGCTACCATCTCCATACTGTGTGCAACAATAGCGTCAGATGACATGATGATGATGATTATTCAACAGACACACAAAATTTCAAGAAAATGTCAAATGAAAATACAAGAAACCCACTCTTTGTTCCCAACGGCGGCGGCGTCAGCGTCTTCAGGCTTTAGCGATCTCAAACAGCTGCTGCGAATTATTTCTAACGATCGGCCGAAGGACTTTTTAAAAAACTTTATTTTTATTAAGCTGACAAAAGACGGAAAATGAATAATGAACAATTACATTTAAGGTATATAAATAACATCGGTTCAAAGTGACGTTGTGCTGAGTCGGCGGACTGGCTTCGGGGAACGGCCTGGGAACATGTATTCGTAATGTTATACCTCGTATGATATCTTGATATAACTCCTCCCTCCTTAAATTTCGGCTTCGGGCTGGAACAGGGCTGAAGGCGAACTTTTGCTGCCCTTTTCTTCGAGTTTAATTTCAATTTTGGAATTGGGTCTGTTTTTCGTGCAGTACATTTTTCGGATGCTGACATATACTACAACAATAACAGCAATGCATATTATCAACCATAAGGTCCAGTTATTTGATTGGAAATTATCGATATCATTTATCGATAATTGATTGGTTGCGTCGATGTGTTTTTGGAGCTGGTGGATATCTTCTAATGGGATATTCTCGATTTGTAGTTGTTTCCTTGGCACTGTTTCCATTTCCAAAACTTCATTGTTGATTTTTGGCAAGATGAGTGGCCTTCCACGGTTTGTTGTTTGGTGGTTCTCGAATTTGTAATGTTTGTATTCGAGACTACAGTTTATTGGTATTCGTAAGAGGGTGCTGTGTTTGACTGTGAAAAATTGTTCCTCCGGACAACTGGATTTCATTTTGGTATCCCCTGATGTGATTGTTGATTTTGTTGAATATTTGTGTGGGTGGTTTTATCGGCACTTGAGGACATCTAACATCTTTGTCCTGGATAAGGGCTGCCACGCAGTCTTCTTCTGGATGGAATCTCAATTGTTCTTGACTGCAAATGTATACGTCTAGCACTTGAATACAGGGTTGATCCATGTATTGCTATATTTCTTCTTCGAGAGCCAAGTAAGGTTTTTTGGGAATGATTATGGTGTTTTTTTCAGTTGGTATTGGAAATAAATGGAAATATTGAAAGGTTTTAGAATAAATTATGGGAAATTCTATGGCAAAAATAATTTTTGATTCCGAAAAATAACAATTTGTCTGAATTATGGAATACCATGCATGTATATCTAATTGTAAGATTTCTTTGGAATCATAGTGATTGTGCAATTCGATGAGGATATCTTTCAAATTTTGAATACTCAAAATATCAGGATGAACTGTGTGTAATTTAGCGAAAGTTATTGCAATTTCCATGTTATCTAAAAATGTGATAATAACATTTGCGCTCAAAAATATTTGATCCAACATACTCGAATACACAGTGTATTTATAGAGTTGATCTGTTACATTAATAAGATTTGATTTATAGTTCTCGATATACTTGGACATTTCCTTTTCAAAAAAAAAATTGTTTCAAAATTGTTTTTTCCGTTAACCAGCTGTCATCCCCTTACGAACGACAGCCCTCAGAAGTCGAAACTTGTGCGAGCAAAGGATTAACGAGGTCTTACCTTTTAACGTGCGATTCCTAGCACGAGACCAGTGACCATGCTGGGATTCGAACCCACGTCCCTCTGACTGATAGACTAGCGCTCTACCATCATGACCACTGCGGCCCATGATTGCCCATTGATTTCTGATAATTGATTTAATAGTTTTTGAAAATTTATCGATTATTTGTTTGGATATTGAAATTTGGGAATTAACTTGTTTCACAATTTGCTGTTGATTTCTTTTTCAAAATTTCAATTGCTTTATTATATTTTTCTCCATCTGAAGAATCTAAGGTACCAAAAAGCCATTTCTGGACTGTTCCTCCAATATTTATTAAACCTCGTTTTTGTCTAATTTTTGGGTGGTTTCGAATGTTGTCAAATTTATGTAAAATTTCTGAAATCAGTGGTTTTAAATGCTCATGTTTATTTGCTAAACTTCTGAAATAAATAGTTTTGTCGTTTGATATATCTCTTAATTTATGGAAATCTTTTATTAAGTTGTGGAGTTCAAACTCGAGTGTAACTAAATCAATGTCATTCAAGAAAATGTGTTTATTGGTTACAATTTTTGCAGTTCCAAATTTGAATGGGAGGATTCCTGGGGATGGGTTTATTGATTTTATTTCAATTTCTGGATTGGCCTGGGTTAATGCCATCATTACCATTAGGAGGTTCAGGATTTTCAGTTTCCTCATTTTGAGCCTGTAACAAAGGAGGCTTTCTTAATTCTTTAATATGGATTGTTTCGACCTTGTTTTTATTATTTTTTATTTGTACCTTATTATGTTCTAGCATTTTCACTATAGTATATGGGCCTAAAAACTTATTGTTCTTTTTATTTCTGTTTTTGGGGTTTTTCTTGAAAACTTTTTGATTTATTTTAAATTCATCATTTACGTTACCTTCTTTGTTCGTTTTCTCTAATACTTTCTGTTTTCGAGCTTCTAAATTTTTTTTGATTTTTTCATAAACATGGGTTAGTTTTTGTTTGTGTTCTTGAACGTACGCCGTAAATACTTCTTTCGGGGTGAAATCGGTTGAACTGTGAATAGAACTGTTGTAAGCTAATATGGCATAATTCATTAGATCTGTTTCGTTAGGGTAAGTTTCTTTCAATATTCGTAGATGTTCAATCAGGGTAGAGTGAAGTCTTTCTACAGGACTATTAGACTCGTGGTGTCCGGGAGTGGTAAAATTAATTTTGTGTAATTTTAAGAGTTCATTGACCGTTCCATTGTTGAACTCACTACCGCTATCGGCAGTTATATTTTGGGGGGAAATTGGTATTGCTTGTGCAAATTTTGAGAAAGAATCGATATTAGTCAAGTATATTCTTGAATCAAAGAAAAAGACGTCTATGTGAATCAACTGAAAAGGTTTGGATGGGGTTTCAGTCAAAACTAATGGGACATATGGATTCTTTCGAGAATATTTAGCTCTGTTACAAGTGTCACAGGCATTTATATAATTTGTAATTGATTTTTTCATATTAATCCAATTATAATTTCGTTTAATGTATTGCAGGGTTTCTTCTATGCCACGATGGTTTGTTTTTTCTTCGTGATGATTTTTCATCATCAGGATCTGTTCTTCTAAGTCTTTAATTGTATTAACTCGTTTTGTACATCTGAATAATTTTAAAGTTTGTTTACTGAAATTTTCTGAATAAACATTCGTGAAATTGTTGATTAACTGTGTATTTTCAAAGTGAATAAAGTAGTTAATATTCGGTTTCAGGTAATCTTTCATGAAATCAAAATTAAGAGGTTCATTTTCCTCTAAGAGTACTTTGAGAGTTATTATTTTGTGGATTCCGTAGGTCTCTTGATCAATTGAGACTTTATTTGGTTTGTTTTTGAAAACGTGAATTTAATATATTTTGATATTGATAATATCGTCTCGAATCGGGATTCCGTCATTTATTATTTCTTTTGATGAAGAATGGGGTGTTTCGTCAGAATAAGGAGGGTTGATTCGATCGATTGGGGTTTTTGGGTGATTAGGGGGTTTTATTCGGACATCAGAAAGTACGTTGACTTTGGATTTTTCAACGTTATTTCCACTTGTGCTTGGCATTTGTTGGTCGACTGGATTTTCTGCAAGGTCCCTCAGAAATTCCAACGTTTCTTCATTAACATTAACTGGGTTGTTAATTATCGAATCAGTTTCGTGCATATTGAGTTGTTTGCGAGAGAGTGCATCTGCATTGGAATTCAATTGTCCCTTTTTATAAATGATTTTGTAATCATATTCCTCCAGTTTCAAACGCCAGCGAAATAGTTTAGAATTTGGTTCTCGGATGTTAAAAAGCCAAGTGAGTGGGCGATGGTCACATACAATTGTGAAGGGCTGTCCAAAAAGATATGGCCTGAACTGTTTGCAAGCCCAAACAATCGAAAGAAGTTCCCTTTCGATAGTACTGTATCTCTGTTCGGTTTCATTCAGAGTGCGCGAGGCATAGGCGATAGGTTTGTCTTGACCTATTGTACCTTGGTATAGGACGGCACCAAGGGCCACATTTGAAGCGTCCGTGGATAGTATGAATTCTTTCTGGAAGTCGGGGTATTGGAGTATTGGGTCATTACACAAAATTTTCTTACAAGTTTCGAAACTTTGGATGAAATTTTGATCATGAACTATTTTTGCATTCCGTTTCAAACATGATGTCATGGGTTTAGTAATTTTGGCAAAATCCTTAATGAATTTTCGATAATATCCCATCAACCCTAAAAACGATTTGATTTCTCTTTGGGTTCTTGGGATAGGAAATTTTTGAATTGCTGATATCTTATCTGGATTAGGTTTCACTCCATCAGGGGTGATGACATGGCCCAGATAAACAACTGATTTTTGGAAAAATTCTGATTTATCCAATTGTATTTTGAAATTTGAGTTCCGTAATCGGTCAAATACGTGTTTAATTCTAGAAATATGTTCCTGCAATGAACTACTGAATATTATTATGTCATCCAGGTATACTAAACAAGTTTCGTTGTTTAGACCCCTTAGGACATTGTCCATGACCCTTTGGAAGGTGGAGGGAGCATTTTTGAGACCAAATGGCATGCGTTTGAATTCATAGTGTCCATTCTGTGTCGAGAAAGCTGTCCATGGAATGTCGTTTTGGTCCATCTCAATTTGGTGATAACCTGAAGCCAAATCGAGAGTTGTGAAATAATTTGCTCTTCCAAGTTTGTCTAAAATATCCGTAATATTCGGAAGTGGGTATTTGTCGTCTATAGTCTTGTCGTTCAATTTGCGGTAGTCGATATCTATCCGCCATTTTTGTTTACCTGTTTGATCTAATTTTTTGGGGACCACCCATATTGGGCTACTCCAAAGTGAAGTAGACGGTTCAACATTTTATTTATTTGGGAAGAAACCTCATTTTTGTGAATTTCGGGAAATCGGTAAGACTTTGTGAAAACTGGGGTTTCATCTTTCAATTTTATTTTATGTGATATTTCATTAGAGAAACTCAGAGGGATGTTTTCGCAGTGGAAAATGTCTCTGTACTCATAACATAACTTTCTAATAGCATCATTTTCTTCTTTATTACAATGTTCCAATCTAAGATTTTTGAGGTTACTTTTCAAAAGGGTTTCTTGTTTTTCATTTAATTTTTGATTCGAATTGATATTTCCAATGAAATTTATTTCGTTTGGATTCAAAAGTTCAATCTCAAAAGGTTCCGTTATATTAATTTTGACAGGTTTTGTATTGGCATTTATTATAGTTGTGAAAGCAAAATAGTTCTCTATGTTTACAATTGCTTGAGGAGATTCTAGTTTGTATCCGAAATCTATATAATCTAGTAATCCTATGCCATTTTTTTGTCTGACAGGAAGTTTCACTACTTGTTGTGTTCTGCTTGGGATAATCAGGGTGTGAAAACAATTTTTTTGGATTTTTTTTTGTTGTCAGTTCTAACTGTTCAAAAATAATTGAAATGTGATTCATTGGAGTAATTAGCAATTTTCTATGAATGTCAACTACAGCTTGTAATTGTTTCAGAAGATCCATTCCTATAAGTCCATCGTATTTTTCATTAAAATCAAAAATATAGAATTTGTGGAATTCTTCGATATTGAAAATTTCGACTATAGGAATGACAGCCACTTCATTATGGAATGAAATACTATGGGAAGTTTGAATATTGAATTTTTCATTGCATATGCAATTTAAAAAAAATATATATGCTAATTTTGGACTCATGAGACTACGTGAACTGCCTGTGTCAACCAAAAATTTTGCTTTAATTTTCGGAACATAAATGTAGGGTAGATTGTTTTGTAAGTGATTAAGGTCTATTTCTGTTACGTGGTGTTGTCGTTAGTCAAGATTTGGTGAAAATTCTCATCAGAAACGCAATTATCTGTTTCAATCATGGTTTCAGTACAAGGTTGATAATATGAAATGTCAGAATTGTATTGGCACTCGACACCTTCGTAAGAATACGATGGGTCATACGGTTCTTCAGTAAATCCTGAAGCCATATTTTCGTATCCTTGATTTTCGAATGAGAAATTAGATTGTACGCAATCATTTAAAGGGTAATTGGTTTCTATGTTGTGAAGTTCTTCTGCATTGAAATTACGTGGACCGGAATGTTGAAAATAATTCCTATTCGAATTAAAATTTTTGTTTTGTATTGTTGGATTACGAGACGTGGTCGACATTGGTTCGGGATTATTTTTTGGTACTTGTCCAGTAGGTTTAAAAATGTTACGAGGTGTACCAAAAATTTGTTCATTTGTAAAATATTTCTGAGGAGGCAAATTTTGTTTCGGCTGAATATTGATAGGTTGAGATGGAAATTGATACCTTAAATTTTGTGTAGGTAAGTAACTACGATTTTCAAAATTTTGACTACTGAAATTTTGTCTTTGGAAATTTTGAGGTGGTAACTGTGGGCGAAAATTTGAGATTGATTGTGGCGGTCTAAATTGACTGTTATTTGACGACTGTGGTCGTGGAGGTACCATTCTATTGTATTTAGGTGCATTTGGGTGGTATCCATTTTGTTTTTGATTATGAATAAAATTTTCTTCCTCTAGGACAAAAGATATCGCAAGTTCTAAAGAACCTGGGTTCCTTAATCTAACCATATCTTGAATTCTACCACTCAAACCACGAATAAACGTTTTTAATGAAAGTTCATCATAATTTTGAATTTTAAAGGTACGTTCTTCGTTACTTAGGTTCATTGAGATTAATTTGGAAGCTATAGTACTTCTACTTTTCTGAATTCTTTGACCAAAAGCAAAAAATGTTTCATATTTGTATGGTTTCATGATGATTAGTTCTTGAACAAGACAATCTAAATTTCTTTGATCTCCAAAACTCAGTCTGAGGAGACTTTTTAAATTAGCCCAATCTCTAATTTCCGGTCTACTACCAATTAACATCAAAGCATTTCCGGACAATTTCCCAATAACTGCTCTTATTAGGAATTTATTGAGTGGATCATCAGAATTTTGTGCATTCGTATAGGTTGAGATCAAAAAGTCGCAATGTTCTAGAAACACTTCTAAAGTACCATCATTATTTCCACTAAAATTTGGAACAGTATCAATATATAGTCTGAGTAATTGGTAATTCATTGTTCTTTCTACTGTGTTTGGCACTACTGCTTAGAGCTAAGCTATTCAATTGTCCAATTAATTCGTCAATTTTGACTTTTTAATAAAGTCTTGAGAGAAAAAAAAGGAAATAACTATTATTATTAAGTACTATTATTTTCTTGAAAATGTGAAATTCTTAATTTTCTTGAGCTTAAACTATAATTATGCTTTAGACTATTATTTGCACTAATAATCAAAAAGCAATTGATTTTCACCAATTCAATACTAGTCCCTAAATTTAAAAAAAATCATATGCATTGATTTCTGATAGATTCACTTCAGTCACTTTTGCCACAGAATACGAATGAAATGATAGGAAAAATGGATGGCTCACCTATTCCTGGTTGTCTCCACGCTTCCTGGTTCAATTTCTTGTTTTCTGGAAAACTCCCCGGCGTCTGGCTCGTTCTACGAAATTTTCTTGTTTTTCAGGTTCTGGTCCACTAAGAGTTAAAACTCACAAATTCGCGATGAGATGTTTTCGGACAATCCTACAACGACTGCGCCAATTATTTCTAACGATCGGCCGAAGGACTTTTTAAAAAACTTTATTTGTATTAAGCTGACAAAAGACAGAAAATGAATAATGAACAATTACATTTAAGGTATATAAATAACATCGGTTCAAAGTGACGTTGTGCTGAGTCGGCGGACTGGCTTCGGAGAACGGCCTGGGAACATGCATTCGTAATGTTATACCTCGTATGATATCTTGATATAACTTGCGGATAATTTTGATTGGCAATTTTCTGCTCGCCCCTGTAGATGAGAATATGCTGGGACTCGGTTAATTTATCGAAGATGGGTTTGAATGCACCAGTCACCCGATTTGGCAGGAATACTTTACACTCCTCCAACTCCCCTAGGATGGACTCTCCAAATTTGGTTGTTTTCGCTTCAGCGCCGAGGATCAGATGGGGTTCGTCCTTCGGTAGCTCAGACAACTTCCGCAGGTTCTTCCTGCAAGTCAACGAAATCTTGTTAATTTCGTCGAGACGATGAGACATCTGCGAAATCTTTGAAAAATGAAAAAAATATCATACACGCTGTATTATAACTCTCACCACTCACTCAAAATGAAAAAATAATGTTTATGATTCACCCCGTGTATGAGAAATAAATATGATAAAAATAAAATATTCCAATCACACTGTATATAGCAAATGGAACTTTGTGAGAAGGAATTATGATAAAAAATGCAATCCACACACACTGTATGAAAAACAAAAAAATATGACGTTTTGTGAGAGAGACACTCTGTATGAGACGAAAAACAAATATGACAAATGAACTTTTCTGATTTTTTTTTGAAAAAGAAACAACAAAAAGTGAAACGAAAGAAACAGGCACACTTGAAACAATCGCGAAAAATAAAAAAAGAATAACTACTACTACTACTGACCTTTGCAAATCACGAATTAAATGGCACTCACAATAAAAAACAATGCACTTGTATAGAAAAAAAGCGAGAGACAGATGAGCGGCAGAGAGGCACTTGTTGTTGCTTCGAACGCAGATAATGAAATGACGCAGGCTTGCTGTGGACGTACGTATTAACTCTCTGTGTCACGTGACCCACGCCGTCTACCTCCACGCCGAGTTCGCATAATCCACGCTGCAAATGTATGCAACGGTCGATCTGGGGAAAACCCAAATTGCGCAATAACAAAAACAACTCCAAGGTCAATTTAGCTCGAGCAGCGTAAACAGATACCGAATGTGCGTTTAATCTGAAAAACAAATTCAAGGTCAAAAATGGATCTTCGTCGTGTTTACTGAGAATTTCGTTCAACTTGAGAGAGCAGAGAGTAAACATTCAAGATACGTGCCTTATCGCTATTTCACGGCGGCGGAGACGTATTTTTTTCTTTTGGAATTTCATTCGAAAGCAAGTGAATTAATAATAAGTCGTCCATCATAATTTTCTGTTGTGTGTTCTAAGACAGTAGACATTTTTTCATATTTAATTTTTTTGTTTTGACAATTAAGGTGGCGGCGGCCATGTTTTTTTCTCTTCCAGCCAATTGCTCTCAGCGAATAACGTGAGGGAAAGTTTTTTCATAACTTCCGCCATCGCCGCCATGTTTTTTTGCCTTCCGCTCCATCGCCGCCATGTTTTTTTGCCTTCCGCTCCATCGCCGCCATGTTTTCTGCCTTCCGCTCCATCGCCGCCATGTTTTTTTGCCTTCCGCTCCATCGCCGCCATGTTTTTTGCGTTCCGCTCCATCGCCGCCATGTTTTTTGCCTTCCGCTCCATCGCCGCCATGTTTTTTGCCTTCCGCTCCATCGCCGCCATATTTTTTTGCCTTCCGCTGCATCGCCGCCATGTTTTTTTGCCTTCCGCTGCATCGTCGTCATGCTTTTTTTGCAGAAAAGACGTGCACCACTTAGGGTGAATCGTTTTGAACCTCTTCGGCGAACACGTCATCTTCTTCAGCACCAACCCTCCACCAACCCTCCACCAACGGCAAGAACTCGATGATTCTGCCTCATACAAGTGAGGCAGCTCCGGCATTGTTTATCTACTGGGGTAGGCAGATTGAGACCCCGACGTCAAGTTACACAAACCTAACGTAATTATACCTGAGGAGTAGGTAGATTGAGACCTCAGCGTAGAATTACGTTTAAAACTTTTATTAATTTTCTCCCTTTTTCAGTTCTTGAAAATGGCTCCAAAATCGGAGCCGGAACGTCGAATTTCAACAAATTCTAGACGCGGTTCAACCCAAACTTCTAGATTTCATATACAGGCCGTTTCTTTTATCATGTGTAACATTGCTATATTCTAAACCGTAATAGATTCAAAGACGATTGAAGGGGAAAAAAGGTAACTATTGTGGTGAGCAGTAAATTGGTCATAGAAAATTTACGGGGATTCTCGCCCTTCCCAACTTATACAGGGAAAACTGAAAATGCTGTTTTCCCACATTTATGTACCAAAAATGTATATGTATTGAATAAAGCAACAGAAGTTGGCTTCTTAGTTAACGCAGAGGTAATAAGGTTCAACAGCGAGCGATTCTTTCAGGGGGGGGCGTGTCATAGACCCATATCAAAATTATTATAATTATTAAATTCGAAACCCAATGCACAACATGCACGAAATGAATGTCTCAGAGATTCTCGACTGGAAATATATCCAGCCGAGAAATCCTGACAGGCTCGGCCCACCGATATCGTCGGCGCGAACTAGTATAAATATAACTCGCTCGCAACCGAGAAGGCAGTTGAATCTGAGTGGTGATTGACCTAGCTGCTCACGGAAATATTCAATAAAAGTCGAAATTTGTTTTATATTAACTTGGAGAATTGTGTGTGTTTGTTCAAATACAAATCCGTAAAGGCTAGCTTTCGTAAATTTACGTGCGTAAAAGTAAAAGTTTTCATTCAATTGCTGTGAGAATGATTTTGGTTAGCTGAGAGAAGAATCTAAGGCCCGCTGTTTTCCTGTTACCTTGGCGTGCTGGTTTACTTTCCGGACCTTCCTAGATTTCATTCAGCTTCAAAGAAAGAATCTGAAAAATAACGAAGCAATTGGTGAGAATTCGATAAACAATTAGTGATTATTCTCAGAGTTAAACATTTACATACGTACCTAACGTTTTTGAATCAGTTGATTAACTATACATCATCCGGTGTGCTAGGTATAGCTATTGCCTAGCCATAAAATTTAAGAATAATTTGAAATTCAGAAATCTTCAAAATGTCTACAAATTATCAACTATAATTTTTAACTATCAATCTTGGAACTTTGGACAGACAATTTAAGAAGTGAAGTTATTTGACTATTTGTAATATATGATCCTGGCTTTCCTCGCCCCGACTAACGTTCGGCTTGAGAGGAAAGCCTTGTATATTATCCACTACCGAAGGCTAACGTCCTAAGGCTACCTTTATTGCAGCATATTACAACACTCATAAGTGAACTGTATTTCTATAAATTTTACATTGATATTTGTCCAAGTCGGAAGTCATATCGGTTTCGAGAATTAGGATTTTTTTGTGCAATTCTTTTATTATTATTATTGGCTGGGCATCTCACTTATAGGTGAGGCCTGCGCCGATCGATTCGAACACTAGTATTCTTTCGCCCGGGAATTCATATTTCAGAAAAAATGTGATTTTAACGAAACTGAAGTTTGATGCAATGGCTTTTAACTTCATGGAGCGAATTGGCGGTAGACAACCCACTGCTAGCCGGGTGGAACTCGTCGGATTCGAGTTACCGCCTCTACGACGAAGTCCATAGTGGTCGCGACAACTACAGCAATCATTCCTTTATGATATCAACATATCTAAATATTATAACCCAATGAATAATTTTTTTTTCATTTATTCTCAGGGAAAAGTTGAAGCCGAAATGGAAATTATGTCTATGGAAGATGCAGCCAAAGAACCAGCTGGACTGGGTCGACACGAACCCCAAGCATTACCTTTTCCAAAGTGAGTCAAATATCTCAACAAGATACCTGTATTTTGAATATGAACGGATCATCTGAAAATATTTCATGAATAATAGGAATCTGGGTTGATTTTGAATTCTCTCCCACATGGAATATGTTCAATTTTATGGACCATATTATAATGATTTGGTTTATAAAAAAGAATTATACCATTTTCTGCTACCCGAGCTTTGTCAAATGTTCATTTCGAAGTCTGCAATATAAATACACAATCATTTCTAAAATTATTATTTCCATCAACCATGTGCACCCTTACGAGCAACCCTCAGGAATCTTTTATAAAGACCTATGCAAGCTAGAGAAATAGTAGCCCTACCTTTCAAAGGGCCATATTATGCATGCAAATGTTAACCATGATGGGAATTGTATCTACGGCAATGATGTGTTCCACAAGCTAGCTGACGCCGATGCTGATCACGTTTTCAAATGGTAATAAGTGTTGTGTAGTGCGACTAGAAAAGATGGTACTAATTGCGACTTGGATTTTCTTTTGGATTCAGAACTTCTTATTACGACGGTACAAGAGCAAAGGTACATTTGGGGTTCTTCAGAAAATCAGTATAAGAGTTGTCATTAGAAAAAGGCTGCATATGAGCTTATGGCGAAAATATTGATAACAAATTTCAAGAATCTATCGAAAGGACAAAAACGGAATGCAAGTATATAATTTTGTTTGCAACAATTTCATCAGCTCTCATTTATATTTAACAGAGAATTTCTCGATAGCAACGAAATCAAATATTGAGTACCTTTGTAAGAGAAATCGCCTCGTGGGCGGACTACAATTGTGTTTTTGAGTCTTTCCAGGCCACTCTTCCTCCTGGACTAGTTGAATAATCTGAGAATGAATCTCTCATAGTACAAGAAGATCTTCTTATTAGAGGCTGTGCGTTGATATCTTCAAATCCTCTTACTGACAGTGTATGAGAAAACTAGAAACCGTCGCTTATGCGTACAAAGTCATGCAAAATACAGTACCCTCTCACAATTCTTTTTATTTATTTATTTATTTATTATTCATTCATTCATTCATTCATTCATTCATTCATTCATTCATTCATTCATTCATTCATTCATTCATTCATTCATTCATTCATTCATTCATTCATTCATTCATTCATTCATTCATTCATTCATTCATTCATTCATTCATTCATTCATTCATTCATTCATTCATTCCTTCGTTCGTTCGTTCGTTCGTTCGTTCGTTCGTTCGTTCGTTCGTTCGTTCGTTCGTTCGTTCGTTCGTTCGTTCGTTCGTTCGTTCGTTCGTTCGTTCGTTCGTTCGTTCGTTCGTTCGTTCGTTCGTTCGTTCGTTCGTTCGTTCGTTCGTTCGTTCGTTCGTTCGTTCGTTCGTTCGTTCGTTCGTTCGTTCGTTCGTTCGTTCGTTCGTTCGTTCGTTCGTTCGTTCGTTCGTTCGTTCGTTCGTTCGTTCGTTCGTTCGTTCGTTCGTTCGTTCGTTCGTTCGTTCGTTCGTTCGTTCGTTCGTTCGTTCGTTCGTTCGTTCGTTCGTTCGTTCGTTCGTTCGTTCGTTCGTTCGTTCGTTCGTTCGTTCGTTCGTTCGTTCGTTCGTTCGTTCGTTCGTTCGTTCGTTCGTTCGTTCGTTCGTTCGTTCGTTCGTTCGTTCGTTCGTTCTTTCATTCATTCATTCATTCATTCATTCATTCATTCATTCATTCATTCATTCATTCATTCATTCATTCATTCATTCATAGTCCGCGCACGAGGGGATTTCTCTTAGAAAGGTTCTCAACATTTGATTTCGTTGCTATCGTGAAATTCTCTGTTTAATATAAATGAGAGCTGATGAAATTGTTGTAAACAAAATTATATACCTGCATTCCGGTTTTGTCCTTTTGATAGATTCTTGAAATTTGTTATCCGTATTTTCGCCATAAGCTCATATGCAATCTTTTCACTGAAGAACGACACAACATATTGAAAATAGCTGCATAAATACGTCGAATTGTACGATTTGGCTAACTCTAATTCGGAGTGAATATAAATTTGTATCTTTGGATAAATTTGAATAAACTCGTAATTGCACGATGGATAAATATTTTGTGATTGCTACTGTTGGAGCGACTGCGATGAATGTATGAGTGTTTGTGTGTGTGTATTGATTGGCTTTCATAAATTCCAAATTTGAAAGCAATATTATGCAATATCCGGCTCGAAGAACCAATGTTAGCGAACTGAAAATTCAGAATTTGCGGTTTTAGACAAATGGACTGTTTATAAGAAGAAATTAAGTAAGTAGCGGACAAAAGCAAACTAGTTGATGGTGTAGGATAAGATCAATGATTTTGAGATTGTAACGAAAAATTCGTTCCATTTGAAAATCAAATCATTTCATTAAGTACTATATGACTTATCAATTGCCTTATACACTATCATACTGCCTTATACACTATCATACTTTTCTGCACAATTATACTCTCTTTCATTACATCATCATAATTGCCCAACCTGCATACACGGTTACAATACTTATCAATCAATGAATATGCCGAAACGGCGTACTCCTAGTCACTGCTGCAAACATCACTCCAATAATTCATTTTTGAATCGGACCGAAAAATCGATATCGACCTACGCATGTGACAACTGGAACTTCCGTAAAGAACGCGGTTACTGAGCTCTCTTTTGCATCGGACCATCGAGCGTAGAGACAATCTGTCCATCAGTCTCTAGACCAGCCATATACGATCCAACTACAGCGCTCCATCAGACCAGCTTCACACAATCCACCCACCCAGGTATCTAACATCGTTTGGATCAGATAATTAATTGTTCTGCTGTAAATGTTCTGAATTTTAAATTATCAGCTGTTATTTCCTTCGAATTTGAATAAGTAGCCATCAACTATTACAGTTATTTTCCTTCAACCTTCGTTGTTTATATATTTACATTTTTGTGGCCTTCAGCTATTTATTGTGAAATTGTTAATTGAAGAATCCTTTGCATATTTGTTCTGCCTTCCCTCCAAAGCTAGAAATATCATATTATCTCTTCGGTAGTAATTCATCTTTAACATCAATGTAAAATTCACTTATTTTTATTCATTTATTTTTTCTACCTGGCAGTCCAGTAAACTCTTGTATATTGTCAGTATATAAACGTAATTTATCTGTAACTATTGTCAATCAATTGTTGAACTAACCCACACCCAACCGACTAAAACTGAGCAGCCTATCAGCACATACGTGATAACTTCCATTGATTTAAAATCCGAAATAATTCAACTTTGCATTAAAAAAAATTTGGACGGTTGCACAAATGGCGCCCAACGTCAGTTACTGGTGACCATTTTATAATGGCTGACCTCTACGATGAATTGCTATTGAATGTGCTTTGGAACTGAGCCTCTTTGATCCGTTACTAGACAGCTATGAGACCTCCTAATGATATCAATTCTCTACCCAGTATAGGATGTTCTCGATCACAATATGTCACCTGCTCGATGGTCGACGGTCTGATGCAAAAAGGAGCTCAGTTACCGCGTTCTTCATGGAAGTTCCAGTTGTCACATGCGTAGATTGATATCGATTTTCTGGTCCGATTCAAAAATGAATTATTGAAGTGAAGTTTCCAGCAGTGACTAGGAGTACGCCGTTTCGGCATATTTATTGGTTGATTATGTTAACTTGAGTTGATAAGTATTATAACTGAGTATGCAGGTTGGGCAATTATGATGATATGATGAAAGAGAATATGATTGTGTAGTAAAGTATGATAGTGTATGAGGGAATTAACAAGTCATATAGTACTTAGTGAAATGATTTGATTTTTAAAAGTTCATTTAAATGGATCGAATTTTTCGTTACACATTTTCTCTGTTTAAGGCTCAGTAGGAGGCCTAGACTATCTCCACCATGGCATTTAACAGATGGTAGGTAAAAATCCTACAACTAGGCACTTTTCAGCATTTATAATATTCTTGCACAGTTCTGCTCACGGTGATAGCCAGCTGGAAGGTTTGGGGTATTATTAGTCGTGCAGTAGCTGCTTCACTTGAGCTGAAATTCCATATCTTTGTGCCTAGCATTATCTGAATAGTGTGATTTTATCTAGTAATTTCCGGTTTCATGGTGATGTAGTAGTACTCATGCATTTATCCTAAATAGGTCCTGTTGCTGTCATTGAAAATACCTGCAAAACTTCTTTCTGTGTTTAAGGCTCAGTGCAAGGGGCCTAAGACTAACTCCACTATGGAATTTACGAGATGGTAGGTAAAAATCCTACAACTGGCCACCTTTAAGCATTGAATATCTCTCTCAATATTATCTTATCTTTCTTTAAATTGTATCTTTGTTATTGGACAGTTATTTATCTATGTCGTGAAGTAATGAACTTCTATATTGTAATTGTCTAATAATTGGTTAGTGACATTGATATTAACTTTGCCATTTCCTTTCTAGGAAATATAGATGACAATTTTTTTTACTTTCTTATACCTTTTACCTTGAGATCTGGTTACTGTAGGTGTATTATCTTATATGGCATTCATCTCATCAGTTGACTTATTTCTATTTTAGGTATCCTTATCTCTATCTTATCTTTATCTTAACATTATCTTAACATTACCTTATCTTTATCTCATCTTCATCTTATCTTTATCTTATCTTTATCTTATCTTTATCTCATCTTTATCTCATCTTCATCTTATCTTTATCTCATCTTTATCTCATCTTCATCTCATCTTCATCTTATCTTTATCTTATCTTTATCTTATCTTTATCTTATCTTTATCTTATCTTTATCTTATCTTTATCTTATCTTTATCTCATCTTCATCTTATCTTTATCTCATCTTTATCTTATCTTTATCTTATCTTCATCTTATCTTCATCTTATATTCATCTTATATTCATCTTATCTTCATCTTATCTTTATCTTATCTTCATCTTATCTTTATCTTACCTTTATCTTATCTTTATCTTATCTTTATCTTATCCTTATCTTATCCATATCTTATCCTTATCTTATCCTTATCTTATCCTTATCTTATCCTTATCTTATCCTTATCTTATCCTTATCTTATCCTTATCTTATCTTTATCTTATCTTTATCTTATCTTTATCTTATCTTTATCTTATCTTTATCTTATCTTTATCTTATCTTTATCTTATCTTTATCTTATCTTTATCTTATCTTTATCTTATCTTTATCTTATCTTTATCTTATCTTTATCTTATCTTTATCTTATCTTTATCTTATCTTTATCTTATCTTTATCTTATCTTTATCTTATCTTTATCTTATCTTTATCTTATCTTTATCTTTATCTTATCTTTATCTTATCTTTATCTTATCTTTATCTTATCTTTATCTTATCTTTATCTTATCTTTATCTTATCTTTATCTTATCTTTATCTTATCTTTATCTTATCTTTATCTTATCTTTATCTTATCTTTATCTTATCTTTATCTTATCTTTATCTTTATCTTATCTTTATCTTATCTTTATCTTATCTTTATCTTATCTTTATCTTATCTTTATCTTATCTTTATCTTATCTTTATCTTATCTTTATCTTATCTTTATCTTATCTTTATCTTATCTTTATCTTATCTTTATCTTATCTTTATCTTATCTTTATCTTATCTTTATCTTATCTTTATCTTATCTTTATCTTATCTTTATCTTATCTTTATCTTATCTTTATCTTATCTTTATCTTATCTTTATCTTATCTTTATCTTATCTTTATCTTATCTTTATCTTATCTTTATCTTATCTTTATCTTATCTTTATCTTATCTTTATCTTATCTTTATCTTATCTTTATCTTATCTTTATCTTATCTTTATCTTATCTTTATCTTATCTTTATCTTATCTTTATCTTATCTTTATCTTTATCTTATCTTTATCTTATCTTTATCTTATCTTTATCTTATCTTTATCTTATCTTTATCTTATCTTTATCTTATCTTTATCTTATCTTTATCTTATCTTTATCTTATCTTTATCTTATCTTTATCTTATCTTTATCTTATCTTTATCTTATCTTTATCTTATCTTTATCTTATCTTTATCTTATCTTTATCTTATCTTTATCTTATCTTTATCTTATCTTTATCTTATCTTTATCTTATCTTTATCTTATCTTTATCTTATCTTTATCTTATCTTTATCTTATCTTTATCTTATCTTTATCTTATCTTTATCTTATCTTTATCTTATCTTTATCTTATCTTTATCTTATCTTTATCTTATCTTTATCTTATCTTTATCTTATCTTTATCTTATCTTTATCTTATCTTTATCTTATCTTTATCTTATCTTTATCTTATCTTTATCTTATCTTTATCTTATCTTTATCTTATCTTTATCTTATCTTTATCTTATCTTTATCTTATCTTTATCTTATCTTTATCTTATCTTTATCTTATCTTTATCTTATCTTTATCTTATCTTTATCTTATCTTTATCTTATCTTTATCTTATCTTTATCTTATCTTTATCTTATCTTTATCTTATCTTTATCTTATCTTTATCTTATCTTTATCTTATCTTTATCTTATCTTTATCTTATCTTTATCTTATCTTTATCTTATCTTTATCTTATCTTTATCTTATCTTTATCTTATCTTTATCTTATCTTTATCTTATCTTTATCTTATCTTTATCTTATCTTTATCTTATCTTTATCTTATCTTTATCTTATCTTTATCTTATCTTTATCTTATCTTTATCTTATCTTTATCTTATCTTTATCTTATCTTTATCTTATCTTTATCTTATCTTTATCTTATCTTTATCTTATCTTTATCTTATCTTTATCTTATCTTTATCTTATCTTTATCTTATCTTTATCTTATCTTTATCTTATCTTTATCTTATCTTTATCTTATCTTTATCTTATCTTTATCTTATCTTTATCTTATCTTTATCTTATCTTTATCTTATCTTTATCTTATCTTTATCTTATCTTTATCTTATCTTTATCTTATCTTTATCTTATCTTTATCTTATCTTTATCTTATCTTTATCTTATCTTTATCTTATCTTTATCTTATCTTTATCTTATCTTTATCTTATCTTTATCTTATCTTTATCTTATCTTTATCTTATCTTTATCTTATCTTTATCTTATCTTTATCTTATCTTTATCTTATCTTTATCTTATCTTTATCTTATCTTTATCTTATCTTTATCTTATCTTTATCTTATCTTTATCTTATCTTTATCTTATCTTTATCTTATCTTTATCTTATCTTTATCTTATCTTTATCTTATCTTTATCTTATCTTTATCTTATCTTTATCTTATCTTTATCTTATCTTTATCTTATCTTTATCTTATCTTTATCTTATCTTTATCTTATCTTTATCTTATCTTTATCTTATCTTTATCTTATCATCTTATCTTTATCTTATCTTTATCTTATCTTTATCTTATCTTTATCTTATCTTTATCTTATCTTTATCTTATCTTTATCTTATCTTTATCTTATCTTTATCTTATCTTTATCTTATCTTTATCTTATCTTTATCTTATCTTTATCTTATCTTTATCTTATCTTTATCTTATCTTTATCTTATCTTTATCTTATCTTTATCTTATCTTTATCTTATCTTTATCTTATCTTTATCTTATCTTTATCTTATCTTTATCTTATCTTTATCTTATCTTTATCTCATCTTTATCTCATCTTTATCTCATCTTTATCTCATCTTTATCTCATCTTTATCTCATCTTTATCTCATCTTTATCTCATCTGTATCTCATCTGTATCTCATCTTTATCTCATCTTTATCTCATCTGTATCTCATCTGTATCTCATCTGTATCTCATCTGTATCTCATCTGTATCTCATCTGTATCTCATCTGTATCTCATCTGTATCTCATCTTTATCTCATCTTTATCTCATCTGTATCTCATCTGTATCTCATCTTTATCTCATCTTTATCTCATCTGTATCTCATCTTTATCTCATCTTTATCTCATCTTTATCTCATCTTTATCTCATCTTTATCTCATCTTTATCTCATCTTTATCTCATCTTTATCTCATCTTTATCTCATCTTTATCTCATCTTTATCTCATCTTTATCTCATCTTTATCTCATCTTTATCTCATCTTTATCTCATCTTTATCTCATCTTTATCTCATCTTTATCTCATCTTTATCTCATCTTTATCTCATCTTTATCTCATCTTTATCTCATCTTTATCTCATCTTTATCTCATCTTTATCTCATCTTTATCTCATCTTTATCTCATCTTTATCTCATCTTTATCTCATCTTTATCTCATCTTTATCTCATCTTTATCTCATCTTTATCTCATCTTTATCTCATCTTTATCTCATCTTTATCTCATCTTTATCTCATCTTTATCTCATCTTTATCTCATCTTTATCTCATCTTTATCTCATCTTTATCTCATCTTTATCTCATCTTTATCTCATCTTTATCTCATCTTTATCTCATCTTTATCTCATCTTTATCTCATCTTTATCTCATCTTTATCTCATCTTTATCTCATCTTTATCTCATCTTTATCTCATCTTTATCTCATCTTTATCTCATCTTTATCTCATCTTTATCTCATCTTTATCTCATCTTTATCTCATCTTTATCTCATCTTTATCTCATCTTTATCTCATCTTTATCTCATCTTTATCTCATCTTTATCTCATCTTTATCTCATCTTTATCTCATCTTTATCTCATCTTTATCTCATCTTTATCTCATCTTTATCTCATCTTTATCTCATCTTTATCTCATCTTTATCTCATCTTTATCTCATCTTTATCTCATCTTTATCTCATCTTTATCTCATCTTTATCTCATCTTTATCTCATCTTTATCTCATCTTTATCTCATCTTTATCTCATCTTTATCTCATCTTTATCTCATCTTTATCTCATCTTTATCTCATCTTTATCTCATCTTTATCTCATCTTTATCTCATCTTTATCTCATCTTTATCTCATCTTTATCTCATCTTTATCTTATCTTTATCTTATCTTTATCTTATCTTTATCTTATCTTTATCTTATCTTTATCTTATCTTTATCTTATCTTTATCTTATCTTTATCTTATCTTTATCTTATCTTTATCTTATCTTTATCTTATCTTTATCTTATCTTTATCTTATCTTTATCTTATCTTTATCTTATCTTTATCTTATCTTTATCTTATCTTTATCTTATCTTTATCTTATCTTTATCTTATCTTTATCTTTATCTTATCTTTATCTTATCTTTATCTTATCTTTATCTTATCTTTATCTTATCTTTATCTTATCTGTATCTTGTCTTCATCTTACCGTTATCTTTCATTTCAGGTTAGAATTTTGGGTTTAGGATGGTGTTGACGACGGGATGGCAGCTCCCTTATGCTGGACGATTTTTGTGGTGGATTTGACTTGGGTGGTCGGTTGGCTGTAGTCCCAAGATAATTTCCTCTGGACGTTATATTGGTATAATACAAACTTTATAAAGTTTTGGAAGGGTATTTTGCAGACGAGTTTGTCATGTTCGATGTCCTTGGGGTTTTGGCTGGAGTTACTTCGGTAAAATTGGTTCAACGGGTTGAATCCACTCCACATTGATCTGTGTGGAATAGGAAATTTGGAGGAGGTTTTCTATCGGAGTTTTTAACCATAATAATAGAAATATGAATAAAAAAGATATAAAATTATGTATGCAATTGAATTGAAAACATTTTATAGCTGGCCTGTTATCGAACGTAGAACCACTTTTAGATTACCCATAATGCAAACTTTTAACGGTGAGTTGAAGTTTTGGTTGTTTTCCCTTGAATTGAAAATGGACAGGAACGTGAATCGTCACTGGAGCATCAATAATATATGCGGCTGCATACAGGGTCTAATGACACCAAATCTTGGCAAGAGGAAAACCATGGAGAAGAGGCATTTTCTACTTTCTGGAAGATGTCCTCAGCAACATAAAAAATTCTGGATCCACCCAGAACAATTTCGAGCTTTTCGAAACTCTTGGGCCATAAAATAAAACCCTAAAACTATGAACAAGAGTTAATTTTTTTAGGATGTAGTTTACCCACCTCTGTTTCAGAGAGGGTTTTCAGCACTATACAATGCAAAATGCTCGCCAGGAAGAATAGAGCAACAGTGTCATGGAATGCCACCGATATATCAAAGGCCAAATGAACAAACATAAGATGCCAGTTGAAAATGAAATCAGTACTGCATGAAATAAATTCAATGCTCAACGTTCGGAACGAGCTTGGCATACACTGACTTGAACAAAATCCTATCCCTTTTGTAAAAGTTACAAAAACCGCAGTACTGAAATATTTTAAAGAAATGTGCACTTCGGCAGTGCCGGACACATCTATTTTATATCAGTTGAAATAAGAAATTAGGAAAATATACTGACATTCTTTTGGAATATGACAGGATAGCCATTACAAAGAAAAGTATTGAAAATAAAATAAAATAATCATTAGATGTACACCCAAAATTTACAACATGTACACTAAAGATAACTATATGAATCCGAAAACGGTAATTTTTCATTTGAATCATATAAATTATCAATTTATTTACGTTTTTCGATCCACTTTCCGATGCGTACAGAGTGAGACAGTATTCAACAAATGATAAAAAATTATTCTCAAAAATATTGTTAAACGTTATTTTGAATTGATGAATTGAAAAACTTCATAGATGTAACGTTTATAAGAAAATACTGCTTAGGAAAATAAAAACGTTACATATGGCGTTGATGATGTTTGTCAGAGCACCTATGCATTTCCTCGGAAGGCTTTGAGTGCCCTAACTGGTATGTTGTCTAACTGGTGCTTTCCTTGTCTTGACGTGCTTGAGTATGTTTTTGATGATTTCTTCTGGAGATTTGGGTTCCAGAAGAGTATCTGAGTCGTCAGTACGTCTGGGTTGTATGATTGTTCGTTATGCATGTGTTTCGGTCTCTTCGACTTCGTTAGTGAGATCAACATCGTTCTCACGGTATTGCCATTCTAAGGAGTCAGCAAAAGCTTCGGCCTTCTTGGCGTCCGTGAAGAGGGGGGCAGGATTTCCTCTGGCCTTGCCGGAGTACCTTCTGCATTCTCCATAGTGAATTGTCATCCGTGTTGAGTTCGTCTAGACGGTCTGCCCACTGTCGCTCTCTGAATAGTTTCAGTTCGTTACGTAGTAATCGGGCTTGTCGTCGGGCGTCAGTGTCCGCTGGTAGCGTCTTTTCATCCTTCTCTTATGCCTAACCAATTCCCTGATTTCAGCAGGAAGTACTCCTTGGAAGTCGAAGCGTGTGGTGGGGGTGTCTTTCGAGCACCGATCCATGGTTGTGAGTATTGTCTGTGTGAGTTACAATGAACAGCACAATAATATAGTAGCTGCCTTTTTGACCGATCCAAACTTGGACTTGGGTGTAGAAAATGTTATCCGCGAAGGTTTTTTAACCGAATATTACTCCGTAAAAACGGTATATGCAAAACTATTCGATAATATAAATAATCCCGGTATACCAAGTCACAAGTGTTTTTTTCGAATTTCAACCCTAATGTGCGTCTTCCCAAAATGAAACTTATGAAATTTTTTGGAGATTTCAAAACTTTTGTTACTTTCATTGATCAATTTGATGCCAGAGTGCATAAGAATACTAGTTTGAATGACAGAGAAATTTAATTATCTGATATCATCTCTACAGGGACCACCTCTTTCTCTTGTCCGAACGGTGCCCCTCACGGCCCTAAATTATTAACAAGCCTCATTGCTCGCTATTCTAGTACTCGTCATTGAGCACAGAGTCATTGGGCGAAAAAAGAAAATACTCCTAAAATCAATGCTGACACGCCTGGTGCTCTAAAAAAATTATTGGACACGTTTTCCGAAAATATGGCTGTATTAAAAACTTCAAGTTATCCTACAGAGGAATGGGACTTCATACTGGTGATGACCCTCCTCAAAAGATTAGATATCAATACTGTTACTCACTTTGAAACCAAACACCGCTCAACTGAGATTCCTGAATATAAAAAACTCATAGCATTCTT
Source organism: Chrysolina americana (assembly GCA_958502065.1). Lineage (NCBI taxonomy): Eukaryota > Metazoa > Arthropoda > Insecta > Coleoptera > Chrysomelidae > Chrysolina > Chrysolina americana. The sequence goes on from OY293412.1 coordinate 40,639,541, forward strand.
GGATAGTCATTGTACAATATTACATACTCTCGCATCGCCCCAAACCAGTCAAATTAAAAAGGTTAGTCCTAACAAACCCCCAACGGTTTCTCATCGCTCCACTTCTTTTTATGTGAACAAATCTCCCGCTTCAAATTGTATTTTTGTAAAGAAAATCACTCTATCTACTCATGTCCCGCTTTCACATTGAAATCATCAACAGAAAAATACAATTTCTGTAAGGGGCTGCACTTATGTTTCATCCTTGGCGATCCTTGTACGGATGCAAGAAATGTAATTCTATATATCATCCATACCGAAAGAACCGATAAAAAAAATAATTCTCAACCAAGAGGAGATGCAACGAATCAACCACCCACTTTTGTTGATCCACAACCTTCTAGTTCAAATTCAATGAATTTTACCAGTTCAACGAACTCTAGTCAAAATGACTTAATGTTTGCCGGAGCTGGAATGATTTCGCACCGGGACGATATTTTATTAGCCACAGCCGTGGTGGATGTGTGTGATTGCCAGGTAAAATTTCAATCTTTTCGGTGCCTTCTCGATTCGAGCAGCATGGAATCGTTCATTAGTCAGAGGGCAAATTGGGGTTGAGAAAATCGGAATTTTCAATTGATGTGAGTGGATTTTGATCTATGCGTTCGCGAATTAATGATGGAATTGTAACTATTTCGGAGAAACCTGTTGAAAAAGAATCTTCGTTACTATACACCGATGCTGTCATTATAAAAAACCTTTGTGATAGTTTGCCTTCTGCTCCAATTTCCATAACTTGGTCGCATATCAGGGGAGTACAATCAGCCGATCCTTTCTTCTATAGTCCGGGGGCTATAGATATTTTATTAGGGGTTGATATATTTTCTCAAATAATTCTGGATGGTTGTATATCTAGAAATGCACATAAACCTAGTAGCGATTAATACCGTTTTGGAATACGAGACACCGGTGTTGCCTTATGCTCCGGGGGATATTGAGTCTGTGGTGGAGAATGAGAAGTGCCGAATCTATTGGAACTATTCATTCCCCTCCCTCAGGCAAATAAAAGCCAATAAGCCTGATGTAGTACTCCTCGACCATCAAAGTAGGACGATTTTCGTCATTGAGTTTTCAGCTCCTGGCGAAACGAACATCGTCCGAAAAGAGGCTTTACCCAAACCATTCTGTCAAGATGGTGATTCTGATAATAGGGGTCCTTGGTGGAATGATGGACACACTGCTCTCAAACTTAAAAATCATACCGGCTTGCCGTGACATGGCAGAAATCCTAGCCGGGCGTATGCAGAAGGCCGTAATTCTTGATTCACTCCGCCTACTCAGACATGATTCTCGGACCCAGTAATCACTTACCCCATGGACGTGGGGAGTGTTTACTGGGGTTAATGACACACCAGCGCGCCCTCCGGAAGTGTCGGGGCTCCGGAGACAGGGCCTGACTGGGTAATTCCTAACGGATATAAAAAATAATAATAATGATAATATGTATGTAAGCAGGGATTGGAGCATTTCTTTTCAAGGCAGCAACCCGTGCAGCCGATGAACTCGGTCTCATATGCAACACTGAACGACGAACCCAAACTCTGTCACCGAGTTGGAACCCGTTCAGCAAAAAGCCCACGTGAAAGCTGCGGAGTGTGACAGGCTCCTACAGCTACATAAGGATAAGCCAATGCATGGGGTCATCTTCAAGAACATTGAAGACCTTGGCTTATCCAGAAACCTGACCATCGCTTTTCTCAGGTCGAGTGGGCTGAAGTCGGAAACCGAGGGATTCATAATGGCCTGCCAGGATGGTGTCTTCAACACTCTCGTCTACCGTAGTCGCGTGATGGGTATAAAGGTCCCTGACACTAGATGCAGAGCATGTCGTGGGGCAGCTGAGACCATAATGCATTTGCTGTCAGCTTGTTCAGCTTATGCGATCTCAGTCTATATCCACAGGCATAACGCGGCCCTACGAGTGTTGTACTACCATCTACGACACTCGTACGGTGTAGACGAGACACCGGTATTGCCTTATGCTCCGGGGGTATTGAGTCCGTTGTGGAGAATGAGAAGTGCCGAATCTATTGGAACTACTCATTCCCCACCCCCAGGCAAATACAAGCCAATAAGCCTGATATAGTCCTTCTCGACCACCAAAGTAGGACGGTTTTCGTCATTGAGTTTTCAGCTCCTGGCGAAACGAATATCGTCCGAAAAGAGGAGGAAGTACGGACTAAATATCGAGATCTACTCTTTGAAATCCGCAGGCTTTATCCAAACCATTCTGTCAAGATGGTGGTTCTGATAATAGGGGTCCTTGGTGGAATGATGGACACGCTGCTCTCGAATCTAAAAATCATACCGGCTTGCCGTGATGCGGCAGAAAACTTGGCCGGAAGTATGCAGAAGGCCGTCATTCTTGATTCACTCCGTCTTCTCATGGCACATGACTCTCGGACCCAGTAATCACTTACCCCACGGACGTGGGGAGTGTTCACTGGGGTTAATGATACACCAGCGCGCCCTCCGGATGTGTCGGGTCTCCGGGGACAGGGCCTGTCTGGGTAATTCCTAACGGATTGAAATAATAATTTTATTCCTTTGGTTGAAAAGTACCATTGAAAAAACAATGTCCAATAAACATAGAAAATGTCAAAAGAAAAGACAGCAAACAACACACAATTATATAAGTATATTGCTCCTGTATAAATACCTGACGAGTATAGCACCGATGATGGCCTAATAGCCGAAAACGCTTTGCGATTTTATTTTATTAAATTTTACACGAAATACAACTCTTTCATTGCATTGAATAGTTACGTGTACACAGCTTCAAGAACTTCACCCTAATTGATTTTTCACTGGTTTAATAGTGTGACGTTTTTGCAAAATAATAGGCCGAGCACAATACTAAACTGTTTAATTTCTAACTTCACTATAAACAAACATACAACACTTCACTGGCTAATAAAACACTTAGATCTATATCATACAACTAGCTAAATATTTCAAACACTTCTACACTTCTTCAAAAACTGCTTTTTATCACTTCTTCCTAATCTTCTTAATCTTCTTCCAGTGATATCTCTCGGTTAGGTACATATGTGCCGACTGGATCTTTCGCAAACTTTCCTATTATACTTGGGACAGAAGGCCGTCCAACTAATCACTTCTTAGAACTGCTCGATTACTTAAATACCTGCGGCGATTTGTTTGTTATGGATCTCAGCGGCGTAGATAGGGGAATTTTTATCAATCTCGTAACATTATCACCCTCTCAGTTTTGATCGTCCCGATCAAACAATGTCTCCATTATATCATTTGAGTCTTTCTATATGAACGACCTTTATTTTCGCCCTCGGGCTGCGTTGACTCCTGTAGACCACGTCATTTATTCTTTTTACTATCGTATATGGTCCTTCCCAAGATGGTGTTGATTTGGGAGAAAATCCTTTCTTACGACGAGGATTGTACAGCCACACTCGATCCCCTCCTTTGAATCCACCAGTATTGTCCTTAAGATCGTATCGAGCCTTCATTCTGTCACTAGTTATCTTCAATATTTTTCTTGCAAATTCGTGGATCCCATTCAAGCTATCTCGCAGTTCGTCTGCATAATCCTGTACCTCTTTTTCTTTAGGGCAACCGAAGTTCTCTCCCGAAGATGATGCTGGCTGGAGTGAGCTTTGTTGAATCGTGCAGAGAGGTCCTGTAAGCCATCAAGAATAGTGGAAGATGTCGATCCCAGGTCTTTTGGTGTTCCTCTACTACTTTGGAAAGATGTTATTCCATAGTCCTGTTGAACCTTTCAACCATGCCATCAGACTGTGGGTGGAGGGCCGTTGTTCTGGTCTTGCTAATTCCCATCAATTCACAAACTTCCTTGAATAAATTTGATTCAAAATTTCTTCCTTGATCGGAATGTAGCTCCATTAGGACTCCAAACCTTGAAAACATGTTATCCACCAGAGCTCTTGCAAGTGTGGATGCTTCTCGATTAGGCAAGGCATAAGCTTCAACCCATTTGCTAAAGTAATCCATGGCAACGAGGATGTATTTGTTGCCATCATTCGTCATCGGAAACGGTCCTGCCACATCGATGGCGATTCGTTCGAACGGAGCGCCTACATTGTATTGTTTCATCTCTCCTCTCGATCTTGTCTTGAAACCTTTGCCTGCTTCACACTTCGGAGATCTTCGGCACCATCTCCCTCCATCTTCACGACATTGGACCCAGTAAAATCTCCACCGTATTTTATCCAAGGTCTTATTCACTCCAAAATTTAATTTGATTTGCTGCCATGAATCTCCTTTAAGACATCACTTATTCTTGACGTAGGCACAACCAATTGAGAAATCACTTTTCTTCCGTCGGCCGATTCCCAAGCTATCTTCAATAGACCAATCTCAACAATCAGGGAATCCCATTGTGCCCACAATGCCTTGACACCTGGTGATCTCAAGGAGATTTCCTTCCAGGTGGGTCTTTCCGATCCGCTTTCCTTCCATCGTAGAAAATCTGCAATGTTTGGATCACTTTCTTGGTCCTGCCTCCATTTTGTTGTGGTCCAATTGTCGTCAACCATTAATCTCACTTGGTTGATTCTTTTGCGACGTTCACTTCGCTCAAAAGTATCCGAACCAGATTTTCTGGACATGGCATCTGCGATGTTGTTCTTAGCCTCTTAATTGAGATAGCCTCGGGGGCTTCATCATTGCTAGTCGGTATGCGCCCTGGTATCAATTCGGTTGTTCTTACCCTCTTCACAGGCATGGCCGTGGGAGTTATATCTTCGCTAGCTGGCATTCGGTTGTACGTAGCCTCTTAACAGATTTGATACTGTGGGTTCCATCATTGCTAACTGGCATGCGCCCCGATATGTTGGCTGATTCAAAGTTTTCCTGATGCCAATTCGAGGAAGACCTTGTCGTCACAGGTGACTGTGAACGTAGTGGCATTCTTACCCTGCAGTCTCTAATAAGATGTCCCAATTTTCCACATCGTGTTCTTCTGAGTGCTTTTTCTGCTCAACAAAGATTTAATCTCTTCCAGAACCTTCGCGAATGAACTAGTAGCTGCGCTTGATCGTTGTTCAGGTTCTTCTATCGATACCACTCGTACTTTCGGACTCAAGGAGTTGAGGGCCGCCTCCACTTCTAAAGAACGTACTAAGGCATCGCTACTCCTCTCGAAGTGTGTAATCGCAGAGTCCTTTAGATTTCGGTGTCTCTCAGTCCATCTATAAATAACTGCACCGCTAACTGTTCTTTGAAATCTCCCAGTGCTTCTGGGTAAGCCAGCTGAATTAGGCGTCTCACATCCGATTCGAATTCCTGCAGACTCTCACCTGATTCCTGTGTGCGCGTTTTCATTTGAGCCCGATACAGCTCTTTTCGATGTTGATCGCCATACCGTAACTCTAATGCAGTAATCAGGTCTTTATATTTAATTTTCTGTTTGATAGGTATCGTCTGTAACATACTCAAAGTCGGCCCTCTCAAAGCTACTTTAAGGGCCGTAGCTTTTTCTTCTTCGCCCCATCCATTTGCTACTGCTGCAGCTTCAAATTGTCGGCGATACATGGACCAAGAGGACTGTCCATCAAAAATCGGTGGTTTTATGGAAATTCCTGATGTGACAACCCTGTCTCAACGATCTTTCTTCTTGAGGAGTGCTATCTGATTTTCTAGTCCTTTCATCTCCTCTCGCACTGTATCAAATTTCTTATTAACCTCATCGTCGATTTTCTTGACGTCTTCCTTTAGTTCTTCTTTCAGTTCTTCTTTCAGTTCCTCTATTTGTACTTCGGTTTTCTGTAATACATGTTGGAAGAACTTGTCTTGATGTTCTAGAACCTTCTGGAAGTCTGTTTTCCTTTGTTTTTCCAATTCATTCTTTTGTTGTTCGAGAATTTTCTGGAGTGCCTCTTCTCGTTCTTTCTTTTTATCCAACCGTCTCATTTCCTCTTCTTGTTTTTCATTTTCTCGCTCTTTTCTCTGTTCTTCAAGAATTTTCTGGAGTGCCTCTTCTCGTTCTTTCTTTTCGTCCAACCGACGTGTTTTTTCTTTTTGATTTTCATTATCTCGTTCTTGTTTTTCCTCCTGGCTCCTTCTTTCCAAGTCCGCAAATTAATTTTTGGATAAATTTCACAATGTCCCCCATCGTATCGTAAAATGTACTCCTTGTATTCACCATAAATAGTTACTCTTTTTCACTAATATCCCTCTTCGGACACCACTGTTACGTTTCTGCTAAATAATAAGTGAGCACACTAATAAACTGTTTATTTTCTAACTTCACTATAAACAAACATACAATACTTCACTGACTAATAAAACACTTAGATCTATACAATACAACTAGCTAAATATTCCAAATACTTCTATTCTTCCTCAAAAACGGCTTATTGTCATTTCTTCCTAATCTTCTTTCAGTGAAATCTCTCGCTTATATAGGTACATTTGTGCCGACTGGATCTTTCGCAAAATTTCCTAGAATACTCATTTTCTCGCTCTTTTCTCTGTTCTTCGAGAATTTTCTGGAGTGCCTCTTCTCGTTCTTTCTTTTCATCCAACCGTCTCATTTCCTCTTCTTGTTTTTCACTTTCTCGCTCTTTTCTCTGTTCTTCAAGAATTTTCTGGAGTGCCTCTTCTCGTTCTTTCTTTTCCTCCAACCGACGTGATTCTTCTTTTTGTTTTTCATTTTCTCGTTCTTGTTTTTCCTCCTGGCTCCTTCTTTCCAAGTCCTCAAATTGATTTTGGATATATTTCACAATGTCCTACTCCTTGCAGTCACCATAAATAGTTACTCTTTTTCACTAATATTCCGCTTCGGACACCACTGTTACGTTTTTGCTGACTAATAGGTGAGCACACTAATAAACTGTTTATTTTCTAACTTCACTATAAACAAACATACAACACTTCACTGACTAATAAAACACTTAGATCTATACAATACAACTAGCTAAATATTCCAAACACTTCTATACTTCTTCAAAAACTGCTTATTATCACTTCTTCCTAATCTTCTTAATCTTCTTTCAGTGATATCTCTCGCTGTACATTTGTGCCGACTGGATCTTTCGCAATACTCGGGACAGAAGGCCGTCCAAATAATCACTTCTTAGAACTGCTCGATTACTTAAATACCTGCGGCGCTTCGTCAACACTTTGTATGCGATTTGTTTTTATGGATCTCAGCGGCGTAGATAGGGGAATTTTTATCAATCTCGTAACAATAGAGTATCACATTCGTTTCTCTTTGACCACGTCTGCTAAACAATATGGTGTTAGTTTTAGATCTGTTGAGTTTCAAATTGTTTTTTTCAACCCACAATATGATTTCATCATACATATCCTCAGCAGTTTTTTGGAGTGCATCCATGTCTTCAACATTAAAATATTTGTGTCGTCAGCATAACTTGTGACGAATGCCAAGTTTGTCTTGTTTATGAATGAAATCAGATCATTGGCAAATAACGAGAAAAAGAAGGGGCCTAAAATCGAACCCTGGGGAATTCCCTGCATAATATCACAGTCATCGCCCATGCATTGTCCAATTCCTACTTTTTGCTATCTACCTATAAGATAAGATCTCACCAAATCATGTGGTACCCCTCTTACACCTAGTCTAAAGAGAAAAGATAGTAACAGTTCATGGTCCACACAATTAAATGCACCTGAGAAATCTATAGAAATGCCCATAACACATTTTTTCTTGTCGAGAGCATTAACAATTCTTGACTGAAATTCACATAGGGCTGACTCTGTACTCTTGGATCTAGTGAAACCGTGATGCGAGGTTGACAATAATTTGTTTCGCTCATAAAACATAGTCATCTGTTTTTTTAAATTCAACTCAAATGTCTTGGAGATACTTGACAGGAGGCTTATTGCCCTATAATTATCTAGGTCATTCACATCACCTTTTTTAAATAATGGGCATACTGTTGCAAGCATCAAATTTGCTGGAAAAATTCCAATTACAGAGGACAGATTTATCAAATATGTCAAGGGACGACATAGTTGATGGCGGCAGTTTTTCAGCAAGTTATTAAAGATAAAATCATGACCAGAGGTATATGAATTTTTCAGTTGAGAAATGAGCTCTAAGACGTCACTCTCTCAAACTGAAGATAGGAAAAAACTATTTGAATTTATTGGTATATTTTGTACAAGGAAATTTAAATCACATCACCTGTTTTCAATCAGTGGCTTAGTGAAATTCTCAATAAATTAATTAGCTAGTTCTTTTTCTCCAATATCAACATCGTTATGTTTAACAGTTATTACACTATTCCTTTTAGTTTTTTTTTTGAATATGGTTAATAATCTGCCAAGTAGTTATTGATTTGTTATAAGATTTCAAAATTTGATAGTCATGATATTCTTTTCTTGCACAACTTAATTTTTCTCTATATAGTTTACTGTAATATTTTCTTATTTTCTAAAAGTGGTCATCCTGCTTTGCAATTGAGGTATACAGAGTTACATTATTGTTCAAATCTTGCAATTCAAGTGTCATAATATAATCATTTTTTTTCGTAGTGAATCTTCTCAATGGAAAAGAAATTTCAAAATAATATAATAGCATCTCTGAGAAAACATTGTAGGCCAAGTTTGGACAATCTAGTTCATTTTCATTCTTCAAGTAGTCACGAAATCTTGGGATGTTTTGAACAGAGATCCCTGCTGAAGCAGTAATTTTTTCTTTTTTGATCACTTTCTTTTATAATATGATCTTCCATAACTGAAAATTGTGCAAAGTGATCTGACAAATGCAAGTCCTTCACTGTTACTCCAAAGTGCCTATTACATTTAATGAAAAAGTTATCAATACATGTCTCGGAGTATGATGTCACTCGTGTTGGAGAATTGACACTGATTTCGATATTGAAACATGCTAACAGATCGAGAAGCTGTGAAAGATTTATACTTGTTTTCAAGAAATTCAAATTGAAATCGCCTCCAATAATGATATCGACATTCTCACTACACAACTTTGTTAGCATACCATTCAATAGATACTAAAACTCATGAAAATCACCTGAAGGCGGCCTATAAATAACAACTGAAATGAGTTTCTGAGAAATTAGCCTCATACCGCAGCATTCCATTGTACTTTCTACGCAAAAGTTATTCACATCATAACGGCAGATTTTCTCTTCTTTGAGATTATCGTGTTTAAAAATAGCAACACCACCATGTATTGAATTCTTCCTGCAAAAAGAAGAGCATATGCTAAAATCTTTCAGCTTCAGCACATCAAGCTGAGTCTCAGTCTGCCAGTGTTCTGTAAGCAACAGAATGTCACATTTTTGTTCATTAGAAAATATATAATTGAACATCACAGTCGTATTACTAATGCATTGAATGTTTTGGTGAAAAAATGAGAGACGGTTCGGAGCTTAACTCCCAGACTCAGAAACAGTAAATTCAATCGTATCGGTAATATTCAATTTTGTACTCAGAGTTAAGGAGTTAACATTAACAACATTTAAATAATTACTGTAAGCGGAAGGTAAACAAGATTTGTTACTACTACTACTACAGTTGAGACTATCATTTATGTGATTTCTATCGAGTCCTTGAGGTTGGCTAAAAAATTATTTTCACTTTCGCAAAGTCTTACACTTTTCAGGACTATTTGAACATTTTTATGAGTGGATATAAACTGTCTTATGTTGTCAGCAATGCACATTTTACCATTTTTGATCTTGTGATCAACTAAGAACTTGACACATACCGGGTGTTTCACAGTGGATGGAACATTAGAAGTATCTGGAGAACAGAAAGACATATCATTTCGAAAATTCGTGGGCGTGGATAATCAAACTTGCTCTATCCATCTAAAATATTTTCATCAATATAGTGTTGCAGCTTGTATCAGAAAGTAGTAGCTACTCTGTTATTTCAAATGGAACACCTCGTATATTATATCATTTTTGGAATCCTTATAAGATTCCTCACAACTTTCCCACATAATTTCCTATACCTATCTGAAACGATTTCCGAGATAAAAATTATTTTATCCAATTTTTGTGCAAAACCTGGCCATTGAAAAATATTAATATTTTCCCAATGCAAATTTACGCAATATTGCAATTTGGGTTATAGCTGTATAAGACCATTAGTATTCTGTCGATGAACTGGATCTCAGTTTCAGCATACAGGGAGGCTTAGAAGTGAGTTCCTTCCGGGGACTCATGAAAATGACTGAAACACCGTTTTTTTTTAATGAAACACCTTGTATATTATTACTTATTTGAAAAGCTGTAACATTTTTCAATTCAATTGAGTATACTTTCCCTATACCTATCTCGTACAGTTTGTTAGTTATGATCACTTATGTTATGAATTCGTCTTCAATAAAATAAATATTGGATAGTGACTCAGATAGTAGGCTATGAACTTCATTCTGACAGAGAACTAACATGTTATTCCTTCATTGTCATCCTGTATTCAAGTTGCATGGGTGTGAAGGTTCTATGGCAGAAAATAATCACTCGAATGTGGTTTTGATGGATTTATTCATCATTTATGGTCAATGTAACAAGAATATCAGTAGAAGATGCAGAGAGTTTAATGGAAAGTATGCTGATTTACCTCGAATGAATTTGAGAAAATTCATTAGATTGAGTAGGAATTTTGAAATGTTTGGATTTTCTTTGAAAGTAACAAGAAACTTGCCTAGACTTGTGACAGGTAATGAGTACCACGCAATAAATGTTTTGGCATATTTCCACGGAAATCCTCAAGCTTCCATTCGTAGTGCGGTTCACGATTTAGGTGTGAAACTTTCATCAGTTCATAGGATTCTGAAGGAACACGTAATGCATGACTAAAAATTTCATAAAGTTCAAGCTCTCAACCCAAGACGCTCAGCAAAGGATCGAACTATGTGAAATGTTGATGGTGCGTACACAAGTAGACGAAGATTTTCTCAAGAAGATAATATGGACTGATGAATAAAAATTTTCGGGGGAAGGTATTTTCAACAGGAGGAATCTTCATTACTGGGCAACCGAAAATCCGCATGTCCCAAGAGAAATGGAATTTCAAGAAAAATTTAGTTTCAACGTTTTCTGATTAATTATGGACAATCACTGCGCTTTTTGATTTATGATGAAAACCTTGATTCTAGAAAATATTTGAATATCTTGAGGACAACGGTTGGGGATTTCATTGAAGAACTGACACTAGAACAATATCGACCATGTTGGTATCAACTTGATGGAGCTCCTGCTCATTGCACTGCAGAAGTCGGGTTGGAATTGGACCGTATATCTGACGTTCGATGGATTAGACGTTTGGGTCCATGGAACTGGCCCCCTAGATCCCCTGATCTTACACTCTTAGACTTTTATTTGTGGAGCACTATCAAGCAAAAAGTCTACAGAACGCCGGTCAACACAAGGGAAGAATTAGAACATCGAGTGACCCTAGCGTTTCAGGAATTAGATCCAAATGAAATTCAAAGAGCCACAATAGATGCCGTTGATGTTCGCATAAGAATGTGTTTGGAAACGAATGGTAAACATTTTGAACATTTATTGAAATGATTCAGAACCGCTAAATCTTTCTAGATTTATTAATGCACATGTTAGACTTTGATACTTTTAGCTTTTCATGATGATACAAACATTTTAAAATTTCTACTCAATCTAATAAATTTTCTCGAATTCATTCGAGGTGAATCAGCATACTTTTCATTAAACTCTCTATATGTTCTGCTGACATTCTTGTTACATTGACCATAAATGATGAATAAATCCATCAAAACCACATTCGAGTAATTATTTTCTGTCATAGTACTTTCACACCCATGGAACATGAATACAGGATAACAATGAAAGAATAACATGTTAGTTCTCTGTCAGAATGAAGTTCATAGCCTACTATCTAAATCACTATCCAATATTTATTTTATTGAAGACGAATTCATAACATAAATGATCATAACTAACAAACTGTACGAGATAGGCATAGGGAAAGTATACTCAATTAAATTAAAAAATGTTACAGCTTTTCAAATAAGTAATAATATACGAGGTGTTCATTTGAAAAAACGGAGTTTCAGTCATTTTCATGAGTCTCCAGAAGGAACTCATTTCTGAGCCTCCCTGTATGCTGAAACTGAGATCCAGTTCATCGACAGAATACTTAATGGTCTTATGCAGCTATAACCCAACTTGCAATATTTTGTAAATTTGCATTGGAAAAAAATTGGTCAGGTTTTGCACAAAAATTGGACAAATTAATTTTTATCTCGGAAATCGTCACAGATAGGTAGGTGGGAGAGTTGTGAGGAATCTTATAAGGATTCCATTTGAAATAACAAAGTAGCTACTACTTTCTGATACAAGCGGCAATACTGTATTGATGAAAATATTTTAGACGTATAGAGCAAGTTTGATTATCCACGCCCACAAATTTTCGAAATGATCTGTCTTTCTGTTCTCCAGATACTTCTAATGTTCCATCCACTGTGAAACACCCGGTATATTTCTCTTCAATTTGGAGTAAATTTTTATTTCTTTATTAATATGATCGATGATTTTTATATCAATCGGTTGATTCTGTTCTGCAATGATCAGAATATTTGTAAATTTGCCTATCGTATCGGAAGAATGAACATTACTAAAACGTTATCATCATGTCCATATTGAGTAACAAGTGGAAATAAGTCTTTCGTTACCATTGAAATTTCCATATCAACTTGAGAGTGCTCCTTAATCACATATTTTTTACTATTATCAAGCATCGTTCCTATTACTTTAGAGAAACTTTTTGCATATTCATCACCTATAATTAGGATTATTTTTGTTGATATGTCTTCTATAGCTGCATTGACAGGAAATATGTATTTCTAATAACGAATAACGTTTTAAAAAACACGAAGACTGAATAAATTCACATTTTCATTCTCAAGGTAAAAAGTATTACGTTGACAATTAATAAAATATATAAGGTATATGATTCTGCTGAGTCGGTGCTTCCTGGATGGTTGAATGTATGGAGCGGACGGTGACCGCTACGTAACTCCTCCCTCCTAAGATGAAGTTTTGGTTGGGACAAACAAAACTTCTGAAGACTGCAAGGGTTGTGTGGCTTCTTTGGTCTTTCCTTTGGATTTCCTGGACTTTTTCAGGCTGAATACTATGGTTCCTATTGTCAAATATATGAAATCATCATCAAATCATTGAAATTCATTTAACTAAATGCAATGCATAAAGATCTGTGAACCTCAACTTTCCATATTCCAAATTACAAACACTCAGTATTCATAATTCAATAGTTTAATTTTCAAGTTCATAGACATCAAAATTTATACAATCACAGGATATAGAAATGTAAAACAGCTCAAAAAATCGCAAAGTTTCATTGAATTCAGCAATCATCTTGTCGCCGAGCAGCGACCTTAAGAAATGCAAGCCTCGCAAAATGCCTCTTTATAAATATTGCGTGCGGTCAAGGTCGGGACATTAGTTATTGCTCGTTAATTTCATCAGTCAACTTTTTACTTTGAGATTGAGACCATGTTTGACATTTCCCCATCTGTGGCTATGCTGATTATCAGCATAATGTAAGTTTTTTTATATTTGGTAATTTTTTTTATATTTTCTCATTGTCAGTTACACTTTTGTTTTTTCAATGTTAGATTATTCATTTTTCTTTTTTTGTGACAGACTTGTTCGTTTTTATCTATTTTCTTCACAATAAATATTTATTTAGTTTTTGAAATGAGTTCTTTCATTACTTGGATGAATGTGGTTTGGGTGAGAAAAACCTCTCGAAAATTGCCAAGCGAGTACTGAGTTGCGACACTATGATGATGATTGCGTATAATGGGATCGTCCAAGCGTGATGGTTGGGTTCTCAATCAAAAGCGGTTAAAGTCTGCTTTCTTATAGTTGCACATCGTGTAGTCGATCCAGTGAAATGTCCAATTGTAGTTGGCTTTTTTCCATGGTCCGCTTGTGTATTTTGATATCGAGAAGGAACAGTGGCTTTCCCGTTTTCGTTAGTGAATCCCTGGCCGGTGGTTAGGATGCTGCACTGGTACAGGATTTCGATGAGAAATGAACCGTTGAGCATCAGAAAGTCAGTATCGTCACAGCGGGTTTGAAAATTGCGATATAACTCCAACTTCCTTTAGGGGCTTATTTACAACTATGCTAGTCATTTTGCATTCGGCTTTGTTATATTTCACTTGGAGAATTGAGAAAATGTAATTACTTTCTTGGATACCATCAATTAGGTAGTTATTCTGACATAGGTAGTTTGGATACAGGTAACGACATGGTCTGGAATCGTATTGGAACGGGTCGTTACTCTTCGTGAAAAAGGTATTTTTGGGAATAATTGTTGTGGAGTTCTGTGTGGGTATTGAATAGTGGTGGTAGTGATTGAAAATATCAGACTGAACTAAGGGGATATGCAGCGCAAAAACTAGTTTGTCATTTGAAAAATATGCATCTACTGGAGTTATATCAAATTGTTTATAAGTATCTCTAGTATCTGAGTAAACTAACTGATCTTTAGTGATGTTCCAGAAGCGAATTGATTTCATGTCATCGATAGATATTATGCTATGATGTAAGGTACCAAGTTTAGCAAATGATATGGCATTTTCAATATTTGTGAGCATTGAAAGCAATGTATCCAAATTGAATTTTATTTGCGTGTATGTGTCTACAATTGTCAGAAAATATGTACTATTGTTATTGAGTTCTTCTATACTTTCCTTGATGACATTTTGATTATGAACCATGTTTCATTATTATTCTTTGAAATTTCGTGTGTCAATGATATTTGTTGATTTAGGGAATTAACAATTTGTTCTTGATTGTCTTGCAATTTTTCAATAGCGTTCAGCATCTTGTTGATCTAAGTTACCAAAAATGTACTTAATAATATTACCCAAACCATTATTAGTCTTCTTTTTTTTCTATTCAACTGATCTTTCACTGATTTCATCTGTTAATCAATGTGTTGTTCAGTATATTCGTATAGAGAAGTTAAATACGAAGAACTGAGGTTATGACTTGCCAAAGATGATTTTAGAATATTAAAATTTTGGCCTAATGTTTCGATTTCATCTGATATTGGTTTGAAGTCAATATAGTGTAAAAACGTATGGATGGCTACTTTAGTGGACAGGATTCCTGGGTTGTCCGTTAGATTAGTTATTCGTACGTTCTTGGGAATCGTCAGATGGATTATCGTCAGGAGCAGGAGGGTCCTATAACAAATTCTGTTTTGTGATTGCAGCTCGAGGTTTCTTGAAAATGTTTTGTGGAAGGTATTACGATTGGTTTTTAATTTCAGTCCCTCATCGATACGACAGTTTTTTCAATAAATGGAGGGTTCAATTTTTTTCCCCGTGTTTTGACATCGTGTCGATAAATTTCATCGTTTTCAGAGTAATTTGCTGGGTCTTCACGATTCAGATTTTGTTTTTCAATATTCTTTTCTTTCTGTCTCTTAGAAATTTCGTGTATGTGGTCAAAAATTTTTATTTTTTTTTTGTTTATGTTCTTGTATATAATTGTTCAAAATTTCGTATTGTATGTCTAAGTCGAAAGGGTCTTTTGTATCGAGAAGTCCACCCACAATATCGATTGGTTTTTGTTTTGTCAAGGAGTGTATGGAGTGATTGTATCCAAATATAGCATAGGGCATTAGGCTGTTTACTTCTGCACGGGGGTTTTCGAGTTTTAAAATCCTCAGATGCTCGAGCAATGTTGAATGAAGCCTTTCTACAGGGGCATTGCTAGTGGAATTTTTTGGGGTTACAAGGTTTGCCGCTGTTAGAGGAAGAGCCTGAGCGTATTTTGAGAAAGTGTAAATGATAGTTAAAAAATGTTGGTTGTTGGCCTGGAAAACATCGGTATGTACTACTTCAAAGGGTTTTCTAGGTGTTGGTGTTATTTGAAAATTAATTTTTGGTGAACTTCTATCATATTTTGTTCTTCGGCAGATATCACACTTATTTATGTAATTTTTAACATCGGTGGCACAATTTGGCCAATAGTATTTTCGTTTGATTTGTTGTAAGGTTTCCTGAATGCCTCGATGATTTGTTTTAGTCTCGTGATTGTATTCTAAAAGTTCTTTCTGCCTGGGTAGGTCTGTGATGTCTTCAAGTTTAGTAATGCATTTTATCAATTTGAACGATGAATTTCTGAAAGTTTGCATCATGGAGTTACTGAGTTTATTTGAGTCGTCGTCATTGAAAAAAAAATGCAAATGTCTTTTGGGTTGTCCAAAGTTTTTGAAAAATGATATAATTGGGGAAAGGTCTACTACTACTATGTAAATGTTCCATACATTTTTCTTGTTTGATTCCCATAAACATTTTCCGATAGTTTTTCTTGGCAATGCTGATTTTGATATGTGAATTTGGTTTTGAAATACGTTGATCGGAGATTCACTTTGGGGTTGACACGACTTTTTGAAGAGCTGCTTCTTCCTCGCTTGAACTTGATGTTTCAGTTTCCAGTTCGATATCATCTTCATTTGGGGATTCGTCGAGATTATTGAATAATGAAGAGGTGTCAGGGTCTAGTGTACGAGTTTGTTTTACGTTGAACTTCTTCATATATTGGAATTCTTCTAATTTCAGCTTCCATCGGACTAGTCTCGAGTTTGGTTCTTTAAGGGACATCAACCATTGTAGTGGTTTGTGATCTGTCAAAATAATGAATTTTCTACCGAATAGATACGGTCGAAAATATTTTGTTGCCCATACTATCGCTAAGAGCTCTTTTTCGATAGTGCTATAATTTTGTTCAGCATCGTTTAACGTTCTCGATGCATAGGCAATATGGCGGTCAGAGCCAACAGGTCCTTGTGATAAAATAGATCCAATTGCCGAATTTGAAGCGTCCGTAGTCAAGTAATACGGTTTGTTGAAGTCTGGGTATCGCAATATAGGGCCATTTGTCAGTAAGGTTTTGCAGCGGTCAAAAGCTTTAAGAAAGGTGGAATCGTGTTTTATTTCAGCGCCTTTTTTCATACAGTTTGTGAATGGTTTCGTAATTTTCGCGAAGTCTTTGATAAATTTTCGATAGTACCCTAAAAGTCCCAGAAATCCCTTTATCTGTTTTGTAGATTTTGGAATAGGATATTGCATTATTACTATAATTTTGTCCGGGTTTGGTTTAACGCCATCTGGTGTTACGATATGTCCGAGAAAAGCAAATTCCTTCTTGAGAAATTGTGATTTATCAATCTGAATTTTAAAATTTGTTTCGCGGAGCCTTTGGAACACTCTTTTCAGATTGACAATGTGTTCCTGTAAAGATGTTGAGTATACAATGATATCATCCATGTATACCAGGCATATTTCATTTTTCAGACCTTTTAAAACGTCATCCATAACCCCACTTAGGGTAGCTGGATCATTTTTCAAGCCGAATGGAACCCTGAGGTACTCATAATGACCATTTTCGACATTGAAGGCCGTTTTTGGAACGTCCTCAGGAGCCATCTGTATCTGATGGAAACCGCTAGTCAAATCTAGGGTAGAAAAATATTGGCACCTCCCTAGCTTATCTAGGATGTCACTAATGTGGCATCTGCTTTTTTTGGTACCACCCATAAAAGTGATGACCAGGGCGAATTACTGGGGCGGATGATGTTTTGCTGTAGCATGGAATTTATTTGTTTGTCTACTTCCGCTTTATGAATGAAGGGATACCTGTATGATTTGGAATAAACAGGGATTTCGTCTTTAGTCTTGATTGTGTGTTTAACTTGATTGATAAATGTCAGTCTTTCCCCTTCATAATGAAAGATATCAGAGTATTTTTGGCATAAGTTCATTAGGTGTGTCTGTTCTTCTTGATTCATATGCTCTGTACGAATGAGCTTACGAATATCGTGGTTGTTTGTGGGTAATATGTTCAAAGTTTTGAGTTGTAAATGGTTGTGTTGAAAGAGGTTCAAATAGTTGAATTTCACAATTATAATCATTCGTATTTTCTAACTCCACCCACGCTTATCCATTATTAGCTGTAGTTAGTGTTTCTTTTATCAAACAACCGTTCATTTTTATTGGGGGCACAATAATATCACCCTTCGATTGACTTACAGGCATTTTAATTTTTGTTAGTGTATTGGACTATTTTTCGACATAAAATAATAGTATTTTTTTCGTTTCATAGTATTGAATGTAATTCTGCGAAGATGGGGTATACAAAATTGAATTAGAAAAATCAATTTGAATGTTTAATTGTTTGAGTATATCTAGTCCTATTAATCCATCAAAGTACTGGTGAAATTTGAACAAATGAAATTTTAGAACTTTTTGAAAATTAAACTCTTCAAAAGATGGAATGTTTGCACAGTAATCACGCTGTGATTGTGGAAAAACTGATGTGACCTTAAAAGGTTCTTTGAAAATACTTTTAGGGTAATTTTTTTTCGCGATTTCGGGGTTTAGAAAAGATTTGGTTGCTCCTGTGTCTTTTAAAAGTTTAATGGGTGGATTTTCAATTTGTATGTACGGGAGTTCTGTTCTGTCGTAAATAGAATTCAGTTCAATTATGTTTCTTCTTGGTAGGCCCTCATCTCGTGAAAATTTTGTTGTGTCTCGTCTTGGTAATCAAATTGTTCTGTTTCTTCTGAGTAAGGTTCGTCAAATGTTTCGTAATTTTGGTCATGTTCTATATTTTGAAGTTCTTCGGAGACGAAGTTACGTCTCTGTGGGTTAGATTGGAAATAGTTTCGGGGTTGTTGTTGATAAGAGGGTCTGTTGGAATTATTTTGAAGATTTTGTGTTCTAGTAACAATACTCATAGGGGTAGGTTTGGAAGTGTATTGCCCATTTTGAGGTTTCCACACGTTTCACGGTGCACCAAATACTTCGTTGTTACTGAAATATTTTTGTGGTGTAGTACTTTGGCGTGGTTGAATATGAATTGGTCCTCTAGAAAATTGAGGTTGACTTGAGAAATTTTGGTGACTTTGGAATTGTCGATTATTCTGTTGAAATTGAAGTCTACCAGAGTGGTTGTTTTGGGTGTGTTGTTGCCTAAAATATTCAATCTGGGGTTTTATAAAGTTTGGAACTTTTTGAAAATTATTCACCTGAGATTTTTGTAGGTATCTAATACTGTTATGTTCAATAATGTATTTTTGCGCTTCAGCCAAATTATTGGGTTCATTGACCTTATCATAGAACTTTGAGGTTCTCTTAAACCAACAAATAATGTGTGTAGTGCATGAGAATCATGAAGTGATTTTTTGCTTACTTTAATTTGATCATTAACTTCATGTAAATTAACGAAATTGTGAAGTAAATTGAGCGTAGAAACCACCCTTGAAAAAAAATTCAACGAATTTTCATTTGAACCTTGTCTCAACCAAGATCGGATAATAAACTGCTTTCATTTCGATGATCACCAAAATGATTAATCAATAAATTTTTTATGGTATTGAAATCATTACTACCACTAAGCGAAAATACTTCCTCAGCTAGTCCAATCAACTTGGAAAATATTCCGTTTATTTTGTGCACAATTTACATTTGCCGGGTCCCAATATGTATTCAATAAATCAGTTGATGTTGAAATAAATCTAAATAGCCTGCATGGGTTACCATCAAATTCCGTTACAATTTGTAAAAGTTTCAGATCAAATACTGGAGTTGCCATCATTGATTCTACTATTTTTTCTTATTCTTTTGTTTTATTACTATTTAAGCTGAGAGCTTCTAATGATTCAATTAAATCTATCTCAATTTTTGCGCCAATATCTGACATATGAAAATGAAAAAGGAAAAGCGTGATGGTTGGAATACTTTGGGTTCTCAATCACCAGCGGTTGAAGTCTGCTTCCTTATAGTTGCACATCGTGTAGTCGATCCAGTAAAATGTCAAATTCAATTAAATCTATCTCAATGTTTGCGCCAATGAAAATGAAAAAGGAAAAGAATGAGTAACTCACGGAAAAATCCTTTTCATCATCTGGTGGTGCTGATTCCTGGAGTTGATACTCTGCAATCTGCCTTTCAACTGTGGCTAATCCAACAATGGTACTTTCACAGTTATTTAACTAAGTTTTTCTCGTTTCCAAACTTTTTCTGCCGGTTCTTCTCGATGAAGAGTTGAAACTAAAGGATATCTAAGCGATAGATGCTTTCGAGATCCTACAACGACTGCGCCAAATATGTATTTCAAATAACAAATAACGTTTTTAAAAACACGAAAAATTATTTATTAGACAAGTTTATAGTTCAGCAATTACATCAAGACTGAATAAATTCACATTTTCATTCTCAAGGTAAAAAGTATTACGGTGACAATTAATAAAATGCAAGTTATATGATTCTGCTGAGTCGGTGCTTCCTGGATGGTTGAATGTACGGAGCGGACGGTGATCGGTACGTAACTCAAGTTCACTTATACTTGCATACATTAAACCATTTTTTTCATCACCAGCTGCCTTCTTTGCGCCCTCTTCTTCAAAGTTCTCTTCACCCTTATCATTTTCTTTGGGATATCCATTGCATTTTAGGTTGAGTGCATCATTTGCATTGACCGGAGGAATAATGTTCTTTTTAATTTCGTTATTATGACTATCATCTTTGTCCATCATTAGAACCTTGACTTGAACCCATTTTCCAGAACATTTTCACCAGACTTCTTCTTTTTCATTTTCAGTTTGACTGTGCTTTTCTGATTCAAGTCCCGATGAGGTTGTGTGTGAGAAGTTATTTATTGAAATGTTTCTCACAATGAGAATTGTCCCTATATTGTCATACTCCCGTTTAAAGAGCCCAATCCGACATTTGATGGAATGTGAGATTTTGCTATGGCTCTGTTTTACTCGCTTGAACGACATCTTTTGAAGTCACCCGATGTATTATTATATATATGGCCGTGATGGTCATGATGGTAGAGCGCTTGTCTCTTAACGTAAGGGTCATGAGTTCGATTCCCAGTGTGGTCATCGGTCTCGTGCATGGCATCACATGTTAAAAGGTAAGGGCTGCGTCTTCCCTAGCTCGGACAAGTCTTTCGAAGATTTTTGAGGGGTACTCTCAAGGGTGTGCAGCTGGTTGACGGAAATAACAATTTTAACAACAATTTTTTTAACAATACTGCCTATTTATGCGAGACTAGTTGGAATCAGGACCTATGGAATTGGCAAGTAGTGATAAAATACCTCTTCAATCGTGCTATTTGCCACATCACACTATACTGAAACCAGACAGCTCCTCTACCAAATTAAGAGTTATATTTAATGCTTCTGCAAAAATGTCAATTAAAAATCACTCAACGAATGTTTGATGACAGGTCCGACACTGCAACAAGACATTTCACATATCCTTCTGAATTTTAGATTGTATCCTTAAGTAGATATACAAAGCTATATCTGGGACACTTTCGTGTCCCAGAAACATCTTTGCTCCACACGGTGTTCGTGTCCCAGAAACAGTATTGCTCCACACGGTGAATCTCTCGATGGCCGCGTCCATCGAGTTCTTGCCATTGGTGGAGGGTTGGTGCTGAAGAAGATGACGTGTTCGCCGAAGAGTTTCACCCTAAGTGGCGCGCGCCGTTTCTGCAAAAAAACATGGCGGCGATGGAGCGGAAGGCAAAAAAATATGGCGGCGATGGCGGAAGTTATGAAAAAAGCGTCCCTGCAAAAAAAACATGGCAGCGATGGAGCGGAAGGCAAAAAAACATGGCGATGATGGCGACAGTTATGAAAAAACGTCCCTGCAAAAAAACATGGCGGCGATGGAGCGGAAGGCAAAAAAAACATGGTGGCGATGGCGGAAGTAATGAAAAAACCTACCCGCAAATAACATGGCGGCGATGGAGAGGAAGGCAAAAAAACATGGCGGTGATGGCGGAAGTTATGAAAAAAAAAGTCCCCGCAAAAAAACATTTTCAGCAAATAATAACTAATCCAGTCATATTTCAAGCTGTCGTATGAACACAACTGGGTATATTATTGCGACAGAAGCGTAGCGCCATCTAGTATGAATCTTTCGAACTGAAAATGTACTATCGATCAAGTTTGAAACCCGCCTATAAACTCGAATGAGTATAATGTTGTTGAAGATGCGTAGCACCACCCACTGTGAACGTTTCGAAGTCCATGTCGCTACGAGACCATTTTTGCCTATTTGAATTAACATGGTTCACTCAAAAATATTTCAAGTCATCTCGATACTGTGTTCGCTCAAAGTTATTCTCTTTTTTTTTCCAAACGGAAATCTTGTTCACGAACTCGATTACTTCCCTGAAATACTCCAAGTCCAGTACCGCATTATTTTTTCATGCGGACTTCGTCGCTACGAGACCATCGTTGCCCATTTGAATTAACATGGACTTCACTAAAAAATATTCTAAGTCATCTCGATACTGTGTTCGTTCGAAGTTATTTGGCTCTTCGACAGAGGACTTGTTTACGGACTCGATTACTTCCCTGAAATACTCCAAGTCAAGTACCGCATTATTTTTTATGCGGACTTCGTCACTACGAGACCATCGTTGCCCATTTGAATTAACATGAACTTCACTCAAAAATATTCCAAGTCATCTCGATACTGTGTTCGCTCGAAGTTATTCTCTTTTATTTAAAAAACGGAAATCTTGTTCGCGAACTCAATTAAATTTAAAAAATGCATGAATTTTACTCAAAAACGTTTGGTGATTTCCCAAAGGTCTTTCCACGCCATCTCTCACTCATGTCTATTTCAACTATTCAGTATTCAACTTTGTATGAATTCGCAAAAGCAATCGACAAGTGGCAATTATTACCGTGATGTTAGTTTAGCTTTTACCTAATAGGTGCTGCTGTATCATCCTCCAATCCAGGTATGACGTGATCAGACTCTAATTTCCAGAATATTCCGAGCTATTCGGTTTCAAACTCTATTCAAATGATGAATGCAAAGGGAAATAGACATAAAATCCATTGGTATAAAGTGAGGTGATATACAAACCTAGAATCGAGTGATTTGGTCTCAAAATCCGATTGGTTTTGTTTATTCAGGTGTTCGATTGCATCATCATATGATCGACAATTCTTTGGAACGCAAATATGGTAATAAAAAAATTTCTGTACCAAATTTATTCACAAACACTTAAGAAATTCGCTGCATATTTCAACTTCCAATTTTTGCAAACAAATTCTCGGAATACGAAATTTTCTTAAAACTCATCGATAATGGCGTTTTGAGGAAACAGCAATGTCAAATATGTATGAACTCGAGCATTTAAAACGTCCAAGCCACTGGTATTATTAATTTGTTGTGTCAGCAATACCTACCTGCTGTCAGCAATACCTACCTGCTTGGAATCGTTGACCATGCATAGATATGAATATCGAGTTGGTAAATAAACTAAAATTGTATGCGAATGAATACTTGAAGTTTGTTTGATTCTTTGGCAAACATTCACATAGTATTTTGATAATAAAATATATATACCGTGGTACCTATATGAATGAAATGTCTACTACAGCGCGCGGAGACGTATAAGTCTTGGCATTATATTCGAGAGAGAATGAGTTAATAATAATTCCATCATAATTTTCTGTTGTGTTATAAGACAGTAGACATTTTTCATATTTAATTTTTTCGTTTTGTCAATTAAGGCGGCGGCCATTTTTTTTCTCTTCCAGCCAATTGCTCTCAGCAAATCACGTGAGGGAAGGTTTTTTTCATAACTTCCGCCATCGCCGCCATGTTTTTTCGCCTTCCACTCCATCACCGCCATGTTTTTTTGCGGGGACTTTTTTTTTCATTACTTCCGCCATCACCGCCATGTTTTTTTGCCTTCCTCTCCATCGCCGCCATGTTTTTTGCAGCTACGTTTTTTTCATAACTTCCGCCATCGCCGCCATGTTTTTTGCTTTCCGCTCCATCGCCGCCATGTTTTTGCAGGGACGTTTTTTCATAACTTCCGCCATCGCCGCCATGTTTTTTGCCTTCCGCTCCATCGCCGCCATGTTTTTTGCAGGGACGTTTTTTCATAGCTTCCGCCATCGCCGCCATATTTTTTTGCCTTCCGCTCCATCGCCGCCATGTTTTTTTGCAGAAAAGACGCGCGCCACTTAGGGTGAAACGTTTTGACCACCCCGAAACTCTTCGGCGAACACGTCATCTTCTTCAGCACCAACCCTCCACTAACGGCAAGAACTCGATGGACGCGGCCATCGAGAGATTCACCGTGTGAAGCAATACTGTTTCTGGGACACGAACACCGTGTGGAACAACACTGTTTCTGGGACACGAACACCGAGTGGAGCAAAGCTGTTTCTGGGACACGAACACCGTGTGGAGCAAAGATGTTTCTGGGACACGAAAGGGTCCCAGATATAGCTTTGTATATCTACTTCCTGACGTGCTATGCACAGATATCCGCCAAATGTACAGGATGATTTTAATTGAACCCTCCCAATGTGATTGTCAGCGAATTTTTTGGAGATTTTCTCCTTTTGGAAAAACTTCAGGATTACAAACTTCGAACCATTTCGTTTGGATTTGGTCCAGCTCCATTTTTAGCTTTGAGGCTTTTAATGAAATTAGTTTCTGATGAAGAAGAGCATTTTCCACTAGCTGCGCATGCAATCCGCAATTTTTTATATATCGATGATTTTGTTTTGAGTGTTCCTTCCCCCGAACGCGCCATATTATTGCGAGATGAACTAATTTCGATAATGTAAAAAGGAGGTTTTGATCTTCGAAAATTTTCTTGTAATGAAACCGCTATTCTGAAGGATAAATCCGAATCGCATCTATCCTAAATTATTCTTCAAACCTAGGGGATGACTCTACTTTAAAAATTTTAGGATTGCAATGGAATCCTACCCAAGATTATTTCTCGTTTTCAGTAAAATCCGCGGTGAACCCAAATTGTACGAGGTTTATGTTATCTGAACTGGCTCGAGTGTACGATCCGCTAGGATTCATTTCTCCCGTAACATTTTTCAATAAATATTCGATTCAACGTTTGTGGATGTCGGAGGCGGGATGGGATGACACTCCCAGTAATGATATAGGTCGAACTTGGCAACAATACAAATCTAAACAAGCACTTCTCTCAAATGTAAAAATTTTACGTTTGGTTATTCCACCGAACGTTTCGACCCTCGAGTTACATTGTTTTTGCGAAAAAGGTTACGCAAGTGTCATATACCTCCGAGGTGTTGATGAGTCGCGTCAAGTCTCTACTCATTTTCTATGTGCTGAATTAAAAGTAGCATCTCTAAAGAAAGTTACCATTCCACGGTTGGAATTATGTGTCGCCGTCCTTGGTACACGTTAGCTTCGTAGTGCGCTGAAGAATATTGAAGAAATAAAATTTAAAACATTTTTTTCTCGTCCGATTTGCAAATATGTTTTCATTGGATAAAAGGACAATCCCACAGATGTAAAACTTATGTAGCGCACATAGTCGCTTATATTCAAGACAATTTCTCCACCGAGTCATGGTTTCATGTGGAAAGCTCCAATAATCCTGTAGACTTAGCGTCGAAGGGACTGTTACCACAGCACTTATTTCAAATACCTTATGGTGGGAAGGTCCAACCTTTCTATGTGAACAGGAATTACCGGTCACCAACTCGCAATACAATTTTACTTTTCTTGTGGAAAGGAGAGGAAACTTGTGTTGTTCACTTCACAACCAGCAAACAATTTTTTGAATGAATTGCTAGATGAGTATTCATCAATCAGTACGTTGCTACGAATAATTTCGTATATCTTACGTATCATTTTCAATACAAATAATTCCGATAAGAATCGATTTGGAGTTTTACTAATGTGCGAATTGCATTCTGCTACAATATATTTGGTAAAATTCACACAAGAAACTTATTTTACTAATGAATTAGAGAGTCCACCTTATCCGCTTCCTTTTCAAAAACTTGATGCTTTTTTGGACGATGAAAGAATACTGAGAGTGGTGGGACGTATAAAGCACTCTAATTTGCCATATAATGCAAAACATCCAATGATTTTTGAATATTATCACAAAAAATATTTTAAGAATGGTTTTTGCACAACGCAATTTTTATTATCTCAAACGTTTTGGATATTATCACCAAAAAGAGCAATAAATTCTGTCTTATCCGAATGCATTCACTGTTGGAAAACGCACCCTAAAACTTTCCAGCCATTTACGGCATCCTTACCTTCTATTCACGTTAATTTAATTAAACCGTTTTTGCATTCAGGGGTTGATTTCGAAGGCCCATTTTTCATCACATTTAACCGCCTTCGCGGAGTAAAGACCTGCAAAGCATATTTGTGTATTATCCTCATTTTGAATTCTCGTCCGTTAACGCCTATCACTTCTGACATTGAAGATATAAATGCTTCAACCCCAAGGCATTTCCTCACTACGGAACCGATTTCCCCTCTGCATGTACCTGACAACTGATACAAAAATTAAATTATGCTCTGTGGCAACGATTTCATCGTGAATATCTTCACACATTGCAACAACAGGAAGAATGGCTGGAGTCGACCTTCAATTCTGCGATAGGATCATCAGTGTTTTGGATTTACAATGGATTCAACCATCATCCAAAACAGAAAGGAACCGCTATCAACACCCTAGTGAACAGAGCTTTGAGAATATGTGAACCAAGGCACATCGACGAGAAAATGCAACACCTTACAACTGTGTTACAAGCGAACGGGATAAGAAAAGGAACACCAATGAAGAGCAACCCCAAGGCACTGTCTATCTGCCATACATAGAAGGTGTCACCAACAGAATTGAAAAAATTCTGAAGAAGGAGAACATTAACACCGTCTTCAAACCAACGAAGAAGATATCGGAATATCTAAGATCAGCCAAAGACAGCATAGATCCACTCAAATCAGTGGGCGTCTACAGAATTCCATGTAACTGTGGGAAGGTCTATATCGGACAAACGAAAAGGAGCATTGGTACCTGCTTAGTCGAGCACAAGCGGATTTATCGTTTGGGACAAACCGAGAGGTCCGCAGTCACTGAGACATTGTCTGACGGAGAACACAAGATCCTTTTCGAAAATACCGAGAGACTTGCAACGTCGAATCATGATTCAACAAGAATGTATTTAGAAGCCATAGAAATACACAAACACCAAAAGAACTTCAACAGAAAAGAAGAGAGAACATATTTACGAAAAATCTGGCACACAACATTGAAAGGGGCCAAAACGAAGCCATGTCACCCGAATCGCGCGGAAAGTGCGCGCCAACCAGCCATCACAGAAAGTTCGCGCAAAAACATCAATATAAATAACATGGCAAACTCGAAAGCTTCAGTTTCAGTTGATACGTCTAGAAGAGTACTTCGACCACGCCACTGAAGATGACTGCCGCAGAAGACCACGGCAAAACCCGGAAACCAACCAAATCATTGACGCCATTCGTGAAAGCCTACATTCCTACAGGATCATTAGTGTTGATCAAAGAGGACAATGCACCTCCATGTAAATGGACGCTCGCGCGAATAGTGTCTCTTCATCCTGGCGATGACAATGTTGCGTCGCGACAGTCAAAACTGCTACAGGAAATCTCAAAAGACCGTTAGTGAAGCTAGCGCCACTTTCTGTCTCCTAATATTATATTTCTAATTAATTTTTGTATCTACGTATCGTCAATCCATGTGTGTGATGAGTCTGATTTGGAGTAAATTATCCTATTTTTTTTCCTTTTTTTTCCTCTTCGATCAAGGGAATCGAAATACAATTAATTAATTTTTTTTTCCAATTATTATGAGTAAATAAAAATGAAAAAATGTTATATGCATTTTTTGACCGGGGCAGAATGTTTGGAAATTGGATGGTGATTTGTAAATCCAGATGAATGGATTATAATAATCATTTTTCCTCCTTAAAATAAATTGCGCGCTCCACTGATCATTAAGGGACGAGTTGACTCCCACTACGGTGTGAATATGACCGTGTAAAAAAGGCCCACACGAGGCATTCTCTGTAGTTGACCGGAATAAAAACTAATGAAGTAGTACTGCAGATTTATGTATGAAGTGACCATTCCACTCCCAAAATTTGTCTCATTTTAATTATGGAGAATATATCGTCGGTGACTATTATCCTCAAACAAACGAAAAACGTTCTCCACGGGGACTGGGTCACCAAGAGGGCTCACGAAAGGTGCCTTTCCCACGAAGCTCCAATAGCCAGAACTACGCTCTGTCCCAAAGATAAACCAAGTAAGTTCCCTTAATGGTCTCGAAACCATTGATTTTATCTCACACCATCAGCTAGTTTGCTTTTGTCCGCTATTTAATTTTTTCTAATAAACAGTCCAATTATCTCAAACCGCAAATTCTGAGTTTTCAGTTCGCTAATACAATTCATTATTCTAATGAATGAAAAGGAGCAGGACAATGTGGGGAAAGGAAACGTAGGTATTTTGAAAATAATCAATTGAAATTTCAATCTCTCTCCACCTATAGACGACTTTGACCCTTTCTTTCCTTCGAAAACTGCGCTATTCTGTGTTACTTGTATCCCTGTAAGAGTTATGACACGTGTACTCATTGACGCCAAAAGAAGTCGTTGAACCCGTACTAAATTCCACTGAAATGTCTAGACATGTAACCAGAAACATTGTCAGCAAATTCCAAATTCGATATCTGATACGTGCACTCTTTGACCTTGAAAGAGGTCATTAAACCCGTATTAAATTTCGCTGATCTGTCTCGACATGTAACCGGAAACATAACGTAAGCATATTCCAGGTAATTTAATATCTCTCATGTGCACTTGTTGACTTTGAAATAGGTTACTGAACCAGTATTAAATTTCGCTGACAGTAGTATGACAGAACCAATACGGCCTCACTTTTCATGAGACCGTATTGGCTTTGCTCCTGACAGGGATTTATTTCTCGATGGGAGCGTTTTTCGGGGGGGGGGGGTGGTAGAGTGGGATTGCGCGATTCGAGGGGTCACTTCCTCCACCTGAGATGCTGGCGGTTGGAGCAAAAACCAATCGGTTTCTTGGCCAGTTGCGTTGCGAAAGAATTTACTCAGCTTGTATGCATTCGAATCGACATTGAGAAGGATGGCGGGGGCATGTTTGGTGAGTCGTCGAAAAGTTACGCTTGGTCCACCTACCTCCAACACACCCATGCAATAGAAAAAAACATGGCAGTGATAATGAACGCAATGGGTCTTCAGTGAAAAGTAGAGAGTGCATTGAAAAAAAATCATAAGAAATTAAAATATGTGCAACGTTCCTGAGAAGTGAGCAAGTTCGTGAAAAAAACATCGCCAACGAGATGAGTAACTTCAAAATGCTGAAGACAGTATCAAGATGACTGGACATATTTTTGAGTGAAGTATCTGTTTTTTCAAATACATCAAGATGGTGCCGCAACGAAGTAGGGTTAAGACATATAAATACAGATTTGACATGTACTTCAAACGGGTGGAAATATCGAAATAATCAGATCGGTTTCAATTGAACAAGTCTTGTGTCCAGAGAAGTGAGAGAGTTCGTGAGAAAGGCACTACTGACGAGACGAATTACTCAAAAAGGCTTAAGGCATACTGAGATAATTTTGAGTGAACTACATGTTAGACATTTCACGCATACTTGCAACGTGCCGGAATTCATAAAATCGGATTTAATAAAACAAGTCTTGTGTATTGTTCCACAGCAGTGAGCGAGTCCGTGAGAAAGACACCACTGGCGAGACGGATTACTTCAAAAGGTTAAAGGCATATTGGCATATTTTAAAAGAACTACATGTTATTGATCATGAGTGAAAGTGGTCTCGGCGAGGTAGGGGAAGACATTTGACGCATACTTGCAGTGGGCGGAAAATAATCAGATCGGTTTCAATTAAACAAGTCTTATGTCGAGAGAAGTGAGCAAGTTCGTGAGAAAGACATCACCAACATGACGAATATTTTCAAAATTTTGAAGACAGTATCAAGGTGATTTGATATATTATTTAGTGAAGTGTGTGTTATTTCAAATAATTCAAAATGATTCCGTATCATAGTAGGGTTAAGACATTTGACTCATACTTGCAATTGGCAGGAAGATCGAATTAATCAGATCGGTTTCAATTAATCAAGTCTTGTGTTCAGAGAAGTGAGCGAGTTCGTGAATAAGACATCACCGACTCAAAAAATCATGACAGCAATAATAGACGCAATGGGTTATCAGTGGAGTTTACAGAGTGTATCAAAGAATAATTATCGAATTCAGTATACCAGGTGTGCCAACATATTGAGTGCGATAATAATAATGATGATTGAAAAAATTGAAAAATAGACATGGAAAAAAACATGGCAGCAATAATTGACGCAACAGGCATTTAATAAAGTATACAGAGTGTATTGGAGAATAATAATAAGGAAGAAAAAACATGACGGACACCACGACAATATAGAGCGGTTATTTAGCGAACTGAAATGTACAGGGTGTATTAAAAAAGTAATCATGAGGAAAAAAACATGGTGGCTGCTTGTCGAATTCAGTGTAGCTGGTGTGTCAACATATACAGGCTGTTTCTTTTATCATGTGGTAACATTGCTATATTCTAAACCGTAATAGATACAAAGACGATTAAATGGGAAAAAAAGTAACTATTGTGGTAATCAGTAAATTGGTCATAGAAAATTTACTGGGATTCTCGCCCTTCCCGACTCATATAGGACCGTAATTAAAAATTGTTGTCACTGATGATGCTAGTTATTTTATATGAAACGCTATAAAAATGGCGAGTGTGATATACCACTGAATTGTGATTTTATCGCTCTATCAATATTTGTGATGAAATAGGCAGATCCGTATTTTAAAAAAATTGTTGATGATGGCGGTGTTGACACGAAACGTTTGATTAAAAATTTATCGTTACGTAGTTCTAGTACATTTTGAATACAATCAAACTTTCCTTTTACATTTTTTTATATTTTCTGGAATAACCATTCTATTCGTAAAAAAACGAAAATAGCATTTTCATATTTCCCTGTAATGAGTTGGGAAGGGCGAGAATCCTCGTAAATTTTCTTTGACCAATTCACTGCTCACCACAATAGTAACCTTTTCTCCCATTTAATTGTCTTTGTATCTATTACGGTTTAGAATATAGCAATGTTACCAAACGATAAAAGAAAAAAAAGCGTCTGTTTTTGCCCTAAAGAGTGACACTTTTATTGACATGATGGAAAAAGCTGGGCAAAATTTCAGTCTTTCACTGCGCCACTCAGCTTCCACAGAAAAGGCCTCACTGAAATCGTACCACCATGTCAATGAAGGTGTCACTTTTTCTCACCCAAAATACATGTAATCTTATGGAAAAATTGCAATTTTTTGAGCTTAAAATGACCGAAAATTGACATGGTGGAACAAGCTGAGTCTCAGCTGAGTAAATGCTGAGTTTCGGCTGAGTTACTCAAAAATAACTGAAAACGCCTCACTGAAATTCTTTCAACATGTCAACACTGAGATTTGATGAATAATTCAATAAAAAATGTGCTAATTTTTGTATAAAAAAATGAGCACGTTTGTCGAAGCAGAAATGGGGAACGATATTTTAGAATCACAAAATTAAAATCAAAAATGTTCTAAGATATATATATTTTCATAAAAGTATTGATTAGTGTTCTGAAAACTGCGCATGTGTCGCACCTGATGGCGCATTGTCCACCAAATGTCTACATGGCGTATACAATACATTGACATGACATATATGACAAGTCATCACTGTGTTATGTGAGTCTATGTTTAAGACATCAGACACTTCGCTCATGTCACCTGTCACTCGTCGTTCTTCTGGAGGAACATCAGTGCCATCAGTCAGTGGTGGTGATGATGGAACCCAAACTGTCAGCGAAGTGTCATCTGCTCACTCGTCCTTGTAAAGGAATATCAGCGCCATCTGTCGGTGGTGGTGATGACAGCCAAACTACTGGCGAGGTGTCATCTATCACTGCGCTAATGACGCCTGACGCTCTTGGTTCTGGAGGAATATCAGCGCCATCTGTCAGCCATTCAAATGTCATCATTATTCTTGGAGACTTCACGGTTCTTCAGAGAATCTGTCATGTATTTCGTCACTCGAACATCCAAGGCTGTAATGGAGTCAATGGCACTGTTTAAATCGACTCTGAGCTCCAGCATAATATCATAAACGTATTTTTTATTGACGACATCATTCGGCGCACTTGACGTTTCCACATTACACATTTTCGCATGTTCAGTGTCAATGTTCCCATTTGCCGTATACACCAGGAAAATGGTAAGACTGCTGTTGCTCATGGTGGGCTGAGGAACTTTGAGCAAACTTGTTGATACTCGTGATGGAATTATGGCAAGCGAATCGTCTACGATTCTATTCATCGAAAATAGCTTCTATTAGCTCATTGACGATGACAACAATCTCGTTGTCGACCGAAATTGCTGAAGCTCAGGAAGGAACTGTGGGTTGCGAAACGTCTGCACTTCTATTCATCAAATATAGATCACCTCTCTTAGCTCATTGACTCATGATGTTTTTGTCGATATAAGTACTGTCAACTAGTCAAGTACACTGAACCGCCAAGAGCCGACAAACCCCCTAGATCATAATATATGCTATAGCTCGAAATTCGCCCGTTGACGTCATCACTGCAAATTTGATTCATGGTATCAATGAAGTCACTCCAGTACTAGTATAGAATCAAAGACAGCAGTTCCAACGTCAATCCTATACTACTTTTCGCACCAGTAGTCAAAAATATATTATTGTTGCTGACAGATGATGTTGACA
The DNA here is from genome assembly GCA_958502065.1 of Chrysolina americana. NCBI lineage: Eukaryota > Metazoa > Arthropoda > Insecta > Coleoptera > Chrysomelidae > Chrysolina > Chrysolina americana. Next base: position 40,672,281 of record OY293412.1, read on the forward strand.
TCTCGATAGTCTCATAAAACGAAAAGTGACACGTGACAAGCTGACAGATGACATTGCGATGCTAATAAAATTTGACAGACGACGTTGAGTGAGATAGTCACTCAACTGAACCAATTACTCACTAGTTATTCAGCCACTGAGTGAATGAATCACTCTGTAGCACTCACTGAGTGAAAGAATCACTCTATAGAGCCGCCAAGAAATGTCATACTCTATTAATAGCTGAATTAATCACTCGAATGATTGAATCACTCACACTCTGCCATCTGCGTACGTCTGTCATATGTTACCATGATATGCCAGAGGCTCGAGAGTAAGACGTACGTCACATGAGCCAAGAACCGCCAGAAACGCCAGATGACCACAGACATATGTGACAACTGGGCAGTTGCGCCAGGAGATGTTTGATCATATGCAACAGTTACAACGTCAACATGATCGTCAGAATCTATAAATACAACAAAAATGCATTTTACCCCAATAATATTACGGTACTTACGGGGGTGTGTTTCTATGAAAATTGGAACAAATTTGGATGTGTTAGAACTGTAGTTTCTCAGCCTATTTTCAACCTATTTTGCCTCCCACTATAACTTTTCAGAAATTTTTACTTGAAATGATTCCATCGAGGTCATTTTGTAGATTTTTGATATATCAGTCATAGTTAGAATAGTTCACATTGACAGTAACGTCACATCGGGTGCCTTCATTAACAATCGTCTATCTCACACCATATACGAGTTCACCGTTAGGGAAGAACCCGGCTTTGCCATCGACGAATATTCACCAAAATTAATTCACCTTCCTATGAACAAGACGGAAATACACAACATTAACTTGAATACTTTTGATCAGGACTTCTGCAGCGTGAATTTCCGCTGGCAGTTGCACGCAGATGAACGAGTTCTTTACTCAGTGACTGAACTGAATAACTGCTGAGTGATTCAATCAGTCGAGTAATTAATTCAGCTAATGGCTGAGTGTGACAATTCTTGGCGGCTTCACAGAGTGATTATTTCACTCAGTGAGTGCTACAGAGTGATTCATTCACTCAGTGGCTGAATAAATACTGAGTGATTGATTCAGTTGAGTTACTAACTTACTCAACGCCTGTTGGTGACATTTTCGGTGGCTCGAAGTGAGACATCAGTGCCATCTATTAGTCTGTTAAATGATATTAGCATCGTACTGTCATCTGTAAGCCTGTCACGTGTCACTTTTTGTTTCATGAGACTATCACAGATGTGCGACAATAATATATTTTTGAGTACTGGAAATGATTTGTGAAAAGTTGTATGAAGTTGATGTTGAAACTGCTGCCTTTGATTCTATACTAGTACTGAAGTGACTTCATTGACACCATGAATTGAAATCGCAGTGAAGACAAAAACGGGCGAATCCAAGCTATAGCATATATTATGATGTGGGGGGTTTCCTGGTGTCATACTCAACTATACGGAAAATGGGGACATTGACGACGCTGAACATGTGAAAATATGTAATGTGGAAACGCAAAGTGCGCCGACTGTCAATAAAAAATGCGAAAGCTAAGAGTCAATTTTAACACTGTCTTTGACTCCTTGAATGTTTAAGTGACGAAATACATGACAGATTCTTTGAAGAACCGTGAAGTCTCCAAGAAGAATAATAACGTTTGAATGACAGGGTGCTGATATCCTCATCAGGACGGAGAGTGACAGGTGACATTAAAAGGCTGACAGATGACGCTGATATTCCCACCAGAACGGAGAGTGGCAGGTGACATCAAGCAACCGACAGAGGGCACTGATGTTCCTCGAGAACCAAGAGCATCAGGCGTCATTAGCGGAGTGACAGATGACACCTCGCCAGTAGTTAGGCTGTCATCACCACCACCGACAGATGGCGCTGATGTTCCTTCACAAGGACGAGTGGGGAGATGACACTTGGCTGACAGATGGCGCTGATGTTCTTCCAGAAGAACGACGAGTGACAGGTGATGGAGTGATATGTCATAAACATAGACTCACAGAACACAGTGATGACTTGTTGTATTTGTCTTGTCAATGAACTAAGTGTATTGTACATGCCATGTTGACATTTGGTGGACAGTTTTGCTATTTTTCCATTAGAACACATGTGTTTTCGGGTGAAAAAAATTACACCTTTATTAACATGGTGGTATGATTTCAGTGAGGACTTTTCTGTGAAAGCTGTGTGGCGGAAATTTCTCTCAGCTTTTTCCACCATATCAATGAAAGTATCACTTTTCAGGGCAAAAAACACGCTTTTTGTCTCGAAAATGGCACTTTTTTCATGCAAAAATTACACTTTTCTTATGCACAAAGTGTCACTATTTTCATGCACAAATGACCTCCAAAAGTATGTGGGATTTCGAATTGTGGGTTGGGAGGTGGAAGGGTGAAACGTAATAATAATAATATTCAGACATGGATTACATATTGATTTTATTCAATCATAAATATGAAGCATAAGTATATATATACTTGACTAAATATGTAATGTGAAAGAAAAAAACAAACAAGAGCACAATTTCCGCATAATTTTCTTGAAATTTTGTTCGTTTGGCACTCTCATTCATCGAATGCTGAATCCTCATCTACTGAGCCTATGAAGCGTATGTTTGTACGTGAGATACAATCCATAGGGCTCACCACCACCATCACGCAGATGAAGGTCACAGTAGCATCGGCTTCTTGTTTTCAAAGTGAATTGTTATTCATGAGGTGTTCCTCATCAAATCTGTTGCAACACCAAAATTCACAGCATTGATATATATTGCCCATGTACTTTACACCGAACACTTATGTTGATGGTCTCTGATGCTGTGAACTGGATGGTTTCACATAGCCTTTCTGAATGATTTATAACAAGTACGACAAAAACGAATATCATATTTTGGAATACGATATGCATTCGCCCACACACAGTATATGTTTTCGTGCAAATGACCCTCCCAGTCATGATATTTCAGAGCCTTACACCTATCTTTGACGCTGATTTCCTTAGTGTACTCTAAGTGGCCCAAATCATTGAAATTTTGTCTAAAGCTGTGAGCCTGCTCATAAATTTTTTCCAATTTTTCATCAGAAAACATTTTCAATATACGGTCACTTAGCGGCCATGGCAGAGGTGAGACCTTGATGAATTCATCTATTGGAAAACATATATTTCCTTGATTCCATATCCAAAAGTACGCACTTTCTGGCCGCATTTCAGGCCGGAAAGATCAATTTCCGTGGCCGGCTGACGACAGAATTTTTGCGGCCGGTGATATGAACATGAATTATTTATGCTGTGCTTGCTCGTGTCAAACTCTCGTGTCAAACTCTCGTGTCAAACTTTCATGTTAAACTGTCGTGTCGTTAACTCGCGAAGGAATTCATTCAATTGTGTTAAAAAAATGGACAAATCCTCATCTGAAGGTTCCGCAGACGAGGAAGAGCTATTGAGGAATTTTGACGAAGAGGCAAAAATTATTGTGCGATTCGAAACGATCAACAAAAGAAATGTTCATAAACTCAGTTATGGAGTCCTCTTGTCATTGTTACGGTAGGTTTGTTTCCATTTTCACGGGAATTATGAATTTTCAATTTTTAATTGAGAATATTTCTCTTTGCTTATATTATAATGTTGGTTTTATTTCATCTTGATGTTTTCAATGCCCGCCCTGACCAGAAAACCTCGGCTGAATTAATGCTGACAGCCGACAGCTGGCAGCATTAATTGCACTGAATAACAAACATTGATTATGCCCGTACTTTCTGCTACGAAATCAAGAAAAATAGTATACAATCCACAGCCCGAAAGTTGGATGACTTGGCATGTGCCTTTTCATATCGCATATCCCAGGAAATCCAACTTTCGGGCCTAGGTATGTAATGTACTATTTTTTCATCAGTAATCCTTTTTTGTTACACCATGTACCTTTCAACTCGCTAAATAATCATTCTTCCAATAAATATTCTTTGATACACACTGCATACTCACTCCATTCAATACTCATTGCGTCACTTATTGCTTTCATGTTTTTTTCCATACTCACGTTTTGGTTTTTCCAATCATCACTTTTATTATCTCGCTGTATATGTTGACACACCAACTACAATGAATTCGACAAGTAGCTTCTTGTACTTCTTGTACATTTCAACTCGCTGAATAACCGCTCTATGTTGGTGTGGTGTTCACCATGTTTTTTCTTCCTTATGATTATTCTCCAATACCCTCTGTATACTTCATTAAATACCTGTCAATTATTGCTGCCATGTTTTTTTTCATGTCTACTTTTCGATTTTTTAAATCATCATTCTTATTATCTCACTCAATATTTTGGCACACCTAGTATACTGAATTTGATGACTATTCTTTGATACACTCTTTATACTCCACTGATAACCCATTGCGTCTGTTATCGCTGTCATGATTTTTTTTGAGTCGCTCACTTCTCTGAACATAGGACTTGAAATTGAAACCGATCTGAATAATTCGATCTTCCCGCCAATTACAAGTATGCGTCAAATGTCTTGACCCCACTACGCTACGGAACAATTTTGTGTATTTGAAACAACACAAACGTCACTCTAATATGTGTCAAGTCATCTTGATACTGTCTTCAGTATTTTGAAGTTATTCGTCTCGTTGGTGATGTCTTTCTCACGAACTTGCTCACTTTTATCGACATAAGACTTGTTTAATTGAAAACCATCTGATTAATTCTTGCCTATTGCAAGTATGCCTCAAATGTCTTTCCCCACCTCGCTACGAGTCCACTTCCACTTATAACCAATATCATGTAGTTCTCTTAAGAATATGCCAATATGCCTTCAACCTATTGAATTTATTCGTATCGCCAGTGGTGTTTTTCTCAAGGACTCGCTCACTTCTGTGGAACACTAGAAAAGACTTGTTTTATTGAATCCGATCTTATGAATTCCCAAACGTTGCAAGTATGCGTCAAATGTCTTAACTCTACCTCGCTACGAGACCAGTATCAACTATAAGCAATAACATGTAGTTCACTCAAAACTATGCCAATATGCTTTCAACCTTTTTAAGTGATTTGTCTCGCCAGTGCTGTCTTTCTCACGAACTCTCCTACTTCTCTGCACACAAATATTGTTTATTTGAAACCGATCTGATTAATTCGATCTTCCCACCCGTTTGAAGCACGTGCCAAATCTGTATTACATGTCTTACCCTACTTCGTTGCATCACCATCTTGGTGTATTTGAAATAACACACCCTTCACTCAGAAATATGTCGAGTCATCTTGATACTGTCTTCAGCATTTTGAAGTTAATCACCTCGTTAGTGATGTTTTTTTCACGAACTTGCTCACTTCTCAGGAACGTTGCACATATCTACATTTCTTATGATTATTCTTTAATGCACTATCTATCTTCTTTGGATATCCATTGCGTCTATTATCGCTGCCATGTTTTTTTCATCGCATGGGTTTGGTGGAGGTATGGGGACCAAGCGTTGCTTTTTACGACTCACCAAACATTTACCCGCTACTCGCCACCAGCCATTTGCCTTCAAATGTCGATTCGAGTGCATACAAGCTGAGGAAATTCTTCCGCAACGAAACTTACCAGCCAGCATCTCAGGAGAAGGAGGTGACCCCCTGCATGATGCTTGTAGTGCCCCGAGTAACGACAACGACGACGACGTCAAGATGTCCTGCAGACGCCTACGATGGATTCATGTAATTTGTGTCTTTAGCACTCATATGTCTACCGGGCGAATCATTGTTGCAATCAATTTGACAAAGATACGTATTCAACGATTCGAACGAAGATGCTAATATTTTACCATAGCTCTGAAGTGTAATTTTTTATTTGAAAAAATTATTGTATTTTTCGAACTGACGTTATTCCTTTAAATAGATGCGTACACACAAAGACAGATGAACAATGCCCCAGTTAGGTTAGGTTAAGTTTGGACGCCTTCAAATCGAGCAATTTGGCTTCCACTCAACTCGCTTTTCTCCGACTGCAGACTCAACATTTTCCTGAAAAATGCAGCGTGTGTATTTCTCGGAATTTCATTCAGATTGAGAGAGAGAGAGAGTAAACAAACACTGGATGTGCCTCATTGCTGTTAGCGGTGGCGTAGCGATAAACAAGCTGTGTGACTCACGCTGCCAAGTCAGAATTATTTCTTACAAATTTCTTAGTAATAAAATGCAGCTGTGTCTATATCTCGGAATTTTATTCGGCTCAAGAGAGTAAACAAACACCGGATGTGGCTTATCGCAGCCGGCTTCACGGAGACTCGAAGCTCGGCTTGATTCTTGGAATTTCATTCAGCTCGAGAGAGAGAGAGAGAGTAAACTTGATGCTCTCTCTCTCTCGCTTTCGTGTGATAGAGAATTATTGATTTTGTTCCAAGTCCGCTAAGACAGACATTTTTTGTTTTGTTTTTGATTTTCAGTGCCATTACTGTCTCACCTATCATGTGCCCACAGAGGCCCAATTTGGCGGCCATTTTCTCCAATTGCTCTATACACCTTTCATGTGCCGCAGGCGCGCATTCAACGCAAATTTTTTTTCTACACAGCAAATCACGTAAGGGTATTTTTTTCGTTCTCCCACCACCCCCAGTTGCGCTCCACACACACTTATCACATGTGCCGCATCGCCGCCATCGCCGTTATCGCTGCCATCGCCGCCATCGCTGCCATGCCACCATGTTTTTTTGTGCAGAAAAGACGCTAGCCACTTAGGGTTAAACGTGCAACCCCAGTTTCCCCCCTCCGAAACTCTTCGGCGCATACGTCATCATCTTCAGCAGCCCCCAAGCGACAACCCTCCACCAACGGCGAGAACTCGATGGACGCAACCATCTGCCTAAATGTGTAACCGAAAATGTGACGTGGGCACATTCCAGGTAATTCGATATCTGACACGTGCACTCTTTAACCTTGAAAGAGATCATTGAACCCGTATTGAATTTCGCTGATCTGTATAGACATGTAACCGGAAAGAAGATTTTAGCACAATCAAGGTAATTTGATTTCTCACACGTGTACTTGTTGACCTTGAAATAGGTCACTGAACCCGTATTGAATTTCGCTGATCTGCCTGAATGTGTAACCGAAAACGTGACGTGAGTACATTCCAAGTGATTTGATATCTGACACGTGCACTCTTTGACTTCAAAGAGGTCAATGAACCCTTATTGAAATTCGCTGATCCGCCTAAATATGTAACCGGAAACGTGACGTGAGCACATTCCAGGTAATTCGAAATCTGACACGTGCACTCTTTGACCTTGAAAGAGATCATTGAACCCGTATTGAATTTCGCTGATCTGTCCAGGCATGTAACGAGAAACATGACGTCAGCACATCACAGGTTATTTGATATCTGACACGTACACTCTTTGACCTTGAAAGAGGTCATTGAACCCTTATTGAATTTCGCTGATGTGCCTAAATATGTTACCGGAAACGTGATATTCCAGGTAATTCGATATCCCACACGTGCACTTTCTACTGATTCAGAACTTTCATAGCTCTCTCACAGGTTTTGACCTTGAATCCTTTTGTTCCCTCATAGGATTTGACCTTGAATCATTTTGTTTCCTCATATCTACTATACTATAAGAAATTAATACATATTTTCAAATTTTGGTGTTAGGATAAAACTCCAGTATAATCAAACCTAAGATTCCCGTGCAGTGTTTCTATGGAATGTACTCTATTTTGAACTATTCAATTCCAATTTTTTAAATATCAAAACTTGTAAAACCACTTCATTTTCTATTCTTTTATCAAATGGGTGGTGAAAATTACAATTCTAATGCAATATTTTGCCTCTTTTATGATTTATGCCATGAATGCATCGTCATATGACAGTTCTATCAACTGAAAATTTCCAGTTCTTTCAAAATCTGGTTGAGTACATGAAAGTAACCCTCACTTCTTCCTGCCAACATTTGCTATTGAATCTGAACACATGATTCATTACAAATTGTTCAATCTAACCTCAGTTTCAGTAAGTCCGTAAGTACCATAAATAGGATAATTTCTCTTGATTCCACATTTTGGAATTTTCATATTTTCATTTTGCATAAACTTCTTTAAAACTTTTTCTTCAAAAGTATTTCCTCTAGACATTGCTACAATTTCAATTCCTCCACCCATACCCAAAATATCCTAAACTAGGCTAACTGTGAATGTTGTGCACTTTGATGTTTCATAGAGCAGTTACTCGACCATAGCTCACTTCATACCAATACGAGGATTCATTATGATGAATAGTCACTCACTTCTCGTAATGTTTTGCAATCACTTTCACTGACATTTTCAAGTATAAAATTTATGAAATCTTCAAGTGACATATCAGAGGAATGTGTTTTATTTAATAAAATCAACTAATGAATAGATGTTTCAGAACTTACATCAGCATTACATCCTTGCAAAAATACTGTTTCTTGACAACCACGTTTCACGCCTTCTTGCATAACTTCCCCCAGAAATATATCTGGTATCTAGGAGTGACAAATCAGGAATGTACCAATTGTAATGAACTGGTTGTTGATCCAACTCAATAATTTGGTCTAGTAATACTCGACTGAAGTTACAGAAGGTATTTCCAATGTATGAAGTAACCATAGCAGAAATGTTACAGTATGAAAGTAGTGAAAGAATATAAGACTCAAATCAAAAGCTGATTTGTCAATCAATATTTAACTTTTTGAAGCTGCACATTCCATACATTTACAGTAATCTACTGTTTCTTCTGCTTCAATAATGTAAGAACCCCTGTAAGGCTACACAAAAAATTGTTCCAGAGTCAAAACTAGATACCGAACTTTTTGGGACACATTGTTAAAAATGTAAGACTGATATGGCAGTGGAGAAGTTGGCACTGGAGATCAGAGCCAAGAATACTGTACTCAAAAAGCGATTAAAATTTTTTGCAGCGTCAGGCTCCAAGAACAAAGACGAGAATAGATGTGAGATCCGTTCAACCTTCCAAGAGAGGAGAGCCGCACAGAAAAACACGGTACAGGACGTACTCTCTACAGCGTGACCAATTGAGACATTAGAGGTAGAAACTCGGGGAAAATGCGCCTTTTTTATCAATGGCAAGTGATAACCAAAGACCCCAATATTTTGAAGTGGGTTAATGGATATAAAATTCAGTTTCACTTCAACCCTCGTCAGGAAAGCATACTAATAAGATTTTTCCTCACTCTGAAGAAAATCTTATAAGATAAGCTTTGAAGATCCTTTTCGAAACCGTTTTAATTTCCAGATGTGTTTATAAAAACTTTATTTCGTCATATTTTTTGGTGCCAAATTCTAATGGGGCAGTAGAGGGACTATGGGGGTCCGGCCATCAAGCGAAATCGGCTAACCTAACCAACGAGCCAACGTGCATACCGCCCCAAATGGAAAATAATAATAATTTTAAGAAATAAGCCAGCTCACGTAACCTATGCGCCGACGTGCACAACGGCCCAAATAGAAAATGCCATATACAATGATTAAAAAATTTCAAGAAATAAGCCAGCTAACGTAACCTAAGCCGACCTGCACAACGGCCCAAATAGAAAATGCCATATACAAGGTGTTTCAAAGTACATCATTGAAGAAAAAACACATATGGGGTGTTTCAATGCGAATGGATAGGAAAAAAACATATACAGGGTGTATGAAAATATAAAGTTAAAGAAAAATGGTATACAGGGTGAATCAAGGGAGTGAAGAAAAATCGCGAGAGCTTGCTCGAGCGATTTCTTCTACTTCAAAGTACGTCGTTAGTTTACCACAATTTTAAGAAATATGCCAGCTAACGTAATCTAAGCGTCGACGTGCACAACGGCCCAAATAGAATCATTGAAGAATCCCAAATAACATATACAGAATGTTTCAAAATACATCATTTTGAAAAAACGGATACGGGGTGTTTCAATGCGAACAGATGGAAAAATCTTATACAAAGTGTGAAAATATAGCGTTAAAGAAAAAAATATTCGGTTGAAGGTAAAGAAGAAACAGGCGGTACGACGGTCCTCTCTGCTCAATGAGGAAAACGGTTTGTTTGGTAATAGTAAGAAATTACTGCATTGAACTCCAATCCTAATGGCTATCTCTTTAGGATAGAATTGTTGCTCGATAACGAAGCCCTAAATATCTTCTACAGCTATTTTCATGGTAACTCTCTGAATGATAGTGGTACAGAATCACATACTTAATTCCATTTTTTACCAATTTCACTGAGGGGGAGGTGTTCAATAACAGTGTCGTGCACAATGTTGCAATAGGCTCGGGTATTTGCAGGAAAATCCTCGGATGCCTCGATTTCAAGCTTCATGTCAACACTGGAACTTTTGATACTCTCATCTCTTCTGGAACAATCGATGACAAAGAGATTTAGTGACAAAGTCAGTGATGTTCAGAAGAGGACTATGCTGATTGGTATTCTTGTAACCAAGGCCGAATTGAGCGTAGTTGAAATAGGCTTGCGAAAAGTTTCCTTTTCCAAAATTTAGATGCATATTTTCTTTGGGGTAATTGTCTCCGTTCAGAGTCAGTGTTATGTTAGTGATATTCTAATGACTGAATACCGTAGGATTATGGTTAACTTTAGTGTAATCACGATCCTTCTGGAAGCAAACAATCACATATCAGGGGCTTTCGAGAAACGAAGAAGTCTTGAAAGCCCATATTTCATTCGTTGCGCCTGCCGTAAGAGCCGGCAGCATATGTAGCTCCCACTTTCTGAACGGCATGAGAATAGGAGCATCAGCTTTGATGGCTTTTAAAAGCTGCAATTTGATTTGATCATGTGGAAATAACCGTTTAATTTTGAGTTCAATATTTTCAATTTCCAACGTAACTTCTGTCTTTAGTGTTGCTGGTAGGGCATTAATCTCCTCTATTTTGAAACAGTTATTATCATTTCTTGCTCGTAACAATCGGATAGTATGTTTACCATAAGAAACACACTGATAGTCGTTGAAAATATTCAAAAAATGCTTTAGGGGTATGAGCATGTTGAATGTTAGATGAGTTGTATTGATAACCCCAATGTTCTCGGGAAACACCCAACCAGAGGTTGCCAAGTGTTTGATATCATTGTTGGTGTAGGTGAGAAAACCTCTTGCAGCACTATCAATTCCAACTTCACGAACTGCTTCCAATTCCTTACCACTTTGTTCATAACTGACAGATTGAAACATGAATGTGCCAGCATTGTTTACGAACTTTACACGACCTTCTCCTTGGGTTCTAACAACTTTTTCGCTGATGAATAATAAACTATCATACAGGACATCGTAGGCATCCGACTGATTAATGTTGATTTCAATAACGTCATTGTTTCGAAAAGACTTGACATAAGGTTAGTAGGTCCGCCACTCTACCTTTTGTATGAATTCATCGTTTTGCGGTTTTCGAAAAATGTTGAAATCTTGTTTTGACAACATGACAGCCAAGAGATTCCAAATATAATTTATTATTTGGTCTAGTAGTTGTCGCAGGCTGAAGGTCTTGGAGAAGACTGAGGATGGGAACGTTGATGGCTGATTCTTATGGATAGTTAACATCATACTTTCTTTTCAGTTTCAATCGAATTATTATTTCTTCGTTTCGAAAATCAATCAGATGGGAATGTTGGTCGAGCACCCTGAGCGTAATATTGCTTATTTCATTTCTATGAGAAATTGGTAATCGCGTAATCAGGATCAACATCAACAGCGAATTCGTATATCGTATGAGACGGTATATTGTTGTAGAAGGCTCCAAACGTAATGTTGCTATCTATGTGTAGGTTCATACTTTAATAATATCCACAGGTAGATCTGATGCGTAATGCAAGTTGGGATCGAGAAGTTTAGACGAAAACCCCAAAATACGATCCAAACTATTTGCAGGAGTGAAGTCGATCGAGTGTTTCAGGCAAAATATTTCGCTCTTCAGCGTGTTATTATTCGATAAGAGAAAGAAAAATTCCTCGAGCTTCTCGTTAAACGTTTTGGGCAAAATATGTTTTCTAATCAAATCCTCAATATCTTCAATTTCGTAAGCTCCAGCAAGGATATCGATACTTCTTCTTCTAGTCTCATCAACATTTTCGTAGTAGAAGAATTTGGTGCCTTCTACAAAGTTAGGAATACTATTGTATGAATGAAAACTTAACAAAGCCAAACTGTATTCTGAATCAGAATCCAGTCGAATGGGAGTAGCAAAATCGATGGAAAGCGTCGAAAAACGACCAGTTAGCGTTAATATTATAGACATGACTGATACGATCCAAACAATTTTACACCTTGAATAATAATCTGATTTTTGATTTCAAGCCCAATGTCTGACGCAAGCATACCAAATATTCGACGGGAAAAGTCTCCAATTCTTTTGTAGTGAAGTACTGTAATTTTTTATATCTGATTATGTACACAGATAATGCATCAGTCATGCACGATATCTTGGATACGAGTAGGATATTTTTGAAACATTAACAAGGTCAAATAACAAGATTTGAAGAAGCTCAAAATCATTTATTCAGATAATAACAGTAAGAATCTTTCCAGAATTTTTCCTCTGAGACATTTCATGTTCTGCTGCTTTCGACATTATGAGAAAGAAACTGTAGGCAGAGATGTCCACAATTACTTTGATCATAGTTCTGGTATTGGACAGTATTATACGTGATTTTTACGCCTTTTCCTAAATATTGTACTAATTCCATCGGAGGTTTGAGATTACCAAAACTGTCAAAATATTCCACAATGTTGCTATTTTTGATATAAGCTACCCAATGAGTGCCCTTATTCAAGTGAGAGTCCAAGTTCAATACAGCACATTCGTTCAGCCTAGGACCACAAGTCCTAGGCTGAAGGCAACGTGTCACGCATAAAGATTCCTCGAAAATGTGGTATTTTCAGTTGACGAGCACACTCATTAATTTCCGTATCATATAATGCTCTCTTGGGTAGCTTCAGCAGGAGTTTTTTTGCTTTTCCAAATGAAGACCACGTCCTTTCCGTTGTTGCTGTGGTCGTTAGTGTTTCTTCAGAAATAACCCAAATCTTCTAGACGTTTTACGAAGATACAAACCAGATCCCAAATGCTCCATAGCTTTGTTGTGACGATGATCTTCTTCAAGTTTCTTTTTAGCGGTCTTTGCATCTATTACGGTTATTGCGATGGCGCTTGCTCCACCTGCCAACGACCCCAAAGCCGAAAGGCCTGCAAATATGGGTATGAGCGGTAGAATTCCTCCAGACTTTGACTCGATTGGAATTATTCTCGGTATTCGTATTTTCTGGCGTCCTCCAGCTTGACTTAATGCCTTTTTAGCAGCCCGTAAAGCAGAAGCGCTAGATTTTTTAACATTATTATAATGTGGCTTCCAATTTTTAGTAATTTATTGAACAATGTTTCTTCGAAAGGACATCCCCATTCCAAGTTTTCGCCTAATTTTTATACCTGCTATGACCAATTAATCAGCTGTTTTCTCACTGATTTTCGCGTCTTTCGATTTAACGCGTTCCCAAGCTTTATTTTCCAACACCTCATCAGCTTTATGACGTTCTTCTAAGGAGTTGCTTTGAGCATATGCAATATCGTGATCTCTACAGCTTTTATCCAAAGAATTCATGCCTGTTTCACCACGCGCCAATCTTTCCTCCAATTTGGTTTCTGGACCGCAGATCGAATAACCTGGTAGAAGTACTTCGAACGGGAGCTTATTGATGAGAAAATTGACAACACCTGCACCGTTGTAAGTCAGCATTGATAATGATGAGGGTTGTTGATGGTATTTCTATTTATAGACGTGTCTCGCTGAGTTTGCAATCACATCATGAAAGTCATTCAGCAAGAGAAGTCTCTTCCAATCGAAAATTTGGACTTTTTGAAGTATTGATGGAAAGCATGGCAAATTATTACTAAACTCGTTTCGTGCAATCATTTGCGGCCCAAGCGGGTGTGGAAAAACAAATGCAGTATTATCATTGTTATTCCATCCAAATGGTGCTAAATTTGAAAATATTTACATATATTCCAGATCGTTATATCAACCCAAATATCAGCTGGTTCAAGAGATACTGGGGAAAGTTAAAGGGGTTGGTTATTATCCGTTTAGGGAAAATGAAGAAATCATAAGCCCTCACGAAGCTGAATCAAATTCCATATTCATTCATGATGATATTTCCTGTGATGGTCAACAGAAAATTCGTGAATACTACTCAATGTGAAGACACAAGAACATTGACGTATTCAAAAATTCCAAAACAACTGATACGAGATAATTGTAATATGATCGTACTTTTCAAACAGGATGAAATAAATTTGAAGCATATATTCGATGAACACGTTTGTGTGCTGACTGTTGGCAATAAGATCGATACAGATCGGTCGTGATCATGAAAGATTTCAATTGCCATACAGTTCGTTACAGACAAGGATTTGACAAATATATAAGTTTTCATGTATAGGGTGTTGTAAATCATTCATTATCATGAAACCGTTGAGCAAAGAAGTTGATGTCATTCGACAGGCTAAAATCAACGAAATTGCGAATGTTATTCGAAAAAGATATTTAACTTTGAAACTGGGTAAATCTGAAGAAGATGAATCGTTGCAGAAATTTTTCAAACCTTCATCTACATCGCTGACGAAATTGACGAATAAAACGTTACGAGGACAAACTGTTGCTGCTGCTACCATCGCCAAAACCAAACCGAAAACTGAAACTAAACAAGAAAAAGTTAATAAAGTGGAGAGAACATAATTTTTACCCGTCAAACATATTGCAGGTACACAAAGTAGTTCAGATTAAGACCCTGATGACGTATTCAATAGAAATGACGAAGAACACGAAGACGATGTCGCCGATTCAGCAGGTTTTAGTAAACAAGTTATAGACGAATACATTAACCAATATTCTGTAATGTCTCACCCGTACCTTAAGAAACACTGGGAAAAGAGCAAAGAAATTGATAGAATATACGGCTCTTAATATGATGGTACTAGTTCAAAATGGCTCCTTAATATAAAAGAAATAGATTCCGAACAACGTAATGGGTATATCAAAATAGCTGGCTATCAGACAAAAGGAACACCAGGTTTATATGGACTGATATTTCTCAACGAACCTGTGAACTATAACAATGAAGATTTACAAGTGTATAAACGGATTTTAGAACTATCTGGCATTCACAAAAACTCTCGGGGCTACGCAAAAAGCGCTCGGAAATATAAGTACACAGGCATTATCAAGCCTATGTTTCCTCCAGCAAATCGTCGTCCAACAGTTGGTAACGGCTTAGATAATAATCAAAAACCAGTTTCAGAATATATGACCTATAATACCAACCCCATTGAATACATTTATTGGGATAACCCCAACGAACTTTGTTATCGTCTCAAATTACTGTCAGCCTCCAGAGACGCTGGAAATACTTCACATGATAACGAAATTATCGCAATCCTTACTGAACTGAAAGAGGCAAATATCATTCAATAAAATTGATAATTTTTATAAGATTACGTGCTTTGTACAATTCATTAACATTTCAGTCATGACTATTGACAAGTTTGGACGTAGCTCAAACAGAAAACGAAAATTGCAGCCTTCCACGCCCGCTAGCGGTGGTTTGTTACATACGCCAGAAAGTAATATTGATTTTGACAATTTGAAATTGAGTAATGTTAGAGGACCTACTAACGATAACGATGCAGCTAACAAAGAATACGTAGATAAAACAAAAAAGGAGCTTTCTGCATATGTACATCGAATTGGTGAACAACAACAGAAGCAAATAGCAGTTGTAAATGATGGAATGATGAAGCAACTGGAAGTCTCCGTGTATACACTAAGTGCCAGCTTGGTTAAACTTGAAACGAATATGAAAAATATTCAAAATGAAGCAAATGAGCTGCAGAAACGAGTTGTTGATAAAACGCAGAAAATGGTTTTCTTGTTCAAATGAAGCAATCAAATGACGAACGTTATGACAAATTGATGATGTTTTACGAAAAATTCAACCAACAGTACGGAAGTGATATTGAAAATATTCGTGAAGATCTATTGAAGAAAGTTGCAGAAATAACTGATTTGATTCATTCACACAACAATGATGCGAATTTATCTGGGAAGCAAAGTGAGGGGAAAATCAAAGAGGAATTGAATCAATTTCGAGGCGATATCATACCGGAACTTGGGAAAATAAAGTTGGATATAGCAAATCTGAAGAGGGGCGCTGCCAAGAAATCAACAGATTTTAAATCAATAAATTGAATTGGTCTCCATTAGTAGACTCAGTTATGGCGTCCAAAGAGAAGATTCAACTTGTCCGCGAACTGCACAAACCAATTAGAAAATATCCTTGACGTCGTACCATCATCAAAGGATTAGACGATCTCTGGCAAGTAGACTTGGGGGAAATGGGGCCTTACTCTCATCAAAATCGAAATTTCAAACAAATTCTAGTCGTTATCGATTGCTTTTCAAAATTTGTATGGACCAGACCTCTCAAAACTAAGACAGGCGAAGAAATTACAAAAATATTTGCAGATATTTTGACACATACAAAACGTTGTCCAACGAATCTTCAGACTAATCAGGGGACAGAATTCTACAAGAGTAAATTCCAAAGTTTAATGAAGAAACATCAAATCCATCACTATAATTCTTACACAATCATGAAGGCCTCTATGGCTGAACCCGTCATAAGGACTTTAAAAGAAAGACTTTTCAAGTTTTTCATTTTAAACGGCACTTACAAATGGTTGGATATTTTACCTGAAATTACAAATTCCTACATTAATACGCGGCACAGTAAGACAGGCTTGAATCCGGCTGAAATCAACAAAGTCAACAAAAAACAAATTCTCAAAACAACATACAGCCACTTAAAAATAGCCGGACCAAGAAAGTTCAAAGTCGGTAATATTGTGAGAATTAGTGAAGCAAAGAACATTTTCTAAAAAGGTTATACACCTACTTGGACTACTGGATTATTCAAAATTATCAAAGTCAACATTACCAATCCTGCTACCTATATGCTAGAAGATATGCAAGGTACACCAATCAGTGGAGCTTTCTATGAACAAGTCAGGTGTGGGGAGAGCCTTTTTTCAAATACATAATTCTGATTAAACGTCACACATGATGTGAACCCAAATAAGACAGCAATCTCACGTGATTTGAGGCTATGAAAGCATGTGTAGGAACAGACAAATTTTCATTTCAAATAAAAATGTCTCTCGATAGTGGTTACGGTAGTCCTAACAACAGCGAAGTTGAAACAACGTTTGACAGTGATGACGGCGGGGAAGATTACTACCAAATTCTAAGTGCAATCGACGATGCGTTGGGGAAGTACGAAATTCGCTGTGGCTTAAGCCCATCTCGGGATTTCAGCCCATGTGTTATTTTGAAGCAGCAGTTTTCCCTCCGTTCGATAAACTTTACTACTTTTGAATGGGCAACCCTCATCGATATCCTGTTGGCAGTAAGGGATAATTTCTTTGAATCTGAAATCGATGGATATCCTGACGAGTATGATCCCATCACGATACGTTGTGAGGATTTGGTAAGCATCACCAAGTACATTGAATGTGATACCAAGCAAATTTCCATCTCCAAAGGTATCCTGAATATGGAATTGACAGAGCAGGATGTGAACGCCGTTCTAAGTACACACATGGGAGTGCTGTCAGACCGATATTGCTATGTTAGATATTCTGAACTTTTATGAGTACTACCGGGGTGTGTTTGATATTATTAAATCATGGTTACGTGATAAAAGGACCAATTTGACTGTTGAAGAAATTGTTATTGGATTTTGTCAAGCTTCACATATGGATAGTTTGTATGCCTCAAGGGAATATTTATTCTACTACAAGAAGAAATTATTACATGATTTATGTAACTAATAAAATGAATAGACAAATGTAATTAAATACCTGCAAAGTAGTTATTTCTTCGGAGCTTTATCGGTGATACCACACCCCAAATACTCTCTTACTTCTCTGGAATACTTTCAAAATAGTCTTGTTTGATTATTTCAAGAAATGTATCAATATCTGTCTGTATTGTAGTCATAATCATAGAAAATACGTTTATGACCTACTTAAAATTGTTGAAGAATTTTGTTTGATATCCTCAGTAGTTTATTGATATATGACTATTGAATTCATAAACACATTACAAAATGTGCTTATTAGTCAAGTCTAATGAGGAGCCTCATTAAAATATTTAGAAAAATAAGTCTATGACTTACTTAAAAATGCTGACAAATTTTGTTTGATTATTTCGACTAATTTATCAATAAATAACCATCTTGATAATGATAATGAGAAAAACACATTATAAAAAGTTCATTGTTTTATTCAGTAAATATTCACCAATGGAACTTATATTTTCATAGATGCACAATATATTCGTTTACAAAATTTTAAAAATCATTAAAATATGGTAGGAAAATCGAATTTAAGCGAGATTATATTCCCATAAATACAAAGTATATTTTTGTGAATGTAAAACAAGTTACCTACACCAATACAAAACACACAAGTTACACCAATACACAATACAAAACAATACTGCCATTATCATATATATATATATATAATAAAAAATACATAGGTACAAAGGCCGAGTTACAGCATTATGAAATAGTAAAGAAAATGTGGCGATGGCGATAGAGCCGGTTGAGATGGTGAAATGTTAACTTAAACTATAATTCCCCCATAGTAATGTTTCAAATGACTGAGGAAGTAGATGCCTTTTGTCATCATGTGGACTCAGACCGACTTTAGTCTGCTCGATGCTGAAAACTTTGTGGGCATAGGAACGGATCGTGCGCTGAGTCACATTTTTCTGTTTAGAATTCTTCAAGCAATCCACATAATCATCGAAAGTTATTTTATTTTTGACAACGCTATATTTCACCCCTTTTGATTTTTTAACAACTTTACCCCTATGCACTTTGTGGGTATACATTTTTGAACGTAACCCTGTAAAGTGCGTAATTATTCTGCCATTCGCTTCATCCTTCATTAAACCTGGAACTTTTATATTAGCAAGCAGAATTTTATATTCATTATCTTTAGAATAATCGGACGTATCGAATTTTAACGAATGTTGTTCAATAATTTCCGTCTAAGCATCCTCACACGTCAACTCGTAAATGAAGATATCTGTGTCTGTGTACAGTAACTTACATTTTTCCACCCCCACCGTTGGTAACATGAAATCATAATGGAAATCAAACATGCATGTTTTGGAAATGTCCAATATAGCCATTCCAATATACAAAGGTTTGTTAAATGTGAGTTCAGCCTTTCTCATTTAAATAGCCATTAGATTGTCATCGAAAACGGTTCGACTCTGAAATCGAGGAATTGCAATCAGATTTTTGGCACCATAGCGACCTTCGAATGATTTCACCAGCTTCACTATTCGGTGTAACCGGATGTTCTCCATGGTTTTTCCGAAAATTGCATTATTGGCCAATTTGAATTGTTTTTTTTCAAAAGAACTCATAGCTGCAGTCCGTAGGCGAGTGTTTAACTCGATATAAGGACGCAGCCACGTCGATTGTTTGAATTTCCATATTTTGTGAATATTTGTCAGAATCAAACCGTTTCGCAATGCTTGCTTCAAATTTCGATAATGTAGAATATATTGGTGTTTGTCATACAGGGTGGCCAGCAATTTCGTTTATCTGGAATTGGGCGGTATGCGATGTTCAGGACAGAAAGGAAAATCTTTGTGTAAATCATGCAATCTTTCTGGGTACTCCAAATCAACTTGAAGGATATAACCTTCTGGCGCATCATCCGCGATAGACGTAACATCGAAATTTTTTTAATTTTCTATCCTTGAAAAGACATCGAAAGGTAATCATTCTGATATTGCTCAACCATACAGAATGTTCACGTCCAAATAAAACAGATATTTCGACGGCTTTTCGGAATTATATGCCTTCATATACTTGTTTGCATCACTATAGCGATTAGAACAAGCTGAAATCTCACCCCGAATACCCTTTTCGATGAACATAAC
This sequence comes from Chrysolina americana, assembly GCA_958502065.1. Lineage (NCBI taxonomy): Eukaryota > Metazoa > Arthropoda > Insecta > Coleoptera > Chrysomelidae > Chrysolina > Chrysolina americana. Next base: position 40,692,314 of record OY293412.1, read on the forward strand.
CATGTCAACATTTTTCAAAATCTGTAATTTACACTTTGTATACTTCAGCATACGATCCCACGTATAACCTGGCATAGTATAATACCATGCAGGATCTAACCCGTATGTTTTAAAATCAATATCGCGAAAATTCTCAAAAACATCGGCCAAAAGAAGTATATCCGTACGCAAGTACAAGCGCTATATTCGCCTAAAGTTATGATTCCGAATTTTTGCCAAACAGTTTGCGCATGAGTGTACTTCTCATCATCAATTTCAACATCGTTAAGTTTATTGTAAAATTTTTTTCTTGAAGGTAGCTCGGTCTCGAGTAGTCTTTGAGAATCGTAGGGAAATACACCCTTCTTAGTAGAAGGGTATATTTCTCATTGTCTAAATGATGGAATTCCTTCTTAAGAATTCTTAAATTTTCCGGTTTTAATGTGGAAACTAGCTCCTCAAGACCAGCCCCCATAAATCTGAAAGAATCAATGAAGCGAAATTTAATTTGAGTGTTTTCATCGTGCTGCGTGAAAGATATATATATCTTGATTATTAGGAAGTACGCTCACGCGTCCTCTTTTGACAATATCATTGATTATGAAGTGACTGTCGTAGCCGGAAAGATTGTGAAATACGATGGGTATGACAAACAATTTTCTGAAGTTGATATTACAGGGTGTTTGGTGGGCATAGCCCCTAAACAACCCCGTAAAATGGTCATGATCGCGAACGATAACATATTTTTTGGTGAAGGGTTTTTCACAAATGTGACAGACTCGAGCATTGCCAATATTGTCAGATTTAACTATCATCGGTATGATGATTTTGGTTTTTGTCTCTACAAATTTGGCAATGTTGCACATTTGATTGGCAAACCATTCCATACAATCTGCACCTCGATAGCTTTTGTCTTGACAAAGACTTTCATCGAAAGCACACTTTATGTAATAGCCTGCCAGCCAACATTGATTCGAAATCTGCATATATAATGAAAGGGCACTTTTGTTTATAAATAAAATTACGAAATTCCACATAATCATATGGGGGAAAAGAAATTATCGTTTATATTGCTGCACAATATTTCATGATCTTTCAATTTTTGTTCGCTATGAAAATAATTTAAACATCTGTCACAAACGAACTTTTTATTTTTATTTTTGTTCAGTTGACTTGATAATAATCGTGATAGATTTTTGATCCAACAATAATGCGTCTTAATTTCGAAATTTTCAGTGTCTATAGGAAGAGCGTCATAAGCATTAAATATTGGAAAATATTTGTTTTGTACAATTAGTAAATTGACATGACGTTCCTGTTTCAACTTGGTTAACCGTGCAGGCACTACCACATAAAATGCTTTCTCGTCATTCACATTCAACTCCAGCGCATACACATTCACTGAAATTTTATTCATCTTTTCAAATTTTGGAATTTGGCTGAATGGAACCGGAATTTCCAAACCTGTATTCAAAACGGTACTATAATGTGGATATGAAGATGTACGTTCATAATTGGTTTTCACAGGACGGATAGCACTTAGTATGGACCAAAAGAAACAAGCCGAATCGGTATTTTTCACAGATATGCATGCTTGTTTCCTTATGATTTGCTCCGGCAGCCTAATGAAGGAGGAATCGCCATTTCCAATTTCAAACTTATTTACAGCAATTTCTACTAGAATAATTTTAGGTAAGGCCCACCCAGAGTCATGTTCCTGAAATTCCCCAATTTACGTTTTCTGCATACCACAGAGCTAAGTCCACCCACACGTCAATGACACCATTCGGAGTACTAAAATATTTTTGTTCAACCAATTTACCATCATTTGATTTCTTAACAAAATCAGCTGAAAATATATTAACTTTTAGCTTCGGCACTTGTTTTAAAAGTTTTGAAATTTTTGATTTGAATAGATGAAAAACATCTTTGAAAAATAATGTTGGATCTTTATGTGTTAAATTTATGATTACCCCCGTCTGAATTATGTTTTGGAAAATGGTATTAACATTTAGCCATCTTAGCCGACTGCTACGTTTTACATTCCCAAAACCGATGTTACTTCTTTTCGTGTGCTCATTAATTTAATAAAACATTTCTTGCGTTTCAATTCATTAATTTTTGTGTAAATTTTTCGTTTTATCCCCATGGTAAATTCAATTTTTTTCAAACCTACCATGCATTTTCTAACATGCTTGTCTATTAATTTGACTGCTGTATTTGCAGCACAATGGTTTTCTTTGATGAATCTGAGAGTCACATCAATTTTTGAGGTGTTGAACATTTTCAGTAAAATTTCAAACCACTGTATCTCACCAATTTTTTTATTTATTTATTATCCTGACTGAACGGTGAGGTGTTGCTGCTGCTGCTGCTACTGCCTCTTGCGAGGCTGCTGCTCTAATGATGATAATGATGGCAGCTCGGTAGTATTGCTAATCTGTGAAAAAAATAAGTTTTATTAATTTATACTACATGACATTTTAGCTCCCTCCCATTGAAAACATTTAAAAAATTGAAATACGGAATGTCACCCGAGTTGAGCTAATTATTAAAGAGCTAATTATTAAAAAAAAGCAAGGAGAGTGAATTTTCTCAATTTCTACTACATATTAGGGGATTTGGAAAAAAAATGCAGCAAAGAGAGTGAATTAAAAAAAATATGAAAAATTTAAAAAATGATACCGGAAGAAAGTGAATTTTCTCAAAAAAAAATAATAAAAAAAAAATTAGTGATTTGAAAAAAAAAAATAAATGCAGCAAGGAGAGTGAATTTAAAAAAATATGAAAAATAAAAAAAATTATACTTGAAGAAAGTGAATTTTCTCATAAATATATATATATATATATATATATATATATATATAAAACAAATATTTAAAAAAATGATACCCGAGGAGAGTCAATTTTCTCAATTCATAATACATGTTGGATAAATTTAAAAAAATATGTACAAAGAAAATAAAAAATTACACCCTGTATATAAATATATTTTCTATTTGTTCGCATCGAAACACCTCGTATGTTTTTTTTTTCTATTTGAGACCAGTGACATTTATTAATTTATACTACATGCTAGTTTATCTCCCTTCCCATTGAAAAAAAATAATTTGAATTCATTATGACTCAAAACACGAGAAAGAAACAAAAAACCACTCACGTTCCTCCTTTCTATATCTCTTTGGCAGCTGGCTGTTCCGGTCGCTCCACAATCTTGAATGATGCCAAAGGATGCTGCTTTCCTGTATTGACCCTTCCCAGAAACACCTAACAATATTTTTTGGTTGAGAAATATTCGATGATGGCCCGGTACGTTTCGGTGACTCGTTGGGGTGAAATCACCACCCTCTCAGCTTTCAATTCAATCAAGACTGTCTCCCCGAATTTCGTTTTGATGATTTTCGCTTTTTCAATATTTTGCGGCAAGTCCTGCAGTTTGATGCAGTTTTTTCTTTCTGCAATGAGGGAACAATCATTCAGTTTTTTGAGATCCATCTGAAAAAAAAATTTTTTTTGTTTTACACATGATGCATTTTTTCATAACTGTATTTTCAGCAAATTACAGAACATAATTATAATTCTGTAATTTGAAAAAAATACTAATTTAAGAGAATAATCAAAAATAACTTACGCTTTGGGAGACGATGAAATGCACAAAAACACATGTATAATAAATATGATAATTTTTTGGTTGTTAATTGGCTGTCGATTGACGATGAATGATTTGTTTCTGCGTTGCCCATCTACTTTCATGACAAATTGTATGATTTTAGATGTTCATGTTACATGTTCTAATAATTCGAGGCGAATCTGCTGAATAGTTTTGTTTGCATTTTTATTGTTTGATTTCGGTTTCCTTAATAATATATTTTAAAACAAACTATTATTCAACTACTTCTATTGAAAGGATTCTGGGAATGATTATCTTCACTTTTTTCAACTTTAACTGGCTGAATTCGTCGTAACGGATATCTAGTTTGGGGTAAATTACGCTCAAAAACTGTACCCTCCAAACTCAATTTCTTTAACTGTCTTAGAATATTCTCTTTATCTTCATATAGTTGAATATCTTTAGACAGTTCTCGAATTTGTTTAACAAATTCAGCAAGCTTGCGACTGTATTCTTCGGATAACATTTTCAAAATGCGGCATGGCTATGAGGCTTAGAAGCGGAAACTTACAGATTTATTCTCAAACAAGAAATGTACCCTAGTCAGGTTTGGAACGATGCCAAAACGAACTTGCTTATTATTACTTTGAAGACGCTGTCATCTAAATGCTTATTGGATACACTAGGTATTTGAGAAGCTGAAATAGTTCAGTTGGTAAACTAACGATGTATTTTGAAGTAGAAAAAATTGCTCGAGCAAGCTCTCGCGATTTTTTGTTAGCTGGCTCATTTCTTAAAATTGTGGTAAACTAACGATGTACTTTGAAGTAGAAAAAATCGCTCGAGAAAGCCCGCGCGATTTTTTTCACTCTCTTGATCACCCTGTATGCCATTTTTCTTTAACGCTATATTTTTATCAAATCAAATCAAATCAATTTATTCATCACAGAAATATACATGTGTATTTGATCTAAACCAAAGACAAACGCATACTTATTGGACTAGTCAAAGAAATAGAGTAAAATTTTAATATTAATTACAATTAAAATTTGAATCACATTACATATCTATACATTGTTAACACACATAACTATGCAAACAGAAACAGATTAGAATGTAGAAGGTATAATACAGATGAAAAAGTTTTTTTATTTATTTTTATTTTATTCAAAATTGTAAAAACTGTTCAGTTGTATAAAATGCATTTTCTGTTAAAAAAAATTTAAATTTCGCCTCAAATGACTCATTACAATGTATATCATTCTTGTAAATTACTTTGACTTTATTAAACAATTTGGTTCCGATATAATTAGGTGAATTTTGGCATATTTATAATCGAGAATAAGGTTGATGAATATCATTTTTTCGTCTGGTGTTGTAAGAGTGCACGTCCTCATTCTTCTCAAACGTATGTTCATTGGATTGAATGTATATTATTATTTGTGCTCTAATAAACAAATTTTTACAGGTACTTGTTGGGTGAACATTGAACATGGTTCTCAGGTTTTTTTTTGAGCAATAAAATCCTTTTCAAAGTGTGACGATGATCCCCAGAATATCAGACCATACTGTAGAATTGACTGGACGAGTCCGAAATACAACAATCTCAATACATCTAAACTCACTGTTTCTCTTAGATTCGTTTTCATGTATGAGCATGTGCTTAACTTGGTGCATACAATTTTTATGTGAGGGGCCAGGTTAGTTTTGGGTCGAGTATTATACCCAAGAATTTTATTGTGTCAGTAGTTTGGATTGATTTTCCTTGTATATGTAAATAGAGATCATAGTCAGGAGATATATTTCTTGGTATAAATCGCATGAAGTATGTTTTCGTAACATTCAGTTGGAGTCCATTCTGAGAGCAATACTTATGAAATTCATTACAAGCGGCATTGCTGTTTGTCACTAGTTGGTCAATATCCTTATGGGACATCAGAATATTTGTGTCATCAGCATACAGTACTATTTGATCAGGAGAGTCGCAACATTTTTTTATATCTGATGTGAAAATAATGAAGAATAAAGGACCTAAAATTGATCCCTGGGGCAATCCTAGACTGGTTTCTCTTGATTGTGATTTAATGTTATTGAACATCGGCACTTGTGTACGGTTAGACAAATATGATTTTGCCCAATCAAGGGGTACCCCTCGGACACCTACAGCCTCTAGCTTATGAATCAATAAATTCCTATCTATTGAGTCGAAAGCGCGGCTTAGATCATAGAATAGACAGAGTGAGTTTTATTTATTATTAAGAGAGTTATATAAAAATTCCAACGTATCTTGAATTGCAGTTGTAGTAGACTTTAGTTTCCTGAATCCATGCTGTGTATCAGGAAGTAGTTTGAAGAATTCTAGATATTTTGTCAATCTTTGACAATAAGCTGATTCAAAAATTTTTGAGATTTGATTTTGGATGCCAATTAACCTGAAGTTCGTTATATCTCTGGCAAATCTCTTATTTTTGAAGATAGGTATACCTTTAGATTCCTTTACATTTGGAAAGATCCCAGACACAAAAGATTCATTTATTAGGTGACTCAAAGGTTGAGCAATGATTGTTGCAACTGACTTGATTATTTTACCATCAATTTCATCAGCTCCAGGCGTTGTTCTTCTGGTGTTGTCGGTTTCAAGAAGAAACTCGTATGTGCCTTTTCAATATGCATGTCATAGTTAGGTATCTGTTTGTTTTTATTACAATCTATGAAAAAATCATTTATGTAGTTAGCTTGTTCAAAGGAAGTATGTCCCTCTAGAAATCCAGCAATTGCAGTATTTGTTGACATATTATATTTACTCTCTTTGATAATTTTCCAACTTTCGCGTGTTTTATTGTGTGATTCTAAAATTCGTTGGTTGTTTATTGTTCTTTTATGATATTTCACAAGTGTTCTATACTCTTTTTTATACTGCTTGTATCTTTTTGTATACCAAGGATTATTCTTTACTTAATTTATTCATTTCACAGAGGATTTCATACATTTGCTTGATTTCTGGAGAGAACCATTTCCTCCTTTTTGATTTTATGTCTGTATTTCTTATAGGGAAAGCACAATCATAATTATATAGGAGAGTATCGTAGAAATGAGAAAATTTGCCTTGAAAATTAGTGTTCTGATACATTTCACTCCATTCCTCTCTTAATAATATATTTTGGAAGGTCTGGATGTTAGTGTCACTTAGTCACATACTATATCATTATATGTGTGGTCTGAGAAGAAAGATTCGCTCACGCTCACAACACCATTTTCTATATTTGAGAAGATATCGATAAAGGAGGAGGATGTTGATGTTATTCTTATAGCCGTCTCTACGTGATGTTTAATGCCATATTCACCTAATATATTACTTATTTTTTGTTTTTTTAGGAAATCTCTATTGATATCTCCACATATAACATAAAAATTTTCTTTTTTATAAATATTGTGTAGCAATGTATCAAGCTTGTTCAAGAAATTGTTCAGGTTTATTTAATTAGGTGATCGATAAACTACAATGAAATAGACATGCCTATTTTTGTTTAACAGTTTCATTTTGGCACCACACGCTACAAATTCTCCTTCAACACTTAAATTTATTGGTTAAATTTATACACCCTGTATATGTTTTTTTCCTATCCTTTCGCATTGAAACACCCCATATGTGTTTTTTCTTCAATGATGTACTTTGAAACACCTTGTATATGGCATTTTCTATTTGGGCCGTTGGGCACGTCGCCGCTTAGGTTACGTTAGCTGGCTTATTTCTAAAAAAATTTGAAACACCTGTATATGGCATTTTCTATTTGGGCCGTTGTGCACGTCGGCGCTTAGGTTACGTTAGCTGGCTTATTTCCTAAAATTATTATTATTTTCTATTTGGGGCGGTATGTACGTCGACGATGTACGTCGGCTCGTTGGTTAGGTTAGCCGATTTTGCTTGATGGCCGGACCCCCATAGTCCCTCTACTTGGGGCAGTTCGGTTTATGTTGAATTTGAAAAATCTCAACACTTTTATCGCATTATATTATTCCAAACTTAAAAATTTCATTTCATTTTCATTCTCAAAAACACATGTTGCAAAAGCTGATTTGCTCGCATCGCAAAAGATGTGGAGCGACGATTCCCTTATATCAAAACATTTCTTCATACTAACTGATCTGGGAATCAAACAAAAATTGAGATAATTAATATCTTTCAGCCAACTTTCGAATCTCTTAACCACTTCTTGTGGTAATTCACTATCCGACCCAACTTTTAAGTTCCACGTTTCTTGAAGTAATAATTTCGGAATGAGAGTAAATAGACATGTAAATCCTATTGGGTCAAAAATACTTTGAGCTACAGAAAGTAAACCACGTCTTGTTCTAGGTGGAGTCTATAGTTTACTTAATGCATTCAAATCACAGAAAAGTATATCTTCTTTGAAATTTCAAACCATGCCTAATACAGATGTATATTTTTCTTCGAAACTATTTACTGAGCTGACAACCCATTCTCTTGAATTAAATTTACCTTGATCCATCAATTCTTTGGGTTCTCGTATAAATGTATTTAATTCATCGATAGATTGACACTTGTAATGCAATTATCTACATAAAATGAGTCATTGAGTTTCCCAGCTGTCTTTTGAAATTTTTCCGGGGCAAGAAGCAAATGATAATTTATGGTTGCAGCTATTAAAAATGGACTCGGTTTGACCCCAAAAACCACTCGACAGTGCATATAAACCATCATTTTCCTCTGTGTATAATCAGACCCCCAGAAAAATCTTAGAAAGTTACTGTCTTCAGGTAAAATACTTATTTGCAGAAAAGCTTCTTCTATGTCAGCTGTTACACCAATCAAACCTAACCTGAACGTCAATAAAAGTGATGGAATCAACTCAATCAAATTAGGCACTGTTTGTAAGCAATTATTTAAGGAATTGCCTTGTTTGTCTTTTGCTGATGCATCAAATACGGGTCTAACTTTTCTAGTTTTACTTGAAACTTTGAATACGGCATGATGAGGTAGATAATGCAAATCATTCTTACCAATTTCCACTTCATTTCCAACCTGTTCAATTATACCGAGCTTTTCCCACTCTACCAGTACCTTCTCGTATTCCTCGAATTTATTCAGTGCCAACAATTTCTTAGTAGTACTATGTAGTGGTGTCTCAGGCAAAATTTCATTGCTGGATAATTCTGAATGCTCTTCAATCCATGGCAGATAAACTTCATATCTTCCATCCTTATTGATTTCGATGTTGTCATTGAAGTATTTGATGATTTCCTCTTCTACAGCATCTTCAGATTTGACTTCAGCAGAATATTTGATTCCTAAAATATGTAAGTTCCATAAATCTATCAGAGTACAATTTGTGACCCCCAATGCCCCATTACAGTCCGCCCTAGATGGCTTTCAATCGCAATGAGATTATTATTTGAATTTTCGATATTTCCTGTTAGTAGTCTTCCAAATATATCAGCTCCCAATAATAATTGAACTTCGTGCGGTGCATTTTCAACTTCGATTTCATTTAAAATTGTATTTTTTCTTTTCAAATGTTGAATATACGCGGAATTTTCTAATCGAGGAATCTGATTGCAAATTTTGTTTTGTTCTAGTACTCGCAAGTTAAATTCGAAATTTCTATTCAGATTTTGAACCACAACATCGTAAATTCCGTGTTTCTGAGAATTATTTGCAAACCACCAAAAACACCCTGTATAATAATAATAATAATAATCTTTATTGGCCCAAGAAACATAAATGTTTATAATAGGGTTCTAATTCTCTAATTAAAACAATAAAAACAAAATTCAAAGAAATGATTGCAATAGAAAAAATAAGGAAGGGTTGTCAAAAGCATCATTGTAATAAATGTTTTTTCAAATGTTTTTTGAAAAGATTTTTTTCAATATTTTTTTTAAATTTTTCGGTATTTCATTGAATATCAAAATTCCACTATATAAAATTGATTTTTTTCCAAAGTTTGTATTCATTCTGTGTGTGACCAGACTATTGGATTGTCTTCTTTGGTGATTATGAATGGTATTGATTGAATGAAATTGCAGAGATAAATGTTTCCTGTTATTTGTAACAGAATGTATGAATATACATATTTTCAATTCGAACAAAGAATTAACGTCTAAAAGATTGTTAGGAACATATAAATGGGATGTTGATTCAAGGAATGGTGATTTAAAAATACATTTAATACTTTTGTTTTGCAAAGATTTAAGTGGACGTAAAATAGTAGAATTGGCAGTTCCCCATACTGAAATTAAATATTGTAATTTTGAATAAATTAAATTTTAAACAAAATACCAACTATAGGAGATATTTTGATCGAAGATTTCTAACATGGCTTTTACAAGAAAGTTGTTCATCAATGTATAATCCCAAAAATTTTGTTGTTTCAGAATATTTTATATTTTTTCCATTGAAAACTAAATAATTTCCGATACGTCTTAATTTTCTTTTTGACAAAAACATAAAGGAAGATTTATTAATATTCATAGTTAATTTATGATTGTTCAACCAAGGCGAAATTATTTTTAAATCAGCTTGAACATTTTCGATTATTTCATTGTTATCATCCCCAAAATAAATTAATGTCGTGTCATCTGCAAATAATTTGAGGTCAAGATTTGATATTGAATTTATGTATATGAGAAATGATACAGGTCCAAGAATTGAACCTTGTGATACACCACATGTTATATTGTTATATTCCCCATCTAGCTTTATTTGAATTTTGCGATTAAATCCAATACTCAGTGTCGCTGGATTTTCGAAAACCATACTGTCCATTGTACAAAAAATTATATTTGATTAACGATTTTTTAAAAAATTTTAGATAAAATTGGTAATACTGATATTGATTGATAATTACTCAAAATTTATTTTTTGCCACTTTTAAAAATAGGTGTAACCTTGGCATTTTCATGTTATGGGGAACAATGCCAGTGTCAAACGAGTGATCAACGCGTCATACAAGGAGATAATTCTGGTGCAACCATCTTTACAATTTTATCACTAATATCAAAGCCAGCTGCTTTTTTGTTATTTACATTTTTTATAATTTACTGTACTTCTTCACAAGTTGTTTGTTTCGAAAACATAGAATTATTCACTGATACATTGTTACAAGGATTTGATTATGCAGAAAAATAGTAGAGGCTAACTTTGGTCCAACATTCACGAAATTTCATTAAATTCCTCACATATTTGCATTGGATCCTCAATACGTTCTTTATTTTGTCCAATACATTTCACATTAACTTGCTTATCATTTTGCCTATTATATAATACTTGATTTATGGTTTTCCACATAGATTTTGGTGTAGCATTCAAAAATTCATTTTTGTAATAGTTATATTTTGCGTCCCTAACAGTTTTTTTCACTAGTTTATTGTAATAATTATATTTATTCTGTTTGGAATAATTCAACATTAGGAAAATGTTTTCTTTTAGAAAAATACTTATCTCTTGTTTTTATTAATTTTGAAATATATGAATTAAACCAAGCTTCAGAATTTTGATGGATTTCTGAGAACAATTAGATGTGAATTCTTTGGTGATATCTTCATAAAGTTTATTTGAATTTTTATAATTGTTCAAATGCGAATTTATGGATTCTAGACTTTCACGAATATCTTCAATATTGTAAATGATGATAGTTTCATAGATGAAATTTTTTCTTGGTACAGACTTTTTGTTTTCAATTTCGGTTAATATTATTTTATGATCACTATGTGGGGAATCAATAAAAGATAATGTTGTTGGCCAATTAGTATTCTTCACAACATGATCAATAAGCGATATGCTTTTGTTTATCTCCCTAGTAGGAATTGTGGTATAACAATAATGTAAAATTATTTGATTTATATATATCATGAAGTTGGCTAGTATCAAATGAATTTAAATTCAACATATTTATGTTGACATCGCCAAATAAAAATGTGTTCAAATTATCTTCATTAATTTTTTGTAGTTGTTCATCGATAATATTTAGAAATAGTTTAGTATGATAGTTTGTTCACTCATCTTGACATAACCCAATTCTTTGACACATTTGACACTATGTATCACTTTTGTGAAGCAGAATCTAATAGTGCTCTTACAATTTTTTCTTTATTATTGTTTACGAGCCTAACTAAAATGGTTTGTAATAATGTATCAGTGCAAACATTTGTTGTTAATACATTCTCAAGAATTTTATTTTGTATAGTGTCTTTCTTTTCGTCAGGTAAGTCTGCGCACATGTTTGGGTAATGATTCATTTTGCAAATTAAACATTTAAAGCTCTACAATTTCTACTGGTATGATTTATTTTCAAGCAAGAGAAACAAGCCCTTTTGATCGTTACTTTAGCCTTCCTTTCAGGAAATCTTGGCTGGCATGTGGTTTTTCGCAAAATAAGCAAATTGGAGTAATGTCACCTCCACTGATTGACTTCGAATGATGAACTTTTCCACTGGCTGAATAGAGTGCAGATGCTGTAAAAATTTTTGCTTCGCCTTCTCTCTGCTGCTTTCCTCTAACAATGCGTGTGTTTTTGCTTTGACGCTCCTCTCCAGAAAAGCTGGTCTGGACGAGATTGATTCGCTCCTCCGATTCTACCTCTCTTTTCATAAAATCTAACAACATTAATAAAAGATTAGTGTTTTTAGAATTATTTGCATTTGACTCACCCTCCTGTCCTGGTTTACTGGTATTTACAGCATAAGTACTACGGTTTCTCTTAATTCTCTTAATTCTTAATAATTCATCTGGTAAAGTAGACTCAACTAATGGAAACAGCATTGCTGCGTATTTATCACTGGTAACTCCCGATGATTCTAATGCTCTGAGTTGAGTTTCTATTTTATCATATAAACTACTTAATGTCATACCTGTTTGTGTTTTAGTTGCCTGCTTCAGTACGAGATCTAGTTATACTCGAACATAAACCTCTATTAGAAATTCATCCCTAGCGAATCGTGCTTTCATTTGGTAAATGGCTTTCGAATAGTTTGATCCGGAAGGTGGAAAGCTTTCAATCGAGTCCCTGGACACAGTAAGTTCTTCAGTCGCTTGTAATAAATATTGAAACTTGTCCTTCAATTCAATTTCTTCATCTTCATGTATTTTTTTGAACTGGCCCCAGAATCCAATCCAATTTCTCACGTTGCCATCAAACTTCTTCAACTCCAGTTTCGGTAGTCTGAATTTCCTCTTGTTCTTATCTCCTGTGGAACTCTGCGAATGGATCATCTCATCTTCTTGTTTAGATTTTTCGTTCATATGTACTTCACATCTTGTTCGGTATTTTATAAGTTCGTCACTGAATATCTCTACTTCGTCTAGTTCTTTCTCGATTTCTACTCCACTAAGATTTGATGAAAATAAAGTTTCTCGTATGTGCTCGTCTAGTGAAAACAATCTGGCGCTCTTATCTTCCAACTGTCTTATTGAAGCTAGCACTTATTCTTTCATCACTGTCTTGTCTGTGAGTGCTGAATCCTGTTCTTTGCATGCTATGTTGAAATTCCTTCGGAGCTGCTCCCTTTCTTTCTTTAGGTTTTCCATCGTTACTCAGTCCTGTCACGGTCGCCACAAATGTTGTATTTAGATGGAAATTAGTGTTCAACAGAAAGAACTTTGACGTACTTTTTTGACTTTTTTATTATATATGACATTTATGTATCAACAACATATTTTGTATACATAGTGATGAGAGTACAAGCATGTTTTTTAAAACAAATCAATGCAACAATAATAGTAATATTCCCAACACATCCTATCACTAGGTGGGTGTTGTTCCTCCTGCTGAAGGCAATTAGTTCCCGCATGGCCACTGAAGGAGGCTGTTCCGCCCTCACATCTCCAGGAAAGTATGCTAAGGATACAATAATTTCCATCATACTCCCCCTTTCTGGAAACTTCACATAGATTGTTGCCATGTCCTAGGTGCAGAAATCTGAGAGAATAAAATAATATATATTGTTTCTGGCTAGAATGCATGCCCTAGGTTTACCCCAGAGCAGACTGCAAATTACTCGTCATGTGTTGGAGGTCCAGGGTTCCTGGATGAGGGCCAGATCTATCCTGTCCTCTACGATTTTTTTTCCAAGAACGTAGGTGGTGGTCTTGGCATATTGCAGGTTCTCTTGCAAAAGTCTGACTGTTGTATCAGCCATTCCCTTGTTTGCTGTGTTCAGGTGGCCATTCTCCTCCATCTTTCTCAGAGGGCGGTAGTCGGTGTAGTAGATGTATTTTTATAGCAAAGGTAATAAAAGCAGTCTGGTAGTGTGCTCGGCGTATTATTCAGTAATATCGTAAAAATAATCTTGCAAGCACCTTCAAAATTTTTGTAACTTGAAATACGTCCATATTTCGCTATATACATACTATCAATATTTCCTTTTTTCATCCTGTGCTCAGTAAGACAATTGATTGATGGATCGTTAATACTATAAAATATCTACAAAAACGTCACCTTATTTACTGAACTCTGAATATTGTTGAGAAATAGTGAGTAGTAACAGGTACAGGTAGGTCACTGTTATCACGAAACCTGTTTGTAAGTTTCTTCCAAATGTCGGTTGAGCCGTTGCCTATTTTGGGAATGGCTCTGGTGTGGGCTATGGGTGTAATTGGATTGGATGGGCAACCTGTCGCTGAGCGGTGTTGATTGTACTGTTATTTACTTGTTCGGCTATAATTGTATTCGTCTCGGTAGGATTCTTTGTGCTGCTGGGATTAGTTTTCATTCTACGGTGGTAGGTTGTTGATAAACTCTGCTTGGTTATTTGTTCAATAGCAACATTTATTGATGGTGATACAAATTTCAAGAAATATGGGCAGGGACTTTCATTATTGTTTGATTTTATTATGGATATAATTTCTCCTGAGTTTTCAATTCTCTTTTTCAAGCGTGATACTAATTTCACTGAATCAATTATTTTTGATTTTTGAATCTCTGCCTGTATTTTGTTCTTCATACACTTCTGTATGTATATGTCACTGTTTGGGGTTCACATAAGTCATCAGATTTGGGAAACTCTTTGATGTCACAATTTTCACAAATACAATACTTGAATGTTTAAGGTTTTGTCATTGACTACACGAACTGTAAAGTTTTGTAAGATGAGCTTCAATATCGCACCCTGTATGGGTCAAATAAATTTGGAATTATGGCCCAATTCTGTTCTTGATTTTTATCAATGACTTCATGTTCCCAAACTGACATCAGCTCAGTTTTTCTGTTTGCAGATGACATTTCAGTTGTTTTATCGGAAAGGGAAACGTCTACTCTTAATGAAACATCTAATGTAACAGTGTTTCAGGTTGTCGAGTGGTGTAATAACAATTCTCTTTTAATAAATGAAAATAAAAACAATTATATATTTTTCAAAAACGGCATGGAAAACCAACTTAATATTAATGTACAAAACTCCCGAATAAATGAAAATAAAGATCTACGTTGGATTGATCAGGTGAAAGCAATTATGAGTAAATTGTCGTCAGCATGTTTTATTTTGCATATTATTGATTCACCCTGTACAATATTCGATATTGGTAAGATTTATTTAAAAAAAGTTTTTCTTTTATTTCAGCCGTCCAAATACATCATTTTTATGGTTCAAAAACCCCTTTATGGCCTTGAAGTATATCATTTGTAAGTCATATCGATGGAAGATCATCAAGTTCATGGTTGGCCTTTTCCTGGTATTTCTTCTGGTTACCGCTTTATATGCACTCCCAGGATATAGTGTAAAAAAGGTTATTGGGGCTTGAAAAAAATTGTTTCTAGACATTTTTGAATAGATGTAATGTATCATCCAGGTAATTAAACAATGTCAGTCAAGAGAAGAAAAGAAGAGGATACAAGATAAATTTAAATTCACAAGTAGTTAAATTAAAAAAAATCCCGATTACTTCAAAATAATTTTAATTACTTCGTCCTTAGTTATATCATAGTTGTGTCAACTTACGCTGTCATGCCTGTTTGATTGAATTTGAATGATTTTTTCATTCTTGCCAAGGCCAGCATAACTTCGATTCAGGATGCCAAAGTGCAATGAAAATAAGGTTATATATCACATTTACTTTGGAAGGTATAGCTTTCAATATCAACTTAAACGAATTCATACAAAAAGTTCAATGTATTCATAATATCAAAACTAGAGTTAAAAATAGATTATAGTCTTATGTCATATCTGTTAGTCTACAGATAAAAGAATAATTTCAACAACACTGTCTCCGAAAATACCACCTTTACCTAAGACACTCACAATGCGCACAACTTGTCCTTTGTTGCAGGGCCACTACTCATCCGAATCCTCATTCAAGTGGGAGCAAGTTTTCTTATCTCAAAGAAAACGTGAGTTTTCGTCGTGGCTTTGCGAAAACAATTTTTAAAAAGTTGAAAAATTCTAGAAATTGGAATATGACAAATTACTTTATTCGGTATGTTGTAACGAGTGAGCATACACCCTGTACATCGCCGTTGGAATCAGAGGTCTCCTAGCGACGAAATATATTATGATTGATATTGGTATCATACTTTTTCTGATTTATTTTTTGCATGTTGGAAGTTTGTGCAAATATAGTAAAAGTTCACTCAATTCCGGTGCTAATTATTTTCACTGAGCGAGTGCTGCGAATACAATTGTCGCTTATCTTTGAAAGTTCGCAGAAGTCTGGGTTACTTGAAACCCGTAACCCCCTTACAATTGGCTCCCAACGTGGGGCCGTAGCTGAAAGGATTGTGTTTTGAAGTATCCGTGAGTAATTTTCGACATAATATCTCATAATGCAGTTATATTTGAATACCGAAGTTCCACCCGGGAACGTTGACAATTTTGACATTTAGTTGACAGCTAAGCCGTGCGTGTTTTATTTACAGTGTTGCCGGTTCTCATAAATTCTCGAACTTTTGGGAAACTTGGGGATAGTTGCCAGATTGTGTACTTTTTCTAACTTCTTGTCGATATTGAACAATTTGTTCGATTTTTGGCTGGTAACCACAGAAATCGATAAATTTTCGTTCGTATAATCCTATATATGAATGACATATCGCGAAAAACTCCGCAGTTACGTTCCGATTACAGAAAATATTGAAGATATGTCGAATGTTGTGGTGACTCCCGAACAATTACAGCAACTTCTTGAAGGAATGAAGCAGATGGTTGTAGGTACTACCCAACAAAACCCCGCGCCGACCTCAGGTAACTTTTCCAAATGCAGAGTAGATTCGCAGGACGGAAGGACGAGGACGTAGAAGCTTTTATAAGCGCGATCACAGTATATACAGAATGTCTCAATATAACTAATGCTAACGCATTAAAGGGGCAACCTATGTTATTAGACAGTTATGCAGCAGTTTGGTGACAAGGAACCAAATTATCTATTACCAGTTGGCCTGATTCTCTTACAGCGTTAAGGCACGCCTATGGTAAAAAGAAATCCACTCCAAAAATTTTCCGAGAACTTTTTACCATGGAACAAGAAGAAAGGGAGCCAACCGATGTATTTGTCAATAAATGTAGGGCACTATTATCTCACTTGCCAGTTACTTCTGTATTGCATGAAATCCATAAGATAGATATGATATACAGTTCATTATCTTCCAAAATTAGAGAGCGTTCACCGCGTGCAGATTTCACCACGTTTGGTGTTCTCATAGACAAAGCTAAGGCAATTGAAGATTCATTTTCAGAGCAGGATTCAAAAACGTCAATATTGAATTTTGATAATAATGCTGCTTCAATAGGCTTAGACCTAAGTTTACGTTCTGTAAACATTTTGGTAACGTTCAGTCAGAATGTCGAAAACTCTCTTAAGCACACGAGCATCCAAGCAAACGTCAGATTTAAACTCGGAACGACGTGTCTAGACCTGGTTCTAGCAATCGCACTGTAGTCAATTCCAATATTGTGTGTTACGGATGTAACACTCCAGGATATTTAAGGAATAACTGTCCTAACTGCAAAACGAAACGTCAGCAAACTCCTACTCCAGGGACTTCTTTTACTTCTTCTTCTTCCGTTGAGCTTTTCATGACCTCGACTGAAAGCTTCAATGAGAGACCCCTATTACCATTAACTATTTTGGGTCTTAATGGCTATGCTTATGTCGATACTGGTGCTAAGTGCAGCATCACAGGTAGTCGACTATAATCATTTTCTGGATGAAAATATAGATTTCCATGATAAATATATGACTTTAGTCTTAGCAGACGGCGAAGCACGAGTGACATCAGCACGTGTTTTCTGCTTGCCCAGTTACTCTTTTGGGAAGGGTAATACAAACTACTTTTGTCGCATTCCCTGAACATACATCCTACAAAACACTCAAGCTAATCTCACCGTCAATATTCTACAGATGAAATTTTGGTTTTGTGATGAAACAAATCTCCAGTATAACTGCTCCTTGATTTGACTTTGAGGCCAGATGAAGCCATACAACTCAATGAAATTGAACGCTCACAACTCACAGAAACACAGAACTGTTTCTGAAGACATTAATGTTCCACCCCTTATACTGAGCATTGCATCATTCTCAATAACGAAACGCCCATTGCGGTACTTCCCCACCACACGTCGCCGCCAAAATTAGAAATTTTGAAATAGGAAGTTGAACATTTATTGGAAAAGGGTATAGTTGAAGAATGCGATTCTCCCCATGCCGCACCTGTCTTAGTTGCCAAAATGGATGGTGAATTCAGATTGTGTGTAGATTATCGTCGTTTGAGTAGTATTACCGTACCAAATAGGTATTCCCTTCCTAAGATGGATGATCGAATGCACGCTGCTACCAGAACCTTTTATGTGTCGACCTGAAATGTGGATATCATCAGGTGTTTGTACGCGAGTTTGATCGCGATAAAACTGCATTTATAACCTTTCGGTATCTATCGCTTCAATGGGATGGCTTTTGGTCTTCGCAATGCTCCAGCCACGTTTCAAAGACTCATGGATCGATTTAGAAGTGGTCTACAGGATAATACTATACTTGCGTACCTCGATGATATGATAGTGATATCGGAAAATTTCGGAGATCATCTTGAACATCTGACCTCTGTTTTCAGAAGGCTTGAAACACTTAAATTATGGGCCAATCGAGCAAAATGCACCTTTGTGCGCCCTTCTGTCAAATATTTGGGGCACCTCATAACGCCATCTGGGATCGCTCCCGATCCAGATAAAATATCTGCCATTATGAGAATGTGTCCTCCTCGAAATGTTAAACAAGTTCTGACGTTCCTGCAGACCTGTAGACGATTCGTTCCAAATTTTGCTGAAGTGTCCAAGCCTTTATCTCACTAAGAAGAATGTCAGGTTCGTATGGGATCCTGCACAACAACAAGCTTTCGAAAAACTTAGAGTTGTTGACGTCTTCACCGATATTATGACGAGTGGATTTCACAAAACCATTTACCTTGAAAACTCGGCGCATGTCTCCTTCAGGGGGAGGGAGTAGAAGAGAGGCCGGTCGAATATGCCAGTCGGCTGATCACCCCTGCGGAAAGCAACTATACTACTACGGAGCGTGATGCTCTCGCTATTGTTCATGCCATCAATAAATTCCGAGGGTACGTTGAGAATTCTCCGATAATCATCAAAACTGACCACCAGCCCTTAAGATGGCTAATGTCACTACGATCCCCGGAAGGATGTTTAGCAAGATGGGCCCTGGAGCTACAAGAATCGAGTGTATTCCTGGAAAATCGAACCGAATTGCAGATATGCTCTCCCAACCACCTTGTGACCCTTAGTCAGAACAAGATTGTGAAATTTGTACTATAACCCTAGATATGTCCACGGCAAGTAGTCAAACTCTACGAGAGGAGCAATAAGCTCAATACGATAATAAAATGCTTCGAAGCGGATGAAGCCGACCAAGTAGATTATAGTTGATACACCGACAGAGGTTATGTCATGTTTCAAGGAGTACTTTATCGTTGCAATAAAGATGTGGATACCGAAGACGCACAATTAGCTATTGCCGAGTCGAAAATACTTGACATTTTGAAAGATTGTCATGATGACCCGCTAGCTGGCCACTATGGTATAGGAAAAAATATTCAAAGAATAGCCCTCAGATATTACTGGCCCACAATCCGCAGAGACGTAGCTAATCATGTCAGACACTGCGTGGCTTATCAAAAATACAAACCAAGCAACTTGAAACCAGCTGGGTTAACACAAACTCCCGTTTTGGCTCAGCGTTTCGAATGCCTGGCAACGGATTTTGTTGGTCCACTGCCCGAAACAGAAAATGGTAATTGTTGGATCTTTGCAGTCGAGGGCACTACTACCAAGTGAATTGAGTTATTCGCTTTGAGAAATGCTACCGCAGAAGCATGTGCCAGAATACTCATAGACGAGATATGGGACACCACGATGGATCGTAAGCGACAATGGACCCCAATTCGTTAGTAGAGTGATGATGCAAGTGACTTACTGTCTAGGTATTCATCAGTCTCTCATTCCTATTTACCATCCGTCCTCGAATCCTGAAGAGAGGAGAAAGCGACCACACTAAATGGGACGAAATGATACCTACCATTCGGTATTCTATGAATAGTGTACCCAATCCAGCAACAGGTATCTCCCCCTAGCCTATCTTAACTTTGCGCACGAACTTCGTACTCCTATGGATGTGCAGAAAACGATATACCGGAGATAACGCCCTATCTCCGCCGCCATGCCGACACTTTACTCCGTGCTGAAGAGACTAACGAACTCAAACAAGATTCTGCTATACGGTATGCGGACAATCGATTACGCGTTCAGGACTGTTTCAAAAAAGGTGATAAAGTACTGGTAGAGACACATACCCTCAGTAAAGCCAGTGCCGGTTATAATTCCAAATTTGCACCGCGTCGCGATGGACCACATATTGTTATATGAAATTGCTGCCATAGCTCGTATCTGAAGGAAAGTTTCACGTATCAGCTTTGCTACGTTCCATAAGTGACGATATAACTGTGAATCCAACTCCAGTATGACCCCTACAAGGAAGAGGTCGCCCACCAAATAGCACCCGGAGAACCTCACCGGTGTCTCCGGCTAATCAACAACCACATTCTAGCCCTAGTCAGCTACACGGTCTGAGCGCCAGACACGAATCCCAAGTCGTTTTAGAGAAGGCAGCGAGTACGTCATCTTGCATCCTGAACATCAACCAACGTCCAGATGTAATAGAAGAGAAAGCACACAAATTAAGAAATAGTTTATTTTTGTCTCACTCCACGGGACGTACGAGTGATCCAAAGGGGGAGGCTGTAACGAGTGAGCATACACCCTGTACATCGCCGTTGGAATGAGAGGTCTCCTAGCGATACAATATATTATGATTGATATTGGTATCATACTTTTTCTGATTTGTTTTTTCACATTGAGAAATAAGTAATGAAATGAAAGTTCCTTGGAGAGGAATTGATTCTCTGCTATTTTTCAAATTTGTTTAGGGACCTTTTGGCTTGGTGTGATGATAATCCATTTATTTTCTTCGATCTTCTGAATTTTCGGTTATTTATGACAGGTACTGGGTTACAATTTGACAGTTTTTTCGAATACTTCAACATCTGGATTTCACAGGGGGCATCTTACGTGATAAAATCTGGGTTATTCAATTGGCATAAGAATTCTTCATTTACAATTTCATGGCATCTTGTGTCGAAAAGTACATAGTTCTGCTCATTTAGGATGAGATATTTCGATTTTGGGATAATTGGTTTGAATGAATTAATTTTAGGGTTTGGTAAGGAAAGAGTTTTTATTTTATTTTGATTTCATGAGAGTATTTCAATTGCTCTGTCATATTTTTCTGCATCATTTCGATCTAAGTTGCCAGTTATCGATCTAATTATCGATCCTAATCCATCGATAAGTCCTCGTTTTTGTTTTCTTTTGATTGAAGGGTTAATTTGACTTATTTGTGGTATTATTTTCCTTTTTAATAATTCTGTTAAATAATATGAATTATGAAATTCTACTTTGTAATTGCTTCCTTGCGTTTTATAATCAATTGCAGATTTTAATTGATTTAGTCTTTCTTTCAAAATATTAAATTCATTCACTATATCTGTGATATCAAAAATTTTAATAAATGACCATTGGTCTATCTTATTCTGGGCGTTTCCTAATTTCAGCGGTAGACTACCAGGGTTGTCATTGAGTTCGCAAAATGTTGGTGATGTAATTTCTGCGTTGATTTGGACGTAGAGTTTGAAATAAGAAGTTTTTTTCTTAGTTCTTTGATATAAACAATTCTTTTTTTATATGGATTTTGTTTATCAGTTATTTCTACTCTATTTCTTTCTAATAATTTTGACAAGGTATAAGGTCCTTTTAAATATATTCAGTTTTTTATTTCTCTCCTGAGGGTTTTATTTAAATACAGTTAATCCTACTTGATAATCATCATTTGTTTCTCCTTGTATATTCGTTTTCTCAAGAGGCCATGAGCATGATTCAAATTCGCGTATACTGTTAGGTTAGTTTTGAATGAGAGTGGGCCCATATCAGGCCCTCCACTGCGGCCAATGGCCTATTGTGGCTCATCCTATGGTTATATTTCTCCCAGTATATCCAATCTCTTTCATGCATAGGCGGCACTCTGCATCTTGTGCAAGTTTGCAGTGGCCAGTGAGCAAACCTAGTATAACTCTGAGATGTGCTCTACTGAGTTCTAGCAGCTTGTCAGAGTCCTGTTTTTTCCTTGTGCAAGCAATAAATGCTTTGGAATGGGCTAGGCCCGGTAGACTACGCCAGTACTCGAGTCTTTTGTTGTCAGCCCAGGATGTTATGACATTCTTGGCAGTACTATGTGCTATACCGATTACCGGTTCTGGCCCAGTGAACGTTGTTTCGGCCCCCCCTTTTGCTAGGGCGTCCGCTATTTCGTTTCCTTCTAGGCCCGTGTGTGGCGTCGATTTTCCAGCTCCCTTGCACACATTTCAATGGCAAATACCTCTGCCTGGAATACCGTAGCTAATTTATCCATACTGAATGAGCGTTTCACTACTGGGTTTATCCGGCTCCGACACCTTCCAAAGGCGTATACTGTAGTTGACTGGGCAACGTGACGTAGGCATTGGGCGGAGAATAACACGTCCCTTCCACCAAGATATCCAAAGCCTGTACCACAGTTTATAGCTAAAAGAATCAGTTCGGTCACTCGCCGCCATCTTGTTTACAAGATAGAATAAGCGCAGGGGAAACAAATTCGGGTTCCGCAATAGATTTGCACACAAACTCACATAGTTGTCAAGTGTACTAAAAGTATTCAGTTTCCAGAAGTATATAAATTTCGCGTGTTTTATTTTTCATTGAAATGATTTCTGGGCTCCTATAGGAAACTTCAAACATGTTTGAGTACTTCTTTATTCATGAAATACCATTATTTTTCCAGGCTATTTTCAGAAAATGAGAGCAACATGCAGCTCAAGTGTTCTGTGCCACTGTTTCTGCAGAAACAAATGCTTATATATCTTTCAAAAAACTCCCATTAGCAGATTTCAAGACAGTTAAATTCATAGAAAAAATTGATAATTTCTTTGATCTATTCAATTCATCAAAAGTCCACAAGATATAATCATTCAATAGGACTTTCATGGAGACAGATACACAAATTCAATTTCTTAAAGATATGTTGACGTTCTATGAATCCCTTTGTTCTCTAACGAAACAAAAATATAACCAAAGGGATGAAATTTATTTTTGGGTGGGAATTGTCAATCTCGGCCTTTTTGCAAATGTGGGATGTTATAAAGGAAAACGAAATGCATACAAGAAGAATTAATCAGGCCTGTTTAGATTTTTTTTTCGGTAAAATCAGGCAGTAAAGTGGAAATTGCAGAAATTCTGCACCAATACAATTTTAAAGGACGTTTAAAAAAATGTTTGCAATTTGCTATTTGGATAATTCCGAAGGAACAAACTGCCTTGATTTTGATTCAACAACCACGTCAATTCAATTCTCTCAAAGTAGAAGTAAATGACTACATCAACCTCAATATAACATAAAGAATGATTTCGTTTCATTTAAAAAAAATACAAGTGAAATACATATTCGTATCGAAATATGACATGAACAAGTTGACTCAAACAATTTACAGTTCTCACAGGGCTTATCCAAATGCCAATAATGATTCATTTGGCAACTAAAAAATGCTTGATACTATTTCTTTTGTAATATATACATGCCCTTGAAAACTGTTCTTGTGAACTTTTTGAAAATTTGGCCACAAAAGAAGGTATTGGATAGAATATTAAAAATTGTCTTTTAAAAATTGATTTCTGTAAGCCTTGTCAAGACTTCTCAAAATATTACTCATTGTCACTGTTAACGAGAGTTCGTATTTCTTGTATTAAATTTCTATATTAAAATAAAGTCCACAGGAAATAAAAAAAAAACAATCATAAACTGACTATTTTAAAACATAATTAGTTTATGTATATGAAAACTCATTTATCTACATTCAGTTATTTTTAATGTTTACGAATATTGCATTTACCCCAATATTTACGAACTGCTTGTTTATCTTTCTGGATCCGTAAAAGTACCATTTGGTTTACCACATTCAATAGGACTCTATAGTTTTTATTCAAGATCAAGATCCTGACATTGAAAAATGTAGATATCTTCTTCAAGAAGTTGAAATAATTATTGTGAATGGAAAATTGAAATTCTTTCTCTTATAAAATTACAATTACTAGAGTGTGGTAATCACTAATATTGGAATAAATCCTGTCATAAGAAATTTCTCATCTTGCTTAAATTCATTAACTTATATACCGGGTGGCTACGGAAGTATTGCCTACGGAATATCTCAGTTATTGTATGAAGTAGGTTTGTGAAATTTGGAGCGTCGATATAATGACATAAGAGCTAGAATTTGAGCATATTGACATGTCGAAGTTAACTTCCGGTCTGACCGGAAGTAACATCAACTTTCTTATTTTAAATGGAAACTCAATTTTTTTTTCTTTTCGCTTTATTCAGCATTCAATTCCCTTTCTAATGACATATCACAAGTTGATATCTAACCAGAAACTAGACCAGAAAAAAATTATTATTGAAATTCACCGAGTAGGCCGTGGAAGCAAAATGAAAGCCAAAAATTGAAAAGTTGGCAATGGAAACCATACGTCACTTGATAACAGTTGCTACTACTGTGATATTTTATTTTCATTCGTCGGCGTTATAAAAAGCCGCCAAAAAAATATTGGAAAAATTGGGAAAAAAACAATACTCTGTAGGTCCATAACTTAAATAGGAACATACAACTTTTTCTTGCCTGTACTATTCAGCATAACCATTCCTTTCTAATGATATAATAGAAAGTAATTTTTTGAAATGAAATACCAAAAAATCCAATTATTATTATTCAAATAACAAAAAAACAGATTTATATAAAAAAAATAATCAAATTGATAGGATTAAAGATAAAATAAATTCAAAACAACTGTTCGAAATGCATTCCCTCAGCGTCAATACATTTATTGACTCTGGTGATATTTTCATGTAAAACGTTTCTCAACATTTGGGGCGTGATATCTTGGAAAGCTCTACGAATTGTTACTTCTAGCTCATGTAGAGTTGTAGGCTGTGTGGAATACACCCTATTTTTAAGATGCCCCCATAGAAAAAAGTCGCACGGAGTAAGATCAGGTGACCTTGGTGGCCACCTGTCTGGACCATGGGTTGTTATAAGTCTCCCTTGAAAGCGATTTTGAAGATAATTTCTCGCTATTCTCGCTGGAAGTACATTCTCTCAGTTATTTCCGCTGGTAGGTTGTTAATGAATTCCGAAATTTCATTCGTTAAAAAAATTAAAGTATCTCTCTCCGGTTAGTTGGCCTTGAAAAAGAATGGGGCCAACAATATGAGTTCCAACTATTCCTGCCCAAACATTCACCAATCTCTCCTGGAAGCCACCTTGTCGAAACCGGTGCTCGTTTTCTATCGCCCAGTACCTGAAACAAAAGACCGTTCACACTTTTAGCACTTTACACTTCGACTATCGACAATAATCCAAATAAAGTACAGTACCTACCTTGTATTATTCCTGTTAAATAATCCATTGTTGGTAAATCTTGACTCGTCCGTAAACAAGATATAATAGTTAAATAGGTGATTCTCAGCATTTTGTCGAAGAAACCAATTACAATATTCCAGGCGCCTTTTACCGTCATTTTCATACAAATGTTGATGCAACTGATACTTCGGCGCCAATCTGCCTTGAGGAAATTGTGCTATCATATTGTACTAAAGCTAATACATTAATTTCAGTTTTCTCATTAATATCAAATGCTTCTTGGTCTTCGTGAACATCAGGCTAAGTTCTCAATTTTTCTTCAAGCCACTGGAAATACCTTCTTGACGGTTGCTGCCTCCTTGGATATCGCTCTAAATACAATCTTTCAGCGGCATAAGAATTTTTTAAACATTCACCATAAATGAGAAGCATGTCAATTTGTTCGGTTCGTGAAAAACGGGGCATTTTTTGAATATTCCACTAACTGATTTCGATTTCCAAACCCTTTTAAAATGGCAGGATCAAAAACAATACTTCGAACGTCAAAATAATATGGATAGCAGCGTTCGTGAGAGCTCTCGTTTCTTTTTTGTTTCATTCCAAAATACATCTTAATCAGCCTACTTGTTAATATTTTGGTTCGAATGATTATTGCAATGGAATGATTATTCTGAATAGCACAAACATCGTCCATAGGTAGATATTAGAATATCTATAGAGATGGCACAGACCAAGTACGTTTATGTTCCTATTTATCCTAGAACCTACAGGATATAATTTATCATTCCACATTATTTTTAATGGTATTTTTGCGTATGGCGATAATCTGTTTTGTTATTTGAAGAATAATAATTGGATTTTTTGGTATTTCATTTCAAAAAATCACTTTCTATTATATCATTAGAAAGGAATGGTTATGCTGAATAGTACAGGCAAGAAAAAGTTGTATGTTCCTATTTAAGTTATGGACCTACAGCTTTTTTCCCAATTTTTCCAATATTTTTTTTGGCGGCTTTTTATAATGCCGACGAATGAAAATAAAATATCACAGTAGTAGCAACTGTTATCAAGTGACGTATGGTTTCCATAGCCAACTTTTCAATTTTTGGCTTTATTTTGCTTCCACGGCCTACTCGGTGAATTTCAATAATAATTTTTTTCTGATCTAGTTTCTGGTTAGATACCAACTTGTGATATGTCATTAGAAAGGGAATTGAATGCTGAATAAAGCGAAAAGAAAAAAAAATAGGGTTTCCATTTAAAATAAGAAAGTTGATGTTACTTCCGGTCAGACCGGAAGTTAACTTCGACATGTCAATATGCTCAAATTCTAGCTCTTATGTCATTATATCGACGCTCCAAATTTCACAAACCTACTTCATACAATAACTGAGTATTCCGTAGGCAATACTTCCGTAGCCACCCGGTATGTTCTCAAAATTCTGAATATTTAATTTCGGTACGCCATTGTCAGCTAGAACACACTGATCGCAAAACTTTTCCGACATATTCAAATTAACGAAAAAATAAGTAATATTTCCATCACAAACTCCTATCCAATTTTGAAAGAATTCAATACAATAACCACAAAACTTTGTTGCCCTTTAAAGTTTTTGTCACAAAATTTGGTATCTTCCTCAAAACTTCTAGATTTTCAGCAATTTTTTAATAGGGATCCCATAATGCATACATTTTATCAACTGAATGATGTTAAAAAACAATAATCTGCAAAAAAAAAAACAGACCTCAACACGGTCAAAATATCCACAGTTTATAATAATAATAATAAGTTTATTCACACAAAGATAATTAATGAAGTTACATAGAACATAATCAGTAGTAAATAAACATGTGAGATCCACTATAGGCGGGGACTGTGCGTGGAAGAAATGAGGTTGCATATATATATATATATATACTTGTATAAGAGTATAGAAGCAAAATGAATATGAAATATAAATGTAAAGGTATAAAACATTAGTATATATGTGTATAAAATAAAATATGAGGTAAGTATCAGGTTTTTCTGAACGGCATGATTAGTCAATAAGACTATGAATTGTTGTTCTGGGCACTGAGAAAATATACAATTTTAGGTTATACTTGAATATAGGTGGCCTTGAAATATTTTGAATTTCAGCTGGGAGACATTGGTATAGTTTGGGACTCAAATATGTCAGACTTTTTTGCCCTTTTGACTTTCTCATAAAAGGAGTCTAGTATGTGAGTTGTTTGTTTCTTGTATTATATTGATGTTCCGGGTTCTTCAAGTCGTGTTTAGAATTATGTTGTTTGATGTTACTACGTAAAAAGAATAGTTGCCTTGGATCCATAATATTTATTTCATTGAATAACCTATCTGATGGATATTTTATATCTTTGTTGAATATAATTTCAAGTAAGCGCTTTTGGACAATGATTCTTTTTTCCAGGTGGGACTTACACCTCCCCATGCTAATATTCCATATACAATATGTGGTTCCACCAATGCCTGATATATCGTTCTCATTGCTTTGAAATCTAGAATATATTTAAGATTTTTAAGTTTATAAACGTCTTAGTGACGTATTCGATTTGTTTATTCCATTTCAGATTATTGTCTATCATTACACCAAGATATTTGATCTTATTACTACTGCATATTGAGATGTCTTCAGTAATTCGTAGGCTATCATAAGAAGGAATACTTCTCTTATCAATATGTATGGGGAGAAAAAATATTTTTTTAAAGTTAATTGTTAGTAGTCTATAGTTGAAAAAGGCTTGAATATTACGGATATCATTTTCTGCTTGAGTTTTAAGTGATAGCCAGTCTTCATGACTGTAGAAAATTGCAGTGTCGTCCGCATAAGTGATAATTTGACCACTAGTGTTTATTCTGAATAGATCATTCAAATATATGTTGAACAAAAGTGGTCCCAAAACAGTTCCTTGAGGTACACCATATTCTATTTTTTGAAAATCGCTCTTCACCATCTTCAGTTCAACACATTGAAATCGATTTGAAAGATAACTTTTGAATAATCTTAAGGCCACTCCTCTTATGCCAATGTTTTCCAAGCATTCCACAAGCAAGTCATGACTGACCGTATCGAATGACTTTGAAAGGTCTATAAATACACATAGAGAAGGTTTTCCTGTATCTAAGGCACTATACATCTTTGTTGTAAGGGCGAGGATTGCATCTTGGGTTGGGAGATGATTTTATTTTTTTCAAGATATTTGGTGAGTCTTGTTTTTATGATTTTTTCCAGTATTTTAGCAATAGCGGTTATTAATGAAATTGGTCTGTAGTTTATGAATAGGGAGGATTATTACCTGTTTTAAAAATTGGTTTGATCACTGACTTTTTGAAGATGCTCGGGAAATGTCCTTGCTGAAGGCACTTATTGAATATGTGAGACAGTGGTTCTTTGATCATCGGTGATAATAATTTTATTGTTTCTGCTTTCATTCCATCAATACCTGGTGCTTTCTTGTCTTTGAGCGATAAAATGATATCATTAATTTCATCAGCGATGGTAGCATTCAAAAACATTGAGGACAAAGGATTATTTTTCTTTGGGGGTTGAAAATTAGGATCCTTGTCAATTGCATTTGCAAGTTTTCCACCAATTTGTATGTAATGTTCGTTGAATATATTAGCAATAGATTTGGTATCAGTAATTTTTTCTCCATTATGTTCGATTAAGTTAATAACTTGAGGTTTCGAATTATTTTTAGGATAAAGTTCGTTGATAGTGGTCCATACATTTTTATTATTATTAGCATTCTGTTCAATTTTCTGGCGATAATAGTTGGATTTTGTTATTCTCAAAAGCTGTCTCAATTGATTTTTGTACCGAGTATAGTTTTGTTTCAATTCCATATTTTCAGGTTCATTAAGAAGTTGCTGATACATTTTATCTCGTCTATTGATAGATTTTATGAGTCCATTGGTAATCCATGTTCTACGTTTTTGGATTTTGTATTTGTGCGAAGTTGTGCAGTTTCCTATCTCAGTACTTAGAATATCCATGAAATTATTTGTTGCAGCTTCTGCATCTTCCGTTTCATAAACGGCATTCCAGCGGACATTTTGTAGTCTCTCTGTTAGTTGATTATAATTGATTTTGTTATGACTGAAGAATTTGTATGTGGGATTGCTGTTTATATTATTGTCATACATAATTTGTAGGAATGTCGTGTAATGATCTGTCGCATTTGTTTTGATTATAAATGGTAAAAGAAGTTCAGAATCTGTATATGTTTTCACAAATATGTGGTCTAAGCATGATTTACTTTGAGTTGTTACTCGAGTATATTTATTAATGGTAGATATAAATCCATACTTCTGCATGATAGTTATGTATTCCGTTTTCACTATGCTGTCATCTTTGATGTTAATATTGATGTCGCCAAGAAATATGGTATAATCCGAATTTATAGTAATGTTTTCAAGCATATTTCTTGTATTTTCTAAGAACATGTCTATACAAGAGTTTGGTGGTCTATATCCTGCTATCACGTGAATCGTTTTGGTCATGTGCTTTAACTTTACCGAGAGAAATTTTAAATTATTAGAAAATTCTATAGTCTCATATGAGTAATGCAAGTCAGACTTGATGTATATTACTGTACCGTCGTTTTGGATATAGCAGCTATTATTATAAATAAGGTTATACTCTGCGAGGTTATACACATTCAGATCAACCAACTCTCTCGTTTCTGTTAATACAATGCATTCGGGTAATTGTGTAAGTTGATTCAAGTAACACTGTAGCTGATTCAAGTTTTTATTCAAACTTCTAATATTTTTGTGTAAAATTTTAAAATTTGGATTGTTGCTATTAATTCTGAGGACATTATTACATTCGTGAAAATCTGATACTTCCTCTGTTTCGATTTCATTAGCGTCGAAATCGCGGATATTTTTTTTTAGTTTAGGAACCTATTTTTAGTTCCAGCAGTGTATCCATTTTTATGTTGAGCATTGTATGAATTGTAAGCGCCTGTATGCGCTAGGGATAAGGTTGCAGATTGCGCAGTGCACAAACGTGCACAAAAAGATCAAAGTGCTGACGACAAGTGAACGAACTGATTCTTTTAGCTATAAACTGTGCCTGTACTCAGGGACATTTTCCCAGTCGTCGCATCGCACACGTGAATCTGAATTGAATTTATTCCTATCATCTAGGGCGATGTTCATAATATGAATTATTGCATTTATGAATCTCCAAATGTTATGTACCTACTTTTATTTTGATATTGTAGTATGGGGATATTTTAGACAGGATTGGATACTTTATTTTATTAATTAAAAAATAAGACAAAGTTCAATTATTTAAGATGATGGATTCAAAATTCAAAATTAGTATGTTGGGGTTTTCGGGTAGAAAATTATGAATTTTTTCAACTCATGCTTTTTAGATAACATTTATTTTCTAGTTAATCATACTAGTCATATTTCTAAAAAAATATTTTTAATTTTTAGTTCGGTAATTTTCCTGATATTTTTCGATAATTTTTCAAAAAGTGGTGGCAAGGTAAAACACCCTCCACTATTCTTACGCGTCAACCTTTTCAATTTTTTATCCAGAGAATAAAATCTTACAACAAAAAAAATTGTCCCTTTTAGTGAACTGAAATAAAAGTTTACGAATATAGAGAAAATAGGTGAATACTAATGTTTCTTTCAGTTATACTGGAAAGGAACATTAAAATTTTCATGAAAGGAATTGAAAAGTTGATAGAAGTCTCTTGGAATACGACAATCATATTAGACCATTAAAAAAAGTGTTTTCAGTCATATCATTGAAATGATCCTAATGAACTCTTTTTTTCTTCATTCATACTACAATGGTCATAATAGAAAATGATGTGTTCGGAAATCAAACGCTTTTCATTTGTGAACAGAAGTATTTTATTCCGACGAAAATTTAATCATATTCAAATAATGACGAGATAAACAACCGATCATCACTCATTTAAATTTTTGTCATCCTCTTCATTTTTTAGTTCCCTCGATGGATCTCTTATTTTCAGTCCACGGTTATGTCGAGGATCTTTTATTTCAGGCAACATACAATCGAAATAAAACTGTTTCAATTTTGGTAGCATGTTATTTTCAAAAAAACATCTATCTATGTCTATTTTTATAACCACTAACTCTTTCAATGTCCATACTGCAAAATAGCAGATATTTCTGGACCATATATTCAACTGTCCTTGTACTTGGTAATCATAATTGTGATTATTTTTCAATTTATATTCGTTATTGCCAATGTCTATCAAATGATTGATTTTACGTTGCGCTAAATATTCTTTTATAGTCAAATCCTTAGCTGAATATAGACATTTTATTTCTACCAAATTCTTATTGTCCGTGACTCCATCAGGGGTAGCTCCTAGAAACGGCCATTTTTTATTAACAAAAAGGCCACAAGCGGATATGGCGATGTTGCATTGACCTTCTAGTGCATGTTTGGCACGATCTTCATTATTTCTTCCCCAAGCTGTTGCTTTGGAAAATATATTGTTACGAACCTGGTAGTAGATAGAAAAATCATGAATTCTTCTGTTTGCCTTCTAGAAAACCATTAGAATGTAATAGAATCATTAAAGTTTATTCGAGAACTTAGTATGAAATGTTCTGTTAAAAGTTCTATAGCTTCTAGAATAATGTTATCCTATGAATACGATCAGATTTGCCAAGTTTGGGAAGTTTTTGAGTTTTGTTTACTTTTTAACATTTGACTGTTGTAACGTTACCAAGTGAAGTTTGAAGTAATTATTTGAACTGCAAACTGTCAAACAGAGTTGTCAGTTATATTATTTGTTCTGTGACAATAAAGGCGAGTTTATAGGTAAGTGTACCACTTATTGAACCTGAAAAACGCAACATTTGGTGACAGCGGTGGGATAAGTGGTACTGAAGAAAGAAGAGTGGAGCAGATTTACAGTATTTGATGGTGAATACTCGAGCACAGAATTACGACGAGATGGTGACCTTAGACATAATCCAGTTTTTGAAGGAACAAGAAGCTAAAAGAAAACAAGAGCAAAAGGGACAAGAACTCAAAAGGATACAGGAACAAGAAGAGAAATGCGCAGAAATAGTCAATTACGAGAAATTTGTAACACAATAGGAAAATGTTGGGGAACAATTCTAATTTCAATTCCGACTGATATTTTCGTAATTTGACTTCGCCCTGCTGTGCTTCATTTGCCTCGACTTGTCCTAATGGTCCCGATTTGTCCATAATGGCCCGACTTGACAAATGTCAAAAAAGAGACAAATCCAGCTGGGTAAAACAAGAAATTTGTAACATAATAGGAAAATGTTGGGGAACAATTTTAATTTCAATTCTGACTGGGATTTTCGTAAATTGACTTCGCCCTGCTGTAATTCGTATGTCTCGACTTGTCCTAATAGACCCGATTTGTCCTTAATGACCCGACTTTACAAATGCCAAAAAACAG
This sequence comes from Chrysolina americana, assembly GCA_958502065.1. Lineage (NCBI taxonomy): Eukaryota > Metazoa > Arthropoda > Insecta > Coleoptera > Chrysomelidae > Chrysolina > Chrysolina americana. The sequence goes on from OY293412.1 coordinate 40,725,377, forward strand.
AACGAGTCCAGCTGGGTAATTCAAGAAATTTTTAACACAATTGGAAAGTGTTGGGAACATTCAAATTTCTATTCCGACTGAGATTTTCGTAATACGACTTCGCCCTGCTGTGCTTAGTACGTCTCGACTTGTCCTAATGGTCCCGATTTGTCCCTACTGCCTCGACTTGACATATGCCAAAACTACAGAACAAGTACAGCAGGGTAAAACAAGAAGTTTGTAACACAATTGGAAAATGTTGAGGAACAATTCATATTTCAATTCCGACTGATATTTTCGTAATTTGTCTTCGCCCTGCTGTGCATCATTTGCCTCGACTTGTCCTAATGGTCCCGATTTGTCCTTAATGGCCCGACTTGACAAATGCCAAAAAAGAGACAAGTCCAGCTGGGTAAAACAAGAAATTTGTAACATAATAGGAAAATGTTGGGGAACAATTCTAATTTCAATTCCGACTGGGATTTTCGTAAATTGACTTAGCCCTGCTGTGCTTCGTATGTCTCGACTTGTCCTAATAGTCCCAATTTGTCCCTACTGACCCGACTTGACATATGCTAAAACTACAGAACAAGTACAGCTGGGTAAAGCAAGAAATTTGTAAAACAATAAGAAAATGTTGGGAAACAATTCAAATTACAATTCCGACTGAGATTTTCGTAATTTGACTCGCCCTGCTGTGCTTCGTATCTATCAACTTGTCCTAATGGTCCCGATTTGTCCCCACTGACCCGACTTGACGAATGCCAAATCTACATAACAAGTCCAGCTGAGTAGACAAGAAATTTGTAAACACAATGGGAAAATGTTTGAGAACATTATAATTTTAATTCCGACTGAGATTTTCGTAATTTGACTTCGCCCTGCTGTGCTTTGTATGTATCAACTTGTCCTTATGGTCCCAATTTGTTCTTAATGACTAGACTTGACAAATGCCAAATTACAGAACAAGTCCAGCTGGGTACAACAAGAAATTTGTATCACAATTGGAAAATGTTGGGGAACAATTCAAATTTCAATTCCGACTGAGATTATCGTAATATGACTTCGCCCTGCTGTGATTCATTTTCCTCGACTTGTCCTAATGGTCCCGATTTGTCCTTAATGACCCGACTTGACAAATGCCAAAAAACAGAACGAGTCGAGCTGAGTAATTCAAGAAATTTGTAACACAATTGGAAAGTGTTGGGAACATTCAAATTTCAATTCCGACTGAGAGTTCCGTAATTTGACTTCGCCCTGCTGTGCTTCATTTGCCTCGACTTGTCCTAATGGTATCGATTTGTCCTTGATGGCCCGACTTGCCAAATGCCAAAAAAGAGACAAGTCTAGCTGGGTAAAACAAGAAATTCGTAACAAAATAGGAAAATGTTGGGGAACAATTCTAATTTCAATTCCGACTGGGATTTTCGTAAATTGACTTAGCCCTGCTGTGCTTCGTATGTCTCGACTTGTCCTAATGGTCCCGATTTGTCCCTACTGACCCGACTTGACATATGCTAAAACTACAGAACAAGTCCAGCTGGGTAAAACAAGAAATTTGTATCATAATAGGAAAATGTTAAGGAACAATTCTAATTTCAATTCCGACTGGGATTTTCGTAAACTGACTTAGCCCTGCTGTGCTTCGTATGTCTTGACTTGTCCTAATGGTCCCGAATTGTCCTTACTAACCGACTTGACATATGCCAAAACTACATAACAAGTCCAGCTGAGTAGACAAGAAATTTTTATACACAATTGGAAAATGTTTGAGAACAATTCAAATTTCAATTCCGACTGAGATTTTCGTAATTTGACTTCGCCCTGCTGTGCTTCGTATGTCTCGACTTGTCCTAATGGTCCCGACTTTTTTTTAATGACCCGACTTGACAAATGCCAAAATTTTGAACAAGTCTAGCTGGGTAAAACAAGAAATTTGTAAACACAATGGGAAAATGTTTGAGAACATTAAAATTTTAATTCCGACTGAGATTTTCGTAAATTGACTTCGCCCTGCTGTGCTTCGTATGTATCAACTTGTTCTAATGGTCCCAATTTGTCCTTAATGACCAGACTTGACAAATACCAAATTACAGAACAAGTCCAGCTGGGTAAAACAAGAAATTTGTAACACAATTGGAAAATTTTGGGAACATTCAAATTTCAATTCCGACCGAGATTATCGTAATATGACTTCGCCCTGCTGTGCTTCATTTTCCTCGACTTGTCCTAATGGTATCGATTTGTCCTTAATGAACCGACTTGACAAATGCCAAAAAACAGAGACAAGTTCAGCTGGGTAAACAAGAAATTTGTAACACAATAGGAAAATGTTTGGGAACAATTCTAATTTCAATTCCGACTGGGATTTTCGTAAATTGACTTAGCCCTGCTATGCTTCGTATGTCTCGACTTGTCCTATTGGTCCCGATTTGTCCCTACTGACCCGACTTGACATATGCTGAAACTACAGAACAAGTCCAGCAGGGTAAAACAAGAAATTTGTAACACAATTGGAAAATGTTGAGGAACAATTCAAATTTCAATTCCGACTGAGATTTTAGTAATTTGACTTCGCCCTGCTGTGCTTCGTATGTCTTGACTTGTCCTAATGGTCCCGATTTGTCCCTACTACCCGATTTGACATATACCAAAACTACAGAACAAGTCAGGCAGGGTAAAACAAGAAATTTGTAACACAATTGGAAAATGTTGAGGAACAATTCAAATTTCAATTTCAACTAAGATTTAAGTAATTTGACTTCGCCCTGCTGTGCTTCGTATGTCTTGACTTGTCCTAATGGTCCCGATTTGTCCCTACTACCCGATTTGACATATGCCAAAACTACAGAACAAGTCAGGCAGGGTAAAACAAGAAATTTGTAACACAATTGGAAAATGTAGAGGAACAATTCAAATTTCAATGCCGACTGATATTTTCGTAATTTATCTTCGCCCTTCTGTGCTTCATTTGCCTCGACTTATCCCAATGGTCCCGATTTGTCCCTACTGACCTGACTTGACAAATGCCAAAACTACAGAACAAGTCCAGCAGGGTAAAACAAGAAATTTGTAACACAATTGGCAAATGTTGAGGAACAATTGAAATTTCAATTCCGACTGATATTTTCGTAATTTGACTTCGCCTTGCTGTGCTTCATTTGCCTCGACTTATCCTAATGGTCCCGATTTGTCCTTAATGGCCCGACTTGACAAATGCCAAAAAAGAGACAAGTCCAGCTGGGTAAAACAAGAAATTTGTAACATAATAGGAAAATGTTGGGGAACAATTCTAATTTCAATTCCGACTGGGATTTTCGTAAATTGACTTAGCCCTGCTGTGCTTCGTATGTCTCGACTTATCCTATTGGTCCCGATTTGTCCCTACTGACCCGACTTGACATATGCTAAAACTACAAAACAAGTCCAGCTGGGTAAAGCAAGAAATTTGTAACACAATAAGAAAATGTTGGGAAACAATTCAAATTACAATTCCGACTGAGATTTTCGTAATTTGACTTCGCCCTGCTGTGCTTCGTATCTATCGACTTGTCCTAATGGTCCCGATTTGTCCTCAATGACCCGACTTGGCATATGCCAAAACTACAGAATAAGTCCAGCTGGGTAAAACAAGAAATTTGTAACACAATTGGAAAGTGTTGGGAACATTCAAATTTCAATTCCGACTGAGATTTTCATAATATGACTTCGACCTGCTGTGCTTCGTATGTCTTGACTTGACCTAATGGTCCCGATTTGGCCCTACTGACCCGACTTGACATATACCAAAACTACAGAACAAGTCCAGTGGTAAAGAAAGAAATTTGTAACACATTTGGAAAATGTTGAGGAACAATTTAAATTTCAATTCCGACTGAAATTTTCGTAATTTTACTTCGCCCTGCTGTGCTTAGTATGTCTCGACTTGTCCTACTGGTCCCGATTTGTCCCTACTGACCCGACTTGACATATGCTAAAACTACAGAACAAGTCCAGCTGGATAAAGCAAGAAATTTGTAACACAATAAGAAAATATTGGGAAACAATTCAAATTTCAATTCCGACTGTGATTTTCGTAATTTGACTAGCCCTGCTGTGCTTCGTATGTCTGGACTTGTCCTAATGGTCCCGATTTGTCCTTAATGACCCAACTTGACAAATGCCAAAATACAGAACAAGTCCAGCTGGGTAAAGCAAGAAATTTGTAACACAATAGGAAATTGTTGGGAAACAATTCAAATTTCAATTCCGAATGAGATTTTCGTAATTTGACTAGCCCTGCTGTGCTTCGTATGTCTCGACTTGTCCTAATGGTCCCGATTTGTCCTTAATGACTCGACTTGACATATGCTAAAACTACAGAACAAGTCCAGCTGGATAAAGCAAGAAATTTGTAACACAATAAGAAAATGTAGGGAAATAATTCAAATTTCAATTCCGACTGAGATTTTCGTAATTTGACTTCGCCCTGCTGTGCTTCGTATCTATCAACTTGTCCTAATGGTCCCAATCTGTCCCCACTGACCCGATTTGACGAATGCCAAAACTACAGAACAAGTCCAGCTGGGTAACGCAAGAAATTTGTAACACAATAGGAAAATATGTTGGGAAACATTTCTAATTTCAATTCCGTCCGGGATTTTCGTAAATTGACTAGCCCTGCTGTGTTTCGTATGTCTCGACTTGTCCTACTGGTCCCGATTTGTCCCTACTGACCCGACTTGACATATGCTAAAACTACAGAACAAGTCCAGCTGAGTAGACAAGAAATTTGTAAACACAATGGGAAAATGTTTGAGAACATTAAAATTTCAATTCCGACTGAGATTTTCGTAATTTGACTTCGCCTTGCTGTGCTTCATTTTCCTCGACTTGTCCTAATGGTCCCGATTTGTCCTTAATGACCCGACTTGACAAATGCCAAAAAACAAAACGAGTCCAGCTGGATAAAACAAGAAGTTTTTAACACAAATGGAAAGTGATGGGAACATTCAAATTTCAATTCCGACTGAGAGTTCTGTAAGTTGACTTCGCCCTGCTGTGCTTCATTTGCCTCGACTTGTCCTAATGGTCCCGATTTGTCCCTACTGACCCGACTTGACATATGCTAAAACTACAGAACAAGTCCAGCTGTATAAAGCAAGAAATTTGTAACACAATAAGAAAATGTTGGGAAACAATTCAAATTTCAATTCCGACTGAGATTTTCGTAATTTGACTAGCCCTGCTGTGCTTCGTATGTCTCGCATTTTCCTAATGGTCCCGATTTGTCCTTAATGACCCTACTTGACAAATGCCAAAATACAGAACAAGTCCAGCTGGGTAAAGCAAGAAATTTGTAACACAATAGGAAATTGTTGGGAAACAATTCAAATTTCAATTCCGAATGAGATTTTCGTAATTTGTCTTCGCCCTGCTGTGCTTCGTATCTATCGACTTGTCCTAATGGTCCCGATCTGTCCCCACTGACCCCATTTGACGAATGCCAAAACTACAGAATAATTCCAGCTGGGTAAAACAAGAAATTTGTAACACAATTCGAAAGTGTTGGGAACATTCAAATTTCAATTCCGACTGAGATTTTCATAATATGACTTCGACCTGCTGTGCTTCGTATGTCTTGACTTGACCTAATGGTCCCGATTTGTCCCTACTGACCCGACTTGACATATACCAAAACTACAGAACAAGTCCAGTGGTAAAGAAAGAGATTTGTAACACATTTGGAAAATGTTGAGGAACAATTTAAATTTCAATTCCGACTGAAATTTTCGTAATTTTACTTCGCCCTGCTGTGCTTAGTATGTCTTGACTTGTCCTAATGGTCCCGATTTGTCCCTACTGACCCGACTTGACAAATGCCAAAACTACAGAACAAGTCCAGCTGGATAAAACAAGAAATTTGTAAACACAATGGGAAAATGTTTGAGAACATTAAAATTTCAATTCCGACTGAGATTTTCGTAATTTGACTAGCCCTGCTGTGCTTCGTATGTCTCGACTTGTCCTAATGGTCCCGATTTGTCCCTACTGACCCGACTTGACAAATGCCAAAATACAGAACAAGTCCAGCTGGGTAAAACAAGAAACTTTTAACACAATTGGAAAGTGTTGGGAACATTCAAATTTCAATTACGACTGAGATTTTCATAATATGACTTCGACCTGCTGTGCTTCGTATGTCTTGACTTGACCTAATGATCCCGATTTGTCCTTAATGACCCGACTTGGCATATGCTAAAACTACAGAACAAGTCCAGCTGGATAAAGCAAGAAATTTGTAACACAATAGGAAATTGTTGGGAAACAATTCAAATTTCAATTCCGAATGAGATTTTCGTAATTTGACTAGCCCTGCTGTGCTTCGTATGTCTCGACTTGTCCTAATGGTCCCGATTTGTCCTTAATGACCCGACTTGGCATATGCTAAAACTACAGAACAAGTCCAGCTGGATAAAGCAAGAAATTTGTAACACAATAAGAAAAAGTTGGGAAACAATTCAAATTTCAATTCCGACTGAGATTTTCGTAATTTGACTAGCCCTGCTGTGCTTCGTATGTCTCGACATGTCCTAATGGTACCGATTTGTCCTTAATGACCCGACTTGACAAATGCCAAAATACAGAACAAGTCCAGCTGGGTAAAGCAAGAAATTTGTAACACAATAGGAAATTGTTGGGAAACAATTCAAATTTCAATTCCGAATGAGATTTTCGTAATTTGACTAGCCCTGCTGTGCTTCGTATGTCTCGACTTGTCCTAATGGTCCCGATTTGTCCTTAATGACCCGACTTGGCATATGCTAAAACTACAGAACAAGTCCAGCTGGATAAAGCAAGAAATTTGTAACACAATAAGAAAATGTTGGGAAACAATTCAAATTTCAATTCCGACTGAGATTTTCGTAATTTGACTTCGCCCTGCTGTGCTTCGTATCTATCGACTTGTCCTAATGGTCCCGATTTGTCCTCAATGACCCGACTAGGCATATGCCAAAACTACAGAATAAGTCCAGCTGGGTAAGACAAGAAATTTGTAACACAATTGGAAAGTGTTGGGAACATTCAAATTTCAATTCCGACTGAGATTTTCATAATATGACTTCGACCTGCTGTGCTTCGTATGTCTTGACTTGACCTAATGGTCCCGATTTGGCCCTACTGACCCGACTTGACATATACCAAAACTACAGAACAAGTCCAGTGGTAAAGAAAGAAATTTGTAACACATTTGGAAAATGTTGAGGAACAATTTATATTTCAATTCCGACTGAAATTTTCGTAATTTTACATCGCCCTGCTGTGCTTAGTATGTCTCGACTTGTCCTAATGGTCCCGATTTGTCCCTACTGACCCGACTTGACAAATGCCAAAAAACAGAAAGAGTCCAGCTGAGTAATTCAAGAAATTAGTAACACAATTGGAAAGTGTTGGGAACATTCAAATTTCAATTCCGACTGAGAGTTCCGTAATTTGACTTCGCCCTGCTGTGCTCCATTTGCCTCGACTTGTCCTAATGGTCCCGATTTGTCCTTGATGGCCCGACTTGACAAATGCCAAAAAAGAGACAAGTCCAGCTGGGTAAAACAAGATATTTGTAACACAATTGGAAAATGTTGGGAAATAATTCAAATTTCAATTACGACTGAGATTTTCGTAATTTGACTTGCCCTGCTGTGCTTCGTATCTATCAACTTGTCCTAATGGTCCCGATTTGTCCCCAAAGACCCGACTTGACGAATGCCAAAAAACAGAAAGAGTCCAGCTGAGTAATTCAAGAAATTAGTAACACAATTGGAAAGTGTTGGGAACATTCAAATTTCAATTCCGATTGAGAGTTCTGTAATTTGACTTCGCCCTGCTGTGCTCCATTTGCCTCGACTTGTCCTAATGGTCCCGATTTGTCCTTGATGGCCCGACTTGACAAATGCCAAAAAAGAGACAAGTCCAGCTGGGTAAAACAAGAAATTTATAAAACAATAAGAAAATTTTGGGGAACAATTCTAATTTCATTTCCGACTGAGATTTTCGTAATTTGACTAGCCCTGCTGTGCTTCGTATGTCTCGACTTGTCCTACTGGTCCCGATTTGTCCCTACTGACCCGACTTGACATATGCTAAAACTACAGAACAAGTCCAGCTGGATAAAGCAAGAAATTTGTAACACAATAAGAAAATATTGGGAAACAATTCTAATTTCAATTCCGACTGAGATTTTCGTAATTTGACTAGCCCTGCTGTGCTTCGTATGTCTCGACTTGTCCTAATGGTCCTGATTTGTCCTTAATGACCCAACTTGACAAATGCCAAAATACAGAACAAGTCCAGCTGGGTAAAGCAAGAAATTTGTAACACAATTGGAAATTGTTGGGAAACAATTCAAATTTCAATTCCGAATGAGATTTTCGTAATTTGACTAGCCCTGCTGTGCTTCGTATGTCTCGACTTGTCCTAATAGTCCCGATTTGTCCTTAATGACCCGACTTGACATATGCTAAAACTACAGAACAAGTCCAGCTGGATAAAGCAAGAAATTTGTAACACAATAAGAAAATGTAGGGAAATAATTCAAATTTCAATTCCGACTGAGATTTTCGTAATTTGACTTCGCCCTGCTGTGCTTCGTATCTATCAACTTGTCCTAATGGTCCCAATCTGTCCCCACTGACCCGATTTGACGAATGCCAAAACTACAGAACAAGTCCAGCTGGGTAACGCAAGAAATTTGTAACACAATAGGAAAATATGTTGGGAAACATTTCTAATTTCAATTCCGTCCGGGATTTTCGTAAATTGACTAGCCCTGCTGTGTTTCGTATGTCTCGACTTGTCCTAATGGTCCCGATTTGTCCCTACTGACCCGACTTGACATATGCTAAAACTACAGAACAAGTCCAGCTGAGTAGACAAGAAATTTGTAAACACAATGGGAAAATGTTTGAGAACATTAAAATTTCAATTCCGACTGAGATTTTCGTAATTTGACTTCGCCTTGCTGTGCTTCATTTTCCTCGACTTGTCCTAATGGTCCCGATTTGTCCTTAATGACCCGACTTGACAAATGCCAAAAAACAAAACGAGTCCAGCTGGATAAAACAAGAAGTTTTTAACACAAATGGAAAGTGATGGGAACATTCAAATTTCAATTCCGACTGAGAGTTCTGTAAGTTGACTTCGCCCTGCTGTGCTTCATTTGCCTCGACTTGTCCTAATGGTCCCGATTTGTCCCTACTGACCCGACTTGACATATGCTAAAACTACAGAACAAGTCCAGCTGTATAAAGCAAGAAATTTGTAACACAATAAGAAAATATTGGGAAACAATTCAAATTTCAATTCCGACTGAGATTTTCGTAATTTGACTAGCCCTGCTGTGCTTCGTATGTCTCGACATGTCCTAATGGTTCCGATTAGTCCTTAATGACCCGACTTGACAAATGCCAAAATACAGAACAAGTCCAGCTGGGTAAAGCAAGAAATTTGTAACACAATAGGAAATTGTTGGGAAACAATTCAAATTTCAATTCCGAATGAGATTTTCGTAATTTGACTAGCCCTGCTGTGCTTCGTATGTCTCGACTTGTCCTAATGGTCCCGATTTGTCCTTAATGACCCGACTTGACAAATGCCAAAATACAGAACAAGTCCAGCTGGGTAAAGCAAGAAATTTGTAACACAATAGGAAATTGTTGGGAAACAATTCTAATTTCAATTCCGAATGAGATTTTCGTAATTTGTCTTCGCCCTGCTGTGCTTCGTATCTATCGACTTGTCCTACTGGTCCCGATTTGTCCCTACTGACCCGACTTGACATATGCTAAAACTACAGAACAAGTCCAGCTGGATAAAGCAAGAAATTTGTAACACAATAAGAAAATATTGGGAAACAATTCAAATTTCAATTCCGACTGAGATTTTCGTAATTTGACTAGCCCTGCTGTGCTTCGTATGTCTCGACTTGTCCTAATGGTCCCGATTTGTCCTTAATGACCCAACTTGACAAATGCCAAAATACAGAACAAGTCCAGCTGGGTAAAGCAAGAAATTTGTAACACAATAGGAAATTGTTGGGAAACAATTCAAATTTCAATTCCGAATGAGATTTTCGTAATTTGACTAGCCCTGCTGTGCTTCGTATGTCTCGACTTGTCCTAATAGTCCCGATTTGTCCTTAATGACCCGACTTGACATATGCTAAAACTACAGAACAAGTCCAGCTGGATAAAGCAAGAAATTTGTAACACAATAAGAAAATGTAGGGAAATAATTCAAATTTCAATTCCGACTGAGATTTTCGTAATTTGACTTCGCCCTGCTGTGCTTCGTATCTATCAACTTGTCCTAATGGTCCCAATCTGTCCCCACTGACCCGATTTGACGAATGCCAAAACTACATAACAAGTCCAGCTGGGTAACGCAAGAAATTTGTAACACAATAGGAAAATATGTTGGGAAACATTTCTAATTTCAATTCCGTCCGGGATTTTCGTAAATTGACCAGCCCTGCTGTGTTTCGTATGTCTCGACTTGTCCTAATGGTCCCGATTTGTCCCTACTGACCCGACTTGACATATGCTAAAACTACAGAACAAGTCCAGCTGAGTAGACAAGAAATTTGTAAACACAATGGGAAAATGTTTGAGAACATTAAAATTTCAATTCCGACTGAGATTTTCGTAATTTGACTTCGCCTTGCTGTGCTTCATTTTCCTCGACTTGTCCTAATGGTCCCGATTTGTCCTTAATGACCCGACTTGACAAATGCCAAAAAACAAAACGAGTCCAGCTGGATAAAACAAGAAGTTTTTAACACAAATGGAAAGTGATGGGAACATTCAAATTTCAATTCCGACTGAGAGTTCTGTAAGTTGACTTCGCCCTGCTGTGCTTCATTTGCCTCGACTTGTCCTAATGGTCCCGATTTGTCCCTACTGACCCGACTTGACATATGCTAAAACTACAGAACAAGTCCAGCTGTATAAAGCAAGAAATTTGTAACACAATAAGAAAATGTTGGGAAACAATTCAAATTTCAATTCCGACTGAGATTTTCGTAATTTGACTAGCCCTGCTGTGCTTCGTATGTCTCGACATGTCCTAATGGTTCCGATTTGTCCTTAATGACCCGACTTGACAAATGCCATAATACAGAACAAGTCCAGCTGGGTAAAGCAAGAAATTTGTAACACAATAGGAAATTGTTGGGAAACAATTCAAATTTCAATTCCGAATGAGATTTTCGTAATTTGACTAGCCCTGCTGTGCTTCGTATGTCTCGACTTGTCCTAATGGTCCCGATTTGTCCTTAATGACCCGACTTGACAAATGCCAAAATACAGAACAAGTCCAGCTGGGTAAAGCAAGAAATTTGTAACACAATAGGAAATTGTTGGGAAACAATTCAAATTTCAATTCCGAATGAGATTTTCGTAATTTGTCTTCGCCCTGCTGTGCTTCGTATCTATCGACTTGTCCTAATGGTCCCGATCTGTCCCCACTGACCCCATTTGACGAATGCCCAAACTACAGAATAAGTCCAGCTGGGTAAAACAAGAAATTTGTAACACAATTCGAAAGTGTTGGGAACATTCAAATTTCAATTCCGACTGAGATTTTCATAATATGACTTCGACCTGCTGTGCTTCGTATGTCTTGACTTGACCTAATGGTCCCGATTTGTCCCTACTGACCCGACTTGACATATACCAAAACTACAGAACAAGTCCAGTGGTAAAGAAAGAAATTTGTAACACATTTGGAAAATGTTGAGGAACAATTTAAATTTCAATTCCGACTGAAATTTTCGTAATTTTACTTCGCCCTGCTGTGCTTAGTATGTCTTGACTTGTCCTAATGGTCCCGATTTGTCCCTACTGACCCGACTTGACAAATGCCAAAACTACAGAACAGGTCCAGCTGGATAAAACAAGAAATTTGTAAACACAATGGGAAAATGTTTGAGAATATTAAAATTTCAATTCCGACTGAGATTTTCGTAATTTGACTAGCCCTGCTGTGCTTCGTATGTCTCGACTTGTCCTAATGGTCCCGATTTGTCCCTACTGACCCGACTTGACAAATGCCAAAATACAGAACAAGTCCAGCTGGGTAAAACAAGAAACTTTTAACACAATAGGAAAATGTTGGGGAACAATTCTAATTACAATTCCGACTGGGATTTTCGTGAATATACTTAGCCCTACTGTGCTTCGTTGTCTAGACTTGTCCTAATGGTCCCGATTTGTCCCTACTGACCCGACTTGACATATACCAAAACTACAGAAAAAGTCCAGCAGGGTAAAACAAGAAATTTGTAACACATTTGGAAAATGTTGAGGAACAATTTAAATTTCAATTCCGACTGAAATTTTCGTAATTTTACTTCGCCCTGCTGTGCTTAGTACGTCTGGACTTGTCCTAATGGTCCCGATTTGTCCTTAATGACCCGACTTGACGAATGCCAAAAAACAAAAAGAGTCCAGCTGAGTAATTCAAGAAATTAGTAACACAATTGGAAAGTGTTGGGAACATTCAAATTTCAATTCCGACTGAGAGTTCCGTAATTTGACTTCGCCCTGCTGTGCTTCATTTGCCTCGACTTGTCCTAATAGTCCCGATTTGTCCCTACTGACCCGACTTGACATATGCTAAAACTACAGAACAAGTCCAGCTGTATAAAGCAAGAAATTTGTAACACAATAAGAAAATGTTGGGAAACAATTCAAATTTCAATTCCGACTGAGATTTTCGTAATTTGACTAGCCCTGCTGTGCTTCGTATGTTTTGACATGTCCTAATGGTACTGATTTGTCCTTAATGACCCGACTTGACAATTGCCAAAATACAGAACAAGTCCAGCTGGGTAAAGCAAGAAATTTGTAACACAATAGGAAATTGTTGGGAAACAATTCAAATTTCAATTCCGAATGAGATTTTCGTAATTTGACTAGCCCTGCTGTGCTTCGTATGTCTCGACTTGTCCTAATGGTCCCGATCTGTCCCCACTGACCCGATTTGACGAATGCCAAAACTACAGAATAAGTCCAGCTGGGTAAAACAAGAAATTTGTAACACAATTGGGAAGTGTTGGGAACATTCAAATTTCAATTCCGACTGAGATTTTCATAATATGACTTCGACCTGCTGTGCTTCGTATGTCTTGACTTGACCTAATGGTCCCAATTTGTCCCTACTGACCCGACTTGACATATACCATAACAACAGAACAAGTCCAGTGGTAAAGAATGAAATTTGTAACACATTTGGAAAATGTTGAGGAACAATTTAAATTTCAATTCCGACTGAAATTTTCGTAATTTCACTTCGCCCTGCTGTGCTTAGTATGTCTCGACTTGTCCTAATGGTCCCGATTTGTCCCTACTGACCCGACTTGACAAATGCCAAAACTACAGAACAAGTCCAGCTGGATAAAACAAGAAATTTGTAAACACAATGGGAAAATGTTTGAGAACATTAAAATTTCAATTCCGACTGAGATTTTCGTAATTTGACTTCGCCCTGCTGTGCATCGTATCTATCGACTTGTCCTAATGGTCCCGATCTGTCCCCACTGACCCGATTTGACGAATGCCAAAACTACAGAATAAGTCCAGCTGGGTAAAACAAGAAATTTGTAACACAATTGGAAAGTTTTGGGAACATTCAAATTTCAATTACGACTGAGATTTTCATAATATGACTTCGACCTGCTGTGCTTCGTATGTCTTGACTTGACCTAATGGTCCCGATTTGTCCTTAATGACCCGACTTGGCATATGCTAAAACTACAGAACAAGTCCAGCTGGATAAAGCAAGAAATTTGTAACACAATAGGAAATTGTTGGGAAACAATTCAAATTTCAATTCCGAATGAGATTTTCGTAATTTGACTAGCCCTGCTGTGCTTCGTATGTCTCGACTTGTCCTAATGGTCCCGATTTGTCCTTAATGACCCGACTTGGCATATGCTAAAACTACAGAACAAGTCCAGCTGGATAAAGCAAGAAATTTGTAACACAATTAGAAAAAGTTGGGAAACAATTCAAATTTCAATTCCGACTGAGATTTTCGTAATTTGACTAGCCCTGCTGTGCTTCGTATGTCTCGACATGTCCTAATGGTACCGATTTGTCTTTAATGACCCGACTTGACAAATGCCAAAATACAGAACAAGTCCAGCTGGGTAAAGCAAGAAATTTGTAACACAATAGGAAATTGTTGGGAAACAATTCAAATTTCAATTCCGAATGAGATTTTCGTAATTTGTCTTCGCCCTGCTGTGCTTCGTATCTATCGACTTGTCCTAATGGTCCCGATCTGTCCCCACTGACCCCATTTGACGAATGCCAAAACTACAGAATAAGTCCAGCTGGGTAAAACAAGAAATTTGTAACACAATTCGAAAGTGTTGGGGACATTCAAATTTCAATTCCGACTGAGATTTTCATAATATGACTTCGACCTGCTGTGCTTCGTATGTCTTGACTTGACCTAATGGTCCCGATTTGTCCCTACTGACCCGACTTGACATATACCAAAACTACAGAACAAGTCCAGTGGTAAAGAAAGAAATTTGTAACACATTTGGAAAATGTTGAGGAACAATTTAAATTTCAATTCCGACTGAAATTTTCGTAATTTTACTTCGCCATGCTGTGCTTAGTATGTCTTGACTTGTCCTAATGGTCCCGATTTGTCCCTACTGACCCGACTTGACAAATGCCAAAACTACAGAACAAGTCCAGCTGGATAAAACAAGAAATTTGTAAACACAATGGGAAAATGTTTGAGAACATTAAAATTTCAATTCCGACTGAGATTTTCGTAATTTGACTAGCCCTGCTGTGCTTCGTATGTCTCGACTTGTCCTAATGGTCCCGATTTGTCCCTACTGACCCGACTTGACAAATGCCAAAATACAGAACAAGTCCAGCTGGGTAAAACAAGAAACTTTTAACACAATAGGAAAATGTTGGGGAACAATTCTAATTACAATTCCGACTGGGATTTTCGTGAATATACTTAGCCCTACTGTGCTTCGTTGTCTAGACTTGTCCTAATGGTCCCGATTTGTCCTTAATGACCCAACTTGACAAATGCCAAAATACAGAACAAGTCCAGCTGGGTAAGCAAGAAATTTGTAACACAATAGGAAATTGTTGGGAAACAATTCAAATTTCAATTCCGAATGAGATTTTCGTAATTTGACTAGCCCTGCTGTGCTTCGTATGTCTCGACTTGTCCTAATATTCCCGATTTGTCCTTAATGACCCGACTTGACATATGCTAAAACTACAGAACAAGTCCAGCTGGATAAAGCAAGAAATTTGTAACACAATAAGAAAATGTAGGGAAATAATTAAAATTTCAATTCCGACTGAGATTTTCGTAATTTGACTTCGCCCTGCTGTGCTTCGTATCTATCAACTTGTCCTAATGGTCCCAATCTGTCCCCACTGACCCGATTTGACGAATGCCAAAACTACAGAACAAGTCCAGCTGGGTAACGCAAGAAATTTGTAACACAATAGGAAAATATGTTGGGAAACATTTCTAATTTCAATTCCGTCCGGGATTTTCGTAAATTGACTAGCCCTGCTGTGTTTCGTATGTCTCGACTTGTCCTAATGGTCCCGATCTGTCCCCACTGACCCGATTTGACGAATGCCAAAACTACAGAATAAGTCCAGCTGGGTAAAACAAGAAATTTGTAACACAATTGGAAAGTGTTGGGAACATTCAAATTTCAATTCCGACTGAGATTTTCATAATATGACTTCGACCTGCTGTGCTTCGTATGTCTTGACTTGACCTAATGGTCCCAATTTGTCCCTACTGACCCGACTTGACATATACCAAAACAACAGAACAAGTCCAGTGGTAAAGAATGAAATTTGTAACACATTTGGAAAATGTTGAGGAACAATTTAAATTTCAATTCCGACTGAAATTTTCGTAATTTCACTTCGCCCTGCTGTGCTTAGTATGTCTCGACTTGTCCTAATGGTCCCGATTTGTCCCTACTGACCCGACTTGACAAATGCCAAAACTACAGAACAAGTCCAGCTGGATAAAACAAGAAATTTGTAAACACAATGGGAAAATGTTTGAGAACATTAAAATTTCAATTCCGACTGAGATTTTCGTAATTTGACTTCGCCCTGCTGTGCATCGTATCTATCGACTTGTCCTAATGGTCCCGATCTGTCCCCACTGACCCGATTTGACGAATGCCAAAACTACAGAATAAGTCCAGCTGGGTAAAACAAGAAATTTGTAACACAATTGGAAAGTTTTGGGAACATTCAAATTTCAATTACGACTGAGATTTTCATAATATGACTTCGACCTGCTGTGCTTCGTATGTCTTGACTTGACCTAATGGTCCCGATTTGTCCTTAATGACCCGACTTGGCATATGCTAAAACTACAGAACAAGTCCAGCTGGATAAAGCAAGAAATTGGTAACACAATAGGAAATTGTTGGGAAACAATTCAAATTTCAATTCTGAATGAGATTTTCGTAATTTGACTAGCCCTGCTGTGCTTCGTATGTCTTGACTTGACCTAATGGTCCCGATTTGTCCCTACTGACCCGACTTGACATATACCAAAACTACAGAACAAGTCCAGTGGTAAAGAAAGAAATTTGTAACACATTTGGAAAATGTTGAGGAACAATTTAAATTTCAATTCCGACTGAAATTTTCGTAATTTTACTTCGCCCTGCTGTGCTTAGTATGTCTTGACTTGTCCTAATGGTCCCGATTTGTCCCTACTGACCCGACTTGACAAATGCCAAAACTACAGAACAGGTCCAGCTGGATAAAACAAGAAATTTGTAAACACAATGGGAAAATGTTTGAGAACATTAAAATTTCAATTCCGACTGAGATTTTCGTAATTTGACTAGCCCTGCTGTGCTTCGTATGTCTCGACTTGTCCTAATGGTCCCGATTTGTCCCTACTGACCCGACTTGACAAATGCCAAAATACAGAACAAGTCCAGCTGGGTAAAACAAGAAACTTTTAACACAATAGGAAAATGTTGGGGAACAATTCTAATTACAATTCCGACTGGGATTTTCGTGAATATACTTAGCCCTACTGTGCTTCGTTGTCTAGACTTGTCCTAATGGTCCCGATTTGTCCCTACTGACCCGACTTGACATATACCAAAACTACAGAAAAAGTCCAGCAGGGTAAAACAAGAAATTTGTAACACATTTGGAAAATGTTGAGGAACAATTTAAATTTCAATTCCGACTGAAATTTTCGTAATTTTACTTCGCCCTGCTGTGCTTAGTACGTCTGGACTTGTCCTAATGGTCCCGATTTGTCCTTAATGACCCGACTTGACGAATGCCAAAAAACAAAAAGAGTCCAGCTGAGTAATTCAAGAAATTAGTAACACAATTGGAAAGTGTTGGGAACATTCAAATTTCAATTCCGACTGAGAGTTCCGTAATTTGACTTCGCCCTGCTGTGCTTCATTTGCCTCGACTTGTCCTAATAGTCCCGATTTGTCCCTACTGACCCGACTTGACTTATGCTAAAACTACAGAACAAGTCCAGCTGTATAAAGCAAGAAATTTGTAACACAATAAGAAAATGTTGGGAAACAATTCAAATTTCAATTCCGACTGAGATTTTCGTAATTTGACTAGCCCTGCTGTGCTTCGTATGTTTTGACATGTCCTAATGGTACTGATTTGTCCTTAATGACCCGACTTGACAATTGCCAAAATACAGAACAAGTCCAGCTGGGTAAAGCAAGAAATTTGTAACACAATAGGAAATTGTTGGGAAACAATTCAAATTTCAATTCCGAATGAGATTTTCGTAATTTGACTAGCCCTGCTGTGCTTCGTATGTCTCGACTTGTCCTAATGGTCCCGATCTGTCCCCACTGACCCGATTTGACGAATGCCAAAACTACAGAATAAGTCCAGCTGGGTAAAACAAGAAATTTGTAACACAATTGGGAAGTGTTGGGAACATTCAAATTTCAATTCCGACTGAGATTTTCATAATATGACTTCGACCTGCTGTGCTTCGTATGTCTTGACTTGACCTAATGGTCCCAATTTGTCCCTACTGACCCGACTTGACATATACCATAACAACAGAACAAGTCCAGTGGTAAAGAATGAAATTTGTAACACATTTGGAAAATGTTGAGGAACAATTTAAATTTCAATTCCGACTGAAATTTTCGTAATTTCACTTCGCCCTGCTGTGCTTAGTATGTCTCGACTTGTCCTAATGGTCCCGATTTGTCCCTACTGACCCGACTTGACAAATGCCAAAACTACAGAACAAGTCCAGCTGGATAAAACAAGAAATTTGTAAACACAATGGGAAAATGTTTGAGAACATTAAAATTTCAATTCCGACTGAGATTTTCGTAATTTGACTTCGCCCTGCTGTGCATCGTATCTATCGACTTGTCCTAATGGTCCCGATCTGTCCCCACTGACCCGATTTGACGAATGCCAAAACTACAGAATAAGTCCAGCTGGGTAAAACAAGAAATTTGTAACACAATTGGAAAGTTTTGGGAACATTCAAATTTCAATTACGACTGAGATTTTCATAATATGACTTCGACCTGCTGTGCTTCGTATGTCTTGACTTGACCTAATGGTCCCGATTTGTCCTTAATGACCCGACTTGGCATATGCTAAAACTACAGAACAAGTCCAGCTGGATAAAGCAAGAAATTTGTAACACAATAGGAAATTGTTGGGAAACAATTCAAATTTCAATTCCGAATGAGATTTTCGTAATTTGACTAGCCCTGCTGTGCTTCGTATGTCTCGACTTGTCCTAATGGTCCCGATTTGTCCTTAATGACCCGACTTGGCATATGCTAAAACTACAGAACAAGTCCAGCTGGATAAAGCAAGAAATTTGTAACACAATTAGAAAAAGTTGGGAAACAATTCAAATTTCAATTCCGACTGAGATTTTCGTAATTTGACTAGCCCTGCTGTGCTTCGTATGTCTCGACATGTCCTAATGGTACCGATTTGTCCTTAATGACCCGACTTGACAAATGCCAAAATACAGAACAAGTCCAGCTGGGTAAAGCAAGAAATTTGTAACACAATAGGAAATTGTTGGGAAACAATTCAAATTTCAATTCCGAATGAGATTTTCGTAATTTGTCTTCGCCCTGCTGTGCTTCGTATCTATCGACTTGTCCTAATGGTCCCGATCTGTCCCCACTGACCCCATTTGATGAATGCCAAAACTACAGAATAAGTCCAGCTGGGTAAAACAAGAAATTTGTAACACAATTCGAAAGTGTTGGGGACATTCAAATTTCAATTCCGACTGAGATTTTCATAATATGACTTCGACCTGCTGTGCTTCGTATGTCTTGACTTGACCTAATGGTCCCGATTTGTCCCTACTGACCCGACTTGACATATACCAAAACTACAGAACAAGTCCAGTGGTAAAGAAAGAAATTTGTAACACATTTGGAAAATGTTGAGGAACAATTTAAATTTCAATTCCGACTGAAATTTTCGTAATTTTACTTCGCCATGCTGTGCTTAGTATGTCTTGACTTGTCCTAATGGTCCCGATTTGTCCCTACTGACCCGACTTGACAAATGCCAAAACTACAGAACAAGTCCAGCTGGATAAAACAAGAAATTTGTAAACACAATGGGAAAATGTTTGAGAACATTAAAATTTCAATTCCGACTGAGATTTTCGTAATTTGACTAGCCCTGCTGTGCTTCGTATGTCTCGACTTGTCCTAATGGTCCCGATTTGTCCCTACTGACCCGACTTGACAAATGCCAAAATACAGAACAAGTCCAGCTGGGTAAAACAAGAAACTTTTAACACAATAGGAAAATGTTGGGGAACAATTCTAATTACAATTCCGACTGGGATTTTCGTGAATATACTTAGCCCTACTGTGCTTCGTTGTCTAGACTTGTCCTAATGGTCCCGATTTGTCCTTAATGACCCAACTTGACAAATGCCAAAATACAGAACAAGTCCAGCTGGGTAAAGCAAGAAATTTGTAACACAATAGGAAATTGTTGGGAAACAATTCAAATTTCAATTCCGAATGAGATTTTCGTAATTTGACTAGCCCTGCTGTGCTTCGTATGTCTCGACTTGTCCTAATAGTCCCGATTTGTCCTTAATGACCCGACTTGACATATGCTAAAACTACAGAACAAGTCCAGCTGGATAAAGCAAGAAATTTGTAACACAATAAGAAAATGTAGGGAAATAATTCAAATTTCAATTCCGACTGAGATTTTCGTAATTTGACTTCGCCCTGCTGTGCTTCGTATCTATCAACTTGTCCTAATGGTCCCAATCTGTCCCCACTGACCCGATTTGACGAATGCCAAAACTACAGAACAAGTCCAGCTGGGTAACGCAAGAAATTTGTAACACAATAGGAAAATATGTTGGGAAACATTTCTAATTTCAATTCCGTCCGGGATTTTCGTAAATTGACTAGCCCTGCTGTGTTTCGTATGTCTCGACTTGTCCTAATGGTCCCGATCTGTCCCCACTGACCCGATTTGACGAATGCCAAAACTACAGAATAAGTCCAGCTGGGTAAAACAAGAAATTTGTAACACAATTGGAAAGTGTTGGGAACATTCAAATTTCAATTCCGACTGAGATTTTCATAATATGACTTCGACCTGCTGTGCTTCGTATGTCTTGACTTGACCTAATGGTCCCAATTTGTCCCTACTGACCCGACTTGACATATACCAAAACAACAGAACAAGTCCAGTGGTAAAGAATGAAATTTGTAACACATTTGGAAAATGTTGAGGAACAATTTAAATTTCAATTCCGACTGAAATTTTCGTAATTTCACTTCGCCCTGCTGTGCTTAGTATGTCTCGACTTGTCCTAATGGTCCCGATTTGTCCCTACTGACCCGACTTGACAAATGCCAAAACTACAGAACAAGTCCAGCTGGATAAAACAAGAAATTTGTAAACACAATGGGAAAATGTTTGAGAACATTAAAATTTCAATTCCGACTGAGATTTTCGTAATTTGACTTCGCCCTGCTGTGCATCGTATCTATCGACTTGTCCTAATGGTCCCGATCTGTCCCCACTGACCCGATTTGACGAATGCCAAAACTACAGAATAAGTCCAGCTGGGTAAAACAAGAAATTTGTAACACAATTGGAAAGTTTTGGGAACATTCAAATTTCAATTACGACTGAGATTTTCATAATATGACTTCGACCTGCTGTGCTTCGTATGTCTTGACTTGACCTAATGGTCCCGATTTGTCCTTAATGACCCGACTTGGCATATGCTAAAACTACAGAACAAGTCCAGCTGGATAAAGCAAGAAATTGGTAACACAATAGGAAATTGTTGGGAAACAATTCAAATTTCAATTCCGAATGAGATTTTCGTAATTTGACTAGCCCTGCTGTGCTTCGTATGTCTCGACTTGTCCTAATGGTCCCGATTTGTCCTTAATGACCCGACTTGGCATATGCTAAAACTACAGAACAAGTCCAGCTGGATAAAGCAAGAAATTTGTAACACAATTAGAAAAAGTTGGGAAACAATTCAAATTTCAATTCCGACTGAGATTTTCGTAATTTGACTAGCCCTGCTGTGCTTCGTATGTCTCGACATGTCCTAATGGTACCGATTTGTCCTTAATGACCCGACTTGACAAATGCCAAAATACAGAACAAGTCCAGCTGGGTAAAGCAAGAAATTTGTAACACAATAGGAAATTGTTGGGAAACAATTCAAATTTCAATTCCGAATGAGATTTTCGTAATTTGTCTTCGCCCTGCTGTGCTTCGTATCTATCGACTTGTCCTAATGGTCCCGATCTGTCCCCACTGACCCCATTTGACGAATGCCAAAACTACAGAATAAGTCCAGCTGGGTAAAACAAGAAATTTGTAACACAATTCGAAAGTGTTGGGAACATTCAAATTTCAATTCCGACTGAGATTTTCATAATATGACTTCGACCTGCTGTGCTTCGTATGTCTTGACTTGACCTAATGGTCCCGATTTGTCCCTACTGACATGACTTGACATATACCAAAACTACAGAACAAGTCCAGTGGTAAAGAAAGAAATTTGTAACACATTTGGAAAATGTTGAGGAACAATTTAAATTTCAATTCCGACTGAAATTTTCGTAATTTCACTTCGCCATGCTGTGCTTAGTATGTCTTGACTTGTCCTAATGGTCCCGATTTGTCCCTACTGACCCGACTTGACAAATGCCAAAACTACAGAACAAGTCCAGCTGGATAAAACAAGAAATTTGTAAACACAATGGGAAAATGTTTGAGAACATTAAAATTTCAATTCCGACTGAGATTTTCGTAATTTGACTAGCCCTGCTGTGCTTCGTATGTCTCGACTTGTCCTAATGGTCCCGATTTGTCCCTACTGACCCGACTTGACAAATGCCAAAATACAGAACAAGTCCAGCTGGGTAAAACAAGAAACTTTTAACACAATAGGAAAATGTTGGGGAACAATTCTAATTACAATTCCGACTGGGATTTTCGTGAATATACTTAGCCCTACTGTGCTTCGTTGTCTAGACTTGTCCTAATGGTCCCGATTTGTCCTTAATGACCCAACTTGACAAATGCCAAAATACAGAACAAGTCCAGCTGGGTAAAGCAAGAAATTTGTAACACAATTGGAAATTGTTGGGAAACAATTCAAATTTCAATTCCGAATGAGATTTTCGTAATTTGACTAGCCCTGCTGTGCTTCGTATGTCTCGACTTGTCCTAATAGTCCCGATTTGTCCTTAATGACCCGACTTGACATATGCTAAAACTACAGAACAAGTCCAGCTGGATAAAGCAAGAAATTTGTAACACAATAAGAAAATGTAGGGAAATAATTCAAATTTCAATTCCGACTGAGATTTTCGTAATTTGACTTCGCCCTGCTGTGCTTCGTATCTATCAACTTGTCCTAATGGTCCCAATCTGTCCCCACTGACCCGATTTGACGAATGCCAAAACTACAGAACAAGTCCAGCTGGGTAACGCAAGAAATTTGTAACACAATAGGAAAATATGTTGGGAAACATTTCTAATTTCAATTCCGTCCGGGATTTTCGTAAATTGACTAGCCCTGCTGTGTTTCGTATGTCTCGACTTGTCCTAATGGTCCCGATTTGTCCCTACTGACCCGACTTGACATATGCTAAAACTACAGAACAAGTCCAGCTGAGTAGACAAGAAATTTGTAAACACAATGGGAAAATGTTTGAGAACATTAAAATTTCAATTCCGACTGAGATTTTCGTAATTTGACTTCGCCTTGCTGTGCTTCATTTTCCTCGACTTGTCCTAATGGTCCCGATTTGTCCTTAATGACCCGACTTGACAAATGCCAAAAAACAAAACGAGTCCAGCTGGATAAAACAAGAAGTTTTTAACACAAATGGAAAGTGATGGGAACATTCAAATTTCAATTCCGACTGAGAGTTCTGTAAGTTGACTTCGCCCTGCTGTGCTTCATTTGCCTCGACTTGTCCTAATGGTCCCGATTTGTCCCTACTGACCCGACTTGACATATGCTAAAACTACACAACAAGTCCAGCTGTATAAAGCAAGAAATTTGTAACACAATAAGAAAATGTTGGGAAACAATTCAAATTTCAATTCCGACTGGGATTTTCGTAATTTGACTAGCCCTGCTGTGCTTCGTATGTCTCGACATGTCCTAATGGTTCCGATTTGTCCTTAATGACCCGACTTGACAAATGCCAAAATACAGAACAAGTCCAGCTGGGTAAAGCAAGAAATTTGTAACACAATAGGATATTGTTGGGAAACAATTCAAATTTCAATTCCGAATGAGATTTTCGTAATTTGACTAGCCCTGCTGTGCTTCGTATGTCTCGACTTGTCCTAATGGTCCCGATTTGTCCTTAATGACCCGACTTGACAAATGCCAAAATACAGAACAAGTCCAGCTGGGTAAAGCAAGAAATTTGTAACACAATAGGAAATTGTTGGGAAACAATTCAAATTTCAATTCCGAATGAGATTTTCGTAATTTGTCTTCGCCCTGCTGTGCTTCGTATCTATCGACTTGTCCTAATGGTCCCGATCTGTCCCCACTGACCCCATTTGACGAATGCCAAAACTACAGAATAAGTCCAGCTGGGTAAAACAAGAAATTTGTAACACAATTCGAAAGTGTTGGGAACATTCAAATTTCAATTCCGACTGAGATTTTCATAATATGACTTCGACCTGCTGTGCTTCGTATGTCTTGACTTGACCTAATGGTCCCGATTTGTCCCTACTGACCCGACTTGACAAATGCCAAAATACAGAACAAGTCCAGCTGGGTAAAACAAGAAACTTTTAACACAATTGGAAAGTGTTGGGAACATTCGAATTTCAATTACGACTGAGATTTTCATAATATGACTTCGACCTGCTGTGCTTCGTATGTCTTGACTTGACCTAATGGTCCCGATTTGTCCTTAATGACCCGACTTGGCATATGCTAAAACTACAGAACAAGTCCAGCTGGATAAAGCAAGAAATTTGTAACACAATAGGAAATTGTTGGGAAACAATTCAAATTTCAATTCCGAATGAGATTTTCGTAATTTGACTAGCCCTGCTGTGCTTCGTATGTCTCGACTTGTCCTAATGGTCCCGATTTGTCCTTAATGACCCGACTTGGCATATGCTAAAACTACAGAACAAGTCCAGCTGGATAAAGCAAGAAATTTGTAACACAATAAGAAAATGTTGGGAAACAATTCAAATTTCAATTCCGACTGAGATTTTCGTAATTTGACTTCGCCCTGCTGTGCTTCGTATCTATCGACTTGTCCTAATGGTCCCGATTTGTCCTCAATGACCCGACTTGGCATATGCCAAAACTACAGAATAAGTCCAGCTGGGTAAGACAAGAAATTTGTAACACAATTGGAAAGTGTTGGGAACATTCAAATTTCAATTCCGACTGAGATTTTCATAATATGACTTCGACCTGCTGTGCTTCGTATGTCTTGACTTGACCTAATGGTCCCGATTTGGCCCTACTGACCCGACTTGACATATACCAAAACTACAGAACAAGTCCAGAGGTAAAGAAAGAAATTTGTAACACATTTGGAAAATGTTGAGGAACAATTTATATTTCAATTCCGACTGAAATTTTCGTAATTTTACTTCGCCCTGCTGTGCTTAGTATGTCTCGACTTGTCCTAATGGTCCCGATTTGTCCCTACTGACCCGACTTGACAAATGCCAAAAAACAGAAAGAGTCCAGCTGAGTAATTCAAGAAATTAGTAACACAATTGGAAAGTGTTGGGAACATTCAAATTTCAATTCCGACTGAGAGTTCCGTAATTTGACTTCGCCCTGCTGTGCTCCATTTGCCTCGACTTGTCCTAATGGTCCCGATTTGTCCTTGATGGCCCGACTTGACAAATGCCAAATAAGAGACAAGTCCAGCTGGGTAAAACAAGATATTTGTAACACAATTGGAAAATGTTGGGAAATAATTCAAATTTCAATTACGACTGAGATTTTCGTAATTTGACTTGCCCTGCTGTGCTTCGTATCTATCAACTTGTCCTAATGGTCCCGATTTGTCCCCAAAGACCCGACTTGACGAATGCCAAAAAACAGAGAGAGTCCAGCTGAGTAATTCAAGAAATTAGTAACACAATTGGAAAGTGTTGGGAACATTCAAATTTCAATTCCGATTGAGAGTTCTGTTATTTGACTTCGCCCTGCTGTGCTCCATTTGCCTCGACTTGTCCTAATGGTCCCGATTTGTCCTTGATGACCCGACTTGACAAATGCCAAAAAAGAGACAAGTCCAGCTGGGTAAAACAAGAAATTTATAAAACAATAAGAAAATGTTGGGGAACAATTCTAATTTCATTTCCGACTGAGATTTTCGTAATTTGACTAGCCCTGCTGTGCTTCGTATGTCTCGACTTGTCCTACTGGTCCCGATTTGTCCCTACTGACCCGACTTGACATATGCTAAAACTACAGAACAAGTCCAGCTGGATAAAGCAAAAAATTTGTAACACAATAAGAAAATATTGGGAAACAATTCAAATTTCAATTCCGACTGAGATTTTCGTAATTTGACTAGCCCTGCTGTGCTTCGTATGTCTCGACTTGTCCTAATGGTCCCGATTTGTCCTTAATGACCCAACTTGACAAATGCCAAAATACAGAACAAGTCCAGCTGGGTAAAGCAAGAAATTTGTAACACAATTGGAAATTGTTGGGAAACAATTCAAATTTCAATTCCGAATGAGATTTTCGTAATTTGACTAGCCCTGCTGTGCTTCGTATGTCTCGACTTGTCCTAATAGTCCCGATTTGTCCTTAATGACCCGACTTGACATATGCTAAAACTACAGAACAAGTCCAGCTGGATAAAGCAAGAAATTTGTAACACAATAAGAAAATGTAGGGAAATAATTCAAATTTCAATTCCGACTGAGATTTTCGTAATTTGACTTCGCCCTGCTGTGCTTCGTATCTATCAACTTGTCCTAATGGTCCCAATCTGTCCCCACTGACCCGATTTGACGAATGCCAAAACTACAGAACAAGTCCAGCTGGGTAACGCAAGAAATTTGTAACACAATAGGAAAATATGTTGGGAAACATTTCTAATTTCAATTCCGTCCGGGATTTTCGTAAATTGACTAGCCCTGCTGTGTTTCGTATGTCTCGACTTGTCCTAATGGTCCCGATTTGTCCCTACTGACCCGACTTGACATATGCTAAAACTACAGAACAAGTCCAGCTGAGTAGACAAGAAATTTGTAAACACAATGGGAAAATGTTTGAGAACATTAAAATTTCAATTCCGACTGAGATTTTCGTAATTTGACTTCGCCTTGCTGTGCTTCATTTTCCTCGACTTGTCCTAATGGTCCCGATTTGTCCTTAATGACCCGACTTGACAAATGCCAAAAAACAAAACGAGTCCAGCTGGATAAAACAAGAAGTTTTTAACACAAATGGAAAGTGATGGGAACATTCAAATTTCAATTCCGACTGAGAGTTCTGTAAGTTGACTTCGCCCTGCTGTGCTTCATTTGCCTCGACTTGTCCTAATGGTCCCGATTTGTCCCTACTGACCCGACTTGACATATGCTAAAACTACAGAACAAGTCCAGCTGTATAAAGCAAGAAATTTGTAACACAATAAGAAAATATTGGGAAACAATTCAAATTTCAATTCCGACTGAGATTTTCGTAATTTGACTAGCCCTGCTGTGCTTCGTATGTCTCGACATGTCCTAATGGTTCCGATTAGTCCTTAATGACCCGACTTGACAAATGCCAAAATACAGAACAAGTCCAGATGGGTAAGCAAGAAATTTGTAACACAATAGGAAATTGTTGGGAAACAATTCAAATTTCAATTCCGAATGAGATTTTCGTAATTTGACTAGCCCTGCTGTGCTTCGTATGTCTCGACTTGTCCTAATGGTCCCGATTTGTCCTTAATGACCCGACTTGACAAATGCCAAAATACAGAACAAGTCCAGCTGGGTAAAGCAAGAAATTTGTAACACAATAGGAAATTGTTGGGAAACAATTCAAATTTCAATTCCGAATGAGATTTTCGTAATTTGTCTTCGCCCTGCTGTGCTTCGTATCTATCGACTTGTCCTACTGGTCCCGATTTGTCCCTACTGACCCGACTTGACATATGCTAAAACTACAGAACAAGTCCAGCTGGATAAAGCAAGAAATTTGTAACACAATAAGAAAATATTGGGAAACAATTCAAATTTCAATTCCGACTGAGATTTTCGTAATTTGACTAGCCCTGCTGTGCTTCGTATGTCTCGACTTGTCCTAATGTTCCCGATTTGTCCTTAATGACCCAACTTGACAAATGCCAAAATACAGAACAAGTCCAGCTGGGTAAAGCAAGAAATTTGTAACACAATAGGAAATTGTTGGGAAACAATTCAAATTTCAATTCCGAATGAGATTTTCGTAATTTGACTAGCCCTGCTGTGCTTCGTATGTCTCGACTTGTCCTAATAGTCCCGATTTGTCCTTAATGACCCGACTTGACATATGCTAAAACTACAGAACAAGTCCAGCTGGATAAAGCAAGAAATTTGTAACACAATAAGAAAATGTAGGGAAATAATTCAAATTTCAATTCCGACTGAGATTTTCGTAATTTGACTTCGCCCTGCTGTGCTTCGTATCTATCAACTTGTCCTAATGGTCCCAATCTGTCCCCACTGACCCGATTTGACGAATGCCAAAACTACATAACAAGTCCAGCTGGGTAACGCAAGAAATTTGTAACACAATAGGAAAATATGTTGGGAAACATTTCTAATTTCAATTCCGTCCGGGATTTTCGTAAATTGACCAGCCCTGCTGTGTTTCGTATGTCTCGACTTGTCCTAATGGTCCCGATTTGTCCCTACTGACCCGACTTGACATATGCTAAAACTACAGAACAAGTCCAGCTGAGTAGACAAGAAATTTGTAAACACAATGGAAAAATGTTTGAGAACATTAAAATTTCAATTCCGACTGAGATTTTCGTAATTTGACTTCGCCTTGCTGTGCTTCATTTTCCTCGACTTGTCCTAATGGTCCCGATTTGTCCTTAATGACCCGACTTGACAAATGCCAAAAAACAAATAGAGTCCAGCTGGATAAAACAAGAAGTTTTTAACACAAATGGAAAGTGATGGGAACATTCAAATTTCAATTCCGACTGAGAGTTCTGTAAGTTGACTTCGCCCTGCTGTGCTTCATTTGCCTCGACTTGTCCTAATGGTCCCGATTTGTCCCTACTGACCCGACTTGACATATGCTAAAACTACAGAACAAGTCCAGCTGTATGAAGCAAGAAATTTGTAACACAATAAGAAAATGTTGGGAAACAATTCAAATTTCAATTCCGACTGAGATTTTCGTAATTTGACTAGCCCTGCTGTGCTTCGTATGTCTCGACATGTCCTAATGGTTCCGATTTGTCCTTAATGACCCGACTTGACAAATGCCATAATACAGAACAAGTCCAGCTGGGTAAAGCAAGAAATTTGTAACACAATAGGAAATTGTTGGGAAACAATTCAAATTTCAATTCCGAATGAGATTTTCGTAATTTGACTAGCCCTGCTGTGCTTCGTATGTCTCGACTTGTCCTAATGGTCCCGATTTGTCCTTAATGACCCGACTTGACAAATGCCAAAATACAGAACAAGTCCAGCTGGGTAAAGCAAGAAATTTGTAACACAATAGGAAATTGTTGGGAAACAATTCAAATTTCAATTCCGAATGAGATTTTCGTAATTTGTCTTCGCCCTGCTGTGCTTCGTATCTATCGACTTGTCCTAATGGTCCCGATCTGTCCCCACTGACCCCATTTGACGAATGCCAAAACTACAGAATAAGTCCAGCTGGGTAAAACAAGAAATTTGTAACACAATTCGAAAGTGTTGGGAACATTCAAATTTCAATTCCGACTGAGATTTTCATAATATGACTTCGACCTGCTGTGCTTCGTATGTCTTGACTTGACCTAATGGTCCCGATTTGTCCCTACTGACCCGACTTGACATATACCAAAACTACAGAACAAGTCCAGTGGTAAAGAAAGAAATTTGTAACACATTTGGAAAATGTTGAGGAACAATTTAAATTTCAATTCCGACTGAAATTTTCGTAATTTTACTTCGCCCTGCTGTGCTTAGTATGTCTTGACTTGTCCTAATGGTCCCGATTTGTCCCTACTGACCCGACTTGACAAATGCCAAAACTACAGAACAAGTCCAGCTGGATAAAACAAGAAATTTGTAAACACAATGGGAAAATGTTTGAGAACATTAAAATTTCAATTCCGACTGAGATTTTCGTAATTTGACTAGCCCTGCTGTGCTTCGTATGTCTCGACTTGTCCTAATGGTCCCGATTTGTCCCTACTGACCCGACTTGACAAATGCCAAATTACAGAACAAGTCCAGCTGGGTAAAACAAGAAACTTTTAACACAATAGGAAAATGTTGGGGAACAATTCTAATTACAATTCCGACTGGGATTTTCGTGAATATACTTAGCCCTACTGTGCTTCGTTGTCTAGACTTGTCCTAATGGTCCCGATTTGTCCCTACTGACCCGACTTGACATATACCAAAACTACAGAAAAAGTCCAGCAGGGTAAAACAAGAAATTTGTAACACATTTGGAAAATGTTGAGGAACAATTTAAATTTCAATTCCGACTGAAATTTTCGTAATTTTACTTCGCCCTGCTGTGCTCAGTACGTCTGGACTTGTCCTAATGGTCCCGATTTGTCCTTAATGACCCGACTTGACGAATGCCAAAAAACAAAAAGAGTCCAGCTGAGTAATTCAAGAAATTAGTAACACAATTGGAAAGTGTTGGAAACATTCAAATTTCAATTCCGACTGAGAGTTCCGTAATTTGACTTCGCCCTGCTGTGCTTCATTTGCCTCGACTTGTCCTAATGGTCCCGATTTGTCCCTACTGACCCGACTTGACATATGCTAAAACTACAGAACAAGTCCAGCTGTATAAAGCAAGAAATTTGTAACACAATAAGAAAATGTTGGGAAACAATTCAAATTTCAATTCCGACTGAGATTTTCGTAATTTGACTAGCCCTGCTGTGCTTCGTATGTTTTGACATGTCCTAATGGTACCGATTTGTCCTTAATGACCCGACTTGACAAATGCCAAAATACAGAACAAGTCCAGCTGGGTAAAGCAAGAATTTGTAACACAATAGGAAATTGTTGGGAAACAATTCAAATTTCAATTCCGAATGAGATTTTCGTAATTTGACTAGCCCTGCTGTGCTTCGTATATCTCGACTTGTCCTTATGGTCCCGATCTGTCCCCACTGACCCGATTTGACGAATGCCAAAACTACAGAATAAGTCCAGCTGGGTAAAACAAGAAATTTGTAACACAATTGGAAAGTGTTGGGAACATTCAAATTTCAATTCCGACTGAGATTTTCATAATATGACTTCGACCTGCTGTGCTTCGTATGTCTTGACTTGACCTAATGGTCCCAATTTGTCCCTACTGACCCGACTTGACATATACCAAAACAACAGAACAAGTCCAGTGGTAAAGAATGAAATTTGTAACACATTTGGAAAATGTTGAGGAACAATTTAAATTTCAATTCCGACTGAAATTTTCGTAATTTCACTTCGCCCTGCTGTGCTTAGTATGTCTCGACTTGTCCTAATGGTCCCGATTTGTCCCTACTGACCCGACTTGACAAATGCCAAAACTACAGAACAAGTCCAGCTGGATAAAACAAGAAATTTGTAAACACAATGGGAAAATGTTTGAGAACATTAAAATTTCAATTCCGACTGAGATTTTCGTAATTTGACTTCGCCCTGCTGTGCATCGTATCTATCGACTTGTCCTAATGGTCCCGATCTGTCCCCACTGACCCGATTTGACGAATGCCAAAACTACAGAATAAGTCCAGCTGGGTAAAACAAGAAATTTGTAACACAATTGGAAAGTTTTGGGAACATTCAAATTTCAATTACGACTGAGATTTTCATAATATGACTTCGACCTGCTGTGCTTCGTATGTCTTGACTTGACCTAATGGTCCCGATTTGTCCTTAATGACCCGACTTGGCATATGCTAAAACTACAGAACAAGTCCAGCTGGATAAAGCAAGAAATTTGTAACACAATAGGAAATTGTTGGGAAACAATTCAAATTTCAATTCCGAATGAGATTTTCGTAATTTGACTAGCCCTGCTGTGCTTCGTATGTCTCGACTTGTCCTAATGGTCCCGATTTGTCCTTAATGACCCGACTTGGCATATGCTAAAACTACAGAACAAGTCCAGCTGGATAAAGCAAGAAATTTGTAACACAATTAGAAAAAGTTGGGAAACAATTCAAATTTCAATTCCGACTGAGATTTTCGTAATTTGACTAGCCCTGCTGTGCTTCGTATGTCTCGACATGTCCTAATGGTACCGATTTGTCCTTAATGACCCGACTTGACAAATGCCAAAATACAGAACAAGTCCAGCTGGGTAAAGCAAGAAATTTGTAACACAATAGGAAATTGTTGGGAAACAATTCAAATTTCAATTTCGAATGAGATTTTCGTAATTTGACTAGCCCTGCTGTGCTTCGTATGTCTCGACTTGTCCTAATGGTCCCGATTTGTCCTTAATGACCCGACTTGGCATATGCTAAAACTACAGAACAAGTCCAGCTGGATAAAGCAAGAAATTTGTAACACAATAAGAAAATGTAGGGAAATAATTCAAATTTCAATTCCGACTGAGATTTTCGTAATTTGACTTCGCCCTGCTGTGCTTCGTATCTATCAACTTGTCCTAATGGTCCCAATCTGTCCCCACTGACCCGATTTGACGAATGCCAAAAATACAGAACAAGTCCAGCTGGGTAAAGCAAGAAATTTGTAACACAATAGGAAATTGTTGGGAAACAATTCAAATTTCAATTCCGAATGAGATTTTCGTAATTTGTCTTCGCCCTGCTGTGCTTCGTATCTATCGGCTTGTCCTACTGGTCCCGATTTGTCCCTACTGACCCGACTTGACATATGCTTAAACTACAGAACATGTCCAGCTGGATAAAGCAAGAAATTTGTAACACAATAAGAAAATATTGGGAAACAATTCAAATTTCAATTCCGACTGAGATTTTCGTAATTTGACTAGCCCTGCTGTGCTTCGTATGTCTCGACTTGTCCTAATGGTCCCGATTTGTCCTTAATGACCCAACTTGACAAATGCCAAAATACAGAACAAGTCCAGCTGGGTAAAGCAAGAAATTTGTAACACAATAGGAAATTGTTGGGAAACAATTCAAATTTCAATTCCGAATGAGATTTTCGTAATTTGACTAGCCCTGCTGTGCTTCGTATGTCTCGACTTGTCCTAATAGTCCCGATTTGTCCTTAATGACCCGACTTGACATATGCTAAAACTACAGAACAAGTCCAGCTGGATAAAGCAAGAAATTTGTAACACAATGAGAAAATGTAGGGAAATAATTCAAATTTCAATTCCGACTGAGATTTTCGTAATTTGACTTCGCCCTGCTGTGCTTCGTATCTATCAACTTGTCCTAATGGTCCCAATCTGTCCCCACTGACCCGATTTGACGAATGCCAAAACTACAGAACAAGTCCAGCTGGGTAACGCAAGAAATTTGTAACACAATAGGAAAATATGTTGGGAAACATTTCTAATTTCAATTCCGTCCGGGATTTTCATAAATTGACTAGCCCTGCTGTGTTTCGTATGTCTCGACTTGTCCTAATGGTCCCGATTTGTCCCTACTGACCCGACTTGACATATGCTAAAACTACAGAACAAGTCCAGCTGAGTAGACAAGAAATTTGTAAACACAATGGGAAAATGTTTGAGAACATTAAAATTTCAATTCCGACTGAGATTTTCGTAATTTGACTTCGCCTTGCTGTGCTTCATTTTCCTCGACTTGTCCTAATGGTCCCGATTTGTCCTTAATGACCCGACTTGACAAATGCCAATAAACAAAACGAGTCCAGCTGGATAAAACAAGAAGTTTTTAACACAAATGGAAAGTGATGGGAACATTCAAATTTCAATTCCGACTGAGAGTTCTGTAAGTTGACTTCGCCCTGCTGTGCTTCATTTGCCTCGACTTGTCCTAATGGTCCCGATTTGTCCCTACTGACCCTACTTGACATATGCTAAAACTACAGAACAAGTCCAGCTGTATAAAGCAAGAAATTTGTAACACAATAAGAAAATGTTGGGAAACAATTCAATTCCGACTGAGATTTTCGTAATTTGACTAGCCCTGCTGTGCTTCGTATGTCTCGACATGTCCTAATGGTTCCGATTTGTCCTTAATGACCCGACTTGACAAATGCCAAAATACAGAACAAGTCCAGCTGGGTAAAGCAAGAAATTTGTAACACAATAGGAAATTGTTGGGAAACAATTCAAATTTCAATTCCGAATGAGATTTTCGTAATTTGACTAGCCCTGCTGTGCTTCGTATGTCTCGACTTGTCCTAATGGTCCTGATTTGTCCTTAATGACCCGACTTGACAAATGCCAAAATACAGAACAAGTCCAGCTGGGTAAAGCAAGAAATTTGTAACACAATAAGAAATTGTTGGGAAACAATTCAAATTTCAATTCCGAATGAGATTTTCGTAATTTGTCTTCGCCCTGCTGTGCTTCGTATCTATCGACTTGTCCTAATGGTCCCGATCTGTCCCCACTGACCCCATTTGACGAATGCCAAAACTACAGAATAAGTCCAGCTGGGTAAAACAAGAAATTTGTAACACAATTCGAAAGTGTTGGGAACATTCAAATTTCAATTCCGACTGAGATTTTCATAATATGACTTCGACCTGCTGTGCTTCGTATGTCTTGACTTGACCTAATGGTCCCGATTTGTCCCTACTGACCCGACTTGACATATACCAAAACTACAGAACAAGTCCAGTGGTAAAGAAAGAAATTTGTAACACATTTGGAAAATGTTGAGGAACAATTTAAATTTCAATTCCGACTGAAATTCTCGTAATTTTACTTCGCCCTGCTGTGCTTAGTATGTCTTGACTTGTCCTAATGGTCCCGATTTGTCCCTACTGACCCGACTTGACAAATGCCAAAACTACAGAACAAGTCCAGCTGGATAAAACAAGAAATTTGTAAACACAATGGGAAAATGTTTGAGAGAAATTTCAATTCCGACTGAGATTTTCGTAATTTGACTAGCCCTGCTGTGCTTCGTATGTCTCGACTTGTCCTAATGGTCCCGATTTGTCCCTACTGACCCGACTTGACAAATGCCAAAATACAGAACAAGTCCAGCTGGGTAAAACAAGAAACTTTTAACACAATAGGAAAATGTTGGGGAACAATTCTAATTACAATTCCGACTGGGATTTTCGTGAATATACTTAGCCCTACTGTGCTTCGTTGTCTAGACTTGTCCTAATGGTCCCGATTTGTCCCTACTGACCCGACTTGACATATACCAAAACTACAGAAAAAGTCCAGCAGGGTAAAACAAGAAATTTGTAACACATTTGGAAAATGTTGAGGAACAATTTAAATTTCAATTCCGACTGAAATTTTCGTAATTTTACTTCGCCCTGCTGTGCTTAGTACGTCTGGACTTGTCCTAATGGTCCCGATTTGTCCTTAATGACCCGAATTGACGAATGCCAAAAAACAAAAAGAGTCCAGCTGAGTAATTCAAGAAATTAGTAACACAATTGGAAAGTGTTGGGAACATTCAAATTTCAATTCCGACTGAGAGTTCCGTAATTTGACTTCGCCCTGCTGTGCTTCATTTGCCTCGACTTGTCCTAATGGTCCCGATTTGTCCCTACTGACCCGACTTGACATATGCTAAAACTACAGAACAAGTCCAGCTGTATAAAGCAAGAAATTTGTAACACAATAAGAAAATGTTGGGAAACAATTCAAATTTCAATTCCGACTGAGATTTTCGTAATTTGACTAGCCCTGCTGTGCTTCGTATGTTTTGACATGTCCTAATGGTACCGATTTGTCCTTAATGACCCGACTTGATAAATGCCAAAATACAGAACAAGTCCAGCTGGGTAAAGCAAGAAATTTGTAACACAATAGGAAATTGTTGGGAAACAATTCAAATTTCAATTCCGAATGAGATTTTCGTAATTTGACTAGCCCTGCTGTGCTTCGTATGTCTCGACTTGTCCTAATGGTCCCGATCTGTCCCCACTGACCCGATTTGACGAATGCCAAAACTACAGAATAAGTCCAGCTGGGTAAAACAAGAAATTTGTAACACAATTGGAAAGTGTTGGGAACATTCAAATTTCAATTCCGACTGAGATTTTCATAATATGACTTCGACCTGCTGTGCTTCGTATGTCTTGACTTGACCTAATGGTCCCAATTTGTCCCTACTGACCCGACTTGACATATACCAAAACAACAGAACAAGTCCAGTGGTAAAGAATGAAATTTGTAACACATTTGGAAAATGTTGAGGAACAATTTAAATTTCAATTCCGACTGAAATTTTCGTAATTTCACTTCGCCCTGCTGTGCTTAGTATGTCTCGACTTGTCCTAATGGTCCCGATTTGTCCCTACTGACCCGACTTGACAAATGCCAAAACTACAGAACAAGTCCAGCTGGATAAAACAAGAAATTTGTAAACACAATGGGAAAATGTTTGAGAACATTAAAATTTCAATTCCGACTGAGATTTTCGTAATTTGACTTCGCCCTGCTGTGCATCGTATCTATCGACTTGTCCTAATGGTCCCGATCTGTCCCCACTGACCCGATTTGACGAATGCCAAAACTACAGAATAAGTCCAGCTGGGTAAAACAAGAAATTTGTAACACAATTGGAAAGTTTTGGGAACATTCAAATTTCAATTACGACTGAGATTTTCATAATATGACCTCGACCTGCTGTGCTTCGTATGTCTTGACTTGACCTAATGGTCCCGATTTGTCCTTAATGACCCGACTTGGCATATGCTAAAACTACAGAACAAGTCCAGCTGGATAAAGCAAGAAATTTGTAACACAATAGGAAATTGTTGGGAAACAATTCAAATTTCAATTCCGAATGAGATTTTCGTAATTTGACTAGCCCTGCTGTGCTTCGTATGTCTCGACTTGTCCTAATGGTCCCGATTTGTCCTTAATGACCCGACTTGGCATATGCTAAAACTACAGAACAAGTCCAGCTGGATAAAGCAAGAAATTTGTAACACAATTAGAAAAAGTTGGGAAACAATTCAAATTTCAATTCCGACTGAGATTTTCGTAATTTGACTAGCCCTGCTGTGCTTCGTATGTCTCGACATGTCCTAATGGTACCGATTTGTCCTTAATGACCCGACTTGACAAATGCCAAAATACAGAACAAGTCCAGCTGGGTAAAGCAAGAAATTTGTAACACAATAGGAAATTGTTGGGAAACAATTCAAATTTCAATTTCGAATGAGATTTTCGTAATTTGACTAGCCCTGCTGTGCTTCGTATGTCTCGACTTGTCCTAATGGTCCCGATTTGTCCTTAATGACCCGACTTGGCATATGCTAAAACTACAGAACAAGTCCAGCTGGATAAAGCAAGAAATTTGTAACACAATAAGAAAATGTAGGGAAATAATTCAAATTTCAATTCCGACTGAGATTTTCGTAATTTGACTTCGCCCTGCTGTGCTTCGTATCTATCAACTTGTCCTAATGGTCCCAATCTGTCCCCACTGACCAGATTTGACGAATGCCAAAACTACAGAACAAGTCCAGCTGGGTAACGCAAGAAATTTGTAACACAATAGGAAAATATGTTGGGAAACATTTCTAATTTCAATTCCGTCCGGGATTTTCGTAAATTGACTAGCCCTGCTGTGTTTCGTATGTCTCGACTTGTCCTAATGGTCCCGATTTGTCCCTACTGACCCGACTTGACATATGCTAAAACTACAGAACAAGTCCAGCTGAGTAGACAAGAAATTTGTAAACACAATGGGAAAATGTTTGAGAACATTAAAATTTCAATTCCGACTGAGATTTTCGTAATTTGACTTCGCCTTGCTGTGCTTCATTTTCCTCGACTTGTCCTAATGGTCCCGATTTGTCCTTAATGACCCGACTTGACAAATGCCAAAAAACAAAACGAGTCCAGCTGGATAAAACAAGAAGTTTTTAACACAAATGGAAAGTGATGGGAACATTCAAATTTCAATTCCGACTGAGAGTTCTGTAAGTTGACTTCGCCCTGCTGTGCTTCATTTGCCTCGACTTGTCCTAATGGTCCCGATTTGTCCCTACTGACCCGACTTGACATATGCTAAAACTACAGAACAAGTCCAGCTGTATAAAGCAAGAAATTTGTAACACAATAAGAAAATGTTGGGAAACAATTCAAATTTCAATTCCGACTGAGATTTTCGTAATTTGACTAGCCCTGCTGTGCTTCGTATGTCTCGACATGTCCTAATGGTTCCGATTTGTCCTTAATGACCCGACTTGACAAATGCCAAAATACAGAACAAGTCCAGCTGGGTAAAGCAAGAAATTTGTAACACAATAGGAAATTGTTGGGAAACAATTCAAATTTCAATTCCGAATGAGATTTTCGTAATTTGACTAGCCCTGCTGTGCTTCGTATGTCTCGACTTGTCCTAATGGTCCCGATTTGTCCTTAATGACCCGACTTGACAAATGCCAAAATACAGAACAAGTCCAGCTGGGTAAAGCAAGAAATTTGTAACACAATAGGAAATTGTTGGGAAACAATTCAAATTTCAATTCCGAATGAGATTTTCGTAATTTGTCTTCGCCCTGCTGTGCTTCGTATCTATCGACTTGTCCTAATGGTCCCGATCTGTCCCCACTGACCCCATTTGACGAATGCCAAAACTACAGAACAAGTCCAGCTGGGTAAAACAAGAAATTTGTAACACAATAAGAAAATGTTGGGAAACAATTCAAATTTCAATTCCGACTGAGATTTTCGTAATTTGACTTCGCCCTGCTGTGCTTCGTATCTATCAACTTGTCCTAATGGTCCCAATCTGTCTCCACTGACCCGATTTGACGAATGCCAAAACTACAGAACAAGTCCAGCTGGGTAAAACAAGAAATTTGTAACACAATAAGAAAATGTTGGGAAACAATTCAATTTTCAATTCCGACTGAGATTTTCGTAATTTGACTTCGCCCTGCTGTGCTTCGTATCTATCAACTTGTCCTAATGGTCCCAATCTGTCCCCACTGACCCGATTTGAGGAATGCCAGAACTACAGAACAAGTCCAGCTGGGTAAAACAAGAAATTTGTAACACAATTGGAAAGTGTTGGGAACATTCAAATTTCAGTTCCGACTGAGAGTTCTGTAATTTGACTTCGCCCTGCTGTGCTTCATTTGCCTCCACTTGTCCTAATGGTCCCGATTTGTCCTTGATGGCCCGACTTGACAAATGCCAAAAAAGAGACAAGTCCAGCTGGGTAAAACAAGAAATTTATAAAACAATAAGAAAATGTTGGGGAACAATTCTAATTTCAATTCCGACTGAGATTTTCGTAATTTGACTAGCCCTGCTGTGCTTCGTATCTATCAACTTGTCCTAATGGTCCCGATTTGTCCCCACTGACCCGACTTGACGAAAGCCAAAACTACAGTATAAGTCCAGCTGGGTAAAACAAGAAATTTGTAACACAATTGGAAAGTGTTGGAAACATTCAAATTTCAATTCCGACTGAGATATTCATAATATGACTTCGACCTGCTGTGCTTCGTATGTCTTGACTTGACCTTATGGTCCCGATTTGTCCCTACTGACCCGACTTGACATATACCAAAACTACAGAACAAGTCCAGTGGTTAAGAAAGAAATTTGTAACACATTTGGAAAATGTTGAGGAACAATTTAAATTTCAATTCCGACTGAAATTTTCGTAATTTTACTTCGCCCTGCTGTGCTTCATTTGCCTCGACTTGTCCTAATGGTCCCGATTTGTCCTTGATGGCCCGACTTGACAAATGCCAAAAGAGAGACAAGTCCAGCTGGGTAAAACAAGAAATTTATAAAACAATAAGAAAATGTTGGGGAACAATTCTAATTTCAATTCCGACTGAGATTTTCGTAATTTGACTAGCCCTGCTGTGCTTCGTATGTCTCGACTTGTCCTAATGGTCCCGATTTGTCCCTACTGACCCGACTTGACATATGCTAAAACTACAGAACAAGTCCAGCTGGATAAAGCAAGAAATTTGTAACACAATAAGAAAATATTGGGAAACAATTCAAATTTCAATTCCGACCGAGATTTTCGTAATTTGACTAGCCCTGCTGTGCTTCGTATGTCTCGACTTGACCTAATGGTCCCGATTTTTCCCTACTGACCCGACTTGACATATGCTAAAACTACAGAACAAGTCCAGCTGGGTAAAGCAAGAAATTTGTAACACTTTTGGAAAATGTTGAGGAACAATTTAAATTTCAATTCCGAATGAGATTTTCGTAATTTGACTTCGCCCTGCTGTGCTTCGTATCTATCAACTTGTCCTAATGGTCCCAATCTGTCCCCACTGACCCGATTTGACGAATGCCAAAACTACAGAACAAGTCCAGCTGGGTAAAACAAGAAATTTGTAACACAATAAGAAAATGTTGGGAAACAATTCAAATTTCAATTCCGACTGAGATTTTCGTAATTTGACTAGCCCTGCTGTGCTTCGTATCTATCAACTTGTCCTAATGGTCCCGATTTGTCCCCACTGACCCGACTTGACGAAAGCCAAAACTACAGTATAAGTCCAGCTGGGTAAAACAAGAAATTTGTAACACAATTGGAAAGTGTTGGAAACATTCAAATTTCAATTCCGACTGAGATATTCATAATATGACTTCGACCTGCTGTGCTTCGTATGTCTTGACTTGACCTAATGGTCCCGATTTGTCCCTACTGACCCGACTTGACATATACCAAAACTACAGAACAAGTCCAGTGGTTAAGAAAGAAATTTGTAACACATTTGGAAAATGTTGAGGAACAATTTAAATTTCAATTCCGACTGAAATTTTCGTAATTTTACTTCGCCCTGCTGTGCTTCATTTGCCTCGACTTGTCCTAATGGTCCCGATTTGTCCTTGAAGGCCCGACTTGACAAATGCCAAAAGAGAGACAAGTCCAGCTGGGTAAAACAAGAAATTTATAAAACAATAAGAAAATGTTGGGGAACAATTCTAATTTCAATTTCGACTGAGATTTTCGTAATTTGACTAGCCCTGCTGTGCTTCGTATGTCTCGACTTGTCCTAATGGTCCCGATTTGTCCCTACTGACCCGACTTGACATATGCTAAAACTACAGAACAAGTCCAGCTGGATAAAGCAAGAAATTTGTAACACAATAAGAAAATATTGGGAAACAATTCAAATTTCAATTCCGACCGAGATTTTCGTAATTTGACTAGCCCTGCTGTGCTTCGTATGTCTCGACATGTCCTAATGGTTCCGATTTGTCCTTAATGACCCGACTTGACAAATGCCAAAATACAGAACAAGTCCAGCTGGGTAAAGCAAGAAATTTGTAACACAATAGGAAATTGTTGGGAAACAATTCAAATTTCAATTCCGAATGAGATTTTCGTAATTTGACTAGCCCTGCTGTGCTTCGTATGTCTCGACTTGTCCTAATGGTCCTGATTTGTCCTTAATGACCCGACTTGACAAATGCCAAAATACAGAACAAGTCCAGCTGGGTAAAGCAAGAAATTTGTAACACAATAAGAAATTGTTGGGAAACAATTCAAATTTCAATTCCGAATGAGATTTTCGTAATTTGTCTTCGCCCTGCTGTGCTTCGTATCTATCGACTTGTCCTAATGGTCCCGATCTGTCCCCACTGACCCCATTTGACGAATGCCAAAACTACAGAATAAGTCCAGCTGGGTAAAACAAGAAATTTGTAACACAATTCGAAAGTGTTGGGAACATTCAAATTTCAATTCCGACTGAGATTTTCATAATATGACTTCGACCTGCTGTGCTTCGTATGTCTTGACTTGACCTAATGGTCCCGATTTGTCCCTACTGACCCGACTTGACATATACCAAAACTACAGAACAAGTCCAGTGGTAAAGAAAGAAATTTGTAACACATTTGGAAAATGTTGAGGAACAATTTAAATTTCAATTCCGACTGAAATTCTCGTAATTTTACTTCGCCCTGCTGTGCTTAGTATGTCTTGACTTGTCCTAATGGTCCCGATTTGTCCCTACTGACCCGACTTGACAAATGCCAAAACTACAGAACAAGTCCAGCTGGATAAAACAAGAAATTTGTAAACACAATGGGAAAATGTTTGAGAGAAATTTCAATTCCGACTGAGATTTTCGTAATTTGACTAGCCCTGCTGTGCTTCGTATGTCTCGACTTGTCCTAATGGTCCCGATTTGTCCCTACTGACCCGACTTGACAAATGCCAAAATACAGAACAAGTCCAGCTGGGTAAAACAAGAAACTTTTAACACAATAGGAAAATGTTGGGGAACAATTCTAATTACAATTCCGACTGGGATTTTCGTGAATATACTTAGCCCTACTGTGCTTCGTTGTCTAGACTTGTCCTAATGGTCCCGATTTGTCCCTACTGACCCGACTTGACATATACCAAAACTACAGAAAAAGTCCAGCAGGGTAAAACAAGAAATTTGTAACACATTTGGAAAATGTTGAGGAACAATTTAAATTTCAATTCCGACTGAAATTTTCGTAATTTTACTTCGCCCTGCTGTGCTTAGTACGTCTGGACTTGTCCTAATGGTCCCGATTTGTCCTTAATGACCCGAATTGACGAATGCCAAAAAACAAAAAGAGTCCAGCTGAGTAATTCAAGAAATTAGTAACACAATTGGAAAGTGTTGGGAACATTCAAATTTCAATTCCGACTGAGAGTTCCGTAATTTGACTTCGCCCTGCTGTGCTTCATTTGCCTCGACTTGTCCTAATGGTCCCGATTTGTCCCTACTGACCCGACTTGACATATGCTAAAACTACAGAACAAGTCCAGCTGTATAAAGCAAGAAATTTGTAACACAATAAGAAAATGTTGGGAAACAATTCAAATTTCAATTCCGACTGAGATTTTCGTAATTTGACTAGCCCTGCTGTGCTTCGTATGTTTTGACATGTCCTAATGGTACCGATTTGTCCTTAATGACCCGACTTGATAAATGCCAAAATACAGAACAAGTCCAGCTGGGTAAAGCAAGAAATTTGTAACACAATAGGAAATTGTTGGGAAACAATTCAAATTTCAATTCCGAATGAGATTTTCGTAATTTGACTAGCCCTGCTGTGCTTCGTATGTCTCGACTTGTCCTAATGGTCCCGATCTGTCCCCACTGACCCGATTTGACGAATGCCAAAACTACAGAATAAGTCCAGCTGGGTAAAACAAGAAATTTGTAACACAATTGGAAAGTGTTGGGAACATTCAAATTTCAATTCCGACTGAGATTTTCATAATATGACTTCGACCTGCTGTGCTTCGTATGTCTTGACTTGACCTAATGGTCCCAATTTGTCCCTACTGACCCGACTTGACATATACCAAAACAACAGAACAAGTCCAGTGGTAAAGAATGAAATTTGTAACACATTTGGAAAATGTTGAGGAACAATTTAAATTTCAATTCCGACTGAAATTTTCGTAATTTCACTTCGCCCTGCTGTGCTTAGTATGTCTCGACTTGTCCTAATGGTCCCGATTTGTCCCTACTGACCCGACTTGACAAATGCCAAAACTACAGAACAAGTCCAGCTGGATAAAACAAGAAATTTGTAAACACAATGGGAAAATGTTTGAGAACATTAAAATTTCAATTCCGACTGAGATTTTCGTAATTTGACTTCGCCCTGCTGTGCATCGTATCTATCGACTTGTCCTAATGGTCCCGATCTGTCCCCACTGACCCGATTTGACGAATGCCAAAACTACAGAATAAGTCCAGCTGGGTAAAACAAGAAATTTGTAACACAATTGGAAAGTTTTGGGAACATTCAAATTTCAATTACGACTGAGATTTTCATA
The DNA here is from genome assembly GCA_958502065.1 of Chrysolina americana. NCBI lineage: Eukaryota > Metazoa > Arthropoda > Insecta > Coleoptera > Chrysomelidae > Chrysolina > Chrysolina americana. Next base: position 40,769,019 of record OY293412.1, read on the forward strand.
ATATGACCTCGACCTGCTGTGCTTCGTATGTCTTGACTTGACCTAATGGTCCCGATTTGTCCTTAATGACCCGACTTGGCATATGCTAAAACTACAGAACAAGTCCAGCTGGATAAAGCAAGAAATTTGTAACACAATAGGAAATTGTTGGGAAACAATTCAAATTTCAATTCCGAATGAGATTTTCGTAATTTGACTAGCCCTGCTGTGCTTCGTATGTCTCGACTTGTCCTAATGGTCCCGATTTGTCCTTAATGACCCGACTTGGCATATGCTAAAACTACAGAACAAGTCCAGCTGGATAAAGCAAGAAATTTGTAACACAATTAGAAAAAGTTGGGAAACAATTCAAATTTCAATTCCGACTGAGATTTTCGTAATTTGACTAGCCCTGCTGTGCTTCGTATGTCTCGACATGTCCTAATGGTACCGATTTGTCCTTAATGACCCGACTTGACAAATGCCAAAATACAGAACAAGTCCAGCTGGGTAAAGCAAGAAATTTGTAACACAATAGGAAATTGTTGGGAAACAATTCAAATTTCAATTTCGAATGAGATTTTCGTAATTTGACTAGCCCTGCTGTGCTTCGTATGTCTCGACTTGTCCTAATGGTCCCGATTTGTCCTTAATGACCCGACTTGGCATATGCTAAAACTACAGAACAAGTCCAGCTGGATAAAGCAAGAAATTTGTAACACAATAAGAAAATGTAGGGAAATAATTCAAATTTCAATTCCGACTGAGATTTTCGTAATTTGACTTCGCCCTGCTGTGCTTCGTATCTATCAACTTGTCCTAATGGTCCCAATCTGTCCCCACTGACCAGATTTGACGAATGCCAAAACTACAGAACAAGTCCAGCTGGGTAACGCAAGAAATTTGTAACACAATAGGAAAATATGTTGGGAAACATTTCTAATTTCAATTCCGTCCGGGATTTTCGTAAATTGACTAGCCCTGCTGTGTTTCGTATGTCTCGACTTGTCCTAATGGTCCCGATTTGTCCCTACTGACCCGACTTGACATATGCTAAAACTACAGAACAAGTCCAGCTGAGTAGACAAGAAATTTGTAAACACAATGGGAAAATGTTTGAGAACATTAAAATTTCAATTCCGACTGAGATTTTCGTAATTTGACTTCGCTTTGCTGTGCTTCATTTTCCTCGACTTGTCCTAATGGTCCCGATTTGTCCTTAATGACCCGACTTGACAAATGCCAAAAAACAAAACGAGTCCAGCTGGATAAAACAAGAAGTTTTTAACACAAATGGAAAGTGATGGGAACATTCAAATTTCAATTCCGACTGAGAGTTCTGTAAGTTGACTTCGCCCTGCTGTGCTTCATTTGCCTCGACTTGTCCTAATGGTCCCGATTTGTCCCTACTGACCCGACTTGACATATGCTAAAACTACAGAACAAGTCCAGCTGTATAAAGCAAGAAATTTGTAACACAATAAGAAAATGTTGGGAAACAATTCAAATTTCAATTCCGACTGAGATTTTCGTAATTTGACTAGCCCTGCTGTGCTTCGTATGTCTCGACATGTCCTAATGGTTCCGATTTGTCCTTAATGACCCGACTTGACAAATGCCAAAATACAGAACAAGTCCAGCTGGGTAAAGCAAGAAATTTGTAACACAATAGGAAATTGTTGGGAAACAATTCAAATTTCAATTCCGAATGAGATTTTCGTAATTTGACTAGCCCTGCTGTGCTTCGTATGTCTCGACTTGTCCTAATGGTCCCGATTTGTCCTTAATGACCCGACTTGACAAATGCCAAAATACAGAACAAGTCCAGCTGGGTAAAGCAAGAAATTTGTAACACAATAGGAAATTGTTGGGAAACAATTCAAATTTCAATTCCGAATGAGATTTTCGTAATTTGTCTTCGCCCTGCTGTGCTTCGTATCTATCGACTTGTCCTAATGGTCCCGATCTGTCCCCACTGACCCCATTTGACGAATGCCAAAACTACAGAACAAGTCCAGCTGGGTAAAACAAGAAATTTGTAACACAATAAGAAAATGTTGGGAAACAATTCAAATTTCAATTCCGACTGAGATTTTCGTAATTTGACTTCGCCCTGCTGTGCTTCGTATCTATCAACTTGTCCTAATGGTCCCAATCTGTCTCCACTGACCCGATTTGACGAATGCCAAAACTACAGAACAAGTCCAGCTGGGTAAAACAAGAAATTTGTAACACAATAAGAAAATGTTGGGAAACAATTCAATTTTCAATTCCGACTGAGATTTTCGTAATTTGACTTCGCCCTGCTGTGCTTCGTATCTATCAACTTGTCCTAATGGTCCCAATCTGTCCCCACTGACCCGATTTGAGGAATGCCAGAACTACAGAACAAGTCCAGCTGGGTAAAACAAGAAATTTGTAACACAATTGGAAAGTGTTGGGAACATTCAAATTTCAGTTCCGACTGAGAGTTCTGTAATTTGACTTCGCCCTGCTGTGCTTCATTTGCCTCCACTTGTCCTAATGGTCCCGATTTGTCCTTGATGGCCCGACTTGACAAATGCCAAAAAAGAGACAAGTCCAGCTGGGTAAAACAAGAAATTTATAAAACAATAAGAAAATGTTGGGGAACAATTCTAATTTCAATTCCGACTGAGATTTTCGTAATTTGACTAGCCCTGCTGTGCTTCGTATCTATCAACTTGTCCTAATGGTCCCGATTTGTCCCCACTGACCCGACTTGACGAAAGCCAAAACTACAGTATAAGTCCAGCTGGGTAAAACAAGAAATTTGTAACACAATTGGAAAGTGTTGGAAACATTCAAATTTCAATTCCGACTGAGATATTCATAATATGACTTCGACCTGCTGTGCTTCGTATGTCTTGACTTGACCTTATGGTCCCGATTTGTCCCTACTGACCCGACTTGACATATACCAAAACTACAGAACAAGTCCAGTGGTTAAGAAAGAAATTTGTAACACATTTGGAAAATGTTGAGGAACAATTTAAATTTCAATTCCGACTGAAATTTTCGTAATTTTACTTCGCCCTGCTGTGCTTCATTTGCCTCGACTTGTCCTAATGGTCCCGATTTGTCCTTGATGGCCCGACTTGACAAATGCCAAAAGAGAGACAAGTCCAGCTGGGTAAAACAAGAAATTTATAAAACAATAAGAAAATGTTGGGGAACAATTCTAATTTCAATTCCGACTGAGATTTTCGTAATTTGACTAGCCCTGCTGTGCTTCGTATGTCTCGACTTGTCCTAATGGTCCCGATTTGTCCCTACTGACCCGACTTGACATATGCTAAAACTACAGAACAAGTCCAGCTGGATAAAGCAAGAAATTTGTAACACAATAAGAAAATATTGGGAAACAATTCAAATTTCAATTCCGACCGAGATTTTCGTAATTTGACTAGCCCTGCTGTGCTTCGTATGTCTCGACTTGACCTAATGGTCCCGATTTTTCCCTACTGACCCGACTTGACATATGCTAAAACTACAGAACAAGTCCAGCTGGGTAAAGCAAGAAATTTGTAACACAATAGGAAATTGTTGGGAAACAATTCAAATTTCAATTCCGAATGAGATTTTCGTAATTTGACTTCGCCCTGCTGTGCTTCGTATCTATCAACTTGTCCTAATGGTCCCAATCTGTCCCCACTGACCCGATTTGACGAATGCCAAAACTACAGAACAAGTCCAGCTGGGTAAAACAAGAAATTTGTAACACAATAAGAAAATGTTGGGAAACAATTCAAATTTCAATTCCGACTGAGATTTTCGTAATTTGACTAGCCCTGCTGTGCTTCGTATCTATCAACTTGTCCTAATGGTCCCGATTTGTCCCCACTGACCCGACTTGACGAAAGCCAAAACTACAGTATAAGTCCAGCTGGGTAAAACAAGAAATTTGTAACACAATTGGAAAGTGTTGGAAACATTCAAATTTCAATTCCGACTGAGATATTCATAATATGACTTCGACCTGCTGTGCTTCGTATGTCTTGACTTGACCTAATGGTCCCGATTTGTCCCTACTGACCCGACTTGACATATACCAAAACTACAGAACAAGTCCAGTGGTTAAGAAAGAAATTTGTAACACATTTGGAAAATGTTGAGGAACAATTTAAATTTCAATTCCGACTGAAATTTTCGTAATTTTACTTCGCCCTGCTGTGCTTCATTTGCCTCGACTTGTCCTAATGGTCCCGATTTGTCCTTGATGGCCCGACTTGACAAATGCCAAAAGAGAGACAAGTCCAGCTGGGTAAAACAAGAAATTTATAAAACAATAAGAAAATGTTGGGGAACAATTCTAATTTCAATTTCGACTGAGATTTTCGTAATTTGACTAGCCCTGCTGTGCTTCGTATGTCTCGACTTGTCCTAATGGTCCCGATTTGTCCCTACTGACCCGACTTGACATATGCTAAAACTACAGAACAAGTCCAGCTGGATAAAGCAAGAAATTTGTAACACAATAAGAAAATATTGGGAAACAATTCAAATTTCAATTCCGACCGAGATTTTCGTAATTTGACTAGCCCTGCTGTGCTTCGTATGTCTCGACTTGACCTAATGGTCCCGATTTTTCCCTACTGACCCGACTTGACATATGCTAAAACTACAGAACAAGTCCAGCTGGGTAAAGCAAGAAATTTGTAACACAATAGGAAATTGTTGGGAAACAATTCAAATTTCAATTCCGAATGAGATTTTCGTAATTTGACTTCGCCCTGCTGTGCTTCGTATCTATCAACTTGTCCTAATGGTCCCAATCTGTCCCCACTGACCCGATTTGATGAATGCCAAAACTACAGAACAAGTCCAGCTGGGTAAAACAAGAAATTTGTAACACAATAAGAAAATGTTGGGAAACAATTCAAATTTCAATTCCGACTGAGATTTTCGTAATTTGACTTCGCCCTGCTGTGCTTCGTATCTATCAACTTGTCCTAATGTTCCCAATCTGTCCCCACTGACCCGATTTGACGAATGCCATAACTACAGAACAAGTCCAGCTGGGTAAAACAAGAAATTTGTAACACAATTGGAAAGTGTTGGGAACATTCAAATTTCAATTCCGACTGAGAATTTCATAATGTGACTTCGACCTGCTGTGCTTCGTATGTCTCGACTTGTCCTAATGGTCCCGATTTGTCCTTAATGACCCGACTTGACATATGCTAAAACTACAGAACAAGTCCAGCTGGATAAAGCAAGAAATTTGTAACACAATAAGAAAATGTTGGGAAACAATTCAAATTTCAATTCCGACTGAGATTTTCGTAATTTGACTTCGCCCTGCTGTGCTTCGTATCTATCAACTTGTCCTAATGGTCCCAATCTGTCCCCACTGACCCGATTTGACGAATGCCAAAACTACAGAACAAGTCCAGCTGGGTAAAACAAGAAATTTGTAACACAATTGGAAAGTGTTGGGAACATTCAAATTTCAATTCCGACTGAGAGTTCTGTAATTTGACTTCGCCCTGCTGTGCTTCATTTGCCTCGACTTGTCCTAATGGTCCCGATTTGTCCTTGATGGCCCGACTTGACAAATGCCAAAAAAGAGACAAGTCCAGCTGGGTAAAACAAGAAATTTATAAAACAATAAGAAAATGTTGGGGAACAATTCTAATTTCAATTCCGACTGAGATTTTCGTAATTTGACTAGCCCTGCTGTGCTTCGTATGTCTCGACTTGTCCTAATGGTCCCGATTTGTCCCTACTGACCCGACTTGACATATGCTAAAACTACAGAACAAGTCCAGCTGGATAAAGCAAGAAATTTGTAACACAATAAGAAAATGTTGGGAAACAATTCAAATTTCAATTCCGACTGAGATTTTCGTAATTTGACTTCGCCCTGCTGTGTTTCGTATCTATCGACTTGTCCAAATGGTCCCGATTTGTCCTCAATGACCCGACTTGGCATATGCCAAAACTACAGAATAAGTCCAGCTGGGTAAAACAAGAAATTTGTAACACAATTGGAAAGTGTTGGGAACATTCAAATTTCAATTCCGACTGAGATTTTCATAATATGACTTCGACCTGCTGTGCTTCGTATGTCTTGACTTGACCTAATTGTCCCGATTTGGCCCTACTGACCCGACTTGACATATACCAAAACTACAGAACAAGTCCAGCTGGATAAAGCAAGAAATTTGTAACACAATAAGAAAATATTGGGAAACAATTCAAATTTCAATTCCGACTGAGATTTTCGTAATTTGACTAGCCCTGCTGTGCTTCGTATGTCTCGACTTGTCCTAATGGTCCCGATTTGTCCTTAATGACCCAACTTGACAAATGCCAACATACAGAACAAGTCCAGCTGGGTAAAGCAAGAAATTTGTAACACAATAGGAAATTGTTGGGAAACAATTCAAATTTCAATTCCGAATGAGATTTTCGTAATTAGACTAGCCCTGCTGTGCTTCGTATGTCTCGACTTGTCCTAATGGTCCCGATTTGTCCTTAATAACCCGACTTGACATGTGCTAAAACTACAGAACAAGTCCAGCTGGATAAAGCAAGAAATTTGTAACACAATAAGAAAATGTTGGGAAACAATTCAAATTTCAATTCCGACTGAGATTTTCGTAATTTGACTTCGCCCTGCTGTGCTTCGTATCTATCAACTTGTCCTAATGGTCCCAATCTGTCCCCACTGACCCGATTTGACGAATGCCAAAACTACAGAACAAGTCCAGTGTCGCAGGGCAGGCTCGCCGCGCTCCTACGATGATTTTTTTTGTGTATGGTCACCTTTAGTGAGCCATTTTTACACTTAATAACTCTCAATTTTCACCTAGAAGCCAGTCGAATAATATTAGATTTTTGCATTATATTCAGGTCACTAGTCTAGTCTCACCCTGTATGATGTAAAGTCCCAATCTCCACCCAGTGGAACTCCACTGTACGTAGTTTTACCGATTTACCGGAAATTCCTGACTAGTTTTCAATTTTATTAATTTGTGGCCCCAAACAGTCGAGCACCCGGTATACAGAACACTTAGAGCAAGGTTTCGACACGCTAGTCTCTTGTCGGGTGGAAAGATTCCGTGGCTCCATTTGTTTTCACAAATTATTTTATTTCAATTCGATTTCTCATCAGGTTGGCCAAATCGGAAAACGGGTATAGATTCCTCGGCGAAGGAATACGTGTATTTCTTCGGCGTTCAAGAATCACGTTGGGTTATGGTTTTTCTCGGGGCTCTCCGAATATCGAACCGCCCTAGGAATCGAGATATCTGAAATTCTGACTTTCAATATCTCCCTAGATCTGGGGAGTATTTAGTGACTTTTGTCAAATACTCCCTAGAAAACGCAGGTAACGGGACTTTAACGGTCATTTGCCCAAATCCCGCGCGTTTTCGCGAGCTAGGGTTTTGTTCAGCCAAGGGCGACGCCCACTTTGGCCCTCTAGGCCAATGGGTGTCGCGGATTCAGCAGTCAGGATTGCATAAATATGCAAGCAGCGAAGCAGCAGACAGCCACTCTTTCTTGTCGAATTGCAGTGTAATAATCAATTTTGTGTTTCCGTTAAATAACTTACGTTTGTTTGGCTTTGCTTTTTGTCTCTGCAATTCATCGTTTTGGCTAGCAGTTAGAGTCAGGTTCTCGGTAATAATAATTCAGTTCACAGTAGATTCATAACGTTTTGTTTCTATCTTAAAGGGGGTTAGACTCACTTGTACGGTTTACAGGTGTTTTATTCGCGCTACGAAAGTACGTTGATAGGTAGTTTAACTCTCGAGCAATAATCAGTGTAAAGTGATCTTTTGCAACGGACACTTAGGGATTTAACTCCATCAAAGTTATTTCCCGACTTAATACCTGTACGCGACGTTGACGAAAAATCCCCATCGTATGAAAAGGGGTCAGGCACCAAAACGAGATCTCACCTGATACAATCGGCTCGATCGTAGAGTTCCACGAAGATTGTATCGTTCGAGCTTAAATTCCTCGGCCTGTCAAGACATCATTAGCTGCGACTTTGTCGTTGGCGAGCCACATTTCCTGTGGTACCTAGGGGTTTCGCGTCCTTCCCATACCTATTTCCTGCGGCTGTTCTCGGCTTTTCCACCTGAGACAGTCTGGTTAGGCTCCGTGATCCTTTACCCAAATCTCTGTCTTGGTTTTTGTCACAGCCAGTTGTAATTTTTAAAGTAAAATTTTTCAAGTTTAATTTTCCTTTTTGGTGCTTCACACAATTTTTGAAGTTAGGAAATTTTATTTAGATAGTTTTTCTAAACCGTGAATCCTTCCTCCCTCGTCCATTTCCCGGCGAGGTCTTGTTAGGTGTTAGGTTAGTTAGCTATAGGGTGACCCTTCTCATCGTCACACTTGAGTTGGGTCGACGCGAGGTCGATTTTAGTGCACTTCTCCTTTGCCACACACTTGCACACGCAAGTAGCCCGACAATACATTACAGCCGTAATTGTTGTCCTTTAGAGCAATGACGAATATGAGATTGAGATCTCATATGCTCGCGGAGGAGAATACCCAAGCCGTGTTCGCCGGCGTTGGGCTTTCTCGGACACCTCCGCCGTCGGGTGACTTAGACGCCAGGCGTCTATTCCCCGAAGCGTCGCGACGCCTCGACGGAGACGTCCCCCAGGTACGTACTACCGGGGAAAATCGTGAGTTGACGATGTCAACTACCTTGTCCCCGAGAAGTGTGCTGGACCAAGGTACTTTAGAGTCGAGCTTAGACGGAGAGAGGCAGCCTTCCCCGTCGGCTCAGGTAGGGTTAGTAATCGATTCCGCGGGAGTTGTCACAACTCCACCTTTGGAAGCCCGTTTTGAGCAATTTCGACTAACCAGAAATGTATCTGTTTGCAGGTCGAAGGGCTACGAAGGAGTCCGTGCTGGCGAAGCTCGTGAGGTACGCCCCCTCGGAATGCGCCGAAGCGCTCCGGGGTCATCGGGTGTGCCCCACGCACCACAGCGGAGGCCGGATATAGATGTGCATACCCTAAGGGAACCGGGTGATGCTGAGGCCCTAGTGGAAGAACTAGGGGGTGGTGGAAGGCTCTCGGAGGGAGTTGGGAATGCTCGCATTCCCATATCTCTCCAGGGGCGGGTTCAGCGTACCTCCCAAGGGATACAATATGCACGGCCAGAACAAGCGATAAGAGCTACGAAGGCAGATTTCGAATCAGGTGTCGGCTGGGACACGGAAGTTGCCACCCGAAATCCCTGGGTGACGACGTCCTTGCCCTCCAGGTCACTTGGAGCAGAGCGGTGGGCGGCTGAAGGGGGTTTCGGAGAAATCCGAAACTTTGCGGAAGCCGTCCATCCACACCTTTTTACGAGACATGGCGCCCAACGTGGGGCTGCTGAAGACAGACCGTCTTCAGGGATCTGCGGGTGTAGCCTTCCTCCTGCAAACAGAATTAGAGTTCGGGATCTCTCTCCTGAGAGACTCCCAGTTAATGAAATGGTTATGGGTGAACCGGAAACCCTTTGGCGCCCATATGGCACGTTTACCCGGTTGCCAACCGGGAATCGTCAGTATAGGGAATCTGAGGATGTCCCTCGAGTTGCTCGAAACGTCGCTTCCAACCCCGGTGATGTCCACAGGAGTGGATATTACCCATCGAGGAGGCCAGTGTCCACAGTCCGGATTCAGGAGAATCCCAGAAGACCAGTGACGGGGGTCGACGACGTGCTCGTGCGACTCGCGGATTTGCTGGAGGATAGACGTCGGGGAACCCTAAACGGTGTTGATGGGGGTTTAATTAACAATAAACCACATCCCAGTTTCAGTGGGCTTCCTCACGAAGATCCAATCCAATTTATTCAATCCTCTGAGGATTATCTAGGGGGCTTTGATCCAACCGTCTGGGTGAGCGTTGCAGCTCAGTGGCTCAAGGGAGCAGCCCAGCAGTGGTATGCTCCATATCGCAACTCACGCCTAAACTGGCAGTTTTTCACAAACCGGCTCCAGGAACGGTTCGATAACGATCTGTTGGTCTCGAGCTTAGAAGCGGAGTTCTTTGGCACTGACCAGCCGAAGGGAGAGTCAATAACTTCCTTCATCCTGAACAAGTGGAGTCTTTCACAGAGGCTCTACCCAGAGATGGACGAAGGAAGGGTTGTGCGATTAATATTGAACCGGATCAGACCGGATATCAAAGTCCATTTGCAATTGCATAGATTTGCAACTATTGAAGAGCTGACACAAAAAGCTGTTGCTGTCGAGACGCTACTTCGTAGCACCAGCCAAAGTGTACAGTCGGGGCCGAAACTTGTTTCGAACACCAACCGTCCTCATCAGGCCGACGATGTGCCACCTAAACGTCCTCAGGGACAGCTACAGGACAACAGGGGTTCGAACCATGTTAGGTCCAGTAACTTTAATAACAATGGCACTAAATTCCAGAATTATGATCAATCGAGGCGTTCTGGAGGAAACAACGCTCCTTCGAGCGGATGTTTCACTTGCGGGGGAGCTCATTGGAACAAAGATTGCCCTCAGCAAAATGACAACAGGAACGGTCCCAAACGTCAGAGTGCGGGAACAAAACCGTTAGATCATGCCAATAAGGCACATACGGTTAATACCGTGCAGGCGAGTAAAACCTCGCGTCGTAAGACGTCACTTAAGGACGCAGACAAAATTGCAGTTTGCAAAGAAGAATCAAAAAACTCCAACAGGAGCCATCAGGGGGCTCCATCGGAGTAGGTACTCCTTCAACACCGTTTTGCGGTTCTGTGACAGTGTTGGACTGTCATAGAAATTATGCGGCATGTATTCCCAACAAGGAGGAGGAGAAGGAGTTCCAGGATGTTGAAGCTGGAGTCGTTTCAGCCGAAACGCCACCGTCATCAGGCAAACTACATTGGGCAGACCGGTCAGATTGTGAATCTGTTTGTTTCAGTGTGGTAGATGAGCGTGTGGATCGCGCCACTGGTGGTAGGCGGAAAAAAGTTCACTCGTCGGCAGACGTTAAACGTAGAGGGTTGAAAGTCATTTCAAACATGTCAAGTTCTAGTTTTGGAACGAATGGAAGGGGTTATGAATCATCTTCAGGTTCATGGAGTTGTGAGATCATCGAGGTACCCCAGGTCGTTGTTGGTGGGTCGTTCCATCCGCCACAACACAAGGTTTCGGAGTTAGTGATCGGTATACAGAAGGACCAGGAGGGGCCTGTTGTCAAAGAGAGTGCTAGGGCACTGCAAACTGGGCACAGGTCCGGTATAGGCACAAGTCGAGATGAAAAGGTGTATCCAAGGGAAGATTGCGAATCAAGGTTTCGGAACGAAAAGGTCGTCGAGAGTGACGTACTCTTTTCGGTTCCACTTCGGGGTAGTGAAGACACCGAGGGTGGTGGTCTGTCACTCACTCCCACACAGGACGCAGGTTTCGAGGTCGATGCATGCCAAGTCTCAAGGATGGTATCGAGGGGCAGAGCAGATGGGATCGCAGGTGCGAATCGCCATTCCCCATTGGTAGATACCAGAGGCGTGGTAGGCATGTCATCTGAGAGAGTTACACGTCTTAGTCGGGGCGGAGGCGAGGTTCCTGAGGGATGCAATCGCCAAGTCCCATCGTTGGCTGCAGTTGGTGCTGCAGTACTTGATGTCAATCGCAAGTCGGAACTTCTGAGTTTCATTGAGACCGACCCGCTTAGGAAGAAGTCGGAGGTGGATCTGCTGGATCCATTGTGTCTATATCGTCGCTGTGATACTAGCTTAGCGAACAACAATGTTGAGGGACGATTGCATCAGTTGCCGCGAATCGAGGCTGAACTGATGGGTCGTCGAGTTAGGGTTTTGGTGGACAGCGGAAGTTCGCTAAATCTCCTGAAACGTAGTTTGTTGCCTGTCACCTGGAGGGTGGATAGGAAGCAAGTGACACCGTTGCAGCTTGCATGCGCCGGTCGTGGCATCACCAGTCTAGGGGAGACAATAGTCGAACTATTAATAGATGGTGTTGTTCACGAAGTTGTCGTGCAAGTGGTGGATGATCTTGTCGAGGATCTTCTGCTCGGGTGTCCCTGGCTGGCATCAAACGAGGCTATGGTCGACTTTGCACGTCGCACCATGTACGTTGGAAAGGGGCCTAGGCAAACTATTTTCTGGGCGGAGGAGGTCTATCTTCCACCAGAAAAGTTCCCTGAACCACAGGTAGCGGACGTACAGCTACCGGCGTTCTCGAGAAAGGAATTTCGGAGTCTTATCCGAGAGTTTGGAGACGTCTTTTACGAATCTCCAAGGCAACCAGTGACGAGGGCTGCTTGCCACAAAATCCGATTGAAGGAGGAGCTACCCTTCAAGCTCCGTCCGTACAAAGTTTCCGATCAGAAGAGGGCTCTTATCCAAGAGGAGGTGGATAAGATGCTCGCTGCAGGTGTCATAAGTAGGTCCCATTCTGCCTTTATTAGTCCGGTCGTTATCGTCACGAAGAAGGACGGTACGGCTCGGTTTTGTGTCGACTACAGGAAGTTGAATAGTCTGACAATACCCGAGTCGTCGGTATTGCCAGGTATTCACGAGACTATCAAAGAGCTCGGAACAGCGAGAGTGTTCACTTCTTTGGATCTGAAGTCTGGGTTTTGGCAGATACCCATGGATGAGGCTAGTAAAAAGTATACAGCTTTTGCTACGCCAGATGGAGCTTGTTATGAGTTTAACTCAATGCCGTTTGGTCTAACGAATGCACCTGGAAGTTTCCAAATCCTTATGACGGAAGTGTTGGTTGGTTATGTCGATAAATTCGTCAAAGTATATCTAGACGACATAATCGTTTACAGCGAAGATGAAAAGGAGAACCTCTACCATCTCCGCCTTGTGCTGGAGAGGTTCAGAGCACATGGCCTGTGGTGCAGTTTAAAGAAGTGCAACTTCGCTCAGCGTAGGCTGGAGTACTTGGGGCATGTGGTGACGGAAACGTCAAACGAACCAATGCCAGGTCATGTGTTAGCGGTTCAACAATTCCCGCTACCCAAGAATGTCTCTCAGGTCCGAGGATTCTTGGGCACCGTTGGTTGGCTACGGGAGTTCATCCCGAACTTAGCGGAGTTGGAGGCTCCGATAAGTGACATGCTCAAGTCGAAGAAAGGTCGAGACCTTAAGTGGAACTCTCAAGCATTGGAGGCGTTTGAGAGGATCAAGGAAGTCGTGGGCCGTCCTATGGTCTTGGCCAGGCCGGACATGACTCTCCCGTTTTTCCTGCAGACCGATGCATCTGGGGTAGGCATCGCTGCAGTCCTTTATCAAGTTGATTGTCACGGCGACAGAAGGATCGTTTCACATGCTAGTGCCAAGCTCAAGGGCGCGGAACTAAACTATCATGTGAACGAGACTGAATGTTTAGCCATTGTTTGGGGTATCAAGCGATACCGTCATTATCTCGAAGACCGTCCATTCACTCTTCGAACGGACAGCAAAGCGTTGACTTGGTTATCCAAGTTCAAGGACGCAAAAGCGAAGTTAACTCGTTGGGCCTTACTTCTACAAGAGTATTCCTTCACTGTGGAGCACGTCGCAGGTCGAGACAATCAGCTAGCTGATTTCTTGTCCCGTAATCCCTCGGGGTCTCACAGTGAAGACTTGGATGCTGATGTAGAGCGTATGGGGTTGCCACCTATGAAGGTGCAACTGTCTGAACACCAAGGTGTGGTGAGCGTCGTAGAGACGCCGGCTGAAGTGGTCGTGCGGCGGCAGGCCATAGATAGGGAGACGCAAAGGTTGAGGGCGCGTATCAGAACGATACAGGAGTTAGGTCCTATGTCCAGGGACGATCTTCGCTTTATCAACAAGTTTTCGGATGTCCAAGGGGTTGTATATGTTTCTTCTGCTGGTAAACGGCTATTGTATGTGCCCGAGGCGCTCCGTGAGGACGTGTCGGCTTATTACCATGAACACCCGACCGCTGGTCATCCTGGTCAAGAGGAAACCTTACGTGCCTTGAAACGGCACTATTGGTGGCCGGCCATGGAGGACTACGTCCGGGCCTACGTGAGAGGTTGCCTAGTCTGCCAGTGCGTTAAAGCCGTACGGCATCAGGAAGCGGCACCGCAACGGCCTAGTGTGCCGAAGCGACCGTGGCAGATGCTGGCTGTTGACGTCCTGGGGCCCTATGCAGCCTCAAGGAGGGGAAACAGGTTCGTGGTAATTGCCGTCGATATGTTTTCAAAGTGGGTTGAAGCCAAGGCCACTAAGACATGCACGTCGAAAGTAATTTCTCGTTTTCTAGACGAAGAAATCTTATCTCGTTGGGGTTGTCCAGAAGTCGTCATTTCTGACAACGGCCCGCAGTTTCAGAGCAATCGTCTGCTAAAATACTACGATGCGAAGAACATTGAGGTCAAATTTTCACCTGTTTATCATCAACAGGCGAACCCTGTCGAGCGAAGGGTCCAGGAACTGAAGAAGTGCCTAAGAGCAAGGATGCTGGAAACCACTTCGGAAGGGCTTTGGGAAGAAGGTCTGGCTGCAAGTCTCTATTGCTTACGGAACCGTAAGAATAGAGCAACAGGGGAGACTCCAGCGGAGTTATTGTTAGGATATACACCTGGTCGTCCAGGAGATTGGAGGCTACCTATGTACCGAGATCCGGTACATAATAGCCCCGAAGATCGGCAAGAACGTCTTGCAAAAGCAGCCAGACGTCAGGCAGTTTATCAGAGGAATTTATTCCCTGATAAAGATCTACCGTCGCCACGGACCTACGGGGTCGGCGACCGCGTTTTAGTTAGGAATTTCGTCAAAGGAAATTTCGGAGGTACACTGTCAGGACCGCATCCGATCACGAGGGTGATGGGGCGAGACAGTTACCTCGTAGATAGGAACGGCACCGAGAGGCTGGTGCACGTAGACGATATCCGTTCTTGGGTAAGCAGGACTTTGCCGGCTGGCGTCCGCCACGACGATGGTGGCCCAGGTCCGGATCAGCCAGAGTCCAACGACGCTGACCAAGAAGTGACAGGGGAAGTCACACCTAGGCCGACGACTGGGGGCGGTCCGAAGCCACCTTCGTTAATCCGGGTACGAGCTGACGCACCCAACTCAACGAATCCACGGGAAGTAACGGTCAGTTTCGATCCAAAGGACAAAGCGGTCCGGCGGACAGTGAAAAGGTTGAGGAAGAATCCACAAGGACGGAAACGCGACTCAGACTGCGCGGGGAAGAGAGGAGTATCCCGTAGGAGTCCGTTGCCGGTGGTGAACTCTGGCCTTTTGGAAACTCACCAGTAGGGGGGCGTGCTACTACTGAAGTAGACGCTCTTACCCGTCAAGCGGTCGTTCCCGACCAAGGTCCAGCGTACGATTCAGATTCGGAAGTGGAAGCTGCTATCCGAGAGTTAGCACTTCCAGTAGGGGGGTCTCCATTATCATTGATGGTCGACCCGGGAGAGAATGTGAGACAGGAAGGCTCAGTAAGGACTGAGATTCCTAGTAAGAGTACAGGACGGCGAAGGAGATGCCGAACTGTGGCGCTGGACTCCGACAGAGCTCCGATCCAGCGGCCACCGACAGACTCCGCCCGTCAGTATGTTTCGGTGACCGGGTCTGACGAAGATCCCGTACCAGCCCAGAGCTACAGCGAAGCTCCTAGAGTTAGTAAAGACTGTACTGAGAACGATTCCGACATGGAGGATGACGCTCCAGTAACTTTGGTGGTTCCAGCCTTGGTTCATCAGAGTGCGGAAGGTGACTATTAGGGAGTTAACGTAAATTTAGCTTTTGTCGGTTGTTTCGTTTGGAAATAACTTCGACCAAGTTAAACTCTTTAGTAGGGGGGTGTCGCAGGGCAGGCTCGCCGCGCTCCTACGATGATTTTTTTTGTGTATGGTCACCTTTAGTGAGCCATTTTTACACTTAATAACTCTCAATTTTCACCTAGAAGCCAGTCGAATAATATTAGATTTTTGCATTATATTCAGGTCACTAGTCTAGTCTCACCCTGTATGATGTAAAGTCCCAATCTCCACCCAGTGGAACTCCACTGTACGTAGTTTTACCGATTTACCGGAAATTCCTGACTAGTTTTCAATTTTATTAATTTGTGGCCCCAAACAGTCGAGCACCCGGTATACAGAACACTTAGAGCAAGGTTTCGACACGCTAGTCTCTTGTTGGGTGGAAAGATTCCGTGGCTCCATTTGTTTTCACAAATTATTTTATTTCAATTCGATTTCTCATCAGGTTGGCCAAATCGGAAAACGGGTATAGATTCCTCGGCGAAGGAATACGTGTATTTCTTCGGCGTTCAAGAATCACGTTGGGTTATGGTTTTTCTCGGGGCTCTCCGAATATCGAACCGCCCTAGGAATCGAGATATCTGAAATTCTGACTTTCAATATCTCCCTAGATCTGGGGAGTATTTAGTGACTTTTGTCAAATACTCCCTAGAAAACGCAGGTAACGGGACTTTAACGGTCATTTGCCCAAATCCCGCGCGTTTTCGCGAGCTAGGGTTTTGTTCAGCCAAGGGCGACGCCCACTTTGGCCCTCTAGGCCAATGGGTGTCGCGGATTCAGCAGTCAGGATTGCATAAATATGCAAGCAGCGAAGCAGCAGACAGCCACTCTTTCTTGTCGAATTGCAGTGTAATAATCAATTTTGTGTTTCCGTTAAATAACTTACGTTTGTTTGGCTTTGCTTTTTGTCTCTGCAATTCATCGTTTTGGCTAGCAGTTAGAGTCAGGTTCTCGGTAATAATAATTCAGTTCACAGTAGATTCATAACGTTTTGTTTCTATCTTAAAGGGGGTTAGACTCACTTGTACGGTTTACAGGTGTTTTATTCGCGCTACGAAAGTACGTTGATAGGTAGTTTAACTCTCGAGCAATAATCAGTGTAAAGTGATCTTTTGCAACGGACACTTAGGGATTTAACTCCATCAAAGTTATTTCCCGACTTAATACCTGTACGCGACGTTGACGAAAAATCCCCATCGTATGAAAAGGGGTCAGGCACCAAAACGAGATCTCACCTGATACAATCGGCTCGATCGTAGAGTTCCACGAAGATTGTATCGTTCGAGCTTAAATTCCTCGGCCTGTCAAGACATCATTAGCTGCGACTTTGTCGTTGGCGAGCCACATTTCCTGTGGTACCTAGGGGTTTCGCGTCCTTCCCATACCTATTTCCTGCGGCTGTTCTCGGCTTTTCCACCTGAGACAGTCTGGTTAGGCTCCGTGATCCTTTACCCAAATCTCTGTCTTGGTTTTTGTCACAGCCAGTTGTAATTTTTAAAGTAAAATTTTTCAAGTTTAATTTTCCTTTTTGGTGCTTCACACAATTTTTGAAGTTAGGAAATTTTATTTAGATAGTTTTTCTAAACCGTGAATCCTTCCTCCCTCGTCCATTTCCCGGCGAGGTCTTGTTAGGTGTTAGGTTAGTTAGCTATAGGGTGACCCTTCTCATCGTCACACTTGAGTTGGGTCGACGCGAGGTCGATTTTAGTGCACTTCTCCTTTGCCACACACTTGCACACGCAAGTAGCCCGACAATACATTACAGCCGTAATTGTTGTCCTTTAGAGCAATGACGAATATGAGATTGAGATCTCATATGCTCGCGGAGGAGAATACCCAAGCCGTGTTCGCCGGCGTTGGGCTTTCTCGGACACCTCCGCCGTCGGGTGACTTAGACGCCAGGCGTCTATTCCCCGAAGCGTCGCGACGCCTCGACGGAGACGTCCCCCAGGTACGTACTACCGGGGAAAATCGTGAGTTGACGATGTCAACTACCTTGTCCCCGAGAAGTGTGCTGGACCAAGGTACTTTAGAGTCGAGCTTAGACGGAGAGAGGCAGCCTTCCCCGTCGGCTCAGGTAGGGTTAGTAATCGATTCCGCGGGAGTTGTCACAACTCCACCTTTGGAAGCCCGTTTTGAGCAATTTCGACTAACCAGAAATGTATCTGTTTGCAGGTCGGAGGGCTACGAAGGAGTCCGTGCTGGCGAAGCTCGTGAGGTACGCCCCCTCGGAATGCGCCGAAGCGCTCCGGGGTCATCGGGTGTGCCCCACGCACCACAGCGGAGGCCGGATATAGATGTGCATACCCTAAGGGAACCGGGTGATGCTGAGGCCCTAGTGGAAGAACTAGGGGGTGGTGGAAGGCTCTCGGAGGGAGTTGGGAATGCTCGCATTCCCATATCTCTCCAGGGGCGGGTTCAGCGTACCTCCCAAGGGATACAATATGCACGGCCAGAACAAGCGATAAGAGCTACGAAGGCAGATTTCGAATCAGGTGTCGGCTGGGACACGGAAGTTGCCACCCGAAATCCCTAGGTGACGACGTCCTTGCCCTCCAGGTCACTTGGAGCAGAGCGGTGGGCGGCTGAAGGGGGTTCGGAGAAATCCGAAACTTTGCGGAAGCCGTCCATCCACACCTTTTTACGAGACACCAGCTGGGTAAAACAAGAAATTTGTAACACAATTGGAAAGTGTTGGGAACATTCAAATTTCAATTCCGACTGAGATTTTCGTAATTTGACTTCGCCTTGCTGTGCTTCATTTTCCTCGACTTGTCCTAATGGTCCCGATTTGTCCTTAATGACCCGACTTGACAAATGCCAAAAAACAAAACGAGTCCAGCTGGATAAAACAAGAAGTTTTTAACACAAATGGAAAGTGATGGGAACATTCAAATTTCAATTCCGACTGAGAGTTCTGTAAGTTGACTTCGCCCTGCTGTGCTTCATTTGCCTCGACTTGTCCTAATGGTCCCGATTTGTCCCTACTGACCCGACTTGACATCTGCTTTTTAGCGACTTGTTCTGTAGTTTTCTACAGAACAAGTCCAGCTGTATAAAGCAAGAAATTTGTAACACAATAAGAAAATGTTGGGAAACAATTCAAATTTCAATTCCGACTGAGATTTTCGTAATTTGACTAGCCCTGCTGTGCTTCGTATGTCTCGACATGTCCTAATGGTTCCGATTTGTCCTTAATGACCCGACTTGACAAATGCCAAAATACAGAACAAGTCCAGCTGGGTAAAGCAAGAAATTTGTAACACAATAGGAAATTGTTGGGAAACAATTCAAATTTCAATTCCGAATGAGATTTTCGTAATTTGACTAGCCCTGCTGTGCTTCGTATGTCTCGACTTGTCCTAATGGTCCCGATTTGTCCTTAATGACCCGACTTGACAAATGCCAAAATACAGAACAAGTCCAGCTGGGTAAAGCAAGAAATATGTAACACAATAGGAAATTCATGGGAAACAATTCAAATTTCAATTCCGAATGAGATTTTCGTAATTTGACTTCGCCCTGCTGTGCTTCGTATCTATCGACTTGTCCTAATGGTCCCGATTTGTCCCCACTGACCCTATTTGACGAATGCCAAAACTACAGAATAAGTCCAGCTGGGTAAAACAAGAAATTTGTAACACAATTCGAAAGTGTTGGGAACATTCAAATTTCAATTCCGACTGAGATTTTCATAATATGACTTCGACCTGCTGTGCTTCGTATGTCTTGACTTGACCTAATGGTCCCGATTTGTCCCTACTGACCCGACTTGACATATACCAAAACTACAGAACAAGTCCAGTGGTAAAGAAAGAAATTTGTAACACATTTGGAAAATGTTGAGGAACAATTTAAATTTCAATTCCGACTGAAATTTTCGTAATTTCACTTCGCCCTGCTGTGCTTAGTATGTCTCGACTTGTCCTAATGGTACCGATTTGTCCCTACTGACCCGACTTGACATATGCTAAAACTACAGAACAAGTCCAGCTGGATAAAGCAAGAAATTTATAAAACAATAAGAAAATGTTGGGGAACAATTCTAATTTCAATTCCGACTGAGATTTTCGTAATTTGACTAGCCCTGCTGTGCTTCGTATGTCTCGACTTGTCCTAATGGTCCCGATTTGTCCCTACTGACCCGACTTGACATATGCTAAAACTACAGAACAAGTCCAGCTGGATAAAGCAAGAAATTTGTAACACAATAAGAAAATGTTGGGAAACAATTCAAATTTCAATTCCGACTGAGATTTTCGTAATTTGACTTCGCCCTGCTGTGTTTCGTATCTATCGACTTGTCCTAATGGTCCCGATTTGTCCTCAATGACCCGACTTGGCATATGCCAAAACTACAGAATAAGTCCAGCTGGGTAAAACAAGAAATTTGTAACACAATTGGAAAGTGTTGGGAACATTCAAATTTCAATTCCGACTGAGATTTTCATAATATGACTTCGACCTGCTGTGCTTCGTATGTCTTGACTTGACCTAATGGTCCCGATTTGGCCCTACTGACCCGACTTGACATATACCAAAACTACAGAACAAGTCCAGTGGTAAAGAAAGAAATTTGTTACACTTTTGGAAAATGTTGAGGAACAATTTAAATTTCAATTCCGACTGAGAGTTCTGTAATTTGACTTCGCCCTGCTGTGCTTCATTTGCCTCGACTTGTCCTAATGGTCCCGATTTGTCCTTGATGGCCCGACTTGACAAATGCCAAAAAAGAGACAAGTCCAGCTGGGTAAAACAAGAAATTTATAAAACAATAAGAAAATGTTGGGGAACAATTCTAATTTCAATTCCGACTGAGATTTTCGTAATTTGACTAGCCCTGCTGTGCTTCGTATGTCTCGACTTGTCCTAATGGTCCCGATTTGTCCCTACTGACCCGACTTGACATATGCTAAAACTACAGAACAAGTCCAGCTGGAT
Source organism: Chrysolina americana (assembly GCA_958502065.1). NCBI lineage: Eukaryota > Metazoa > Arthropoda > Insecta > Coleoptera > Chrysomelidae > Chrysolina > Chrysolina americana. The sequence continues at coordinate 40,789,676 of OY293412.1, forward strand.
AAAGCAAGAAATTTGTAACACAATAAGAAAATGTTGGGAAACAATTCAAATTTCAATTCCGACTGACATTTTCGTAATTTGACTTCGCCCTGCTGTGCTTCGTATCTATCGACTTGTCCTAATGGTCCCGATTTGTCCTCAATGACCCGACTTGGCATATGCCAAAACTACAGAATAAGTCCAGCTGGGTAATACAAGAAATTTGTAACACAATTGGAAAGTGTTGGGAACATTCAAATTTCAATTCCGACTGAGATTTTCATAATATGACTTCGACCTGCTGTGCTTCGTATGTCTTGACTTGACCTAATGGTCCCGATTTGGCCCTACTGACCCGACTTGACATATACCAAAACTACAGAACAAGTCCAGTGGTAAAGAAAGAAATTTGTAACACTTTTGGAAAATGTTGAGGAACAATTTAAATTTCAATTCCGACTGAAATTTTCGTAATTTTACTTCGCCCTGCTGTGCTTAGTATGTCTTGACTTGTCCTAATGGTCCCGATTTGTCCCTACTGACCCGACTTGACAAATGCCAAAAAACAGAAAGAGTTCAGCTGAGTAATTCAAGAAATTAGTAACACAATTGGAAAGTGTTGGGAACATTCAAATTTCAATTCCGACTGAGAGTTCCGTAATTTGACTTCGCCCTGCTCTGCTTCATTTGCCTCGACTTGTCCTAATGGTCCCGATTTGTCCTTGATGGCCTGACTTGACAAATGCCAAAAAAGAGACAAGTCCAGCTGGGTAAAACAAGATATTTGTAACACAATTGGAAAATGTTGGGAAATAATTCAAATTTCAATTACGACTGAGATTTTCGTAATTTGACTTGCCCTGCTGTGCTTTGTATCTATCAACTTGTCCTAATGGTCCCGATTTGTCCCCAAAGACCCGACTTGACGAATGCCAAAAAACAGAAAGAGTCCAGCTGAGTAATTCAAGAAATTAGTAACACAATTGGAAAGTGTTGGGAACATTCAAATTTCAATTCCGATTGAGAGTTCTGTAATTTGACTTCGCCCTGCTGTGCTTCATTTGCCTCGACTTGTCCTAATGGTCCCGATTTGTCCTTGATGACCCGACTTGACAAATGCCAAAAAAGAGACAAGTCCAGCTGGGTAAAACAAGTAATTTATAAAACATTAAGAAAATGTTGGGGAACAATTCTAATTTCAATTCCGACTGAGATTTTCGTAATTTGACTAGCCCTGCTGTGCTTCGTATGTCTCGACTTGTCCTACTGGTACCGATTTGTCCCTACTGACCCGACTTGACATATGCTAAAACTACAGAACAAGTCCAGCTGGATAAAGCAAGAAATTTGTAACACAATAAGAAAATATTGGGAAACAATTCAAATTTCAATTCCGACTGAGATTTTCGTAATTTGACTAGCCCTGCTGTGCTTCGTATGTCTCGACTTGTCCTAATGGTCCCGATTTGTCCTTAATGACCCAACTTGACAAATGCCAAAATACAGAACAAGTCCAGCTGGGTAAAGCAAGAAATTTGTAACACAATAGGAAATTGTTGGGAAACAATTCAAATTTCAATTCCGAATGAGATTTTCGTAATTTGACTAGCCCTGCTGTGCTTCGTATGTCTCGACTTGTCCTAATGGTCCCGATTTGTCCTTAATAACCCGACTTGACATATGCTAAAACTACAGAACAAGTCCAGCTGGAAAAAGCAAGAAATTTGTAACACAATAAGAAAATGTTGGGAAGCAATTCAAATTTCAATTCCGACTGAGATTTTCGTAATTTGACTTCGCCCTGCTGTGCTTCGTATCTATCAACTTGTCCTAATGGTCCCAATCTGTCCCCACTGACCCGATTTGACGAATGCCAAAACTACAGAACAAGTCCAGCTGGGTAAAACAAGAAATTTGTAACACAATTGGAAAGTGTTGGGAACATTCAAATTTCAATTCCGACTGAGATTTTCATAATATGACTTCGACCTGCTGTGCTTCGTATGTCTCGTCTTGTCCTAATGGTCCCGATTTGTCCCTACTGACCCGACTTGACATATGCTAAAACTACAGAACAAGTCCAGCTGAGTAGACAAGAAATTTGTAAACACAATGGGAAAATGTTTGAGAACATTAAAATTTCAATTCCGACTGAGATTTTCGTAATTTGACTTCGCCTTGCTGTGCTTCATTTTCCTCGACTTGTCCTAATGGTCCCGATTTGTCCTTAATGACCCGACTTGACAAATGCCAAAAACCAGAACAAGTCCAGCTGGATAAAACAAGAAATTTGTAACACAATTGGAAAGTGTTGGGAACATTCAAATTTCAATTCCGACTGAGATTTTCATAATATGACTTCGACCTGCTGTGTTTCGTATGTCTCGATTTGTCCTAATGGTCCCGATTTGTCCTTAATGACCCGACTTGACAAATGCCAAAAAACTAAACGAGTCCATCTGGATAAAACAAGAAGTTTTTAACACAATTGGAAAGTGATGGGAACATTCTAATTTCAATTCCGACTGAGAGTTCTGTAATTTGACTTCGCCCTGCTGTGCTTCATTTGCCTCGACTTGTCCTAATTGTCCCGATTTGTACCTAATGACCCGACTTGACGAATGCCAAAAAACAGAAAGAGTCCAGCTTAGTAATTCAAGAAATTAGTAACACAATTGGAAAGTGTTGGGAACATTCAAATTTCAATTCCGACTGAGAGTTCCGTAATTTGACTTCGCCCTGCTGTGCTTCATTTGCCTCGACTTGTCCTAATGGTCCCGATTTGTCCTTGATGGCCCGACTTGACAAATGCCAAAAAAGAGACAAGTCCAGCTGGGTAAAACAAGATATTTGTAACACAATTGGAAAATGTTGGGAAATAATTCAAATTTCAATTACGACTGAGATTTTCGTAATTTGACTTGCCCTGCTGTGCTTCGTATCTATCAACTTGTCCTAATGGTCCCGATTTGTCCCCAATGACCCGACTTGACATCTGCTTTTTAGCGACTTGTTCTGTAGTTTTCTACAGAACAAGTCCAGCTGTATAAAGCAAGAAATTTGTAACACAATAAGAAAATGTTGGGAAACAATTCAAATTTCAATTCCGACTGAGATTTTCGTAATTTGACTAGCCCTGCTGTGCTTCGTATGTCTCGACATGTCCTAATGGTTCCGATTTGTCCTTAATGACCCGACTTGACAAATGCCAAAATACAGAACAAGTCCAGCTGGGTAAAGCAAGAAATTTGTAACACAATAGGAAATTGTTGGGAAACAATTCAAATTTCAATTCCGAATGAGATTTTCGTAATTTGACTAGCCCTGCTGTGCTTCGTATGTCTCGACTTGTCCTAATGGTCCCGATTTGTCCTTAATGACCCGACTTGACAAATGCCAAAATACAGAACAAGTCCAGCTGGGTAAAGCAAGAAATATGTAACACAATAGGAAATTCATGGGAAACAATTCAAATTTCAATTCCGAATGAGATTTTCGTAATTTGACTTCGCCCTGCTGTGCTTCGTATCTATCGACTTGTCCTAATGGTCCCGATTTGTCCCCACTGACCCTATTTGACGAATGCCAAAACTACAGAATAAGTCCAGCTGGGTAAAACAAGAAATTTGTAACACAATTCGAAAGTGTTGGGAACATTCAAATTTCAATTCCGACTGAGATTTTCATAATATGACTTCGACCTGCTGTGCTTCGTATGTCTTGACTTGACCTAATGGTCCCGATTTGTCCCTACTGACCCGACTTGACATATACCAAAACTACAGAACAAGTCCAGTGGTAAAGAAAGAAATTTGTAACACATTTGGAAAATGTTGAGGAACAATTTAAATTTCAATTCCGACTGAAATTTTCGTAATTTCACTTCGCCCTGCTGTGCTTAGTATGTCTCGACTTGTCCTAATGGTACCGATTTGTCCCTACTGACCCGACTTGACATATGCTAAAACTACAGAACAAGTCCAGCTGGATAAAGCAAGAAATTTATAAAACAATAAGAAAATGTTGGGGAACAATTCTAATTTCAATTCCGACTGAGATTTTCGTAATTTGACTAGCCCTGCTGTGCTTCGTATGTCTCGACTTGTCCTAATGGTCCCGATTTGTCCCTACTGACCCGACTTGACATATGCTAAAACTACAGAACAAGTCCAGCTGGATAAAGCAAGAAATTTGTAACACAATAAGAAAATGTTGGGAAACAATTCAAATTTCAATTCCGACTGAGATTTTCGTAATTTGACTTCGCCCTGCTGTGTTTCGTATCTATCGACTTGTCCTAATGGTCCCGATTTGTCCTCAATGACCCGACTTGGCATATGCCAAAACTACAGAATAAGTCCAGCTGGGTAAAACAAGAAATTTGTAACACAATTGGAAAGTGTTGGGAACATTCAAATTTCAATTCCGACTGAGATTTTCATAATATGACTTCGACCTGCTGTGCTTCGTATGTCTTGACTTGACCTAATGGTCCCGATTTGGCCCTACTGACCCGACTTGACATATACCAAAACTACAGAACAAGTCCAGTGGTAAAGAAAGAAATTTGTAACACTTTTGGAAAATGTTGAGGAACAATTTAAATTTCAATTCCGACTGAGAGTTCTGTAATTTGACTTCGCCCTGCTGTGCTTCATTTGCCTCGACTTGTCCTAATGGTCCCGATTTGTCCTTGATGGCCCGACTTGACAAATGCCAAAAAAGAGACAAGTCCAGCTGGGTAAAACAAGAAATTTATAAAACAATAAGAAAATGTTGGGGAACAATTCTAATTTCAATTCCGACTGAGATTTTCGTAATTTGACTAGCCCTGCTGTGCTTCGTATGTCTCGACTTGTCCTAATGGTCCCGATTTGTCCCTACTGACCCGACTTGACATATGCTAAAACTACAGAACAAGTCCAGCTGGATAAAGCAAGAAATTTGTAACACAATAAGAAAATGTTGGGAAACAATTCAAATTTCAATTCCGACTGACATTTTCGTAATTTGACTTCGCCCTGCTGTGCTTCGTATCTATCGACTTGTCCTAATGGTCCCGATTTGTCCTCAATGACCCGACTTGGCATATGCCAAAACTACAGAATAAGTCCAGCTGGGTAATACAAGAAATTTGTAACACAATTGGAAAGTGTTGGGAACATTCAAATTTCAATTCCGACTGAGATTTTCATAATATGACTTCGACCTGCTGTGCTTCGTATGTCTTGACTTGACCTAATGGTCCCGATTTGGCCCTACTGACCCGACTTGACATATACCAAAACTACAGAACAAGTCCAGTGGTAAAGAAAGAAATTTGTAACACTTTTGGAAAATGTTGAGGAACAATTTAAATTTCAATTCCGACTGAAATTTTCGTAATTTTACTTCGCCCTGCTGTGCTTAGTATGTCTTGACTTGTCCTAATGGTCCCGATTTGTCCCTACTGACCCGACTTGACAAATGCCAAAAAACAGAAAGAGTTCAGCTGAGTAATTCAAGAAATTAGTAACACAATTGGAAAGTGTTGGGAACATTCAAATTTCAATTCCGACTGAGAGTTCCGTAATTTGACTTCGCCCTGCTCTGCTTCATTTGCCTCGACTTGTCCTAATGGTCCCGATTTGTCCTTGATGGCCTGACTTGACAAATGCCAAAAAAGAGACAAGTCCAGCTGGGTAAAACAAGATATTTGTAACACAATTGGAAAATGTTGGGAAATAATTCAAATTTCAATTACGACTGAGATTTTCGTAATTTGACTTGCCCTGCTGTGCTTTGTATCTATCAACTTGTCCTAATGGTCCCGATTTGTCCCCAAAGACCCGACTTGACGAATGCCAAAAAACAGAAAGAGTCCAGCTGAGTAATTCAAGAAATTAGTAACACAATTGGAAAGTGTTGGGAACATTCAAATTTCAATTCCGATTGAGAGTTCTGTAATTTGACTTCGCCCTGCTGTGCTTCATTTGCCTCGACTTGTCCTAATGGTCCCGATTTGTCCTTGATGACCCGACTTGACAAATGCCAAAAAAGAGACAAGTCCAGCTGGGTAAAACAAGTAATTTATAAAACATTAAGAAAATGTTGGGGAACAATTCTAATTTCAATTCCGACTGAGATTTTCGTAATTTGACTAGCCCTGCTGTGCTTCGTATGTCTCGACTTGTCCTACTGGTACCGATTTGTCCCTACTGACCCGACTTGACATATGCTAAAACTACAGAACAAGTCCAGCTGGATAAAGCAAGAAATTTGTAACACAATAAGAAAATATTGGGAAACAATTCAAATTTCAATTCCGACTGAGATTTTCGTAATTTGACTAGCCCTGCTGTGCTTCGTATGTCTCGACTTGTCCTAATGGTCCCGATTTGTCCTTAATGACCCAACTTGACAAATGCCAAAATACAGAACAAGTCCAGCTGGGTAAAGCAAGAAATTTGTAACACAATAGGAAATTGTTGGGAAACAATTCAAATTTCAATTCCGAATGAGATTTTCGTAATTTGACTAGCCCTGCTGTGCTTCGTATGTCTCGACTTGTCCTAATGGTCCCGATTTGTCCTTAATAACCCGACTTGACATATGCTAAAACTACAGAACAAGTCCAGCTGGAAAAAGCAAGAAATTTGTAACACAATAAGAAAATGTTGGGAAGCAATTCAAATTTCAATTCCGACTGAGATTTTCGTAATTTGACTTCGCCCTGCTGTGCTTCGTATCTATCAACTTGTCCTAATGGTCCCAATCTGTCCCCACTGACCCGATTTGACGAATGCCAAAACTACAGAACAAGTCCAGCTGGGTAAAACAAGAAATTTGTAACACAATTGGAAAGTGTTGGGAACATTCAAATTTCAATTCCGACTGAGATTTTCATAATATGACTTCGACCTGCTGTGCTTCGTATGTCTCGTCTTGTCCTAATGGTCCCGATTTGTCCCTACTGACCCGACTTGACATATGCTAAAACTACAGAACAAGTCCAGCTGAGTAGACAAGAAATTTGTAAACACAATGGGAAAATGTTTGAGAACATTAAAATTTCAATTCCGACTGAGATTTTCGTAATTTGACTTCGCCTTGCTGTGCTTCATTTTCCTCGACTTGTCCTAATGGTCCCGATTTGTCCTTAATGACCCGACTTGACAAATGCCAAAAACCAGAACAAGTCCAGCTGGATAAAACAAGAAATTTGTAACACAATTGGAAAGTGTTGGGAACATTCAAATTTCAATTCCGACTGAGATTTTCATAATATGACTTCGACCTGCTGTGTTTCGTATGTCTCGATTTGTCCTAATGGTCCCGATTTGTCCTTAATGACCCGACTTGACAAATGCCAAAAAACTAAACGAGTCCATCTGGATAAAACAAGAAGTTTTTAACACAATTGGAAAGTGATGGGAACATTCTAATTTCAATTCCGACTGAGAGTTCTGTAATTTGACTTCGCCCTGCTGTGCTTCATTTGCCTCGACTTGTCCTAATTGTCCCGATTTGTACTTAATGACCCGACTTGACGAATGCCAAAAAACAGAAAGAGTCCAGCTTAGTAATTCAAGAAATTAGTAACACAATTGGAAAGTGTTGGGAACATTCAAATTTCAATTCCGACTGAGAGTTCCGTAATTTGACTTCGCCCTGCTGTGCTTCATTTGCCTCGACTTGTCCTAATGGTCCCGATTTGTCCTTGATATCCCGACTTGACAAATGCCAAAAAAGAGACAAGTCCAGCTGGGTAAAACAAGATATTTGTAACACAATTGGAAAATGTTGGGAAATAATTCAAATTTCAATTACGACTGAGATTTTCGTAATTTGACTTGCCCTGCTGTGCTTCGTATCTATCAACTTGTCCTAATGGTCCTGATTTGTCCCCAATGACCCGACTTGACGAATGCCAAAATACAGAAAGAGTCCAGCTGAGTAATTCAAGAAATTAGTAACACAATTGGAAAGTGTTGGGAACATTCAAATTTCAATTCCGACTGAGAGTTCTGTAATTTGACTTCTCCCTGCTGTGCTTCATTTGCCTCGACTTGTCCTAATGGTCCCAATTTGTCCTTGATGGCCCGACTTGACAAATGCCAAAAAAGAGACAAGTCCAGCTGGGTAAAATAAGAAATTTATAAAACAATAAGAAAATGTTGGGGAACAATTCTAATTTCAATTCCGACTGAGATTTTCGTAATTTGACTAGCCCTGCTGTGCTTCGTATGTCTCGACTTGTCCTAATGGTCCCGATTTGTCCCTACTGACCCGACTTGACATATGCTAAAACTACAGAACAAGTCCAGCTGGATAAAGCAAGAAATTTGTAACACAATAAGAAAATATTGGGAAACAATTCAAATTTCAATTCCGACTGAGATTTTCGTAATTTGACTAGCCCTGCATGTCCCCGTATGTCTCGACTTGTCCTAATGGTCCCGATTTGTCCTCAATGACCCAACTTGACAAATGCCAAAATACAGAACAAGTCCAGCTGGGTAAAGCAAGAAATTTGTAACACAATAGGAAATTGTTGGGAAACAATTCAAATTTCAATTCCGAATGAGATTTTTTTAATTTGACTTCGCCCTGCTGTGCTTCGTATCTATCAACTTGTCCTAATGGTCCCAATCTGTCCCCACTGACCCGATTTGACGAATGCCAAAACTACAGAACAAGTCCAGCTGGGTAAAACAAGAAATTTGTAACACAATAAGAAAATGTTGGGAAACAATTCAAATTTCAATTCCGACTGAGATTTTCGTAATTTGACTTCGCCCTGCTGTGCTTCGTATCTATCAACTTGTCCTAATGGTCCCAATCTGTCCCCACTGACCCGATTTGACGAATGCCAGAACTACAGAACAAGTCCAGCTGGGTAAAACAAGAAATTTGTAACACAATTGGAAAGTGTTGGGAACATTCAAATTTCAATTCCGACTGAGAGTTCTGTAATTTGACTTCGCCCTGCTGTGCTTCATTTGCCTCCACTTGTCCTAATGGTCCCGATTTGTCCTTGATGGCCCGACTTGACAAATGCCAAAAAAGAGACAAGTCCAGCTGGGTAAAACAAGAAATTTATAAAACAATAAGAAAATGTTGGGGAACAATTCTAATTTCAATTCCGACTGAGATTTTCGTAATTTGACTAGCCCTGCTGTGCTTCGTATCTATCAACTTGTCCTAATGGTCCCGATTTGTCCCCACTGACCCGACTTGACGAAAGCCAAAACTACAGAATAAGTCCAGCTGGGTAAAACAAGAAATTTGTAACACAATTGGAAAGTGTTGGAAACATTCAAATTTCAATTCCGACTGAGATTTTCATAATATGACTTCGACCTGCTGTGCTTCGTATGTCTTGACTTGACCTAATGGTCCCGATTTGTCCCTACTGACCCGACTTGACATATACCAAAACTACAGAACAAGTCCAGTGGTTAAGAAAGAAATTTGTAACACATTTGGAAAATGTTGAGGAACAATTTAAATTTCAATTCCGACTGAAATTTTCGTAATTTTACTTCGCCCTGCTGTGCTTCATTTGCCTCGACTTGTCCTAATGGTCCCGATTTGTCCTTGATGGCCCGACTTGACAAATGCCAAAAGAGAGACAAGTCCAGCTGGGTAAAACAAGAAATTAATAAAACAATAAGAAAATGTTGGGGAACAATTCTAATTTCGATTCCGACTGAGATTTTCGTAATTTGACTAGCCCTGCTGTGCTTCGTATGTCTCGACTTGTCCTAATGGTCCCGATTTGTCCCTACTGACCCGACTTGACATATGCTAAAACTACAGAACAAGTCCAGCTGGATAAAGCAAGAAATTTGTAACACAATAAGAAAATATTGGGAAACAATTCAAATTTCAATTCCGACCGAGATTTTCGTAATTTGACTAGCCCTGCTGTGCTTCGTATGTCTCGACTTGACCTAATGGTCCCGATTTTTCCCTACTGACCCGACTTGACATATGCTAAAACTACAGAACAAGTCCAGCTGGGTAGAGCAAGAAATTTGTAACACAATAGGAAATTGTTGGGAAACAATTCAAATTTCAATTCCGAATGAGATTTTCGTAATTTGCCTTCGCCCTGCTGTGCTTCGTATCTATCAACTTGTCCTAATGGTCCTAATCTGTCCCCACTGACCCGATTTGACGAATGCCAAAACTACAGAACAAGTCCAGCTGGGTAAAACAAGAAATTTGTAACACAATAAGAAAATGTTGGGAACATTCAAATTTCAATTCCGACTGAGATTTTCATAATATGACTTCGACCTGCTGTGTTTCGTATGTCTCGATTTGTCCTAATGGTCCCGATTTGTCCTTAATGACCCGACTTGACAAATGCCAAAAAACTAAACGAGTCCATCTGGATAAAACAAGAAGTTTTTAACACAATTGGAAAGTGATGGGAACATTCTAATTTCAATTCCGACTGAGAGTTCTGTAATTTGACTTCGCCCTGCTGTGCTTCATTTGCCTCGACTTGTCCTAATTGTCCCGATTTGTCCTTAATGACCCGACTTGACGAATGCCAAAAAACAGAAAGAGTCCAGCTTAGTAATTCAAGAAATTAGTAACACAATTGGAAAGTGTTGGGAACATTCAAATTTCAATTCCGACTGAGAGTTCCGTAATTTGACTTCGCCCTGCTGTGCTTCATTTGCCTCGACTTGTCCTAATGGTCCCGATTTGTCCTTGATGGCCCGACTTGACAAATGCCAAAAAAGAGACAAGTCCAGCTGGGTAAAACAAGATATTTGTAACACAATTGGAAAATGTTGGGAAATAATTCAAATTTCAATTACGACTGAGATTTTCGTAATTTGACTTGCCCTGCTGTGCTTCGTATCTATCAACTTGTCCTAATGGTCCCGATTTGTCCCCAATGACCCGACTTGACGAATGCCAAAATACAGAAAGAGTCCAGCTGAGTAATTCAAGAAATTAGTAACACAATTGGAAAGTGTTGGGAACATTCAAATTTCAATTCCGACTGAGAGTTTTGTAATTTGACTTCGCCCTGCTGTGCTTCATTTGCCTCGACTTGTCCTAATGGTCCCAATTTGTCCTTGATGGCCCGACTTGACAAACGCCAAAAAAGAGACAAGTCCAGCTGGGTAAAATAAGAAATTTATAAAACAATAAGAAAATGTTGGGGAACAATTCTAATTTCAATTCCGACTGAGATTTTCGTAATTTGACTAGCCCTGCTGTGCTTCGTATGTCTCGACTTGTCCTAATGGTCCCGATTTGTCCCTACTGACCCGACTTGACATATGCTAAAACTACAGAACAAGTCCAGCTGGATAAAGCAAGAAATTTGTAACACAATAAGAAAGTATTGGGAAACAATTCAAATTTCAATTCCGACTGAGATTTTCGTAATTTGACTAGCCCTGCTGTGCTTCGTATGTCTCGACTTGTCCTAATGGTCCCGATTTGTCCTCAATGACCCAACTTGACAAATGCCAAAATACAGAACAAGTCCAGCTGGGTAAAGCAAGAAATTTGTAACACAATAGGAAATTGTTGGGAAACAATTCAAATTTCAATTCCGAATGAGATTTTTTTAATTTGACTTCGCCCTGCTGTGCTTCGTATCTATCAACTTGTCCCAATGGTCCCAATCTGTCCCCACTGACCCGATTTGACGAATGCCAAAACTACAGAACAAGTCCAGCTGGGTAAAACAAGAAATTTGTAACACAATAAGAAAATGTTGGGAAACAATTCAAATTTCAATTCCGACTGAGATTTTCGTAATTTGACTTCGCCCTGCTGTGCTTCGTATCTATCAACTTGTCCTAATGGTCCCAATCTGTCCCCACTGACCCGATTTGACGAATGCCAGAACTACAGAACAAGTCCAGCTGGGTAAAACAAGAAATTTGTAACACAATTGGAAAGTGTTGGGAACATTCAAATTTCAATTCCGACTGAGAGTTCTGTAATTTGACTTCGCCCTGCTGTGCTTCATTTGCCTCCACTTGTCCTAATGGTCCCGATTTGTCCTTGATGGCCCGACTTGACAAATGCCAAAAAAGAGACAAGTCCAGCTGGGTAAAACAAGAAATTTATAAAACAATAAGAAAATGTTGGGGAACAATTCTAATTTCAATTCCGACTGAGATTTTCGTAATTTGACTAGCCCTGCTGTGCTTCGTATCTATCAACTTGTCCTAATGGTCCCGATTTGTCCCCACTGACCCGACTTGACGAAAGCCAAAACTACAGAATAAGTCCAGCTGGGTAAAACAAGAAATTTGTAACACAATTGGAAAGTGTTGGAAACATTCAAATTTCAATTCCGACTGAGATTTTCATAATATGACTTCGATCTGCTGTGCTTCGTATGTCTTGACTTGACCTAATGGTCCCGATTTGTCCCTACTGACCCGACTTGACATATACCAAAACTACAGAACAAGTCCAGTGGTTAAGAAAGGAATTTGTAACACATTTGGAAAATGTTGAGGAACAATTTAAATTTCAATTCCGACTGAAATTTTCGTAATTTTACTTCGCCCTGCTGTGCTTCATTTGCCTCGACTTGTCCTAATGGTCCCGATTTGTCCTTGATGGCCCGACTTGACAAATGCCAAAAGAGAGACAAGTCCAGCTGGGTGAAACAAGAAATTTATAAAACAATAAGAAAATGTTGGGGAACAATTCTAATTTCAATTCCGAATGAGATTTTCGTAATTTGACTAGCCCTGCTGTGCTTCGTATGTCTCGACTTGTCCTAATGGTCCCGATTTGTCCTTAATGACCCGACTTGGCATATGCTAAAACTACAGAACAAGTCCAGCTGGGTAAAACAAGATATTTGTAACACAATTGGAAAATGTTGGGAAATAATTCAAATTTCAATTACGACTGAGATTTTCGTAATTTGACTTGCCCTGCTGTGCTTCGTATCTATCAACTTGTCCTAATGGTCCCGATTTGTCCCCAATGACCCGACTTGACGAATGCCAAAATACAGAAAGAGTCCAGCTGAGTAATTCAAGAAATTAGTAACACAATTGGAAAGTGTTGGGAACATTCAAATTTCAATTCCGACTGAGAGTTCTGTAATTTGACTTCGCCCTGCTGTGCTTCATTTGCCTCGACTTGTCCTAATGGTCCCAATTTGTCCTTGATGGCCCGACTTGACAAATGCCAAAAAAGAGACAAGTCCAGCTGGGTAAAATAAGAAATTTATAAAACAATAAGAAAATGTTGGGGAACAATTCTAATTTCAATTCCGACTGAGATTTTCGTAATTTGACTAGCCCTGCTGTGCTTCGTATGTCTCGACTTGTCCTAATGGTCCCGATTTGTCCCTACTGACCCGACTTGACATATGCTAAAACTACAGAACAAGTCCAGCTGGATAAAGCAAGAAATTTGTAACACAATAAGAAAGTATTGGGAAACAATTCAAATTTCAATTCCGACTGAGATTTTCGTAATTTGACTAGCCCTGCTGTGCTTCGTATGTCTCGACTTGTCCTAATGGTCCCGATTTGTCCTCAATGACCCAACTTGACAAATGCCAAAATACAGAACAAGTCCAGCTGGGTAAAGCAAGAAATTTGTAACACAATAGGAAATTGTTGGGAAACAATTCAAATTTCAATTCCGAATGAGATTTTTTTAATTTGACTTCGCCCTGCTGTGCTTCGTATATATCAACTTGTCCCAATGGTCCCAATCTGTCCCCACTGACCCGATTTGACGAATGCCAAAACTACAGAACAAGTCCAGCTGGGTAAAACAAGAAATTTGTAACACAATAAGAAAATGTTGGGAAACAATTCAAATTTCAATTCCGACTGAGATTTTCGTAATTTGACTTCGCCCTGCTGTGCTTCGTATCTATCAACTTGTCCTAATGGTCCCAATCTGTCCCCACTGACCCGATTTGACGAATGCCAGAACTACAGAACAAGTCCAGCTGGGTAAAACAAGAAATTTGTAACACAATTGGAAAGTGTTGGGAACATTCAAATTTCAATTCCGACTGAGAGTTCTGTAATTTGACTTCGCCCTGCTGTGCTTCATTTGCCTCCACTTGTCCTAATGGTCCCGATTTGTCCTTGATGGCCCGACTTGACAAATGCCAAAAAAGAGACAAGTCCAGCTGGGTAAAACAAGAAATTTATAAAACAATAAGAAAATGTTGGGGAACAATTCTAATTTCAATTCCGACTGAGATTTTCGTAATTTGACTAGCCCTGCTGTGCTTCGTATCTATCAACTTGTCCTAATGGTCCCGATTTGTCCCCACTGACCCGACTTGACGAAAGCCAAAACTACAGAATAAGTCCAGCTGGGTAAAACAAGAAATTTGTAACACAATTGGAAAGTGTTGGAAACATTCAAATTTCAATTCCGACTGAGATTTTCATAATATGACTTCGATCTGCTGTGCTTCGTATGTCTTGACTTGACCTAATGGTCCCGATTTGTCCCTACTGACCCGACTTGACATATACCAAAACTACAGAACAAGTCCAGTGGTTAAGAAAGGAATTTGTAACACATTTGGAAAATGTTGAGGAACAATTTAAATTTCAATTCCGACTGAAATTTTCGTAATTTTACTTCGCCCTGCTGTGCTTCATTTGCCTCGACTTGTCCTAATGGTCCCGATTTGTCCTTGATGGCCCGACTTGACAAATGCCAAAAGAGAGACAAGTCCAGCTGGGTGAAACAAGAAATTTATAAAACAATAAGAAAATGTTGGGGAACAATTCTAATTTCAATTCCGACTGAGATTTTCGTAATTTGCCTTCGCCCTGCTGTGCTTCGTATCTATCAACTTGTCCTAATGGTCCCAATCTGTCCCCACTGACCCGATTTGACGAATGCCAAAACTACAGAACAAGTCCAGCTGGGTAAAGCAAGAAATTTGTAATACAATAGGAAATTGTTGGGAAACAATTCAAATTTCAATTCCGAATGAGATTTTCGTAATTTGCCTTCGCCCTGCTGTGCTTCGTATCTATCAACTTGTCCTAATGGTCCCAATCTGTCCCCACTGACCCGATTTGACGAATGCCAAAACTACAGAACAAGTCCAGCTGGGTAAAACAAGAAATTTGTAACACAATAAGAAAATGTTGGGAAACAATTCAAATTTCAATTCCGACTGAGATTTTCGTAATTTGACTTCGCCCTGCTGTGCTTCGTATCTATCAACTTGTCCTAATGGTCCCAATCTGTCCCCACTGACCCGATTTGACGAATGCCATAACTACAGAACAAGTCCAGCTGGGTAAAACAAGAAATTTGTAACACAATTGGAAAGTGTTGGGAACATTCAAATTTCAATTCCGACTGAGAATTTCATAATATGACTTCGACCTGCTGTGCTTCGTATGTCTCGACTTGTCCTAATGGTCCCGATTTGTCCTTAATGACCCGACTTGACATATGCTAAAACTACAGAACAAGTCCAGCTGGATAAAGCAAGAAATTTGTAACACAATAAGAAAATGTTGGGAAAC
This sequence comes from Chrysolina americana, assembly GCA_958502065.1. Lineage (NCBI taxonomy): Eukaryota > Metazoa > Arthropoda > Insecta > Coleoptera > Chrysomelidae > Chrysolina > Chrysolina americana. The sequence continues at coordinate 40,805,161 of OY293412.1, forward strand.
AATTCAAATTTCAATTCCGACTGAGATTTTCGTAATTTGACTTCGCCCTGCTGTGCTTCGTATCTATCAACTTGTCCTAATGGTCCCAATCTGTCCCCACTGACCCGATTTGACGAATGCCAAAACTACAGAACAAGTCCAGCTGGGTAAAACAAGAAATTTGTAACACAATTGGAAAGTGTTGGGAACATTCAAATTTCAATTCCGACTGAGAGTTCTGTAATTTGACTTCGCCCTGCTGTGCTTCATTTGCCTCGACTTGTCCTAATGGTCCCGATTTGTCCTTGATGGCCCGACTTGACAAATGCCAAAAAAGAGACAAGTCCAGCTGGGTAAAACAAGAAATTTATAAAACAATAAGAAAATGTTGGGGAACAATTCTAATTTCAATTCCGACTGAGATTTTCGTAATTTGACTAACCCTGCTGTGCTTCGTATGTCTCGACTTGTCCTAATGGTCCCGATTTGTCCCTACTGACCCGACTTGACATATGCTAAAACTACAGAACAAGTCCAGCTGGATAAAGCAAGAAATTTGTAACACAATAAGAAAATGTTGGGAAACAATTCAAATTTCAATTCCGACTGAGATTTTCGTAATTTGACTTCGCCCTGCTGTGCTTCGTATCTATCGACTTGTCCTAATGGTCCCGATTTGTCCTCAATGACCCGACTTGGCATATGCCAAAACTACAGAATAAGTCCAGCTGGGTAAAACAAGAAATTTGTAACACAATTGGAAAGTGTTGGGAACATTCAAATTTCAATTCCGACTGAGATTTTCATAATATGACTTCGACCTGCTGTGCTTCGTATGTCTTGACTTGACCTAATGGTCCCGATTTGGCCCTACTGACCCGACTTGACATATACCAAAACTACAGAACAAGTCCAGTGGTAAAGAAAGAAATTTGTAACACTTTTGGAAAATGTTGAGGAACAATTTAAATTTCAATTCCGACTGAAATTTTCGTAATTTTACTTCGCCCTGCTGTGCTTAGTATGTCTCGACTTGTCCTAATGGTCCCGATTTGTCCCTACTGACCCGACTTGACAAATGCCAAAAAACAGAAAGAGTCCAGCTGAGTAATTCAAGAAATTAGTAACACAATTGGAAAGTGTTGGGAACATTCTAATTTCAATTCCGACTGAGATTTTCGTAATTTGACTAGCCCTGCTGTGCTTCGTATTTCTCGACTTGTCCTACTGGTACCGATTTGTCCCTACTGACCCGACTTGACATATGCTAAAACTACAGAACAAGTCCAGCTGTATAAAGCAAGCAATTTGTAACACAATAAGAAAATGTTGGGAAACAATTCAAATTTCAATTCCGAATGAGATTTTCGTAATTTGACTAGCCCTGCTGTGCTTCGTATGTCTCGACTTGTCCTAATGGTCCCGATTTGTCCTCAATGACCCGACTTGACAAATGCCAAAATACAGAATAAGTCCAGCTGGGTAAAACAAGAAATTTGTAACACAATTCGAAAGTGTTGGGAACATTCTAATTTCAATTCCGACTGAGATTTTCATAATATGACTTCGACCTGCTGTGCTTCGTATGTCTTGACTTGACCTCGGTCCCGATTTGTCCCTACTGACCCGACTTGACATATACCAAAACTACAGAACAAGTCCAGTGGTAAAGAATGAAATTTGTAACACATTTGGAAAATGTTGAGGAACAATTTAAATTTCAATTCCGACTGAAATTTTCGTAATTTCACTTCGCCCTGCTGTGCTTAGTATGTCTCGACTTGTCCTAATGGTCCCGATTTGTCCCTACTGACCCGACTTGACAAATGCCAAAACTACAGAACAAGTCCAGCTGGATAAAACAAGAAATTTGTAAACACAATGGGAAAATGTTTGAGAACATTAAAATTTCAATTCCGACTGAGATTTTCGTAATTTGACTTCGCCCTGCTGTGCATCGTATCTATCGACTTGTCCTAATGGTCCCGATCTGTCCCCACTGACCCGATTTGACGAATGCCAAAACTACAGAATAAGTCCAGCTGGGTAAAACAAGAAATTTGTAACACAATTGGAAAGTTTTGGGAACATTCAAATTTCAATTACGACTGAGATTTTCATAATATGACTTCGACCTGCTGTGCTTCGTATGTCTTGACTTGACCTAATGGTCCCGATTTGTCCTTAATGACCCGACTTGGCATATGCTAAAACTACAGAACAAGTCCAGCTGGATAAAGCAAGAAATTTGTAACACAATAGGAAATTGTTGGGAAACAATTCAAATTTCAATTCCGAATGAGATTTTCGTAATTTGACTAGCCCTGCTGTGCTTCGTATGTCTCGACTTGTCCTAATGGTCCCGATTTGTCCTTAATGACCCGACTTGGCATATGCTAAAACTACAGAACAAGTCCAGCTGGATAAAGCCAGAAATTTGCAACACAATTAGAAAAAGTTGGGAAACAATTCAAATTTCAATTCCGACTGAGATTTTCGTAATTTGACTAGCCCTGCTGTGCTTCGTATGTCTCGACATGTCCTAATGGTACCGATTTGTCCTTAATGACCCGACTTGACAAATGCCAAAATACAGAACAAGTCCAGCTGGGTAAAGCAAGAAATTTGTAACACAATAGGAAATTGTTGGGAAACAATTCAAATTTCAATTTCGAATGAGATTTTCGTAATTTGACTAGCCCTGCTGTGCTTCGTATGTCTCGACTTGTCCTAATGGTCCCGATTTGTCCTTAATGACCCGACTTGGCATATGCTAAAACTACAGAACAAGTCCAGCTGGATAAAGCAAGAAATTTGTAACACAATAAGAAAATGTTGGGAAACAATTCAAATTTCAATTCCGACTGAGATTTTCGTAATTTGACTTCGCCCTGCTGTGCTTCGTATCTATCGACTTGTCCTAATGGTCCCGATTTGTCCTCAATGACCCGACTTGGCATATGCCAAAACTACAGAATAAGTCCAGCTGGGTAAGACAAGAAATTTGTAACACAATTGGAAAGTGTTGGGAACATTCAAATTTCAATTCCGACTGAGATTTTCATAATATGACTTCGACCTGCTGTGCTTCGTATGTCTTGACTTGACCTAATGGTCCCGATTTGGCCCTACTGACCCGACTTGACATATACCAAAACTACAGAACAAGTCCAGTGGTAAAGAAAGAAATTTGTAACACATTTGGAAAATGTTGAGGAACAATTTAAATTTCAATTCCGACTGAAATTTTCGTAATTTTACTTCGCCCTGCTGTGCTTAGTATGTCTCGACTTGTCCTAATGGTCCTGATTTGTCCCTACTGACCCAACTTGACAAATGCCAAAAAACAGAAAGAGTCCAGCTGAGTAATTCAAGAAATTAGTAACACAATTGGAAAGTGTTGGGAACATTCAAATTTCAATTCCGACTGAGAGTTCCGTAATTTGACTTCGCCCTGCTGTGCTCCATTTGCCTCGACTTGTCCTAATGGTCCCGATTTGTCCTTGATGGCCCGACTTGACAAATGCCAAAAAAGAGACAAGTCCAGCTGGGTAAAACAAGATATTTGTAACACAATTGGAAAATGTTGGGAAATAATTCAAATTTCAATTACGACTGAGATTTTCGTAATTTGACTTGCCCTGCTGTGCTTCGTATCTATCAACTTGTCCTAATGGTCCCGATTTGTCCCCAATGACCCGACTTGACGAATGTCAAAAAACAGAAAGAGTCCAGCTGAGTAATTCTAGAAATTAGTAACACAATTGGAAAGTGTTGGGAACATTCAAATTTCAATTCCGACTGAGAGTTCTGTAATTTGACTTCGCCCCGCTGTGCTTTATTTGCCTCGACTTGTCCTAATGGTCCCGATTTGTCCTTGATGGCCCGACTTGACAAATGCCAAAAAAGAGACAAGTCCAGCTGGGTAAAATAAGAAATTTATAAAACAATAAGAAAATGTTGGGGAACAATTCTAATTTCAATTCCGACTGAGATTTTCGTAATTTGACTAGCCCTGCTGTGCTTCGTATGTCTCGACTTGTCCTAATGGTCCCGATTTGTCCCTAGTGACCCAACTTGACATATGCTAAAACTACAGAACAAGTCCAGCTGGATAAAGCAAGAAATTTGTAACACAATAAGAAAATATTGGGAAACAATTCAAATTTCAATTCCGACTGAGATTTTCGTAATTTGACTAGCCCTGCTGTGCTTCGTATGTCTCGACTTGTCCTAATGGTCCCGATTTGTCCTCAATGACCCAACTTGACAAATGCCAAAATACAGAACAAGTCCAGCTGGGTAAAGCAAGAAATTTGTAACACAATAGGAAATTGTTGGGAAACAATTCAAATTTCAATTCCGAATGAGATTTTTTTAATTTGACTTCGCCCTGCTGTGCTTCGTATCTATCAACTTGTCCTAATGGTCCCTATCTGTCCCCACTGACCCGATTTGACGAATGCCAAAACTACAGAACAAGTTCAGCTGGGTAAAACAAGAAATTTGTAACACAATAAGAAAATGTTGGGAAACAATTCAAATTTCAATTCCGACTGAGATTTTCGTAATTTGACTTCGCCCTGCTGTGCTTCGTATCTATCAACTTGTCCTAATGGTCCCAATCTGTCTCCACTGACCCGATTTGACGAATGCCAAAACTACAGAACAAGTCCAGCTGGGTAAAACAAGAAATTTGTAACACAATAAGAAAATGTTGGGAAACAATTCAATTTTCAATTCCGACTGAGATTTTCGTAATTTGACTTCGCCCTGCTGTGCTTCGTATCTATCAACTTGTCCTAATGGTCCCAATCTGTCCCCACTGACCCGATTTGATGAATGCCAGAACTACAGAACAAGTCCAGCTGGGTAAAACAAGAAATTTGTAACACAATTGGAAAGTGTTGGGAACATTCAAATTTCAGTTCCGACTGAGAGTTCTGTAATTTGACTTCGCCCTGCTGTGCTTCATTTGCCTCCACTTGTCCTAATGGTCCCGATTTGTCCTTGATGGCCCGACTTGACAAATGCCAAAAAAGAGACAAGTCCAGCTGGGTAAAACAAGAAATTTATAAAACAATAAGAAAATGTTGGGGAACAATTCTAATTTCAAATCCGACTGAGATTTTCGTAATTTGACTAGCCCTGCTGTGCTTCGTATCTATCAACTTGTCCTAATGGTCCCGATTTGTCCCCACTGACCCGACTTGACGAAAGCCAAAACTACAGTATAAGTCCAGCTGGGTAAAACAAGAAATTTGTAACACAATTGGAAAGTGTTGGAAACATTCAAATTTCAATTCCGACTGAGATATTCATAATATGACTTCGACCTGCTGTGCTTCGTATGTCTTGACTTGACCTAATGGTCCCGATTTGTCCCTACTGACCCGACTTGACATATACCAAAACTACAGAACAAGTCCAGTGGTTTAGAAAGAAATTTGTAACACATTTGGAAAATGTTGAGGAACAATTTAAATTTCAATTCCGACTGAAATTTTCGTAATTTTACTTCGCCCTGCTGTGCTTCATTTGCCTCGACTTGTCCTAATGGTCCCGATTTGTCCTTGATGGCCCGACTTGACAAATGCCAAAAGAGAGACAAGTCCAGCTGGGTAAAACAAGAAATTTATAAAACAATAAGAAAATGTTGGGGAACAATTCTAATTTCAATTCCGACTGAGATTTTCGTAATTTGACTAGCCCTGCTGTGCTTCGTATGTCTCGACTTGTCCTAATGGTCCCGATTTGTCCCTACTGACCCGACTTGACATATGCTAAAACTACAGAACAAGTCCAGCTGGATAAAGCAAGAAATTTGTAACACAATAAGAAAATATTGGGAAACAATTCAAATTTCAATTCCGACCGAGATTTTCGTAATTTGACTAGCCCTGCTGTGCTTCGTATGTCTCGACTTGACCTAATGGTCCCGATTTTTCCCTACTGACCCGACTTGACATATGCTAAAACTACAGAACAAGTCCAGCTGGGTAAAGCAAGAAATTTGTAACACAATTGGAAATTGTTGGGAAACAATTCAAATTTCAATTCCGAATGAGATTTTCGTAATTTGACTTCGCCCTGCTGTGCTTCGTATCTATCAACTTGTCCTAATGGTCCCAATCTGTCCCCACTGACCCGATTTGACGAATGCCAAAACTACAGAACAAGTCCAGCTGGGTAAAACAAGAAATTTGTAACACAATTGGAAAGTGTTGGGAACATTCAAATTTCAATTCCGACTGAGAATTTCATAATGTGACTTCGACCTGCTGTGCTTCGTATGTCTCGACTTGTCCTAATGGTCCCGATTTGTCCTTAATGACCCGACTTGACATATGCTAAAACTACAGAACAAGTCCAGCTGGATAAAGCAAGAAATTTGTAACACAATAAGAAAATGTTGGGAAACAATTCAAATTTCAATTCCGACTGAGATTTTCGTAATTTGACTTCGCCCTGCTGTGCTTCGTATCTATCAACTTGTCCTAATGGTCCCAATCTGTCCCCACTGACCCGATTTGACGAATGCCAAAACTACAGAACAAGTCCAGCTGGGTAAAACAAGAAATTTGTAACACAATTGGAAAGTGTTGGGAACATTCAAATTTCAATTCCGACTGAGAGTTCTGTAATTTGACTTCGCCCTGCTGTGCTTCATTTGCCTCGACTTGTCCTAATGGTCCCGATTTGTCCTTGATGGCCCGACTTGACAAATGCCAAAAAAGAGACAAGTCCAGCTGGGTAAAACAAGAAATTTATAAAACAATAAGAAAATGTTGGGGAACAATTCTAATTTCAATTCCGACTGAGATTTTCGTAATTTGACTAGCCCTGCTGTGCTTCGTATGTCTCGACTTGTCCTAATGGTCCCGATTTGTCCCTACTGACCCGACTTGACATATGCTAAAACTACAGAACAAGTCCAGCTGGATAAAGCAAGAAATTTGTAACACAATAAGAAAATGTTGGGAAACAATTCAAATTTCAATTCCGACTGAGATTTTCGTAATTTGACTTCGCCCTGCTGTGTTTCGTATCTATCGACTTGTCCTAATGGTCCCGATTTGTCCTCAATGACCCGACTTGGCATATGCCAAAACTACAGAATAAGTCCAGCAGGGTAAAACAAGAAATTTGTAACACAATTGGAAAGTGTTGGGAACATTCAAATTTCAATTCCGACTGAGATTTTCATAATATGACTTCGACCTGCTGTGCTTCGTATGTCTTGACTTGACCTAATGGTCCCGATTTGGCCCTACTGACCCGACTTGACATATACCAAAACTACAGAACAAGTCCAGTGGTAAAGAAAGAAATTTGTAACACTTTTGTAAAATGTTGAGGAACAATTTAAATTTCAATTCCGACTGAAATTTTCGTAATTTTACTTCGCCCTGCTGTGCTTAGTATGTCTTGACTTGTCCTAATGGTCCCGATTTGTCCCTACTGACCCGACTTGACAAATGCCAAAAAACAGAAAGAGTCCAGCTGAGTAATTCAAGAAATTAGTAACACAATTGGAAAGTGTTGGGAACATTCAAATTTCAATTCCGACTGAGAGTTCCGTAATTTGACTTCGCCCTGCTCTGCTTCATTTACCTCGACTTGTCCTAATGGTCCCGATTTGTCCTTGATGGCCCGACTTGACAAATGCCAAAAAAGAGACAAGTCCAGCTGGGTAAAACAAGATATTTGTAACACAATTGGAAAATGTTGGGAAATAATTCAAATTTCAATTACGACTGAGATTTTCGTAAATTGACTTGCCCTGCTGTGCTTTGTATCTATCAACTTGTCCTAATGGTCCCGATTTGTCCCCAAAGACCCGACTTGACGAATGCCAAAAAACAGAAAGAGTCCAGCTGAGTAATTCAAGAAATTAGTAACACAATTGGAAAGTGTTGGGAACATTCAAATTTCAATTCCGATTGAGAGTTCTGTAATTTGACTTCGCCCTGCTGTGCTTCATTTGCCTCGACTTGTCCTAATGGTCCCGATTTGTCCTTGATGGCCCGACTTGACAAATGCCAAAAAAGAGACAAGTCCAGCTGGGTAAAACAAGTAATTTATAAAACATTAAGAAAATGTTGGGGAACAATTCTAATTTCAATTCCGACTGAGATTTTCGTAATTTGACTAGCCCTGCTGTGCTTCGTATGTCTCGACTTGTCCTACTGGTACCGATTTGTCCCTACTGACCCGACTTGACATATGCTAAAACTACAGAACAAGTCCAGCTGGATAAAGCAAGAAATTTGTAACACAATAAGAAAATATTGGGAAACAATTCAAATTTCAATTCCGACTGAGATTTTCGTAATTTGACTAGCCCTGCTGTGCTTCGTATGTCTCGACTTGTCCTAATGGTCCCGATTTGTCCTTAATGACCCAACTTGACAAATGCCAAAATACAGAACAAGTCCAGCTGGGTAAAGCAAGAAATTTGTAACACAATAGGAAATTGTTGGGAAACAATTCAAATTTCAATTCCGAATGAGATTTTCGTAATTTGACTAGCCCTGCTGTGCTTCGTATGTCTCGACTTGTCCTAATGGTCCCGATTTGTCCTTAATAACCCGACTTGACATATGCTAAAACTACAGAACAAGTCCAGCTGGAAAAAGCAAGAAATTTGTAACACAATAAGAAAATGTTGGGAAACAATTCAAATTTCAATTCCGACTGAGATTTTCGTAATTTGACTTCGCCCTGCTGTGCTTCGTATCTATCAACTTGTCCTAATGGTCCCAATCTGTCCCCACTGACCCGATTTGACGAATGCCAAAACTACAGAACAAGTCCAGCTGGGTAAAACAAGAAATTTGTAACACAATTGGAAAGTGTTGGGAACATTCAATTTTCAATTCCGACTGAGAATTTCATAATGTGACTTCGACCTGCTGTGCTTCGTATGTCTCGACTTGTCCTAATGGTCCCGATTTGTCCTTAATGACCCGACTTGACATATGCTAAAACTACAGAACAAGTCCAGCTGGATAAAGCAAGAAATTTGTAACACAATAAGAAAATGTTGGGAAACAATTCAAATTTCAATTCCGACTGAGATTTTCGTAATTTGACTTCGCCCTGCTGTGCTTCGTATCTATTAACTTGTCCTAATGGTCCCAATCTGTCCCCACTGACCCGATTTGACGAATGCCAAAACTACAGAACAAGTCCAGCTGGGTAAAACAAGAAATTTGTAACACAATTGGAAAGTGTTGGGAACATTCAAATTTCAATTCCGACTGAGAATTTCATAATGTGACTTCGACCTGCTGTGCTTCGTATGTCTCGACTTGTCCTAATGGTCCCGATTTGTCCTTAATGACCCGACTTGACATATGCTAAAACTACAGAACAAGTCCAGCTGGATAAAGCAAGAAATTTGTAACACAATAAGAAAATGTTGGGAAACAATTCAAATTTCAATTCCGACTGAGATTTTCGTAATTTGACTTCGCCCTGCTGTGCTTCGTATCTATCAACTTGTCCTAATGGTCCCAATCTGTCCCCACTGACCCGATTTGACGAATGCCAAAACTACAGAACAAGTCCAGCTGGGTAAAACAAGAAATTTGTAACACAATTGGAAAGTGTTGGGAACATTCAAATTTCAATTCCGACTGAGAGTTCTGTAATTTGACTTCGCCCTGCTGTGCTTCATTTGCCTCGACTTGTCCTAATGGTCCCGATTTGTCCTTGATGGCCCGACTTGACAAATGCCAAAAAAGAGACAAGTCCAGCTGGGTAAAACAAGAAATTTATAAAACAATAAGAAAATGTTGGGGAACAATTCTGATTTCAATTCCGACTGAGATTTTCGTAATTTGACTAGCCCTGCTGTGCTTCGTATGTCTCGACTTGTCCTAATGGTCCCGATTTGTCCCTACTGACCCGACTTGACATATGCTAAAACTACAGAACAAGTCCAGCTGGATAAAGCAAGAAATTTGTAACACAATAAGAAAATGTTGGGAAACAATTCAAATTTCAATTCCGACTGAGATTTTCGTAATTTGACTTCGCCCTGCTGTGTTTCGTATCTATCGACTTGTCCTAATGGTCCCGATTTGTCCTCAATGACCCGACTTGGCATATGCCAAAACTACAGAATAAGTCCAGCTGGGTAAAACAAGAAATTTGTAACACAATTGGAAAGTGTTGGGAACATTCAAATTTCAATTCCGACTGAGATTTTCATAATATGACTTCGACCTGCTGTGCTTCGTATGTCTTGACTTGACCTAATGGTCCCGATTTGGCCCTACTGACCCGACTTGACATATACCAAAACTACAGAACAAGTCCAGTGGTAAAGAAAGAAATTTGTAACACTTTTGGAAAATGTTGAGGAACAATTTAAATTTCAATTCCGACTGAAATTTTCGTAATTTTACTTCGCCCTGCTGTGCTTAGTATGTCTTGACTTGTCCTAATGGTCCCGATTTGTCCCTACTGACCCGACTTGACAAATGCCAAAAAACAGAAAGAGTCCAGCTGAGTAATTCAAGAAATTAGTAACACAATTGGAAAGTGTTGGGAACATTCAAATTTCAATTCCGATTGAGAGTTCTGTAATTTGACTTCGCCCTGCTGTGCTTCATTTGCCTCGACTTGTCCTAATGGTCCCGATTTGTCCTTGATGGCCCGACTTGACAAATGCCAAAAAAGAGACAAGTCCAGCTGGGTAAAACAAGTAATTTATAAAACATTATGAAAATTTTGGGGAACAATTCTAATTTCAATTCCGACTGAGATTTTCGTAATTTGACTAGCCCTGCTGTGCTTCGTATGTCTCGACTTGTCCTACTGGTACCGATTTGTCCCTACTGACCCGACTTGACATATGCTAAAACTACAGAACAAGTCCAGCTGGATAAAGCAAGAAATTTGTAACACAATAAGAAAATATTGGGAAACAATTCAAATTTCAATTCCGACTGAGATTTTCGTAATTTGACTAGCCCTGCTGTGCTTCGTATGTCTCGACTTGTCCTAATGGTCCCGATTTGTCCTTAATGACCCAACTTGACAAATGCCAAAATACAGAACAAGTCCAGCTGGGTAAAGCAAGAAATTTGTAACACAATAGGAAATTGTTGGGAAACAATTCAAATTTCAATTCCGAATGAGATTTTCGTAATTTGACTAGCCCTGCTGTGCTTCGTATGTCTCGACTTGTCCTAATGGTCCCGATTTGTCCTTAATAACCCGACTTGACATATGCTAAAACTACAGAACAAGTCCAGCTGGAAAAAGCAAGAAATTTGTAACACAATAAGAAAATGTTGGGAAACAATTCAAATTTCAATTCCGACTGAGATTTTCGTAATTTGACTTCGCCCTGCTGTGCTTCGTATCTATCAACTTGTCCTAATGGTCCCAATCTGTCCCCACTGACCCGATTTGACGAATGCCAAAACTACAGAACAAGTCCAGCTGGGTAAAACAAGAAATTTGTAACACAATTGGAAAGTGTTGGGAACATTCAAATTTCAATTCCGACTGAGATTTTCATAATATGACTTCGACCTGCTGTGCTTCGTATGTCTCGACTTGTCCTAATGGGGTCCCGATTTGTCCCTACTGACCCGACTTGACATATGCTAAAACTACAGAACAAGTCCAGCTGAGTAGACAAGAAATTTGTAAACACAATGGGAAAATGTTTGAGAACATTAAAATTTCAATTCCGACTGAGATTTTCGTAATTTGACTTCGCCTTGCTGTGCTTCATTTTCCTCGACTTGTCCTAATGGTCCCGATTTGTCCTTAATGACCCGACTTGACAAATGCCAAAAAACAGAACAAGTCCAGCTGGATAAAACAAGAAATTTGTAACACAATTGGAAAGTGTTGGGAACATTCAAATTTCAATTCCGACTGAGATTTTCATAATATGACTTCGACCTGCTGTGTTTCGTATGTCTCGATTTGTCCTAATGGTCCCGATTTGTCCTTAATGACCCGACTTGACAAATGCCAAAAAACTAAACGAGTCCATCTGGATAAAACAAGAAGTTTTTAACACAATTGGAAAGTGATGGGAACATTCTAATTTCAATTCCGACTGAGAGTTCTGTAATTTGACTTCGCCCTGCTGTGCTTCATTTGCCTCGACTTGTCCTAATTGTCCCGATTTGTCCTAAATGACCCGACTTGACGAATGCCAAAAAACAGAAAGAGTCCAGCTTAGTAATTCAAGAAATTAGTAACACAATTGGAAAGTGTTGGGAACATTCAAATTTCAATTCCGACTGAGAGTTCCGTAATTTGACTTCGCCCTGCTGTGCTTCATTTGCCTCGACTTGTCCTAATGGTCCCGATTTGTCCTTGATGGCCCGACTTGACAGATGCCAAAAAAGAGACAAGTCCAGCTGGGTAAAACAAGATATTTGTAACACAATTGGAAAATGTTGGGAAATAATTCAAATTTCAATTACGACTGAGATTTTCGTAATTTGACTTGCCCTGCTGTGCTTCGTATCTATCAACTTGTCCTAATGGTCCCGATTTGTCCCCAATGACCCGACTTGACGAATGCCAAAATACAGAAAGAGTCCAGCTGAGTAATTCAAGAAATTAGTAACACAATTGGAAAGTGTTGGGAACATTCAAATTTCAATTCCGACTGAGAGTTCTGTAATTTGACTTCGCCCTGCTGTGCTTCATTTGCCTCGACTTGTCCTAATGGTCCCAATTTGTCCTTGATGGCCCGACTTGACAAATGCCAAAAAAGAGACAAGTCCAGCTGGGTAAAATAAGAAATTTATAAAACAATAAGAAAATGTTGGGGAACAATTCTAATTTCAATTCCGACTGAGATTTTCGTAATTTGACTAGCCCTGCTGTGCTTCGTATGTCTCGACTTGTCCTAATGGTCCCGATTTGTCCCTACTGACCCGACTTGACATATGCTAAAACTACAGAACAAGTCCAGCTGGATAAAGCAAGAAATTTGTAACACAATAAGAAAATATTGGGAAACAATTCAAATTTCAATTCCGACTGAGATTTTCGTAATTTGACTAGCCCTGCTGTGCTTCGTATGTCTCGACTTGTCCTAATGGTCCCGATTTGTCCTCAATGACCCAACTTGACAAATGCCAAAATACAGAACAAGTCCAGCTGGGTAAAGCAAGAAATTTGTAACACAATAGGAAATTGTTGGGAAACAATTCAAATTTCAATTCCGAATGAGATTTTTTTAATTTGACTTCGCCCTGCTGTGCTTCGTATCTATCAACTTGTCCTAATGGTCCCAATCTGTCCCCACTGACCCGATTTGACGAATGCCAAAACTACAGAACAAGTCCAGCTGGGTAAAACAAGAAATTTGTAACACAATAAGAAAATGTTGGGAAACAATTCAAATTTCAATTCCGACTGAGATTTTCGTAATTTGACTTCGCCCTGCTGTGCTTCGTATCTATCAACTTGTCCTAATGGTCCCAATCTGTCCCCACTGACCCGATTTGACGAATGCCAGAACTACAGAACAAGTCCAGCTGGGTAAAACAAGAAATTTGTAACACAATTGGAAAGTGTTGGGATCATTCAAATTTCAATTCCGACTGAGAGTTCTGTAATTTGACTTCGCCCTGCTGTGCTTCATTTGCCTCCACTTGTCCTAATGGTCCCGATTTGTCCTTGATGGCCCGACTTGACAAATGCCAAAAAAGAGACAAGTCCAGCTGGGTAAAACAAGAAATTTATAAAACAATAAGAAAATGTTGGGGAACAATTCTAATTTCAATTCCGACTGAGATTTTCGTAATTTGACTAGCCCTGCTGTGCTTCGTATCTATCAACTTGTCCTAATGGTCCCGATTTGTCCCCACTGACCCGACTTGACGAAAGCCAAAACTACAGAATAAGTCCAGCTGGGTAAAACAAGAAATTTGTAACACAATTGGAAAGTGTTGGAAACATTCAAATTTCAATTCCGACTGAGATTTTCATAATATGACTTCGACCTGCTGTGCTTCGTATGTCTTGACTTGACCTAATGGTCCCGATTTGTCCCTACTGACCCGACTTGACATATACCAAAACTACAGAACAAGTCCAGTGGTTAAGAAAGAAATTGGTAACACATTTGGAAAATGTTGAGGAACAATTTAAATTTCAATTCCGACTGAAATTTTCGTAATTTTACTTCGCCCTGCTGTGCTTCATTTGCCTCGACTTGTCCTAATGGTCCCGATTTGTCCTTGATGGCCCGACTTGACAAATGCCAAAAGAGAGACAAGTCCAGCTGGGTAAAACAAGAAATTTATAAAACAATAAGAAAATGTTGGGGAACAATTCTAATTTCAATTCCGACTGAGATTTTCGTAATTTGACTAGCCCTGCTGTGCTTCGTATGTCTCGACTTGTCCTACTGGTACCGATTTGTCCCTACTGACCCGACTTGACATATGCTAAAACTACAGAACAAGTCCAGCTGGATAAAGCAAGAAATTTGTAACACAATAAGAAAATATTGGGAAACAATTCAAATTTCAATTCCGACTGAGATTTTCGTAATTTGACTAGCCCTGCTGTGCTTCGTATGTCTCGACTTGTCCTAATGGTCCCGATTTGTCCTTAATGACCCAACTTGACAAATGCCAAAATACAGAACAAGTCCAGCTGGGTAAAGCAAGAAATTTGTAACACAATAGGAAATTGTTGGGAAACAATTCAAATTTCAATTCCGAATGAGATTTTCGTAATTTGACTAGCCCTGCTGTGCTTCGTATGTCTCGACTTGTCCTAATGGTCCCGATTTGTCCTTAATAACCCGACTTGACATATGCTAAAACTACAGAACAAGTCCAGCTGGAAAAAGCAAGAAATTTGTAACACAATAAGAAAATGTTGGGAAACAATTCAAATTTCAATTCCGACTGAGATTTTCGTAATTTGACTTCGCCCTGCTGTGCTTCGTATCTATCAACTTGTCCTAATGGTCCCAATCTGTCCCCACTGACCCGATTTGACGAATGCCAAAACTACAGAACAAGTCCAGCTGGGTAAAACAAGAAATTTGTAACACAATTGGAAAGTGTTGGGAACATTCAAATTTCAATTCCGACTGAGATTTTCATAATATGACTTCGACCTGCTGTGCTTCGTATGTCTCGACTTGTCCTAATGGGGTCCCGATTTGTCCCTACTGACCCGACTTGACATATGCTAAAACTACAGAACAAGTCCAGCTGAGTAGACAAGAAATTTGTAAACACAATGGGAAAATGTTTGAGAACATTAAAATTTCAATTCCGACTGAGATTTTCGTAATTTGACTTCGCCTTGCTGTGCTTCATTTTCCTCGACTTGTCCTAATGGTCCCGATTTGTCCTTAATGACCCGACTTGACAAATGCCAAAAAACAGAACAAGTCCAGCTGGATAAAACAAGAAATTTGTAACACAATTGGAAAGTGTTGGGAACATTCAAATTTCAATTCCGACTGAGATTTTCATAATATGACTTCGACCTGCTGTGTTTCGTATGTCTCGATTTGTCCTAATGGTCCCGATTTGTCCTTAATGACCCGACTTGACAAATGCCAAAAAACTAAACGAGTCCATCTGGATAAAACAAGAAGTTTTTAACACAATTGGAAAGTGATGGGAACATTCTAATTTCAATTCCGACTGAGAGTTCTGTAATTTGACTTCGCCCTGCTGTGCTTCATTTGCCTCGACTTGTCCTAATTGTCCCGATTTGTCCTAAATGACCCGACTTGACGAATGCCAAAAAACAGAAAGAGTCCAGCTTAGTAATTCAAGAAATTAGTAACACAATTGGAAAGTGTTGGGAACATTCAAATTTCAATTCCGACTGAGAGTTCCGTAATTTGACTTCGCCCTGCTGTGCTTCATTTGCCTCGACTTGTCCTAATGGTCCCGATTTGTCCTTGATGGCCCGACTTGACAGATGCCAAAAAAGAGACAAGTCCAGCTGGGTAAAACAAGATATTTGTAACACAATTGGAAAATGTTGGGAAATAATTCAAATTTCAATTACGACTGAGATTTTCGTAATTTGACTTGCCCTGCTGTGCTTCGTATCTATCAACTTGTCCTAATGGTCCCGATTTGTCCCCAATGACCCGACTTGACGAATGCCAAAATACAGAAAGAGTCCAGCTGAGTAATTCAAGAAATTAGTAACACAATTGGAAAGTGTTGGGAACATTCAAATTTCAATTCCGACTGAGAGTTCTGTAATTTGACTTCGCCCTGCTGTGCTTCATTTGCCTCGACTTGTCCTAATGGTCCCAATTTGTCCTTGATGGCCCGACTTGACAAATGCCAAAAAAGAGACAAGTCCAGCTGGGTAAAATAAGAAATTTATAAAACAATAAGAAAATGTTGGGGAACAATTCTAATTTCAATTCCGACTGAGATTTTCGTAATTTGACTAGCCCTGCTGTGCTTCGTATGTCTCGACTTGTCCTAATGGTCCCGATTTGTCCCTACTGACCCGACTTGACATATGCTAAAACTACAGAACAAGTCCAGCTGGATAAAGCAAGAAATTTGTAACACAATAAGAAAATATTGGGAAACAATTCAAATTTCAATTCCGACTGAGATTTTCGTAATTTGACTAGCCCTGCTGTGCTTCGTATGTCTCGACTTGTCCTAATGGTCCCGATTTGTCCTCAATGACCCAACTTGACAAATGCCAAAATACAGAACAAGTCCAGCTGGGTAAAGCAAGAAATTTGTAACACAATAGGAAATTGTTGGGAAACAATTCAAATTTCAATTCCGAATGAGATTTTTTTAATTTGACTTCGCCCTGCTGTGCTTCGTATCTATCAACTTGTCCTAATGGTCCCAATCTGTCCCCACTGACCCGATTTGACGAATGCCAAAACTACAGATCAAGTCCAGCTGGGTAAAACAAGAAATTTGTAACACAATAAGAAAATGTTGGGAAACAATTCAAATTTCAATTCCGACTGAGATTTTCGTAATTTGACTTCGCCCTGCTGTGCTTCGTATCTATCAACTTGTCCTAATGGTCCCAATCTGTCCCCACTGACCCGATTTGACGAATGCCAGAACTACAGAACAAGTCCAGCTGGGTAAAACAAGAAATTTGTAACACAATTGGAAAGTGTTGGGATCATTCAAATTTCAATTCCGACTGAGAGTTCTGTAATTTGACTTCGCCCTGCTGTGCTTCATTTGCCTCCACTTGTCCTAATGGTCCCGATTTGTCCTTGATGGCCCGACTTGACAAATGCCAAAAAAGAGACAAGTCCAGCTGGGTAAAACAAGAAATTTATAAAACAATAAGAAAATGTTGGGGAACAATTCTAATTTCAATTCCGACTGAGATTTTCGTAATTTGACTAGCCCTGCTGTGCTTCGTATCTATCAACTTGTCCTAATGGTCCCGATTTGTCCCCACTGACCCGACTTGACGAAAGCCAAAACTACAGAATAAGTCCAGCTGGGTAAAACAAGAAATTTGTAACACAATTGGAAAGTGTTGGAAACATTCAAATTTCAATTCCGACTGAGATTTTCATAATATGACTTCGACCTGCTGTGCTTCGTATGTCTTGACTTGACCTAATGGTCCCGATTTGTCCCTACTGACCCGACTTGACATATACCAAAACTACAGAACAAGTCCAGTGGTTAAGAAAGAAATTGGTAACACATTTGGAAAATGTTGAGGAACAATTTAAATTTCAATTCCGACTGAAATTTTCGTAATTTTACTTCGCCCTGCTGTGCTTCATTTGCCTCGACTTGTCCTAATGGTCCCGATTTGTCCTTGATGGCCCGACTTGACAAATGCCAAAAGAGAGACAAGTCCAGCTGGGTAAAACAAGAAATTTATAAAACAATAAGAAAATGTTGGGGAACAATTCTAATTTCAATTCCGACTGAGATTTTCGTAATTTGACTAGCCCTGCTGTGCTTCGTATGTCTCGACTTGTCCTAATGGTCCCGATTTGTCCCTACTGACCCGACTTGACATATGCTAAAACTACAGAACAAGTCCAGCTGGATAAAGCAAGAAATTTGTAACACAATAAGAAAATATTGGGAAACAATTCAAATTTCAATTCCGACCGAGATTTTCGTAATTTGACTAGCCCTGCTGTGCTTCGTATGTCTCGACTTGTCCTAATGGTCCCGATTTGTCCTTAATAACCCGACTTGACATATGCTAAAACTACAGAACAAGTCCAGCTGGAAAAAGCAAGAAATTTGTAACACAATAAGAAAATGTTGGGAAACAATTCAAATTTCAATTCCGACTGAGATTTTCGTAATTTGACTTCGCCCTGCTGTGCTTCGTATCTATCAACTTGTCCTAATGGTCCCAATCTGTCCCCACTGACCCGATTTGACGAATGCCAAAACTACAGAACAAGTCCAGCTGGGTAAAACAAGAAATTTGTAACACAATTGGAAAGTGTTGGGAACATTCAAATTTCAATTCCGACTGAGATTTTCATAATATGACTTCGACCTGCTGTGCTTCGTATGTCTCGACTTGTCCTAATGGGGTCCCGATTTGTCCCTACTGACCCGACTTGACATATGCTAAAACTACAGAACAAGTCCAGCTGAGTAGACAAGAAATTTGTAAACACAATGGGAAAATGTTTGAGAACATTAAAATTTCAATTCCGACTGAGATTTTCGTAATTTGACTTCGCCTTGCTGTGCTTCATTTTCCTCGACTTGTCCTAATGGTCCCGATTTGTCCTTAATGACCCGACTTGACAAATGCCAAAAAACAGAACAAGTCCAGCTGGATAAAACAAGAAATTTGTAACACAATTGGAAAGTGTTGGGAACATTCAAATTTCAATTCCGACTGAGATTTTCATAATATGACTTCGACCTGCTGTGTTTCGTATGTCTCGATTTGTCCTAATGGTCCCGATTTGTCCTTAATGACCCGACTTGACAAATGCCAAAAAACTAAACGAGTCCATCTGGATAAAACAAGAAGTTTTTAACACAATTGGAAAGTGATGGGAACATTCTAATTTCAATTCCGACTGAGAGTTCTGTAATTTGACTTCGCCCTGCTGTGCTTCATTTGCCTCGACTTGTCCTAATTGTCCCGATTTGTCCTAAATGACCCGACTTGACGAATGCCAAAAAACAGAAAGAGTCCAGCTTAGTAATTCAAGAAATTAGTAACACAATTG
Organism: Chrysolina americana; assembly: GCA_958502065.1. Classification (NCBI taxonomy): domain Eukaryota; kingdom Metazoa; phylum Arthropoda; class Insecta; order Coleoptera; family Chrysomelidae; genus Chrysolina; species Chrysolina americana. The sequence continues at coordinate 40,824,341 of OY293412.1, forward strand.
GAAAGTGTTGGGAACATTCAAATTTCAATTCCGACTGAGAGTTCCGTAATTTGACTTCGCCCTGCTGTGCTTCATTTGCCTCGACTTGTCCTAATGGTCCCGATTTGTCCTTGATGGCCCGACTTGACAGATGCCAAAAAAGAGACAAGTCCAGCTGGGTAAAACAAGATATTTGTAACACAATTGGAAAATGTTGGGAAATAATTCAAATTTCAATTACGACTGAGATTTTCGTAATTTGACTTGCCCTGCTGTGCTTCGTATCTATCAACTTGTCCTAATGGTCCCGATTTGTCCCCAATGACCCGACTTGACGAATGCCAAAATACAGAAAGAGTCCAGCTGAGTAATTCAAGAAATTAGTAACACAATTGGAAAGTGTTGGGAACATTCAAATTTCAATTCCGACTGAGAGTTCTGTAATTTGACTTCGCCCTGCTGTGCTTCATTTGCCTCGACTTGTCCTAATGGTCCCAATTTGTCCTTGATGGCCCGACTTGACAAATGCCAAAAAAGAGACAAGTCCAGCTGGGTAAAATAAGAAATTTATAAAACAATAAGAAAATGTTGGGGAACAATTCTAATTTCAATTCCGACTGAGATTTTCGTAATTTGACTAGCCCTGCTGTGCTTCGTATGTCTCGACTTGTCCTAATGGTCCCGATTTGTCCCTACTGACCCGACTTGACATATGCTAAAACTACAGAACAAGTCCAGCTGGATAAAGCAAGAAATTTGTAACACAATAAGAAAATATTGGGAAACAATTCAAATTTCAATTCCGACTGAGATTTTCGTAATTTGACTAGCCCTGCTGTGCTTCGTATGTCTCGACTTGTCCTAATGGTCCCGATTTGTCCTCAATGACCCAACTTGACAAATGCCAAAATACAGAACAAGTCCAGCTGGGTAAAGCAAGAAATTTGTAACACAATAGGAAATTGTTGGGAAACAATTCAAATTTCAATTCCGAATGAGATTTTTTTAATTTGACTTCGCCCTGCTGTGCTTCGTATCTATCAACTTGTCCTAATGGTCCCAATCTGTCCCCACTGACCCGATTTGACGAATGCCAAAACTACAGAACAAGTCCAGCTGGGTAAAACAAGAAATTTGTAACACAATAAGAAAATGTTGGGAAACAATTCAAATTTCAATTCCGACTGAGATTTTCGTAATTTGACTTCGCCCTGCTGTGCTTCGTATCTATCAACTTGTCCTAATGGTCCCAATCTGTCCCCACTGACCCGATTTGACGAATGCCAGAACTACAGAACAAGTCCAGCTGGGTAAAACAAGAAATTTGTAACACAATTGGAAAGTGTTGGGATCATTCAAATTTCAATTCCGACTGAGAGTTCTGTAATTTGACTTCGCCCTGCTGTGCTTCATTTGCCTCCACTTGTCCTAATGGTCCCGATTTGTCCTTGATGGCCCGACTTGACAAATGCCAAAAAAGAGACAAGTCCAGCTGGGTAAAACAAGAAATTTATAAAACAATAAGAAAATGTTGGGGAACAATTCTAATTTCAATTCCGACTGAGATTTTCGTAATTTGACTAGCCCTGCTGTGCTTCGTATCTATCAACTTGTCCTAATGGTCCCGATTTGTCCCCACTGACCCGACTTGACGAAAGCCAAAACTACAGAATAAGTCCAGCTGGGTAAAACAAGAAATTTGTAACACAATTGGAAAGTGTTGGAAACATTCAAATTTCAATTCCGACTGAGATTTTCATAATATGACTTCGACCTGCTGTGCTTCGTATGTCTTGACTTGACCTAATGGTCCCGATTTGTCCCTACTGACCCGACTTGACATATACCAAAACTACAGAACAAGTCCAGTGGTTAAGAAAGAAATTGGTAACACATTTGGAAAATGTTGAGGAACAATTTAAATTTCAATTCCGACTGAAATTTTCGTAATTTTACTTCGCCCTGCTGTGCTTCATTTGCCTCGACTTGTCCTAATGGTCCCGATTTGTCCTTGATGGCCCGACTTGACAAATGCCAAAAGAGAGACAAGTCCAGCTGGGTAAAACAAGAAATTTATAAAACAATAAGAAAATGTTGGGGAACAATTCTAATTTCAATTCCGACTGAGATTTTCGTAATTTGACTAGCCCTGCTGTGCTTCGTATGTCTCGACTTGTCCTACTGGTACCGATTTGTCCCTACTGACCCGACTTGACATATGCTAAAACTACAGAACAAGTCCAGCTGGATAAAGCAAGAAATTTGTAACACAATAAGAAAATATTGGGAAACAATTCAAATTTCAATTCCGACTGAGATTTTCGTAATTTGACTAGCCCTGCTGTGCTTCGTATGTCTCGACTTGTCCTAATGGTCCCGATTTGTCCTTAATGACCCAACTTGACAAATGCCAAAATACAGAACAAGTCCAGCTGGGTAAAGCAAGAAATTTGTAACACAATAGGAAATTGTTGGGAAACAATTCAAATTTCAATTCCGAATGAGATTTTCGTAATTTGACTAGCCCTGCTGTGCTTCGTATGTCTCGACTTGTCCTAATGGTCCCGATTTGTCCTTAATAACCCGACTTGACATATGCTAAAACTACAGAACAAGTCCAGCTGGAAAAAGCAAGAAATTTGTAACACAATAAGAAAATGTTGGGAAACAATTCAAATTTCAATTCCGACTGAGATTTTCGTAATTTGACTTCGCCCTGCTGTGCTTCGTATCTATCAACTTGTCCTAATGGTCCCAATCTGTCCCCACTGACCCGATTTGACGAATGCCAAAACTACAGAACAAGTCCAGCTGGGTAAAACAAGAAATTTGTAACACAATTGGAAAGTGTTGGGAACATTCAAATTTCAATTCCGACTGAGATTTTCATAATATGACTTCGACCTGCTGTGCTTCGTATGTCTCGACTTGTCCTAATGGGGTCCCGATTTGTCCCTACTGACCCGACTTGACATATGCTAAAACTACAGAACAAGTCCAGCTGAGTAGACAAGAAATTTGTAAACACAATGGGAAAATGTTTGAGAACATTAAAATTTCAATTCCGACTGAGATTTTCGTAATTTGACTTCGCCTTGCTGTGCTTCATTTTCCTCGACTTGTCCTAATGGTCCCGATTTGTCCTTAATGACCCGACTTGACAAATGCCAAAAAACAGAACAAGTCCAGCTGGATAAAACAAGAAATTTGTAACACAATTGGAAAGTGTTGGGAACATTCAAATTTCAATTCCGACTGAGATTTTCATAATATGACTTCGACCTGCTGTGTTTCGTATGTCTCGATTTGTCCTAATGGTCCCGATTTGTCCTTAATGACCCGACTTGACAAATGCCAAAAAACTAAACGAGTCCATCTGGATAAAACAAGAAGTTTTTAACACAATTGGAAAGTGATGGGAACATTCTAATTTCAATTCCGACTGAGAGTTCTGTAATTTGACTTCGCCCTGCTGTGCTTCATTTGCCTCGACTTGTCCTAATTGTCCCGATTTGTCCTAAATGACCCGACTTGACGAATGCCAAAAAACAGAAAGAGTCCAGCTTAGTAATTCAAGAAATTAGTAACACAATTGGAAAGTGTTGGGAACATTCAAATTTCAATTCCGACTGAGAGTTCCGTAATTTGACTTCGCCCTGCTGTGCTTCATTTGCCTCGACTTGTCCTAATGGTCCCGATTTGTCCTTGATGGCCCGACTTGACAGATGCCAAAAAAGAGACAAGTCCAGCTGGGTAAAACAAGATATTTGTAACACAATTGGAAAATGTTGGGAAATAATTCAAATTTCAATTACGACTGAGATTTTCGTAATTTGACTTGCCCTGCTGTGCTTCGTATCTATCAACTTGTCCTAATGGTCCCGATTTGTCCCCAATGACCCGACTTGACGAATGCCAAAATACAGAAAGAGTCCAGCTGAGTAATTCAAGAAATTAGTAACACAATTGGAAAGTGTTGGGAACATTCAAATTTCAATTCCGACTGAGAGTTCTGTAATTTGACTTCGCCCTGCTGTGCTTCATTTGCCTCGACTTGTCCTAATGGTCCCAATTTGTCCTTGATGGCCCGACTTGACAAATGCCAAAAAAGAGACAAGTCCAGCTGGGTAAAATAAGAAATTTATAAAACAATAAGAAAATGTTGGGGAACAATTCTAATTTCAATTCCGACTGAGATTTTCGTAATTTGACTAGCCCTGCTGTGCTTCGTATGTCTCGACTTGTCCTAATGGTCCCGATTTGTCCCTACTGACCCGACTTGACATATGCTAAAACTACAGAACAAGTCCAGCTGGATAAAGCAAGAAATTTGTAACACAATAAGAAAATATTGGGAAACAATTCAAATTTCAATTCCGACTGAGATTTTCGTAATTTGACTAGCCCTGCTGTGCTTCGTATGTCTCGACTTGTCCTAATGGTCCCGATTTGTCCTCAATGACCCAACTTGACAAATGCCAAAATACAGAACAAGTCCAGCTGGGTAAAGCAAGAAATTTGTAACACAATAGGAAATTGTTGGGAAACAATTCAAATTTCAATTCCGAATGAGATTTTTTTAATTTGACTTCGCCCTGCTGTGCTTCGTATCTATCAACTTGTCCTAATGGTCCCAATCTGTCCCCACTGACCCGATTTGACGAATGCCAAAACTACAGATCAAGTCCAGCTGGGTAAAACAAGAAATTTGTAACACAATAAGAAAATGTTGGGAAACAATTCAAATTTCAATTCCGACTGAGATTTTCGTAATTTGACTTCGCCCTGCTGTGCTTCGTATCTATCAACTTGTCCTAATGGTCCCAATCTGTCCCCACTGACCCGATTTGACGAATGCCAGAACTACAGAACAAGTCCAGCTGGGTAAAACAAGAAATTTGTAACACAATTGGAAAGTGTTGGGATCATTCAAATTTCAATTCCGACTGAGAGTTCTGTAATTTGACTTCGCCCTGCTGTGCTTCATTTGCCTCCACTTGTCCTAATGGTCCCGATTTGTCCTTGATGGCCCGACTTGACAAATGCCAAAAAAGAGACAAGTCCAGCTGGGTAAAACAAGAAATTTATAAAACAATAAGAAAATGTTGGGGAACAATTCTAATTTCAATTCCGACTGAGATTTTCGTAATTTGACTAGCCCTGCTGTGCTTCGTATCTATCAACTTGTCCTAATGGTCCCGATTTGTCCCCACTGACCCGACTTGACGAAAGCCAAAACTACAGAATAAGTCCAGCTGGGTAAAACAAGAAATTTGTAACACAATTGGAAAGTGTTGGAAACATTCAAATTTCAATTCCGACTGAGATTTTCATAATATGACTTCGACCTGCTGTGCTTCGTATGTCTTGACTTGACCTAATGGTCCCGATTTGTCCCTACTGACCCGACTTGACATATACCAAAACTACAGAACAAGTCCAGTGGTTAAGAAAGAAATTGGTAACACATTTGGAAAATGTTGAGGAACAATTTAAATTTCAATTCCGACTGAAATTTTCGTAATTTTACTTCGCCCTGCTGTGCTTCATTTGCCTCGACTTGTCCTAATGGTCCCGATTTGTCCTTGATGGCCCGACTTGACAAATGCCAAAAGAGAGACAAGTCCAGCTGGGTAAAACAAGAAATTTATAAAACAATAAGAAAATGTTGGGGAACAATTCTAATTTCAATTCCGACTGAGATTTTCGTAATTTGACTAGCCCTGCTGTGCTTCGTATGTCTCGACTTGTCCTAATGGTCCCGATTTGTCCCTACTGACCCGACTTGACATATGCTAAAACTACAGAACAAGTCCAGCTGGATAAAGCAAGAAATTTGTAACACAATAAGAAAATATTGGGAAACAATTCAAATTTCAATTCCGACCGAGATTTTCGTAATTTGACTAGCCCTGCTGTGCTTCGTATGTCTCGACTTGACCTAATGGTCCCGATTTTTCCCTACTGACCCGACTTGACATATGCTAAAACTACAGAACAAGTCCAGCTGGGTAAAGCAAGAAATTTGTAACACAATAGGAAATTGTTGGGAAACAATTCAAATTTCAATTCCGAATGAGATTTTCGTAATTTGCCTTCGCCCTGCTGTGCTTCGTATCTATCAACTTGTCCTAATGGTCCCAATCTGTCCCCACTGACCCGATTTGACGAATGCCAAAACTACAGAACAAGTCCAGCTGGGTAAAACAAGAAATTTGTAACACAATAAGAAAAGGTTGGGAAACAATTCAAATTTCAATTCCGACTGAGATTTTCGTAATTTGACTTCGCCCTGCTGTGCTTCGTATCTATCAACTTGTCCTAATGGTCCCAATCTGTCCCCACTGACCCGATTTGACGAATGCCAAAACTACAGAACAAGTCCAGCTGGGTAAAGCAAGAAATTTGTAACACAATAGGAAATTGTTGGGAAACAATTCAAATTTCAATTCCGAATGAGATTTTCGTAATTTGCCTTCGCCCTGCTGTGCTTCCTATCTATCAACTTGTCCTAATGGTCCCAATCTGTCCCCACTGACCCGATTTGACGAATGCCATAACTACAGAACAAGTCCAGCTGGGTAAAACAAGAAATTTGTAACACAATTGGAAAGTGTTGGGAACATTCAAATTTCAATTCCGACTGAGAATTTCATAATATGACTTCGACCTGCTGTGCTTCGTATGTCTCGACTTGTCCTAATGGTCCCGATTTGTCCTTAATGACCCGACTTGACATATGCTAAAACTACAGAACAAGTCCAGCTGGATAAAGCAAGAAATTTGTAACACAATAAGAAAATGTTGGGAAACAATTCAAATTTCAATTCCGACTGAGATTTTCGTAATTTGACTTCGCCCTGCTGTGCTTCGTATCTATCAACTTGTCCTAATGGTCCCAATCTGTCCCCACTGACCCGATTTGACGAATGCCAAAACTACAGAACAAGTCCAGCTGGGTAAAACAAGAAATTTGTAACACAATTGGAAAGTGTTGGGAACATTCAAATTTCAATTCCGACTGAGAGTTCTGTAATTTGACTTCGCCCTGCTGTGCTTCATTTGCCTCGACTTGTCCTAATGGTCCCGATTTGTCCTTGATGGCCCGACTTGACAAATGCCAAAAAAGAGACAAGTCCAGCTGGGTAAAACAAGAAATTTATAAAACAATAAGAAAATGTTGGGGAACAATTCTAATTTCAATTCCGACTGAGATTTTCGTAATTTGACTAGCCCTGCTGTGCTTCGTATGTCTCGACTTGTCCTAATGGTCCCGATTTGTCCCTACTGACCCGACTTGACATATGCTAAAACTACAGAACAAGTCCAGCTGGATAAAGCAAGAAATTTGTAACACAATAAGAAAATGTTGGGAAACAATTCAAATTTCAATTCCGACTGAGATTTTCGTAATTTGACTTCGCCCTGCTGTGCTTCGTATCTATCGACTTGTCCTAATGGTCCCGATTTGTCCTCAATGACCCGACTTGGCATATGCCAAAACTACAGAATAAGTCCAGCTGGGTAAAACAAGAAATTTGTAACACAATTGGAAAGTGTTGGGAACATTCAAATTTCAATTCCGACTGAGATTTTCATAATATGACTTCGACCTGCTGTGCTTCGTATGTCTTGACTTGACCTAATGGTCCCGATTTGGCCCTACTGACCCGACTTGACATATACCAAAACTACAGAACAAGTCCAGTGGTAAAGAAAGAAATTTGTAACACAATAAGAAAATATTGGGAAACAATTCAAATTTCAATTCCGACTGAGATTTTCGTAATTTGACTAGCCCTGCTGTGCTTCGTATGTCTCGACTTGTCCTAATGGTCCCGATTTGTCCTCAATGACCCAACTTGACAAATGCCAAAATACAGAACAAGTCCAGCTGGGTAAAGCAAGAAATTTGTAACACAATAGGAAATTGTTGGGAAACAATTCAAATTTCAATTCCGAATGAGATTTTTTTAATTTGACTTCGCCCTGCTGTGCTTCGTATCTATCAACTTGTCCTAATGGTCCCAATCTGTCCCCACTGACCCGATTTGACGAATGCCAAAACTACAGAACAAGTCCAGCTGGGTAAAACAAGAAATTTGTAACACAATAAGAAAATGTTGGGAAACAATTCAAATTTCAATTCCGACTGAGATTTTCGTAATTTGACTTCGCCCTGCTGTGCTTCGTATCTATCAACTTGTCCTAATGGTCCCAATCTGTCCCCACTGACCCGATTTGACGAATGCCAGAACTACAGAACAAGTCCAGCTGGGTAAAACAAGAAATTTGTAACACAATTGGAAAGTGTTGGGATCATTCAAATTTCAATTCCGACTGAGAGTTCTGTAATTTGACTTCGCCCTGCTGTGCTTCATTTGCCTCCACTTGTCCTAATGGTCCCGATTTGTCCTTGATGGCCCGACTTGACAAATGCCAAAAAAGAGACAAGTCCAGCTGGGTAAAACAAGAAATTTATAAAACAATAAGAAAATGTTGGGGAACAATTCTAATTTCAATTCCGACTGAGATTTTCGTAATTTGACTAGCCCTGCTGTGCTTCGTATCTATCAACTTGTCCTAATGGTCCCGATTTGTCCCCACTGACCCGACTTGACGAAAGCCAAAACTACAGAATAAGTCCAGCTGGGTAAAACAAGAAATTTGTAACACAATTGGAAAGTGTTGGAAACATTCAAATTTCAATTCCGACTGAGATTTTCATAATATGACTTCGACCTGCTGTGCTTCGTATGTCTTGACTTGACCTAATGGTCCCGATTTGTCCCTACTGACCCGACTTGACATATACCAAAACTACAGAACAAGTCCAGTGGTTAAGAAAGAAATTGGTAACACATTTGGAAAATGTTGAGGAACAATTTAAATTTCAATTCCGACTGAAATTTTCGTAATTTTACTTCGCCCTGCTGTGCTTCATTTGCCTCGACTTGTCCTAATGGTCCCGATTTGTCCTTGATGGCCCGACTTGACAAATGCCAAAAGAGAGACAAGTCCAGCTGGGTAAAACAAGAAATTTATAAAACAATAAGAAAATGTTGGGGAACAATTCTAATTTCAATTCCGACTGAGATTTTCGTAATTTGACTAGCCCTGCTGTGCTTCGTATGTCTCGACTTGTCCTAATGGTCCCGATTTGTCCCTACTGACCCGACTTGACATATGCTAAAACTACAGAACAAGTCCAGCTGGATAAAGCAAGAAATTTGTAACACAATAAGAAAATATTGGGAAACAATTCAAATTTCAATTCCGACCGAGATTTTCGTAATTTGACTAGCCCTGCTGTGCTTCGTATGTCTCGACTTGACCTAATGGTCCCGATTTTTCCCTACTGACCCGACTTGACATATGCTAAAACTACAGAACAAGTCCAGCTGGGTAAAGCAAGAAATTTGTAACACAATAGGAAATTGTCGGGAAACAATTCAAATTTCAATTCCGAATGAGATTTTCGTAATTTGCCTTCGCCCTGCTGTGCTTCGTATCTATCAACTTGTCCTAATGGTCCCAATCTGTCCCCACTGACCCGATTTGACGAATGCCAAAACTACAGAACAAGTCCAGCTGGGTAAAACAAGAAATTTGTAACACAATAAGAAAATGTTGGGAAACAATTCAAATTTCAATTCCGACTGAGATTTTCGTAATTTGACTTCGCCCTGCTGTGCTTCGTATCTATCAACTTGTCCTAATGGTCCCAATCTGTCCCCACTGACCCGATTTGACGAATGCCATAACTACAGAACAAGTCCAGCTGGGTAAAACAAGAAATTTGTAACACAATTGGAAAGTGTTGGGAACATTCAAATTTCAATTCCGACTGAGAATTTCATAATATGACTTCGACCTGCTGTGCTTCGTATGTCTCGACTTGTCCTAATGGTCCCGATTTGTCCTTAATGACCCGACTTGACATATGCTAAAACTACAGAACAAGTCCAGCTGGATAAAGCAAGAAATTTGTAACACAATAAGAAAATGTTGGGAAACAATTCAAATTTCAATTCCGACTGAGATTTTCGTAATTTGACTTCGCCCTGCTGTGCTTCCTATCTATCAACTTGTCCTAATGGTCCCAATCTGTCCCCACTGACCCGATTTGACGAATGCCAAAACTACAGAACAAGTCCAGCTGGGTAAAACAAGAAATTTGTAACACAATTGGAAAGTGTTGGGAACATTCAAATTTCAATTCCGACTGAGAGTTCTGTAATTTGACTTCGCCCTGCTGTGCTTCATTTGCCTCGACTTGTCCTAATGGTCCCGATTTGTCCTTGATGGCCCGACTTGACAAATGCCAAAAAAGAGACAAGTCCAGCTGGGTAAAACAAGAAATTTATAAAACAATAAGAAAATGTTGGGGAACAATTCTAATTTCAATTCCGACTGAGATTTTCGTAATTTGACTAGCCCTGCTGTGCTTCGTATGTCTCGACTTGTCCTAATGGTCCCGATTTGTCCCTACTGACCCGACTTGACATATGCTAAAACTACAGAACAAGTCCAGCTGGATAAAGCAAGAAATTTGTAACACAATAAGAAAATGTTGGGAAACAATTCAAATTTCAATTCCGACTGAGATTTTCGTAATTTGACTTCGCCCTGCTGTGCTTCGTATCTATCGACTTGTCCTAATGGTCCCGATTTGTCCTCAATGACCCGACTTGGCATATGCCAAAACTACAGAATAAGTCCAGCTGGGTAAAACAAGAAATTTGTAACACAATTGGAAAGTGTTGGGAACATTCAAATTTCAATTCCGACTGAGATTTTCATAATATGACTTCGACCTGCTGTGCTTCGTATGTCTTGACTTGACCTAATGGTCCCGATTTGGCCCTACTGACCCGACTTGACATATACCAAAACTACAGAACAAGTCCAGTGGTAAAGAAAGAAATTTGTAACACTTTTGGAAAATGTTGAGGAACAATTTAAATTTCAATTCCGACTGAAATTTTCGTAATTTTACTTCGCCCTGCTGTGCTTAGTATGTCTCGACTTGTCCTAATGGTCCCGATTTGTCCCTACTGACCCGACTTGACAAATGCCAAAAAACAGAAAGAGTCCAGCTGAGTAATTCAAGAAATTAGTAACACAATTGGAAAGTGTTGGGAACATTCTAATTTCAATTCCGACTGAGATTTTCGTAATTTGACTAGCCCTGCTGTGCTTCGTATTTCTCGACTTGTCCTACTGGTACCGATTTGTCCCTACTGACCCGACTTGACATATGCTAAAACTACAGAACAAGTCCAGCTGTATAAAGCAAGAAATTTGTAACACAATAAGAAAATGTTGGGAAACAATTCAAATTTCAATTCCGAATGAGATTTTCGTAATTTGACTAGCCCTGCTGTGCTTCGTATGTCTCGACTTGTCCTAATGGTCCCGATTTGTCCTTAATGACCCGACTTGACAAATGCCAAAATACAGAACAAGTCCAGCTGGGTAAAGCAAGAAATTTGTAACACAATAGGAAATTGTTGGGAAACAATTCAAATTTCAATTCCGAATGAGATTTTCGTAATTTGACTTCGCACTGCTGTGCTTCGTATCTATCGACTTGTCCTAATGGTCCCGATTTGTCCCCACTGACCCTATTTGACGAATGCCAAAACTACAGAATAAGTCCAGCTGGGTAAAACAAGAAATTTGTAACACAATTCGAAAGTGTTGGGAACATTCAAATTTCAATTCCGACTGAGATTTTCATAATATGACTTCGACCTGCTGTGCTTCGTATGTCTTGACCTAATGGTCCCGATTTGTCCCTACTGACCCGACTTGACATATACCAAAACTACAGAACAAGTCCAGTGGTAAAGAAAGAAAGTTGTAACACATTTGGAAAATGTTGAGGAACAATTTAAATTTCAATTCCGACTGAAATTTTCGTAATTTTACTTCGCCTTGCTGTGCTTAGTATGTCTCGACTTGTCCTAATGGTACCGATTTGTCCCTACTGACCCGACTTGACAAATACCAAAACTACAGAACAAGTCCAGCTGGATAAAACAAGAAATTTGTAAACACAATGGGAAAATGTTTGAGAACATTAAAATTTCAATTCCGACTGAGATTTTCGTAATTTGACTAGCCCTGCTGTGCTTCGTATGTCTCGACTTGTCCTAATGGTCCCGATTTGTCCCTACTGACCCGACTTGACAAATGCCAAAATACAGAACAAGTCCAGCTGGGTAAAACAAGAAATTTGTGACGCATTTGGAAAATGTTGAGGAACAATTTAAATTTCAATTCCGACTGAAATTTTCGTAATTTTACTTTGCCCTGCTGTGCTTAGTACGTCTCGACTTGTCCTAATGGTCCCGATTTGTCCTTAATGACCCGACTTGACGAATGCCAAAAAACAAAAAGAGTCCAGCTGAGTAATTCAAGAAATTAGTAACACAATTGGAAAGTGTTGGGAACATTCAAATTTCAATTCCGACTGAGAGTTCTGTAAGTTGACTTCGCCCTGCTGTGCTTCATTTGCCTCGACTTGTCCTACTGGTACCGATTTGTCCCTACTGACCCGACTTGACATATGCTAAAACTACAGAACAAGTCCAGCTGGATAGAGCAAGAAATTTGTAACACAGTAAGAAAATATTGGGAAACAATTCAAATTTCAATTCCGACTGAGATTTTCGTAATTTGACTTCGCCTTGCTGTGCTTCATTTTCCTCGACTTGTCCTAATGGTCCCGATTTGTCCTTAATGACCCGACTTGACAAATGCCAAAAAACAAAACGAGTCCAGCTGGATAAAACAAGAAGTTTTTAACACAAATGGAAAGTGATGGGAACATTCAAATTTCAATTCCGACTGAGAGTTCTGTAAGTTGACTTCGCCCTGCTGTGCTTCATTTGCCTCGACTTGTCCTAATGGTCCCGATTTGTCCCTACTGACCCGACTTGACATCTGCTAAAACTACAGAACAAGTCCAGCTGTATAAAGCAAGAAATTTGTAACACAATAAGAAAATGTTGGGAAACAATTCAAATTTCAATTCCGACTGAGATTTTCGTAATTTGACTAGCCCTGCTGTGCTTCGTATGTCTCGACTTGTCCTAATGGTCCCGATTTGTCCTTAATGACCCGACTTGACAAATGCCATAATACAGAACAAGTCCAGCTGGGTAAAGCAAGAAATTTGTAACACAATAGGAAATTGTTGGGAAACAATTCAAATTTCAATTCCGAATGAGATTTTCGTAATTTGACTTCGCCCTGCTGTGCTTCGTATGTCTCGACATGTCCTAATGGTTCCGATTTGTCCTTAATGACCCGACTTGACAAATGCCAAAATACAGAACAAGTCCAGCTGGGTAAAGCAAGAAATTTGTAACACAATAGGAAATTGTTGGGAAACAATTCAAATTTCAATTCCGAATGAGATATTCGTAATTTGACTAGCCCTGCTGTGCTTCGTATGTCTCGACTTGTCCTAATGGTCCCGATTTGTCCTTAATGACCCGACTTGACAAATGCCATAATACAGAACAAGTCCAGCTGGGTAAAGCAAGAAATTTGTAACACAATAGGAAATTGTTGGGAAACAATTCAAATTTCAATTCCGAATGAGATTTTCGTAATTTGACTTCGCCCTGCTGTGCTTCGTATCTATCGACTTGTCCTAATGGTCCTGATTTGTCCCCACTGACCCTATTTGACGAATGCCAAAACTACAGAATAAGTCCAGCTGGGTAAAACAAGAAATTTGTAACACAATTCGAAAGTGTTGGGAACATTCAAATTTCAATTCCGACTGAGATTTTCATAATATGACTTCGACCTGCTGTGCTTCGTATGTCTTGACTTGACCTATTGGTCCCGATTTGTCCCTACTGACCCGACTTGACATATACCAAAACTACAGAACAAGTCCAGTGGTAAAGAAAGAAATTTGTAACACATTTGGAAAATGTTGAGGAACAATTTAAATTTCAATTCCGACTGAAATTTTCGTAATTTTACTTCGCCCTGCTGTGCTTAGTATGTCTCGACTTGTCCTAATGGTACCGATTTGTCCCTACTGACCCGACTTGACAAATGCCAAAACTACAGAACAAGTCCAGCTGGATAAAACAAGAAATTTGTAAACACAATGGGAAAATGTTTGAGAACATTAAAATTTCAATTCCGACTGAGAATTTCGTAATTTGACTAGCCCTGCTGTGCTTCGTATGTCTCGACTTGTCCTAATGGTCCCGATTTGTCCCTACTGACCCGACTTGACAAATGCCAAAATACAGAACAAGTCCAGCAGGGTAAAACAAGAAACTTTTAACACAATAGCAAAATGTTGGGGAACAATTCTAATTACAATTCCGACTGGGATTTTCGTGAATATACTTAGCCCTACTGTGCTTCGTTGTCTAGACTTGTCCTAATGGTCCCGATTTGTCCCTACTGACCCGACTTGACATATACCAAAACTACAGAAAAAGTCCAGCAGGGTAAAACAAGAAATTTGTAACGCATTTGGAAAATGTTGAGGAACAATTTAAATTTCAATTCCGACTGAAATTTTCGTAATTTTACTTCGCCCTGCTGTGCTTAGTACGTCTCGACTTGTCCTAATGGTCCCGATTTGTCCTTAATGACCCGACTTGACGAATGCCAAAAAACAAAAAGAGTCCAGCTGAGTAATTCAAGAAATTAGTAACACAATTGGAATGTGTTGGGAACATTCAAATTTCAATTCCGACTGAGAGTTCCGTAATTTGACATCGCCCTGCTGTGCTTCATTTGCCTCGACTTGTCCTAATTGTCCCGATTTGTCCTTAATGACCCGACTTGACAAATGCCAAAAAACGAAACGAGTCCAGCTGGATAAAACAAGAAGTTTTTAACACAAATGGAAAGTGATGGGAACATTCAAATTTCAATTCCGACTGAGAGTTCTGTAAGTTGACTTCGCCCTGCTGTGCTTCATTTGCCTCGACTTGTCCTAATGGTCCCGATTTGTCCCTACTGACCCGACTTGACATATGCTAAAACTACAGAACAAGTCCAGCTGTATAAAGCAAGAAATTTGTAACACAATAAGAAAATGTTGGGAAACAATTCAAATTTCAATTCCGACTGAGATTTTCGTAATTTGACTAGCCCTGCTGTGCTTCGTATGTTTTGACATGTCCTAATGGTACCGAATTGTCCTTAATGACCCGACTTGACAAATGCCAAAATACAGAACAAGTCCAGCTGGGTAAAACAAGAAATTTGTAACACAATTGGAAAGTGTTGGGAACATTCAAATTTCAATTCCGACTGAGATTTTCATAATATGACTTCGACCTGCTGTGCTTCGTATGTCTTGACTTGACCTAATGGTCCCAATTTGTCCCTACTGACCCGACTTGACATATACCAAAACTACAGAACAAGTCCAGTGGTAAAGAATGAAATTTGTAACACATTTGGAAAATATTGAGGAACAATTTAAATTTCAATTCCGACTGAAATTTTCGTAATTTTACTTCGCCCTGCTGTGCTTAGTATGTCTCGACTTGTCCTAATGGTCCCGATTTGTCCCTACTGACCCGACTTGACAAATGCCAAAACTACAGAACAAGTCCAGCTGGATAAAACAAGAAATTTGTAAACACAATGGGAAAATGTTTGAGAACATTAAAATTTCAATTCCGACTGAGATTTTCGTAATTTGACTTCGCCCTGCTGTGCTTCGTATCTATCGACTTGTCCTAATGGTCCCGATCTGTCCCCACTGACCCGATTTGACGAATGCCAAAACTACAGAATAAGTCCAGCTGGGTAAAACAAGAAATTTGTAACACAATTGGAAAGTGTTGGGAACATTCAAATTTCAATTCCGACTGAGATTTTCATAATATGACTTCGACCTGCTGTGCTTCGTATGTCTTGACTTGACCTAATGGTCCCGATTTGTCCCTACTGACCCGACTTGACATATACCAAAACTACAGATCAAGTCCAGTGGTAAAGAAAGAAATTTGTAACACATTTGGAAAATGTTGAGGTACAATTTAAATTTCAATTCCGACTGAAATTTTAGTAATTTCACTTCGCCCTGCTGTGCTTAGTACGTCTCGACTTGTCCTAATGGTCCCGATTTGTCCTTAATGACCCGAATTGACGATTGCCAAAAAACAGAAAGAGTCCAGCTGAGTAATTCAAGAAATTAGTAACACAATTGGAAAGTGTTGGGAACATTCAAATTTCAATTCCGACTGAGAGTTCTGTAAGTTGACTTCGCCCTGCTGTGCTTCATTTGCCTCGACTTGTCCTAATGGTCCCGATTTGTCCCTACTGACCCGACTTGACATATGCCAAAATACAGAACAAGTCCAGCTGGGTAAAGCAAGAAATTTGTAACACAATAGGAAATTGTTGGGAAACAATTCAAATTTCAATTCCGAATGAGATTTTCGTAATTTGACTAGCCCTGCTGTGCTTCGTATGTCTCGACTTGTCCTAATGGTCCCGATCTGTCCCTACTGACCTGATTTGACGAATGCCAAAACTACAGAATAAGTCCAGCTGGGTAAAACAAGAAATTTGTAACACAATTGGAAAGTGTTGGGAACATTCAAATTTCAATTCCGACTGAGATTTTCATAATATGACTTCGACCTGCTGTGCTTCGTATGTCTTGACTTGACCTAATGGTCCCGATTTGTCCCTACTGACCCGACTTGACATATACCAAAACTACAGAACAAGTCCAGTGGTAAAGAAAGAAATTTGTAACACTTTTGGAAAATGTTGAGGAACAATTTAAATTTCAATTCCGACTGAAATTTTCGTAATTTTACTTCGCCCTGCTGTGCTTAGTATGTCTCGACTTGTCCTAATGGTCCCGATTTGTCCCTACTGACCCGACTTGACAAATGCCAAAAAACAGAAAGAGTCCAGCTGAGTAATTCAAGAAATTAGTAACACAATTGGAAAGTGTTGGGAACATTCTAATTTCAATTCCGACTGAGATTTTCGTAATTTGACTAGCCCTGCTGTGTTTCGTATGTCTCGACTTGTCCTAATGGTCCCGATTTGTCCCTACTGACCCGACTTGACATATGCTAAAACTACAGAACAAGTCCAGCTGGATAAAGCAAGAAATTTGTAACACAATAAGAAAATGTTGGGAAACAATTCAAATTTCAATTCCGACCGAGATTTTCGTAATTTGACTTCGCCCTGCTGTGCTTCGTATCTATCGACTTGTCCTAATGGTCCCGATTTGTCCTCAATGACCCGACTTGGCATATGCCAAAACTACAGAATAAGTCCAGCTGGGTAAAACAAGAAATTTGTAACACAATTGGAAAGTGTTGGGAACATTCAAATTTCAATTCCGACTGAGATTTTCATAATATGACTTCGACCTGCTGTGCTTCGTATGTCTTGACTTGACCTAATGGTCCCGATTTGGCCCTACTGACCCGACTTGACATATACCAAAACTACAGAACAAGTCCAGTGGTAAAGAAAGAAATTTGTAACACTTTTGGAAAATGTTGAGGAACAATTTAAATTTCAATTCCGACTGAAATTTTCGTAATTTTACTTCGCCCTGCTGTGCTTAGTATGTCTCGACTTGTCCTAATGGTCCCGATTTGTCCCTACTGACCCGACTTGACAAATGCCAAAAAACAGAAAGAGTCCAGCTGAGTAATTCAAGAAATTAGTAACACAATTGGAAAGTGTTGGGAACATTCTAATTTCAATTCCGACTGAGATTTTCGTAATTTGACTAGCCCTGCTGTGTTTCGTATGTCTCGACTTGTCCTACTGGTACCGATTTGTCCCTACTGACCCGACTTGACATATGCTAAAACTACAGAACAAGTCCAGCTGGATAGAGCAAGAAATTTGTAACACAGTAAGAAAATATTGGGAAACAATTCAAATTTCAATTCCGACTGAGATTTTCGTAATTTGACTTCGCCTTGCTGTGCTTCATTTTCCTCGACTTGTCCTAATGGTCCCGATTTGTCCTTAATGACCCGACTTGACAAATGCCAAAAAACAAAACGAGTCCAGCTGGATAAAACAAGAAGTTTTTAACACAAATGGAAAGTGATGGGAACATTCAAATTTCAATTCCGACTGAGAGTTCTGTAAGTTGACTTCGCCCTGCTGTGCTTCATTTTCCTCGACTTGTCCTAATGGTCCCGATTTGTCCTTAATGACCCGACTTGACAAATGCCAAAAAACAAAACGAGTCCAGCTGGATAAAACAAGAAGTTTTTAACACAAATGGAAAGTGATGGGAACATTCAAATTTCAATTCCGACTGAGAGTTCTGTAAGTTGACTTCGCCCTGCTGTGCTTCATTTGCCTCGACTTGTCCTAATGGTCCCGATTTGTCCCTACTGACCCGACTTGACATCTGCTAAAACTACAGAACAAGTCCAGCTGTATAAAGCAAGAAATTTGTAACACAATAAGAAAATGTTGGGAAACAATTCAAATTTCAATTCCGACTGAGATTTTCGTAATTTGACTAGCCCTGCTGTGCTTCGTATGTCTCGACTTGTCCTAATGGTCCCGATTTGTCCTTAATGACCCGACTTGACAAATGCCATAATACAGAACAAGTCCAGCTGGGTAAAGCAAGAAATTTGTAACACAATAGGAAATTGTTGGGAAACAATTCAAATTTCAATTCCGAATGAGATTTTCGTAATTTGACTTCGCCCTGCTGTGCTTCGTATGTCTCGACATGTCCTAATGGTTCCGATTTGTCCTTAATGACCCGACTTGACAAATGCCAAAATACAGAACAAGTCCAGCTGGGTAAAGCAAGAAATTTGTAACACAATAGGAAATTGTTGGGAAACAATTCAAATTTCAATTCCGAATGAGATTTTCGTAATTTGACTAGCCCTGCTGTGCTTCGTATGTCTCGACTTGTCCTAATGGTCCCGATTTGTCCTTAATGACCCGACTTGACAAATGCCATAATACAGAACAAGTCCAGCTGGGTAAAGCAAGAAATTTGTAACACAATAGGAAATTGTTGGGAAACAATTCAAATTTCAATTCCGAATGAGATTTTCGTAATTTGACTTCGCCCTGCTGTGCTTCGTATCTATCGACTTGTCCTAATGGTCCTGATTTGTCCCCACTGACCCTATTTGACGAATGCCAAAACTACAGAATAAGTCCAGCTGGGTAAAACAAGAAATTTGTAACACAATTCGAAAGTGTTGGGAACATTCAAATTTCAATTCCGACTGAGATTTTCATAATATGACTTCGACCTGCTGTGCTTCGTATGTCTTGACTTGACCTATTGGTCCCGATTTGTCCCTACTGACCCGACTTGACATATACCAAAACTACAGAACAAGTCCAGTGGTAAAGAAAGAAATTTGTAACACATTTGGAAAATGTTGAGGAACAATTTAAATTTCAATTCCGACTGAAATTTTCGTAATTTTACTTCGCCCTGCTGTGCTTAGTATGTCTCGACTTGTCCTAATGGTACCGATTTGTCCCTACTGACCCGACTTGACAAATGCCAAAACTACAGAACAAGTCCAGCTGGATAAAACAAGAAATTTGTAAACACAATGGGAAAATGTTTGAGAACATTAAAATTTCAATTCCGACTGAGAATTTCGTAATTTGACTAGCCCTGCTGTGCTTCGTATGTCTCGACTTGTCCTAATGGTCCCGATTTGTCCCTACTGACCCGACTTGACAAATGCCAAAATACAGAACAAGTCCAGCAGGGTAAAACAAGAAACTTTTAACACAATAGCAAAATGTTGGGGAACAATTCTAATTACAATTCCGACTGGGATTTTCGTGAATATACTTAGCCCTACTGTGCTTCGTTGTCTAGACTTGTCCTAATGGTCCCGATTTGTCCCTACTGACCCGACTTGACATATACCAAAACTACAGAAAAAGTCCAGCAGGGTAAAACAAGAAATTTGTAACGCATTTGGAAAATGTTGAGGAACAATTTAAATTTCAATTCCGACTGAAATTTTCGTAATTTTACTTCGCCCTGCTGTGCTTAGTACGTCTCGACTTGTCCTAATGGTCCCGATTTGTCCTTAATGACCCGACTTGACGAATGCCAAAAAACAAAAAGAGTCCAGCTGAGTAATTCAAGAAATTAGTAACACGATTGGAAAGTGTTGGGAACATTCAAATTTCAATTCCGACTGAGAGTTCCGTAATTTGACATCGCCCTGCTGTGCTTCATTTGCCTCGACTTGTCCTAATTGTCCCGATTTGTCCTTAATGACCCGACTTGACAAATGCCAAAAAACGAAACGAGTCCAGCTGGATAAAACAAGAAGTTTTTAACACAAATGGAAAGTGATGGGAACATTCAAATTTCAATTCCGACTGAGAGTTCTGTAAGTTGACTTCGCCCTGCTGTGCTTCATTTGCCTCGACTTGTCCTAATGGTCCCGATTTGTCCCTACTGACCCGACTTGACATATGCTAAAACTACAGAACAAGTCCAGCTGTATAAAGCAAGAAATTTGTAACACAATAAGAAAATGTTGGGAAACAATTCAAATTTCAATTCCGACTGAGATTTTCGTAATTTGACTAGCCCTGCTGTGCTTCGTATGTTTTGACATGTCCTAATGGTACCGAATTGTCCTTAATGACCCGACTTGACAAATGCCAAAATACAGAACAAGTCCAGCTGGGTAAAGCAAGAAATTTGTAACACAATAGGAAATTGTTGGGAAACAATTCAAATTTCAATTCCGAATGAGATTTTCGTAATTTGACTAGCCCTGCTGTGCTTCGTATGTCTCGACTTGTCTTAATGGTCCCGATCTGTCCCCACTGACCCGATTTGACGAATGCCAAAACTACAGAATAAGTCCAGCTGGGTAAAACAAGAAATTTGTAACACAATTGGAAAGTGTTGGGAACATTCAAATTTCAATTCCGACTGAGATTTTCATAATATGACTTCGACCTGCTGTGCTTCGTATGTCTTGACTTGACCTAATGGTCCCAATTTGTCCCTACTGACCCGACTTGACATATACCAAAACTACAGAACAAGTCCAGTGGTAAAGAATGAAATTTGTAACACATTTGGAAAATATTGAGGAACAATTTAAATTTCAATTCCGACTGAAATTTTCGTAATTTTACTTCGCCCTGCTGTGCTTAGTATGTCTCGACTTGTCCTAATGGTCCCGATTTGTCCCTACTGACCCGACTTGACAAATGCCAAAACTACAGAACAAGTCCAGCTGGATAAAACAAGAAATTTGTAAACACAATGGGAAAATGTTTGAGAACATTAAAATTTCAATTCCGACTGAGATTTTCGTAATTTGACTTCGCCCTGCTGTGCTTCGTATCTATCGACTTGTCCTAATGGTCCCGATCTGTCCCCACTGACCCGATTTGACGAATGCCAAAACTACAGAATAAGTCCAGCTGGGTAAAACAAGAAATTTGTAACACAATTGGAAAGTGTTGGGAACATTCAAATTTCAATTCCGACTGAGATTTTCATAATATGACTTCGACCTGCTGTGCTTCGTATGTCTTGACTTGACCTAATGGTCCCGATTTGTCCCTACTGACCCGACTTGACATATACCAAAACTACAGATCAAGTCCAGTGGTAAAGAAAGAAATTTGTAACACATTTGGAAAATGTTGAGGTACAATTTAAATTTCAATTCCGACTGAAATTTTAGTAATTTCACTTCGCCCTGCTGTGCTTAGTACGTCTCGACTTGTCCTAATGGTCCCGATTTGTCCTTAATGACCCGAATTGACGATTGCCAAAAAACAGAAAGAGTCCAGCTGAGTAATTCAAGAAATTAGTAACACAATTGGAAAGTGTTGGGAACATTCAAATTTCAATTCCGACTGAGAGTTCTGTAAGTTGACTTCGCCCTGCTGTGCTTCATTTGCCTCGACTTGTCCTAATGGTCCCGATTTGTCCCTACTGACCCGACTTGACATATGCCAAAATACAGAACAAGTCCAGCTGGGTAAAGCAAGAAATTTGTAACACAATAGGAAATTGTTGGGAAACAATTCAAATTTCAATTCCGAATGAGATTTTCGTAATTTGACTAGCCCTGCTGTGCTTCGTATGTCTCGACTTGTCCTAATGGTCCCGATCTGTCCCTACTGACCTGATTTGACGAATGCCAAAACTACAGAATAAGTCCAGCTGGGTAAAACAAGAAATTTGTAACACAATTGGAAAGTGTTGGGAACATTCAAATTTCAATTCCGACTGAGATTTTCATAATATGACTTCGACCTGCTGTGCTTCGTATGTCTTGACTTGACCTAATGGTCCCGATTTGTCCCTACTGACCCGACTTGACATATACCAAAACTACAGAACAAGTCCAGTGGTAAAGAAAGAAATTTGTAACACTTTTGGAAAATGTTGAGGAACAATTTAAATTTCAATTCCGACTGAAATTTTCGTAATTTTACTTCGCCCTGCTGTGCTTAGTATGTCTCGACTTGTCCTAATGGTCCCGATTTGTCCCTACTGACCCGACTTGACAAATGCCAAAAAACAGAAAGAGTCCAGCTGAGTAATTCAAGAAATTAGTAACACAATTGGAAAGTGTTGGGAACATTCTAATTTCAATTCCGACTGAGATTTTCGTAATTTGACTAGCCCTGCTGTGTTTCGTATGTCTCGACTTGTCCTAATGGTCCCGATTTGTCCCTACTGACCCGACTTGACATATGCTAAAACTACAGAACAAGTCCAGCTGGATAAAGCAAGAAATTTGTAACACAATAAGAAAATGTTGGGAAACAATTCAAATTTCAATTCCGACTGAGATTTTCGTAATTTGACTTCGCCCTGCTGTGCTTCGTATCTATCGACTTGTCCTAATGGTCCCGATTTGTCCTCAATGACCCGACTTGGCATATGCCAAAACTACAGAATAAGTCCAGCTGGGTAAAACAAGAAATTTGTAACACAATTGGAAAGTGTTGGGAACATTCAAATTTCAATTCCGACTGAGATTTTCATAATATGACTTCGACCTGCTGTGCTTCGTATGTCTTGACTTGACCTAATGGTCCCGATTTGGCCCTACTGACCCGACTTGACATATACCAAAACTACAGAACAAGTCCAGTGGTAAAGAAAGAAATTTGTAACACTTTTGGAAAATGTTGAGGAACAATTTAAATTTCAATTCCGACTGAAATTTTCGTAATTTTACTTCGCCCTGCTGTGCTTAGTATGTCTCGACTTGTCCTAATGGTCCCGATTTGTCCCTACTGACCCGACTTGACAAATGCCAAAAAACAGAAAGAGTCCAGCTGAGTAATTCAAGAAATTAGTAACACAATTGGAAAGTGTTGGGAACATTCTAATTTCAATTCCGACTGAGATTTTCGTAATTTGACTAGCCCTGCTGTGTTTCGTATGTCTCGACTTGTCCTACTGGTACCGATTTGTCCCTACTGACCCGACTTGACATATGCTAAAACTACAGAACAAGTCCAGCTGGATAGAGCAAGAAATTTGTAACACAGTAAGAAAATATTGGGAAACAATTCAAATTTCAATTCCGACTGAGATTTTCGTAATTTGACTTCGCCTTGCTGTGCTTCATTTTCCTCGACTTGTCCTAATGGTCCCGATTTGTCCTTAATGACCCGACTTGACAAATGCCAAAAAACAAAACGAGTCCAGCTGGATAAAACAAGAAGTTTTTAACACAAATGGAAAGTGATGGGAACATTCAAATTTCAATTCCGACTGAGAGTTCTGTAAGTTGACTTCGCCCTGCTGTGCTTCATTTGCCTCGACTTGTCCTAATGGTCCCGATTTGTCCCTACTGACCCGACTTGACATCTGCTAAAACTACAGAACAAGTCCAGCTGTATAAAGCAAGAAATTTGTAACACAATAAGAAAATGTTGGGAAACAATTCAAATTTCAATTCCGACTGAGATTTTCGTAATTTGACTAGCCCTGCTGTGCTTCGTATGTCTCGACTTGTCCTAATGGTTCCGATTTGTCCTTAATGACCCGACTTGACAAATGCCAAAATACAGAACAAGTCCAGCTGGGTAAAGCAAGAAATTTGTAACACAATAGGAAATTGTTGGGAAACAATTCAAATTTCAATTCCGAATGAGATTTTCGTAATTTGACTAGCCCTGCTGTGCTTCGTATGTCTCGACTTGTCCTAATGGTCCCGATTTGTCCTTAATGACCCGACTTGACAAATGCCATAATACAGAACAAGTCCAGCTGGGTAAAGCAAGAAATTTGTAACACAATAGGAAATTGTTGGGAAACAATTCAAATTTCAATTCCGAATGAGATTTTCGTAATTTGACTTCGCCCTGCTGTGCTTCGTATCTATCGACTTGTCCTAATGGTCCTGATTTGTCCCCACTGACCCTATTTGACGAATGCCAAAACTACAGAATAAGTCCAGCTGGGTAAAACAAGAAATTTGTAACACAATTCGAAAGTGTTGGGAACATTCAAATTTCAATTCCGACTGAGATTTTCATAATATGACTTCGACCTGCTGTGCTTCGTATGTCTTGACTTGACCTATTGGTCCCGATTTGTCCCTACTGACCCGACTTGACATATACCAAAACTACAGAACAAGTCCAGTGGTAAAGAAAGAAATTTGTAACACATTTGGAAAATGTTGAGGAACAATTTAAATTTCAATTCCGACTGAAATTTTCGTAATTTTACTTCGCCCTGCTGTGCTTAGTATGTCTCGACTTGTCCTAATGGTACCGATTTGTCCCTACTGACCCGACTTGACAAATGCCAAAACTACAGAACAAGTCCAGCTGGATAAAACAAGAAATTTGTAAACACAATGGGAAAATGTTTGAGAACATTAAAATTTCAATTCCGACTGAGATTTTCGTAATTTGACTAGCCCTGCTGTGCTTCGTATGTCACGACTTGTCCTAATGGTCCCGATTTGTCCCTACTGACCCGACTTGACAAATGCCAAAATACAGAACAAGTCCAGCAGGGTAAAACAAGAAACTTTTAACACAATAGCAAAATGTTGGGGAACAATTCTAATTACAATTCCGACTGGGATTTTCGTGAATATACTTAGCCCTACTGTGCTTCGTTGTCTAGACTTGTCCTAATGGTCCCGATTTGTCCCTACTGACCCGACTTGACATATACCAAAACTACAGAAAAAGTCCAGCAGGGTAAAACAAGAAATTTGTAACGCATTTGGAAAATGTTGAGGAACAATTTAAATTTCAATTCCGACTGAAATTTTCGTAATTTTACTTCGCCCTGCTGTGCTTAGTACGTCTCGACTTGTCCTAATGGTCCCGATTTGTCCTTAATGACCCGACTTGACGAATGCCAAAAAACAAAAAGAGTCCAGCTGAGTAATTCAAGAAATTAGTAACACAATTGGAAAGTGTTGGGAACATTCAAATTTCAATTCCGACTGAGAGTTCCGTAATTTGACATCGCCCTGCTGTGCTTCATTTGCCTCGACTTGTCCTAATTGTCCCGATTTGTCCTTAATGACCCGACTTGACAAATGCCAAAAAACGAAACGAGTCCAGCTGGATAAAACAAGAAGTTTTTAACACAAATGGAAAGTGATGGGAACATTCAAATTTCAATTCCGACTGAGAGTTCTGTAAGTTGACTTCGCCCTGCTGTGCTTCATTTGCCTCGACTTGTCCTAATGGTCCCGATTTGTCCCTACTGACCCGACTTGACATATGCTAAAACTACAGAACAAGTCCAGCTGTATAAAGCAAGAAATTTGTAACACAATAAGAAAATGTTGGGAAACAATTCAAATTTCAATTCCGACTGAGATTTTCGTAATTTGACTAGCCCTGCTGTGCTTCGTATGTTTTGACATGTCCTAATGGTACCGATTTGTCCTTAATGACCCGACTTGACAAATGCCAAAATACAGAACAAGTCCAGCTGGGTAAAGCAAGAAATTTGTAACACAATAGGAAATTGTTGGGAAACAATTCAAATTTCAATTCCGAATGAGATTTTCGTAATTTGACTAGCCCTGCTGTGCTTCGTATGTCTCGACTTGTCCTAATGGTCCCGATCTGTCCCCACTGACCCGATTTGACGAATGCCAAAACTACAGAATAAGTCCAGCTGGGTAAAACAAGAAATTTGTAACACAATTGGAAAGTGTTGGGAACATTCAAATTTCAATTCCGACTGAGATTTTCATAATATGACTTCGACCTGCTGTGCTTCGTATGTCTTGACTTGACCTAATGGTCCCAATTTGTCCCTACTGACCCGACTTGACATATACCAAAACTACAGAACAAGTCCAGTGGTAAAGAATGAAATTTGTAACACATTTGGAAAATATTGAGGAACAATTTAAATTTCAATTCCGACTGAAATTTTCGTAATTTTACTTCGCCCTGCTGTGCTTAGTATGTCTCGACTTGTCCTAATGGTCCCGATTTGTCCCTACTGACCCGACTTGACAAATGCCAAAACTACAGAACAAGTCCAGCTGGATAAAACAAGAAATTTGTAAACACAATGGGAAAATGTTTGAGAACATTAAAATTTCAATTCCGACTGAGATTTTCGTAATTTGACTTCGCCCTGCTGTGCTTCGTATCTATCGACTTGTCCTAATGGTCCCGATCTGTCCCCACTGACCCGATTTGACGAATGCCAAAACTACAGAATAAGTCCAGCTGGGTAAAACAAGAAATTTGTAACACAATTGGAAAGTGTTGGGAACATTCAAATTTCAATTCCGACTGAGATTTTCATAATATGACTTCGACCTGCTGTGCTTCGTATGTCTTGACTTGACCTAATGGTCCCGATTTGTCCCTACTGACCCGACTTGACATATACCAAAACTACAGATCAAGTCCAGTGGTAAAGAAAGAAATTTGTAACTCATTTGGAAAATGTTGAGGTACAATTTAAATTTCAATTCCGACTGAAATTTTAGTAATTTCACTTCGCCCTGCTGTGCTTAGTACGTCTCGACTTGTCCTAATGGTCCCGATTTGTCCTTAATGACCCGAATTGACGAATGCCAAAAAACAGAAAGAGTCCAGCTGAGTAATTCAAGAAATTAGTAACACAATTGGAAAGTGTTGGGAACATTCAAATTTCAATTCCGACTGAGAGTTCTGTAAGTTGACTTCGCCCTGCTGTGCTTCATTTGCCTCGACTTGTCCTAATGGTCCCGATTTGTCCCTACTGACCCGACTTGACATATGCCAAAATACAGAACAAGTCCAGCTGGGTAAAGCAAGAAATTTGTAACACAATAGGAAATTGTTGGGAAACAATTCAAATTTCAATTCCGAATGAGATTTTCGTAATTTGACTAGCCCTGCTGTGCTTCGTATGTCTCGACTTGTCCTAATGGTCCCGATCTGTCCCTACTGACCTGATTTGACGAATGCCAAAACTACAGAATAAGTCCAGCTGGGGAAAACAAGAAATTTGTAACACAATTGGAAAGTGTTGGGAACATTCAAATTTCAATTCCGACTGAGATTTTCATAATATGACTTCGACCTGCTGTGCTTCGTATGTCTTGACTTGACCTAATGGTCCCGATTTGTCCCTACTGACCCGACTTGACATATACCAAAACTACAGAACAAGTCCAGTGGTAAAGAAAGAAATTTGTAACACATTTGGAAAATGTTGAGGTACAATTTAAATTTCAAATCCGACTGAAATTTTCGTAATTTCACTTCGCCCTGCTGTGCTTAGTACGTCTCGACTTGTCCTAATGGTCCCGATTTGTCCTTAATGACCCGACTTGACGAATGCCAAAAAACATAAAGAGTCCAGCTGAGTAATTCAAGAAATTAGTAACACAATTGGAAAGTGTTGGGAACATTCAAATTTCAATTCCGACTGAGAGTTCCGTAATTTGACTTCGCCCTGCTGTGCTTCATTTGCCTGGACTTGTCCTAATGGTCCCGATTTGTCCTTGATGGCCCGACTTGACAAATGCCAAAAAAGAGACAAGTCCAGCTGGGTAAAACAAGATATTTGTAACACAATTGGAAAATATTGGGAAATAATTCAAATTTCAATTACGACTGAGATTTTCGTAATTTGACTTGCCCTGCTGTGCTTCGTATCTATCAACTTGTCCTAATGGTCCCGATTTGTCCCCAATGACCCGACTTGACGAATGTCAAAAAACAGAAAGAGTCCAGCTGAGTAATTCAAGAAATTAGTAACACAATTGGAAAGTGTTGGGAACATTCAAATTTCAATTCCGACTGAGAGTTCTGTAATTTGACTTCGCCCTGCTGTGCTTCATTTGCCTCGACTTGTCCTAATGGTCCCGATTTGTCCTTGATGGCCCGACTTGACAAATGCCAAAAAAGAGACAAGTCCAGCTGGGTAAAACAAGAAATTTATAAAACAATAAGAAAATGTTGGGGAACAATTCTAATTTCAATTCCGACTGAGATTTTCGTAATTTGACTAGCCCTGCTGTGCTTCGTATGTCTCGACTTGTCCTAATGGTCCCGATTTGTCCCTACTGACCCGACTTGACATATGCTAAAACTACAGAACAAGTCCAGCTGGATAAAGCAAGAAATTTGTAACACAATAAGAAAATATTGGGAAACAATTCAAATTTCAATTCCGACTGAGATTTTCGTAATTTGACTAGCCCTGCTGTGCTTCGTATGTCTCGACTTGTCCTAATGGTCCCGATTTGTCCTTAATGACCCAACTTGACAAATGCCAACATACAGAACAAGTCCAGCTGGGTAAAGCAAGAAATTTGTAACACAATAGGAAATTGTTGGGAAACAATTCAAATTTCAATTCCGAATGAGATTTTCGTAATTAGACTAGCCCTGCTGTGCTTCGTATGTCTCGACTTGTCCTAATGGTCCCGATTTGTCCTTAATAACCCGACTTGACATATGCTAAAACTACAGAACAAGTCCAGCTGGATAAAGCAAGAAATTTGTAACACAATAAGAAAATGTTGGGAAACAATTCAAATTTCAATTCCGACTGAGATTTTCGTAATTTGACTTCGCCCTGCTGTGCTTCGTATCTATCAACTTGTCCTAATGGTCCCAATCTGTCCCCACTGACCCGATTTGACGAATGCCAAAACTACAGAACAATTCCAGCTGGGTAAAACAAGAAATTTGTAACACAATTGGAAAGTGTTGGGAACATTCAAATTTCAATTCCGACTGAGATTTTCGTAATTTGACTTCGCCTTGCTGTGCTTCATTTTCCTCGACTTGTCCTAATGGTCCCGATTTGTCCTTAATGACCCGACTTGACAAATGCCAAAAAACAAAACGAGTCCAGCTGGATAAAACAAGAAGTTTTTAACACAAATGGAAAGTGATGGGAACATTCAAATTTCAATTCCGACTGAGAGTTCTGTAAGTTGACTTCGCCCTGCTGTGCTTCATTTGCCTCGACTTGTCCTAATGGTCCCGATTTGTCCCTACTGACCCGACTTGACATCTGCTTTTTAGCGACTTGTTCTGTAGTTTTCTACAGAACAAGTCCAGCTGTATAAAGCAAGAAATTTGTAACACAATAAGAAAATGTTGGGAAACAATTCAAATTTCAATTCCGACTGAGATTTTCGTAATTTGACTAGCCCTGCTGTGCTTCGTATGTCTCGACATGTCCTAATGGTTCCGATTTGTCCTTAATGACCCGACTTGACAAATGCCAAAATACAGAACAAGTCCAGCTGGGTAAAGCAAGAAATTTGTAACACAATAGGAAATTGTTGGGAAACAATTCAAATTTCAATTCCGAATGAGATTTTCGTAATTTGACAAGCCCTGCTGTGCTTCGTATGTCTCGACTTGTTCTAATGGTCCCGATTTGTCCTTAATGACCCGACTTGACAAATGCCAAAATACAGAACAAGTCCAGCTGGGTAAAGCAAGAAATTTGTAACACAATAGGAAATTCATGGGAAACAATTCAAATTTCAATTCCGAATGAGATTTTCGTAATTTGACTTCGCCCTGCTGTGCTTCGTATCTATCGACTTGTCCTAATGGTCCCGATTTGTCCCCACTGACCCTATTTGACGAATGCCAAAACTACAGAATAAGTCCAGCTGGGTAAAACAAGAAATTTGTAACACAATTCGAAAGTGTTGGGAACATTCAAATTTCAATTCCGAATGAGATTTTCATAATATGACTTCGACCTGCTGTGCTTCGTATGTCTTGACTTGACCTAATGGTCCCGATTTGTCCCTACTGACCCGACTTGATATATACCAAAACTACAGAACAAGTCCAGTGGTAAAGAAAGAAATTTGTAACACATTTGGAAAATGTTGAGGAACAATTTAAATTTCAATTCCGACTGAAATTATCGTAATTTCACTTCGCCCTGCTGTGCTTAGTATGTCTCGACTTGTCCTAATGGTACCGATTTGTCCCTACTGACCCGACTTGACAAATGCCAAAACTACAGAACAAGTCCAGCTGGATAAAACAAGAAATTTGTAAACACAATGGGAAAATGTTTGAGAACATTAAAATTTCAATTCCGACTGAGATTTTCGTAATTTGACTAGCCCTGCTGTGCTTCGTATGTCTCGACTTGTCCTAATGGTCCCGATTTGTCCCTACTGACCCGACTTGACAAATGCCAAAATACAGAACAAGTCCAGCTGGGTAAAACAAGAAACTTTTAACACAATAGGAAAATGTTGGGGAACAATTCTAATTACAATTCCGACTGGGATTTTCGTGAATATACTTAGCCCTACTGTGCTTCGTTGTCTAGACTTGTCCTAATGGTCCCGATTTGTCCCTACTGACCCGACTTGACATATGCTAAAACTACAGAACAAGTCCAGCTGGATAAAGCAAGAAATTTGTAACACAATAAGAAAATATTGGGAAACAATTCAAATTTCAATTCCGACTGAGATTTTCGTAATTTGACTAGCCCTGCTGTGCTTCGTATGTCTCGACTTGTCCTAATGGTCCCGATTTGTCCTTAATGACCCGACTTGACGAATGCCAAAAAACAAAAAGAGTCCAGCTGAGTAATTCAAGAAATTAGTAACACAATTGGAAAGTGTTGGGAACATTCAAATTTCAATTCCGACTGAGAGTTCCGTAATTTGACTTCGCCCTGCTGTGCTTCATTTGCCTCGACTTGTCCTAATTGTCCCGATTTGTCCTTAATGACCCGACTTGACAAATGCCAAAAAACGAAACGAGTCCAGCTGGATAAAACAAGAAGTTTTTAACACAAATGGAAAGTGATGGGAACATTCAAATTTCAATTCCGACTGAGAGTTCTGTAAGTTGACTTCGCCCTGCTGTGCTTCATTTGCCTCGACTTGTCCTAATGGTCCCGATTTGTGCCTACTGACCCGACTTGACATATGCTAAAACTACATAACAAGTCCAGCTGTATAAAGCAAGAAATTTGTAACACAATAAGAAAATGTTGGGAAACAATTCAAATTTCAATTCCGACTGAGATTTTCGTATTTTGACTTCGCCCTGCTGTGCTTCGTATCTATCGACTTGTCCTAATGGTCCCGATTTGTCCCCACTGACCCTATTTGACGAATGCCAAAACTACAGAATAAGTCCAGCTGGGTAAAACAAGAAATTTGTAACACAATTCGAAAGTGTTGGGAACATTCAAATTTCAATTCCGACTGAGATTTTCATAATATGACTTCGACCTGCTGTGCTTCGTATGTCTTGACTTGACCTAATGGTCCCGATTTGTCCCTACTGACCCGACTTGACAAATGCCAAAATACAGAACAAGTCCAGCTGGGTAAAACAAGAAATTTGTAACACAATTGGAAAGTGTTGGGAACATTCAAATTTCAATTCCGACTGAGATTTTCGTAATTTGACTTCGCCTTGCTGTGCTTCATTTTCCTCGACTTGTCCTAATTATCCCGATTTGTCCTTAATGACCCGACTTGACAAATGCCAAAAAACAAAACGAGTCCAGCTGGATAAAACAAGAAGTTTTTAACACAAATGGAAAGTGATGGGAACATTCAAATTTCAATTCCGACTGAGAGTTCTGTAAGTTGACTTCGCCCTGCTGTGCTTCATTTGCCTCGACTTGTCCTAATGGTCCCGATTTGTCCCTACTGACCCGACTTGACATCTGCTTTTTAGCGACTTGTTCTGTAGTTTTCTACAGAACAAGTCCAGCTGTATAAAGCAAGAAATTTGTAACACAATAAGAAAATGTTGGGAAACAATTCAAATTTCAATTCCGACTGAGATTTTCGTAATTTGACTAGCCCTGCTGTGCTTCGTATGTCTCGACATGTCCTAATGGTTCCGATTTGTCCTTAATGACCCGACTTGACAAATGCCAAAATACAGAACAAGTCCAGCTGGGTAAAGCAAGAAATTTGTAACACAATAGGAAATTGTTGGGAAACAATTCAAATTTCAATTCCGAATGAGATTTTCGTAATTTGACTAGCCCTGCTGTGCTTCGTATGTCTCGACTTGTCCTAATGGTCCCGATTTGTCCTTAATGACCCGACTTGACAAATGCCAAAATACAGAACAAGTCCAGCTGGGTAAAGCAAGAAATTTGTAACACAATAGGAAATTCATGGGAAACAATTCAAATTTCAATTCCGAATGAGATTTTCGTAATTTGACTTCGCCCTGCTGTGCTTCGTATCTATCGACTTGTCCTAATGGTCCCGATTTGTCCCCACTGACCCTATTTGACGAATGCCAAAACTACAGAATAAGTCCAGCTGGGTAAAACAAGAAATTTGTAACACAATTCGAAAGTGTTGGGAACATTCAAATTTCAATTCCGACTGAGATTTTCATAATATGACTTCGACCTGCTGTGCTTCGTATGTCTTGACTTGACCTAATGGTCCCGATTTGTCCCTACTGACCCGACTTGACATATACCAAAACTACAGAACAAGTCCAGTGGTAAAGAAAGAAATTTGTAACACATTTGGAAAATGTTGAGGAACAATTTAAATTTCAATTCCGACTGAAATTTTGGTAATTTTACTTCGCCCTGCTGTGCTTAGTATGTCTCGACTTGTCCTAATGGTACCGATTTGTCCCTACTGACCCGACTTGACAAATGCCAAAACTACAGAACAAGTCCAGCTGGATAAAACAAGAAATTTGTAAACACAATGGGAAAATGTTTGAGAACATTAAAATTTCAATTCCGACTGAGATTTTCGTAATTTGACTAGCCCTGCTGTGCTTCGTATGTCTCGACTTGTCCTAATGGTCCCGATTTGTCCCTACTGACCCGACTTGACAAATGCCAAAATACAGAACAAGTCCAGCTGGGTAAAACAAGAAACTTTTAACACAATAGGAAAATGTTGGGGAACAATTCTAATTACAATTCCGACTGGGATTTTCGTGAATATACTTAGCCCTACTGTGCTTCGTTGTCTAGACTTGTCCTAATGGTCCCGATTTGTCCCTACTGACCCGACTTGACATATACCAAAACTACAGAAAAAGTCCAGCAGGGTAAAACAAGAAATTTGTAACGCATTTGGAAAATGTTGAGGAACAATTTAAATTTCAAATCCGACTGAAATTTTCGTAATTTTACTTCGCCCTGCTGTGCTTAGTACGTCTCGACTTGTCCTAATGGTCCCGATTTGTCCTTAATGACCCGACTTGACGAATGCCAAAAAACAAAAAGAGTCCAGCTGAGTAATTCAAGAAATTAGTAACACAATTGGATAGTGTTGGGAACATTCAAATTTCAATTCCGACTGAGAGTTCCGTAATTTGACTTCGCCCTGCTGTGCTTCATTTGCCTCGACTTGTCCTAATTGTCCCGATTTGTCCTTAATGACCCGACTTGACAAATGCCAAAAAACGAAACGAGTCCAGCTGGATAAAACAAGAAGTTTTTAACACAAATGGAAAGTGATGGGAACATTCAAATATCAATTCCGACTGAGAGTTCTGTAAGTTGACTTCGCCCTGCTGTGCTTCATTTGCCTCGACTTGTCCTAATGGTCCCGATTTGTGCCTACTGACCCGACTTGACATATGCAAAAACTACAGAACAAGTCCAGCTGTATAAAGCAAGAAATTTGTAACACAATAAGAAAATGTTGGGAAACAATTCAAATTTCAATTCCGACTGAGATTTTCGTAATTTGACTAGCCCTGCTGTGCTTCGTATGTTTTGACATGACCTAATGGTACCGATTCGTCCTTAATGACCCGACTTGACAAATGCCAAAATACAGAACAAGTCCAGCTGGGTAAAGCAAGAAATTTGTAACACAATAGGAAATTGTTGGGAAACAATTCAAATTTCAATTCCGAATGAGATTTTCGTAATTTGACTAGCCCTGCTGTGCTTCGTATGTCTCGACTTGTCCTAATGGTCATGATCTGTCCCCACTGACCCGATTTGACGAATGCCAAAACTACAGAATAAGTCCAGCTGGGTAAAACAAGAAATTTGTAACACAATTGGAAAGTGTTGGGAACATTCAAATTTCAATTCCGACTGAGAGTTCCGTAATTTGACTTCGCCCTGCTGTGCTTCATTTGCCTCGACTTGTCCTAATTGTCCCGATTTGTCCTTAATGACCCGACTTGACAAATGCCAAAAAACGAAACGAGTCCAGCTGGATAAAACAAGAAGTTTTTAACACAAATGGAAAGTGATGGGAACATTCAAATTTCAATTCCGACTGAGAGTTCTGTAAGTTGACTTCGCCCTGCTGTGCTTCATTTGCCTCGACTTGTCCTAATGGTCCCGATTTGTCCCTACTGACCTGACTTGACATATGCTAAAACTACAGAACAAGTCCAGCTGTATAAAGCAAGAAATTTGTAACACAATAAGAAAATGTTGGGAAACAATTCAAATTTCAATTCCGACTGAGATTTTCGTAATTTGACTAGCCCTGCTGTGCTTCGTATGTTTTGACATGACCTAATGGTACCGATTTGTCCTTAATGACCCGACTTGACAAATGCCAAAATACAGAACAAGTCCAGCTGGGTAAAGCAAGAAATTTGTAACACAATAGGAAATTGTTGGGAAACAATTCAAATTTCAATTCCGAATGAGATTTTCGTAATTTGACTAGCCCTGCTGTGCTTCGTATGTCTCGACTTGTCCTAATGGTCCCGAGCTGTCCCCACTGACCCGATTTGACGAATGCCAAAACAACAGAATAAGTCCAGCTGGGTAAAACAAGAAATTTGTAACACAATTGGAAAGTGTTGGGAACATTCAAATTTCAATTCCGACTGAGATTTTCATAATATGATTTCGACCTGCTGTGCTTCGTATGTCTTGACTTGACCTAATGGTCCCGATTTGTCCCTACTGACCCGACTTGACATATACCAAAACTACAGATCAAGTCCAGTGGTAAAGAAAGAAATTTGTAACACATTTGGATAATGTTGAGGTACAATTTAAATTTCAATTCCGACTGAAATTGTAGTAATTTCACTTTGCCCTGCTGTGCTTAGTACGTCTCGACTTGTCCTAATGGTCCCGATTTGTCCCTACTGACCCGACTTGACAAATGCCAAAACTACAGAACAAGTCCAGCTGGATAAAACAAGAAATTTGTAAACACAATGGGAAAATGTTTGAGAACATTAAAATTTCAATTCCGACTGAGATTTTCGTAATTTGACTTCGCCCTGCTGTGCTTCGTATCTATCGACTTGTCCTAATGGTCCCGATCTGTCCCCACTGACCCGATTTGACGAATGCCAAAACTACAGAATAAGTCCAGCTGGGTAAAACAAGAAATTTGTAACACAATTGGAAAGTGTTGGGAACATTCAAATTTCAATTCCGACTGAGATTTTCATAATATGACTTCGACCTGCTGTGCTTCGTATGTCTTGACTTGACCTAATGGTCCCGATTTGTCCCTACTGACCCGACTTGACATATACCAAAACTACAGATCAAGTCCAGTGGTAAAGAAAGAAATTTGTAACACATTTGGAAAATGTTGAGGTACAATTTAAATTTCAATTCCGACTGAAATTTTAGTAATTTCACTTCGCCCTGCTGTGCTTAGTACGTCTCGACTTGTCCTAATGGTCCCGATTTGTCCTTAATGACCCGAATTGACGAATGCCAAAAAACAGAAAGAGTCCAGCTGAGTAATTCAAGAAATTATTAACACAATTGGAAAGTGTTGGGAACATTCAAATTTCAATTCCGACTGAGAGTTCTGTAAGTTGACTTCGCCCTGCTGTGCTTCATTTGCCTCGACTTGTCCTAATGGTCCCGATTTGTCCCTACTGACCCGACTTGACATATGCTAAAACTACAGAACAAGTCCAGATGTATAAAGCAAGAAATTTGTAACACAATAAGAAAATGTTGGGAAACAATTCAAATTTCAATTCCGACTGAGATTTTCGTAATTTAACTAGCCCTGCTGTGCTTCGTATGTTTTGACATGTCCTAATGGTACCGATTTGACCTTAATGACCCGACTTGACAAATGCCAAAATACAGAACAAGTCCAGCTGGGTAAAGCAAGAAATTTGTAACACAATGGGAAATTGTTGGGAAACAATTCAAATTTCAATTCCGAATGAGATTTTCGTAATTTGACTAGCCCTGCTGTGCTTCGTATGTCTCGACTTGTCCTAATGGTCCCGATCTGTCCCCACTGACCCGATTTGACGAATGCCAAAACTACAGAATAAGTCCAGCTGGGTAAAACAAGAAATTTATAAAACAATAAGAAAATGTTGGGGAACAATTCTAATTTCAATTCCGACTGAGATTTTCGTAATTTGACTAGCCCTGCTGTGCTTCGTATCTATCAACTTGTCCTAATGGTCCCGATTTGTCCCCACTGACCCGACTTGACGAAAACCAAAACTACAGAATAAGTCCAGCTGGGTAAAACAAGAAATTTGTAACACAATTGTAAAGTGTTGGAAACATTCAAATTTCAATTCCGACTGAGATTTTCATAATATGACTTCGACCTGCTGTGCTTCGTATGTCTTGACTTGACCAAATGGTCCCGATTTGTCCCTACTGACCCGTCTTGACATATACCAAAACTACAGAACAAGTCCAGTGGTAAAGAAAGAAATTTGTAACACATTTGGAAAATGTTGAGGAACAATTTAAATTTCAATTCCGACTGAAATTTTCGTAATTTTACTTCGCCCTGCTGTGCTTCATTTGCCTCGACTTGTCCTAATGGTCCCGATTTGTCCTTGATGGCCCGACTTGACAAATGCCAAAAGAGAGACAAGTCCAGCTGGGTAAAACAAGAAATTTATAAAACAATAAGAAAATGTTGGGGAACAATTCTAATTTCAATTCCGACTGAGATTTTCGTAATTTGACTAGCCCTGCTGTGCTTCGTATGTCTCGACTTGTCCTAATGGTCCCGATTTGTCCCTACTGACCCGACTTGACATATGCTAAAACTACAGAACAAGTCCAGCTGGATAAAGCAAGAAATTTGTAACACAATAAGAAAATATTGGGAAACAATTCAAATTTCAATTCCGACCGAGATTTTCGTAATTTGACTAGCCCTGCTGTGCTTCGTATGTCTCGACTTGACCTAATGGTCCCGATTTTTCCCTACTGACCCGACTTGACATATGCTAAAACTACAGAACAAGTCCAGCTGGGTAAAGCAAGAAATTTGTAACACAATAGGAAATTGTTGGGAAACAATTCAAATTTCAATTCCGAATGAGATTTTCGTAATTTGACTTCGCCCTGCTGTGCTTCGTATCTATCAACTTGTCCTAATGGTCCCAATCTGTCCCCACTGACCCGATTTGACGAATGCCAAAACTACAGAACAAGTCCAGCTGGGTAAAACAAGAAATTTGTAACACAATAAGAAAATGTTGGGAAACAATTCAAATTTCAATTCCGACTGAGATTTTCGTAATTTGACTTCGCCCTGCTGTGCTTCGTATCTATCAACTTGTCCTAATGGTCCCAATCTGTCCCCACTGACCCGATTTGACGAATGCCATAACTACAGAACAAGTCCAGCTGGGTAAAACAAGAAATTTGTAACACAATTGGAAAGTGTTGGGAACATTCAAATTTCAATTCCGACTGAGATTTTCGTAATTTGACTAGCCCTGCTGTGCTTCGTATGTCTCGACTTGTCCTAATGGTCCCGATTTGTCCCTACTGACCCGACTTGACATATGCTAAAACTACAGAACAAGTCCAGCTGGATAAAGCAAGAAATTTGTAACACAATAAGAAAATATTGGGAAACAATTCAAATTTCAATTCCGACTGAGATTTTCGTAATTTGAGTAGCCCTGCTGTGCTTCGTATGTCTCGACTTGACCTAATGGTCCCGATTTTTCCCTACTGACCCGACTTGACATATGCTAAAACTACAGAACAAGTCCAGCTGGGTAAAGCAAGAAATTTGTAACACAATAGGAAATTGTTGGGAAACAATTCAAATTTCAATTCCGAATGAGATTTTCGTAATTTGACTTCGCCCTGCTGTGCTTCGTATCTATCAACTTGTCCTAATGGTCCCAATCTGTCCCCACTGACCCGATTTGACGAATGCCAAAACTACAGAACAAGTCCAGCTGGGTAAAACAAGAAATTTGTAACACAATAAGAAAATGTTGGGAAACAATTCAAATTTTAATTCCGACTGAGATTTTCGTAATTTGACTTCGCCCTGCTGTGCTTCGTATCTATCAACTTGTCCTAATGGTCCCAATCTGTCCCCACTGACCCGATTTGACGAATGCCATAACTACAGAACAAGTCCAGCTGGGTAAAACAAGAAATTTGTAACACAATTGGAAAGTGTTGGGAACATTCAAATTTCAATTCCGACTGAGAATTTCATGATATGACTTCGACCTGCTGTGCTTCGTATGTCTCGACTTGTCCTAATGGTCCCGATTTGTCCTTAATGACCCGACTTGACATATGCTAAAACTACAGAACAAGTCCAGCTGGATCAAGCAAGAAATTTGTAACAAAATGAGAAAATGTTGGGAAACAATTCAAATTTCAATTCCGACTGAGATTTTCGTAATTTGACTTCGCCCTGCTGTGCTTCGTATCTATCGACTTGTCCTAGTGGTCCCGATCTGTCCCCACTGACCCGACTTGACGAAAGCCAAAACTACAGAACAAGTCCAGCTGGGTAACGCAAGAAATTTGTAACACAATAGGAAAATATGTTGGGAAACATTTCTAATTTCAATTCCGTCCGGGATTTTCGTAAATTGACTAGCCCTGCTGTGTTTCGTATGTCTCGACTTGTCCTAATGGTCCCAATTTGTCCTTAATGACCCAAATTGACATATGCTAAAACTACAGAACAAGTCCAGCTGAGTAGACAAGAAATTTGTAAACACAATGGGAAAATGTTTGAGAACATTAAAATTTCAATTCCGACTGAGATTTTCATAATATGACTTCGACCTGCTCTGCTTCGTATGTCTTGAATTGACCTAATGGTCCCGATTTGTCCCTACTGACCCGACTTGACATATACCAAAACTACAGAACAAGTCCAGTGGTAAAGAAAGAAATTTGTAACACATTTGGAAAATGTTGAGGAACAATTTAAATTTCAATTCCGACTGAAATTTTCGTAATTTTACTTCGCCCTGCTGTGCTTAGTATGTCTCGACTTGTCCTAATGGTCCCGATTTGTCCCTACTGACCCGACTTGACAAATGCCAAAACTACAGAACAAGTCCAGCTGGATAAAACAAGAAATTTATAAAACAATAAGAAAATGTTGGGGAACAATTCTAATTTCAATTCCGACTGAGATTTTCGTAATTTGACTAGCCCTGCTGTGCTTCGTATGTCTCGACTTGTCCTAATGGTCCCGATTTGTCCCTACTGACCCGACTTGACAAATGCCAAAATACAGAACAAGTCCAGCTGGGTAAAGCAAGAAATTTGTAACACAATAGGAAATTGTTGGGAAACAATTCAAATTTCTATTCCGAATGAGATTTTTGTAATTTGACTTCGCCCTGCTGTGCTTCGTATCTATCAACTTGTCCTAATGGTCCCAATCTGTCCCCACTGACCCGATTTGACGAATGCCAAAACTACAGAACAAGTCCAGCTGGGTAAAACAAGAAATCTGTAACACAATAAGAAAATGTTGGGAAACAATTCAAATTTCAATTCCGACTGAGATTTTCGTAATTTGACTTCGCCCTGCTGTGCTTCATTTGCCTCCTCTTGTCCTAATGGTCCCGATTTGTCCTTGATGGCCCGACTTGACAAATGCTAAAAAAGAGACAAGTCCAGCTGGGTAAAACAAGAAATTTATAAAACAATAAGAAAATGTTGGGGAACAATTCTAATTTCAATTCCGACTGAGATTTTCGTAATTTGACTTCGCCCTGCTGTGCTTCGTATCTATCAACTTGTCCTAATGGTCCCAATCTGTCCCCACTGACCCGATTTGACGAATGCCAAAACTACAGAACAAGTCCAGCTGGGTAAAACAAGAAATTTGTAACACAATAAGAAAATGTTGGGAAACAATTCAAATTTCAATTCCGACTGAGATTTTCGTAATTTGACTTCGCCCTGCTGTGCTTCGTATCTATCAACTTGTCCCAATGGTCCCAATCTGTCCCCACTGACCCGATTTGACGAATGCCATAACTACAGAACAAGTCCAGCTGGGTAAAACAAGAAATTTGTAACACAATTGGAAAGTGTTGGGAACATTCAAATTTCAATTCCGACTGAGATTTTCGTAATTTGACTAGCCCTGCTGTGCTTCGTATGTCTCGACTTGTCCTAATGGTCCCAATCTGTCTCCACTGACCCGATTTGACGAATGCCAAAACTACAGAACAAGTCCAGCTGGGTAACACAATAAGAAAATGTTGGGAAACAATTCAAATTTCAATTCCGACTGAGATTTTCGTAATTTGACTTCGCCCTGCTGTGCTTCGTATCTATCAACTTGTCCTAATGGTCCCAATCTGTCCCCACTGACCCGATTTGACGAATGCCAGAACTACAGAACAAGTCCAGCTGGGTAAAACAAGAAATTTGTAACACAATTGGAAAGTGTTGGGAACATTCAAATTTCAATTCCGACTGAGAGTTCTGTAATTTGACTTCGCCCTGCTGTGCTTCATTTGCCTCCACTTGTCCT
Source organism: Chrysolina americana (assembly GCA_958502065.1). NCBI lineage: Eukaryota > Metazoa > Arthropoda > Insecta > Coleoptera > Chrysomelidae > Chrysolina > Chrysolina americana. The sequence continues at coordinate 40,865,500 of OY293412.1, forward strand.
AATGGTCCCGATTTGTCCTTGATGGCCCGACTTGACAAATGCCAAAAAAGAGACAAGTCCAGCTGGGTTAAACAAGAAATTTATAAAACAATAAGAAAATGTTGGGGAACAATTCTAATTTCAATTCCGACTGAGATTTTCGTAATTTGACTAGCCCTGCTGTGCTTCGTATCTATCAACTTGTCCTAATGGTCCCGATTTGTCCCCACTGACCCGACTTGACGAAAACCAAAACTACAGAATAAGTCCAGCTGGGTAAAACAAGAAATTTGTAACACAATTGGAAAGTGTTGGAAACATTCAAATTTCAATTCCGACTGAGATTTTCATAATATGACTTCGACCTGCTGTGCTTCGTATGTCTTGACTTGACCTAATGGTCCCGATTTGTCCCTACTGACCCGACTTGACATATACCAAAACTACAGAACAAGTCCAGTGGTAAAGAAAGAAATTTGTAACACATTTGGAAAATGTTGAGGAACAATTTAAATTTCAATTCCGACTGAAATTTTCGTAATTTTACTTCGCCCTGCTGTGCTTCATTTGCCTCGACTTGTCCTAATGGTCCCGATTTGTCCTTGATGGCCCGACTTGACAAATGCCAAAAGAGAGACAAGTCCAGCTGGGTAAAACAAGAAATTTATAAAACAATAAGAAAATGTTGGGGAACAATTCTAATTTCAATTCCGACTGAGATTTTCGTAATTTGACTAGCCCTGCTGTGCTTCGTATGTCTCGACTTGTCCTAATGGTCCCGATTTGTCCCCACTGACCCGACTTGACATATGCTAAAACTACAGAACAAGTCCAGCTGGATAAAGCAAGAAATTTGTAACACAATAAGAAAATATTGGGAAACACTTCAAATTTCAATTCCGACCGAGATTTTCGTAATCTGACTAGCCCTGCTGTGCTTCGTATGTCTCGACTTGACCTAATGGTCCCGATTTTTCCCTACTGACCCGACTTGACATATGCTAAAACTACAGAACAAGTCCAGCTGGGTAAAGCAAGAAATTTGTAACACAATAGGAAATTGTTGGGAAACAATTCAAATTTCAATTCCGAATGAGATTTTCGTAATTTGACTTCGCCCTGCTGTGCTTCGTATCTATCAACTTGTCCTAATGGTCCCAATCTGTCCCCACTGACCCGATTTGACGAATGACAAAACTACAGAACAAGTCCAGCTGGGTAAAACAAGAAATTTGTAACACAATAAGAAAATGTTGGGAAACTATTCAAATTTCAATTCCGACTGAGATTTTCGTAATTTGACTTCGCCCTGCTGTGCTTCGTATCTATCAACTTGTCCTAATGGTCCCAATCTGTCCCCACTGACCCGATTTGACGAATGCCATAACTACAGAACAAGTCCAGCTGGGTAAAACAAGAAATTTGTAACACAATTGGAAAGTGTTGGGAACATTCAAATTTCAATTCCGACTGAGATTTTCGTAATTTGACTAGCCCTGCTGTGCTTCGTATGTCTCGACTTGTCCTAATGGTCCCGATTTGTCCCTACTGACCCGACTTGACATATGCTAAAACTACAGAACAAGTCCAGCTGGATAAAGCAAGAAATTTGTAACACAATAAGAAAATATTGGGAAACAATTCAAATTTCAATTCCGACTGAGATTTTCGTAATTTGACTAGCCCTGCTGTGCTTCGTATGTCTCGACTTGACCTAATGGTCCCGATTTTTCCCTACTGACCCGACTTGACATATGCTAAAACTACAGAACAAGTCCAGCTGGGTAAAGCAAGAAATTTGTAACACAATAGGAAATTGTTGGGAAACAATTCAAATTTCAATTCCGAATGAGATTTTCGTAATTTGACTTCGCCCTGCTGTGCTTCGTATCTATCAACTTGTCCTAATGGTCCCAATCTGTCCCCACTGACCCGATTTGACGAATGCCAAAACTACAGAACAAGTCCAGCTGGGTAATACAAGAAATTTGTAACACAATAAGAAAATGTTGGGAAACAATTCAAATTTTAATTCCGACTGAGATTTTCGTAATTTGACTTCGCCCTGCTGTGCTTCGTATCTATCAACTTGTCCTAATGGTCCCAATCTGTCCCCACTGACCCGATTTGACGAATGCCATAACTACAGAACAAGTCCAGCTGGGTAAAACAAGAAATTTGTAACACAATTGGAAAGTGTTGGGAACATTCAAATTTCAATTCCGACTGAGAATTTTATGATATGACTTCGACCTGCTGTGCTTCGTATGTCTCGACTTGTCCTAATGGTCCCGATTTGTCCTTAATGACCCAACTTGACATATGCTAAAACTACAGAACAAGTCCAGCTGGATAAAGCAAGAAATTTGTAACAAAATAAGAAAATGTTGGGAAACAATTCAAATTTCAATTCCGACTGAGATTTTCGTAATTTGAGTTCTCCCTGCTGTGCTTCGTATCTATCAACTTGTCCTAATGGTCCCGATTTGTCCCCACTGACCCGACTTGACGAAAGCCAAAACTACAGAACAAGTCCAGCTGGGTAACGCAAGAAATTTGTAACACAATAGGAAAATATGTTGGGAAACATTTCTAATTTCAATTCCGTCCGGGATATTCGTAAATTGACTAGCCCTGCTGTGCTTCGTATGTCTCGACTTGTCCTAATGGTTCCGATTTGTCCTTAATGACCCGAATTGACATATGCTAAAACTACAGAACAAGTCCAGCTGGATAAAGCAAGAAATTTGTAACAAAATGAGAAAATGTTGGGAAACAATTCGAATTTCAATTCCGACTGAGATTTTCGTAATTTGACTTCGCCCTGCTGTGCTTCGTATCTATCGACTTGTCCTAGTGGTCCCGATCTGTCCCCACTGACCCGACTTGACGAAAGCTAAAACTACAGAACAAGTCCAGCTGGGTAACGCAAGAAATTTGTAACACAATAGGAAAATATGTTGGGAAACATTTCTAATTTCAATTCCGTCCGGGATTTTCGTAAATTGACTAGCCCTGCTGTGTTTCGTATGTCTCGACTTGTCCTAATGGTCCCAATTTGTCCCTAATGACCCGAATTGACAAATGCTAAAACAACAGAACAAGTCCAGCTGGATAAAGCAAGAAATTTGTAACAAAATGAGAAAATGTTGGGAAACAATTCAAATTTCAATTCCGACTGAGATTTTCGTAATTTGACTTCGCCCTGCTGTGCTTCGTATCTATCGACTTGTCCTAATAGTCCCGATCTGTCCCCACTGACCCGACTTGACGAAAGCCAAAACTACAGAACAAGTCCAGCTGGGTAACGCAAGAAATTTGTAACACAATAGGAAAATATGTTGGGAAACATTTCTAATTTCAATTCCGTCCGGGATTTTCGTAAATTGACTAGCCCTGCTGTGTTTCGTATGTCTCGACTTGTCCTAATGGTCCCGATTTGTCCCTACTGACCCGACTTGACATATGCTAAAACTACAGAACAAGTCCAGCTGAGTAGACAAGAAATTTGTAAACACAATGGGAAAATGTTTGAGAACATTAAAATTTCAATTCCGACTGAGATTTTCATAATATGACTTCGACCTGCTGTGCTTCGTATGTCTTGAATTGACCTAATGGTCCCGATTTGTCCCTACTGACCCGACTTGACATATACCAAAACTACAGAACAAGTCCAGTGGTAAAGAAAGAAATTTGTAACACATTTGGAAAATGTTGAGGAACAATTTAAATTTCAATTCCGACTGAAATTTTCGTAATTTTACTTCGCCCTGCTGTGCTTAGTATGTCTCGACTTGTCCTAATGGTCCCGATTTGTCCCTACTGACCCGACTTGACAAATGCCAAAACTACAGAACAAGTCCAGCTGGATAAAACAAGAAATTTGTAAACACAATGGGAAAATGTTTGAGAACATTAAAATTTCAATTCCGACTGAGATTTTCGTAATTTGACTAGCCCTGCTGTGCTTCGTATGTCTCGACTTGTCCTAATGGTCCCGATTTGTCCCTACTGACCCGACTTGACATATACCAAAACTACAGAAAAAGTCCAGCAGGGTAAAATAAGAAATTTGTAACACATTTGGAAAATGTTGAGGAACTATTTAAATTTCAATTCCGACTGAAATTTTCGTAATTTTACTTCGCCCTGCTGTGCTTAGTACGTCTCGACTTGTCCTAATGGTCCCGATTTGTCCTTAATGACCCGACTTGACGAATGCCAAAAAACAAAAAGAGTCCAGCTGAGTAGTTCAAGAAATTAGTAACACAATTGGAAAGTGTTGGGAACATTCAAATTTCAATTCCGACTGAGAGTTCCGTAATTTGACTTCGCCCTGCTGTGCTTCATTTGCCTCGACTTGTCCTAATGGTCCCGATTTGTCCTTGATGGCCCGACTTGACAAATGCCAAAAAAGAGACAAGTCCAGCTGGGTAAAATAAGAAATTTATAAGACAATAAGAAAATGTTGGGGAACAATTCTAATTTCAATTCCGACTGAGATTTTCGTAATTTGACTAGCCCTGCTGTGCTTCGTATGTCTCGACTTGTCCTAATGGTCCCGATTTGTCCCTACTGACCCGACTTGACATATGCTAAAACTACAGAACAAGTCCAGCTGGATAAAGCAAGAAATTTGTAACACAATAAGAAAATATTGGGAAACAATTCAAATTTCAATTCCGACTGAGATTTTTGTAATTTGACTTCGCCCTGCTGTGCTTCGTATCTATCAACTTGTCCTAATGGTCCCAATCTGTCCCCACTGACCCGATTTGACGAATGCCAAAACTACAGAACAAGTCCAGCTGGGTAAAACAAGAAATTTGTAACACAATAAGAAAATGTTGGGAAACAATTCAAATTTCAATTCCGACTGAGATTTTCGTAATTTGACTTCGCCCTGCTGTGCTTCGTATCTATCAACTTGTCCTAATGGTCCCAATCTGTCTCCACTGACCCGATTTGACGAATGCCAAAACTACAGAACAAGTCCAGCTGGGTAAAACAAGAAATTTGTAACACAATAAGAAAATGTTGGGAAACAATTCAAATTTCAATTCCGACTGAGATTTTCGTAATTTGACTTCGCCCTGCTGTGCTTCGTATCTATCAACTTGTCCTAATGGTCCCAATCTGTCCCCACTGACCCGATTTGACGAATGCCAGAACTACAGAACAAGTCCAGCTGGGTAAAACAAGAAATTTGTAACAAAATTGGAAAGTGTTGGGAACATTCAAATTTCAATTCCGACTGAGAGTTCTGTAATTTGACTTCGCCCTGCTGTGCTTCATTTGCCTCCACTTGTCCTAATGGTCCCGATTTGTCCTTGATGGCCCGACTTGACAAATGCCAAAAAAGAGACAAGTCCAGCTGGGTAAAACAAGAAATTTATAAAACAATAAGAAAATGTTGGGGAACAATTCTAATTTCAATTCCGACTGAGATTTTCGTAATTTGACTAGCCCTGCTGTGCTTCGTATCTATCAACTTGTCCTAATGGTCCCGATTTGTCCCCACTGACCCGACTTGACGAAAACCAAAACTACAGAATAAGTCCAGCTGGGTAAAACAAGAAATTTGTAACACAATTGGAAAGTGTTGGAAACATTCAAATTTCAATTCCGACTGAGATTTTCATAATATGACTTCGACCTGCTGTGCTTCGTATGTCTTGACTTGACCTAATGGTCCCGATTTGTCCCTACTGACCCGACTTGACATATACCAAAACTACAGAACAAGTCCAGTGGTAAAGAAAGAAATTTGTAACACATTTGGAAAATGTTGAGGAACAATTTAAATTTCAATTCCGACTGAAATTTTCGTAATTTTACTTCGCCCTGCTGTGCTTCATTTGCCTCGACTTGTCCTAATGGTCCCGATTTGTCCTTGATGGCCCGACTTGACAAATGCCAAAAGAGAGACAAGTCCAGCTGGGTAAAACAAGAAATTTATAAAACAATAAGAAAATGTTGGGGAACAATTCTAATTTCAATTCCGACTGAGATTTTCGTAATTTGACTAGCCCTGCTGTGCTTCGTATGTCTCGACTTGTCCTAATGGTCCCGATTTGTCCCTACTGACCCGACTTGACATATGCTAAAACTACAGAACAAGTCCAGCTGGATAAAGCAAGAAATTTGTAACACAATAAGAAAATATTGGGAAACAATTCAAATTTCAATTCCGACCGAGATTTTCGTAATTTGACTAGCCCTGCTGTGCTTCGTATGTCTCGACTTGACCTAATGGTCCCGATTTTTCCCTACTGACCCGACTTGACATATGCTAAAACTACAGAACAAGTCCAGCTGGGTAAAGCAAGAAATTTGTAACACAATAGGAAATTGTTGGGAAACAATTCAAATTTCAATTCCGAATGAGATTTTCGTAATTTGACTTCGCCCTGCTGTGCTTCGTATCTATCGACTTGTCCTAATGGTCCCGATCTGTCCCCACTGACCCGATTTGACGAATGCCAAAACTACAGAATAAGTCCAGCTGGGTAAAACAAGAAATTTGTAACACAATTGGAAAGTGTTGGGAACATTCAAATTTCAATTCCGACTGAGATTTTCATAATATGACTTCGACCTGCTGTGCTTCGTATGTCTTGACTTGACCTAATGGTCCCGATTTGTCCCTACTGACCCGACTTGACATATACCAAAACTACAGATCAAGTCCAGTGGTAAAGAAAGAAATTTGTAACACATTTGGAAAATGTTGAGGTACAATTTAAATTTCAATTCCGACTGAAATTTTAGTAATTTCACTTCGCCCTGCTGTGCTTAGTACGTCTCGACTTGTCCTAATGGTCCCGATTTGTCCTTAATGACCCGAATTGACGAATGCCAAAAAACAGAAAGAGTCCAGCTGAGTAATTCAAGAAATTATTAACACAATTGGAAAGTGTTGGGAACATTCAAATTTCAATTCCGACTGAGAGTTCTGTAAGTTGACTTCGCCCTGCTGTGCTTCATTTGCCTCGACTTGTCCTAATGGTCCCGATTTGTCCCTACTGACCCGACTTGACATATGCTAAAACTACAGAACAAGTCCAGATGTATAAAGCAAGAAATTTGTAACACAATAAGAAAATGTTGGGAAACAATTCAAATTTCAATTCCGACTGAGATTTTCGTAATTTAACTAGCCCTGCTGTGCTTCGTATGTTTTGACATGTCCTAATGGTACCGATTTGACCTTAATGACCCGACTTGACAAATGCCAAAATACAGAACAAGTCCAGCTGGGTAAAGCAAGAAATTTGTAACACAATGGGAAATTGTTGGGAAACAATTCAAATTTCAATTCCGAATGAGATTTTCGTAATTTGACTAGCCCTGCTGTGCTTCGTATGTCTCGACTTGTCCTAATGGTCCCGATCTGTCCCCACTGACCCGATTTGACGAATGCCAAAACTACAGAATAAGTCCAGCTGGGTAAAACAAGAAATTTATAAAACAATAAGAAAATGTTGGGGAACAATTCTAATTTCAATTCCGACTGAGATTTTCGTAATTTGACTAGCCCTGCTGTGCTTCGTATCTATCAACTTGTCCTAATGGTCCCGATTTGTCCCCACTGACCCGACTTGACGAAAACCAAAACTACAGAATAAGTCCAGCTGGGTAAAACAAGAAATTTGTAACACAATTGTAAAGTGTTGGAAACATTCAAATTTCAATTCCGACTGAGATTTTCATAATATGACTTCGACCTGCTGTGCTTCGTATGTCTTGACTTGACCTAATGGTCCCGATTTGTCCCTACTGACCCGTCTTGACATATACCAAAACTACAGAACAAGTCCAGTGGTAAAGAAAGAAATTTGTAACACATTTGGAAAATGTTGAGGAACAATTTAAATTTCAATTCCGACTGAAATTTTCGTAATTTTACTTCGCCCTGCTGTGCTTCATTTGCCTCGACTTGTCCTAATGGTCCCGATTTGTCCTTGATGGCCCGACTTGACAAATGCCAAAAGAGAGACAAGTCCAGCTGGGTAAAACAAGAAATTTATAAAACAATAAGAAAATGTTGGGGAACAATTCTAATTTCAATTCCGACTGAGATTTTCGTAATTTGACTAGCCCTGCTGTGCTTCGTATGTCTCGACTTGTCCTAATGGTCCCGATTTGTCCCTACTGACCCGACTTGACATATGCTAAAACTACAGAACAAGTCCAGCTGGATAAAGCAAGAAATTTGTAACACAATAAGAAAATATTGGGAAACAATTCAAATTTCAATTCCGACCGAGATTTTCGTAATTTGACTAGCCCTGCTGTGCTTCGTATGTCTCGACTTGACCTAATGGTCCCGATTTTTCCCTACTGACCCGACTTGACATATGCTAAAACTACAGAACAAGTCCAGCTGGGTAAAGCAAGAAATTTGTAACACAATAGGAAATTGTTGGGAAACAATTCAAATTTCAATTCCGAATGAGATTTTCGTAATTTGACTTCGCCCTGCTGTGCTTCGTATCTATCAACTTGTCCTAATGGTCCCAATCTGTCCCCACTGACCCGATTTGACGAATGCCAAAACTACAGAACAAGTCCAGCTGGGTAAAACAAGAAATTTGTAACACAATAGGAAATTGTTGGGAAACAATTCAAATTTCAATTCCGAATGAGATTTTCGTAATTTGACAAGCCCTGCTGTGCTTCGTATGTCTCGACTTGTTCTAATGGTCCCGATTTGTCCTTAATGACCCGACTTGACAAATGCCAAAATACAGAACAAGTCCAGCTGGGTAAAGCAAGAAATTTGTAACACAATAGGAAATTCATGGGAAACAATTCAAATTTCAATTCCGAATGAGATTTTCGTAATTTGACTTCGCCCTGCTGTGCTTCGTATCTATCGACTTGTCCTAATGGTCCCGATTTGTCCCCACTGACCCTATTTGACGAATGCCAAAACTACAGAATAAGTCCAGCTGGGTAAAACAAGAAATTTGTAACACAATTCGAAAGTGTTGGGAACATTCAAATTTCAATTCCGAATGAGATTTTCATAATATGACTTCGACCTGCTGTGCTTCGTATGTCTTGACTTGACCTAATGGTCCCGATTTGTCCCTACTGACCCGACTTGATATATACCAAAACTACAGAACAAGTCCAGTGGTAAAGAAAGAAATTTGTAACACATTTGGAAAATGTTGAGGAACAATTTAAATTTCAATTCCGACTGAAATTATCGTAATTTCACTTCGCCCTGCTGTGCTTAGTATGTCTCGACTTGTCCTAATGGTACCGATTTGTCCCTACTGACCCGACTTGACAAATGCCAAAACTACAGAACAAGTCCAGCTGGATAAAACAAGAAATTTGTAAACACAATGGGAAAATGTTTGAGAACATTAAAATTTCAATTCCGACTGAGATTTTCGTAATTTGACTAGCCCTGCTGTGCTTCGTATGTCTCGACTTGTCCTAATGGTCCCGATTTGTCCCTACTGACCCGACTTGACAAATGCCAAAATACAGAACAAGTCCAGCTGGGTAAAACAAGAAACTTTTAACACAATAGGAAAATGTTGGGGAACAATTCTAATTACAATTCCGACTGGGATTTTCGTGAATATACTTAGCCCTACTGTGCTTCGTTGTCTAGACTTGTCCTAATGGTCCCGATTTGTCCCTACTGACCCGACTTGACATATGCTAAAACTACAGAACAAGTCCAGCTGGATAAAGCAAGAAATTTGTAACACAATAAGAAAATATTGGGAAACAATTCAAATTTCAATTCCGACTGAGATTTTCGTAATTTGACTAGCCCTGCTGTGCTTCGTATGTCTCGACTTGTCCTAATGGTCCCGATTTGTCCTTAATGACCCGACTTGACGAATGCCAAAAAACAAAAAGAGTCCAGCTGAGTAATTCAAGAAATTAGTAACACAATTGGAAAGTGTTGGGAACATTCAAATTTCAATTCCGACTGAGAGTTCCGTAATTTGACTTCGCCCTGCTGTGCTTCATTTGCCTCGACTTGTTCTAATTGTCCCGATTTGTCCTTAATGACCCGACTTGACAAATGCCAAAAAACGAAACGAGTCCAGCTGGATAAAACAAGAAGTTTTTAACACAAATGGAAAGTGATGGGAACATTCAAATTTCAATTCCGACTGAGAGTTCTGTAAGTTGACTTCGCCCTGCTGTGCTTCATTTGCCTCGACTTGTCCTAATGGTCCCGATTTGTGCCTACTGACCCGACTTGACATATGCTAAAACTACATAACAAGTCCAGCTGTATAAAGCAAGAAATTTGTAACACAATAAGAAAATGTTGGGAAACAATTCAAATTTCAATTCCGACTGAGATTTTCGTATTTTGACTTCGCCCTGCTGTGCTTCGTATCTATCGACTTGTCCTAATGGTCCCGATTTGTCCCCACTGACCCTATTTGACGAATGCCAAAACTACAGAATAAGTCCAGCTGGGTAAAACAAGAAATTTGCAACACAATTCGAAAGTGTTGGGAACATTCAAATTTCAATTCCGACTGAGATTTTCATAATATGACTTCGACCTGCTGTGCTTCGTATGTCTTGACTTGACCTAATGGTCCCGATTTGTCCCTACTGACCCGACTTGACAAATGCCAAAATACAGAACAAGTCCAGCTGGGTAAAACAAGAAATTTGTAACACAATTGGAAAGTGTTGGGAACATTCAAATTTCAATTCCGACTGAGATTTTCGTAATTTGACTTCGCCTTGCTGTGCTTCATTTTCCTCGACTTGTCCTAATTATCCCGATTTGTCCTTAATGACCCGACTTGACAAATGCCAAAAAACAAAACGAGTCCAGCTGGATAAAACAAGAAGTTTTTAACACAAATGGAAAGTGATGGGAACATTCAAATTTCAATTCCGACTGAGAGTTCTGTAAGTTGACTTCGCCCTGCTGTGCTTCATTTGCCTCGACTTGTCCTAATGGTCCCGATTTGTCCCTACTGACCCGACTTGACATCTGCTTTTTAGCGACTTGTTCTGTAGTTTTCTACAGAACAAGTCCAGCTGTATAAAGCAAGAAATTTGTAACACAATAAGAAAATGTTGGGAAACAATTCAAATTTCAATTCCGACTGAGATTTTCGTAATTTGACTAGCCCTGCTGTGCTTCGTATGTCTCGACATGTCCTAATGGTTCCGATTTGTCCTTAATGACCCGACTTGACAAATGCCAAAATACAGAACAAGTCCAGCTGGGTAAAGCAAGAAATTTGTAACACAATAGGAAATTGTTGGGAAACAATTCAAATTTCAATTCCGAATGAGATTTTCGTAATTTGACTAGCCCTGCTGTGCTTCGTATGTCTCGACTTGTCCTAATGGTCCCGATTTGTCCTTAATGACCCGACTTGACAAATGCCAAAATACAGAACAAGTCCAGCTGGGTAAAGCAAGAAATTTGTAACACAATAGGAAATTCATGGGAAACAATTCAAATTTCAATTCCGAATGAGATTTTCGTAATTTGACTTCGCCCTGCTGTGCTTCGTATCTATCGACTTGTCCTAATGGTCCCGATTTGTCCCCACTGACCCTATTTGACGAATGCCAAAACTACAGAATAAGTCCAGCTGGGTAAAACAAGAAATTTGTAACACAATTCGAAAGTGTTGGGAACATTCAAATTTCAATTCCGACTGAGATTTTCATAATATGACTTCGACCTGCTGTGCTTCGTATGTCTTGACTTGACCTAATGGTCCCGATTTGTCCCTACTGACCCGACTTGACATATACCAAAACTACAGAACAAGTCCAGTGGTAAAGAAAGAAATTTGTAACACATTTGGAAAATGTTGAGGAACAATTTAAATTTCAATTCCGACTGAAATTTTGGTAATTTTACTTCGCCCTGCTGTGCTTAGTATGTCTCGACTTGTCCTAATGGTACCGATTTGTCCCTACTGACCCGACTTGACAAATGCCAAAACTACAGAACAAGTCCAGCTGGATAAAACAAGAAATTTGTAAACACAATGGGAAAATGTTTGAGAACATTAAAATTTCAATTCCGACTGAGATTTTCGTAATTTGACTAGCCCTGCTGTGCTTCGTATGTCTCGACTTGTCCTAATGGTCCCGATTTGTCCCTACTGACCCGACTTGACAAATGCCAAAATACAGAACAAGTCCAGCTGGGTAAAACAAGAAACTTTTAACACAATAGGAAAATGTTGGGGAACAATTCTAATTACAATTCCGACTGGGATTTTCGTGAATATACTTAGCCCTACTGTGCTTCGTTGTCTAGACTTGTCCTAATGGTCCCGATTTGTCCCTACTGACCCGACTTGACATATACCAAAACTACAGAAAAAGTCCAGCAGGGTAAAACAAGAAATTTGTAACGCATTTGGAAAATGTTGAGGAACAATTTAAATTTCAAATCCGACTGAAATTTTCGTAATTTTACTTCGCCCTGCTGTGCTTAGTACGTCTCGACTTGTCCTAATGGTCCCGATTTGTCCTTAATGACCCGACTTGACGAATGCCAAAAAACAAAAAGAGTCCAGCTGAGTAATTCAAGAAATTAGTAACACAATTGGATAGTGTTGGGAACATTCAAATTTCAATTCCGACTGAGAGTTCCGTAATTTGACTTCGCCCTGCTGTGCTTCATTTGCCTCGACTTGTCCTAATTGTCCCGATTTGTCCTTAATGACCCGACTTGACAAATGCCAAAAAACGAAACGAGTCCAGCTGGATAAAACAAGAAGTTTTTAACACAAATGGAAAGTGATGGGAACATTCAAATATCAATTCCGACTGAGAGTTCTGTAAGTTGACTTCGCCCTGCTGTGCTTCATTTGCCTCGACTTGTCCTAATGGTCCCGATTTGTGCCTACTGACCCGACTTGACATATGCAAAAACTACAGAACAAGTCCAGCTGTATAAAGCAAGAAATTTGTAACACAATAAGAAAATGTTGGGAAACAATTCAAATTTCAATTCCGACTGAGATTTTCGTAATTTGACTAGCCCTGCTGTGCTTCGTATGTTTTGACATGACCTAATGGTACCGATTCGTCCTTAATGACCCGACTTGACAAATGCCAAAATACAGAACAAGTCCAGCTGGGTAAAGCAAGAAATTTGTAACACAATAGGAAATTGTTGGGAAACAATTCAAATTTCAATTCCGAATGAGATTTTCGTAATTTGACTAGCCCTGCTGTGCTTCGTATGTCTCGACTTGTCCTAATGGTCATGATCTGTCCCCACTGACCCGATTTGACGAATGCCAAAACTACAGAATAAGTCCAGCTGGGTAAAACAAGAAATTTGTAACACAATTGGAAAGTGTTGGGAACATTCAAATTTCAATTCCGACTGAGAGTTCCGTAATTTGACTTCGCCCTGCTGTGCTTCATTTGCCTCGACTTGTCCTAATTGTCCCGATTTGTCCTTAATGACCCGACTTGACAAATGCCAAAAAACGAAACGAGTCCAGCTGGATAAAACAAGAAGTTTTTAACACAAATGGAAAGTGATGGGAACATTCAAATTTCAATTCCGACTGAGAGTTCTGTAAGTTGACTTCGCCCTGCTGTGCTTCATTTGCCTCGACTTGTCCTAATGGTCCCGATTTGTCCCTACTGACCTGACTTGACATATGCTAAAACTACAGAACAAGTCCAGCTGTATAAAGCAAGAAATTTGTAACACAATAAGAAAATGTTGGGAAACAATTCAAATTTCAATTCCGACTGAGATTTTCGTAATTTGACTAGCCCTGCTGTGCTTCGTATGTTTTGACATGACCTAATGGTACCGATTTGTCCTTAATGACCCGACTTGACAAATGCCAAAATACAGAACAAGTCCAGCTGGGTAAAGCAAGAAATTTGTAACACAATAGGAAATTGTTGGGAAACAATTCAAATTTCAATTCCGAATGAGATTTTCGTAATTTGACTAGCCCTGCTGTGCTTCGTATGTCTCGACTTGTCCTAATGGTCCCGAGCTGTCCCCACTGACCCGATTTGACGAATGCCAAAACAACAGAATAAGTCCAGCTGGGTAAAACAAGAAATTTGTAACACAATTGGAAAGTGTTGGGAACATTCAAATTTCAATTCCGACTGAGATTTTCATAATATGATTTCGACCTGCTGTGCTTCGTATGTCTTGACTTGACCTAATGGTCCCGATTTGTCCCTACTGACCCGACTTGACATATACCAAAACTACAGATCAAGTCCAGTGGTAAAGAAAGAAATTTGTAACACATTTGGATAATGTTGAGGTACAATTTAAATTTCAATTCCGACTGAAATTGTAGTAATTTCACTTTGCCCTGCTGTGCTTAGTACGTCTCGACTTGTCCTAATGGTCCCGATTTGTCCCTACTGACCCGACTTGACAAATGCCAAAACTACAGAACAAGTCCAGCTGGATAAAACAAGAAATTTGTAAACACAATGGGAAAATGTTTGAGAACATTAAAATTTCAATTCCGACTGAGATTTTCGTAATTTGACTTCGCCCTGCTGTGCTTCGTATCTATCGACTTGTCCTAATGGTCCCGATCTGTCCCCACTGACCCGATTTGACGAATGCCAAAACTACAGAATAAGTCCAGCTGGGTAAAACAAGAAATTTGTAACACAATTGGAAAGTGTTGGGAACATTCAAATTTCAATTCCGACTGAGATTTTCATAATATGACTTCGACCTGCTGTGCTTCGTATGTCTTGACTTGACCTAATGGTCCCGATTTGTCCCTACTGACCCGACTTGACATATACCAAAACTACAGATCAAGTCCAGTGGTAAAGAAAGAAATTTGTAACACATTTGGAAAATGTTGAGGTACAATTTAAATTTCAATTCCGACTGAAATTTTAGTAATTTCACTTCGCCCTGCTGTGCTTAGTACGTCTCGACTTGTCCTAATGGTCCCGATTTGTCCTTAATGACCCGAATTGACGAATGCCAAAAAACAGAAAGAGTCCAGCTGAGTAATTCAAGAAATTATTAACACAATTGGAAAGTGTTGGGAACATTCAAATTTCAATTCCGACTGAGAGTTCTGTAAGTTGACTTCGCCCTGCTGTGCTTCATTTGCCTCGACTTGTCCTAATGGTCCCGATTTGTCCCTACTGACCCGACTTGACATATGCTAAAACTACAGAACAAGTCCAGATGTATAAAGCAAGAAATTTGTAACACAATAAGAAAATGTTGGGAAACAATTCAAATTTCAATTCCGACTGAGATTTTCGTAATTTGACTAGCCCTGCTGTGCTTCGTATGTTTTGACATGTCCTAATGGTACCGATTTGACCTTAATGACCCGACTTGACAAATGCCAAAATACAGAACAAGTCCAGCTGGGTAAAGCAAGAAATTTGTAACACAATGGGAAATTGTTGGGAAACAATTCAAATTTCAATTCCGAATGAGATTTTCGTAATTTGACTAGCCCTGCTGTGCTTCGTATGTCTCGACTTGTCCTAATGGTCCCGATCTGTCCCCACTGACCCGATTTGACGAATGCCAAAACTACAGAATAAGTCCAGCTGGGTAAAACAAGAAATTTATAAAACAATAAGAAAATGTTGGGGAACAATTCTAATTTCAATTCCGACTGAGATTTTCGTAATTTGACTAGCCCTGCTGTGCTTCGTATCTATCAACTTGTCCTAATGGTCCCGATTTGTCCCCACTGACCCGACTTGACGAAAACCAAAACTACAGAATAAGTCCAGCTGGGTAAAACAAGAAATTTGTAACACAATTGTAAAGTGTTGGAAACATTCAAATTTCAATTCCGACTGAGATTTTCATAATATGACTTCGACCTGCTGTGCTTCGTATGTCTTGACTTGACCTAATGGTCCCGATTTGTCCCTACTGACCCGTCTTGACATATACCAAAACTACAGAACAAGTCCAGTGGTAAAGAAAGAAATTTGTAACACATTTGGAAAATGTTGAGGAACAATTTAAATTTCAATTCCGACTAAAATTTTCGTAATTTTACTTCGCCCTGCTGTGCTTCATTTGCCTCGACTTGTCCTAATGGTCCCGATTTGTCCTTGATGGCCCGACTTGACAAATGCCAAAAGAGAGACAAGTCCAGCTGGGTAAAACAAGAAATTTATAAAACAATAAGAAAATGTTGGGGAACAATTCTAATTTCAATTCCGACTGAGATTTTCGTAATTTGACTAGCCCTGCTGTGCTTCGTATGTCTCGACTTGTCCTAATGGTCCCGATTTGTCCCTACTGACCCGACTTGACATATGCTAAAACTACAGAACAAGTCCAGCTGGATAAAGCAAGAAATTTGTAACACAATAAGAAAATATTGGGAAACAATTCAAATTTCAATTCCGACCGAGATTTTCGTAATTTGACTAGCCCTGCTGTGCTTCGTATGTCTCGACTTGACCTAATGGTCCCGATTTTTCCCTACTGACCCGACTTGACATATGCTAAAACTACAGAACAAGTCCAGCTGGGTAAAGCAAGAAATTTGTAACACAATAGGAAATTGTTGGGAAACAATTCAAATTTCAATTCCGAATGAGATTTTCGTAATTTGACTTCGCCCTGCTGTGCTTCGTATCTATCAACTTGTCCTAATGGTCCCAATCTGTCCCCACTGACCCGATTTGACGAATGCCAAAACTACAGAACAAGTCCAGCTGGGTAAAACAAGAAATTTGTAACACAATAAGAAAATGTTGGGAAACAATTCAAATTTCAATTCCGACTGAGATTTTCGTAATTTGACTTCGCCCTGCTGTGCTTCGTATCTATCAACTTGTCCTAATGGTCCCAATCTGTCCCCACTGACCCGATTTGACGAATGCCATAACTACAGAACAAGTCCAGCTGGGTAAAACAAGAAATTTGTAACACAATTGGAAAGTGTTGGGAACATTCAAATTTCAATTCCGACTGAGATTTTCGTAATTTGACTAGCCCTGCTGTGCTTCGTATGTCTCGACTTGTCCTAATGGTCCCGATTTGTCCCTACTGACCCGACTTGACATATGCTAAAACAACAGAACAAGTCCAGCTGGATAAAGCAAGAAATTTGTAACACAATAAGAAAATATTGGGAAACAATTCAAATTTCAATTCCGACTGAGATTTTCGTAATTTGAGTAGCCCTGCTGTGCTTCGTATGTCTCGACTTGACCTAATGGTCCCGATTTTTCCCTACTGACCCGACTTGACATATGCTAAAACTACAGAACAAGTCCAGCTGGGTAAAGCAAGAAATTTGTAACACAATAGGAAATTGTTGGGAAACAATTCAAATTTCAATTCCGAATGAGATTTTCGTAATTTGACTTCGCCCTGCTGTGCTTCGTATCTATCAACTTGTCCTAATGGTCCCAATCTGTCCCCACTGACCCGATTTGACGAATGCCAAAACTACAGAACAAGTCCAGCTGGGTAAAACAAGAAATTTGTAACACAATAAGAAAATGTTGGGAAACAATTCAAATTTTAATTCCGACTGAGATTTTCGTAATTTGACTTCGCCCTGCTGTGCTTCGTATCTATCAACTTGTCCTAATGGTCCCAATCTGTCCCCACTGACCCGATTTGACGAATGCCATAACTACAGAACAAGTCCAGCTGGGTAAAACAAGAAATTTGTAACACAATTGGAAAGTGTTGGGAACATTCAAATTTCAATTCCGACTGAGAATTTCATGATATGACTTCGACCTGCTGTGCTTCGTATGTCTCGACTTGTCCTAATGGTCCCGATTTGTCCTTAATGACCCGACTTGACATATGCTAAAACTACAGAACAAGTCCAGCTGGATCAAGCAAGAAATTTGTAACAAAATGAGAAAATGTTGGGAAACAATTCAAATTTCAATTCCGACTGAGATTTTCGTAATTTGACTTCGCCCTGCTGTGCTTCGTATCTATCGACTTGTCCTAGTGGTCCCGATCTGTCCCCACTGACCCGACTTGACGAAAGCCAAAACTACAGAACAAGTCCAGCTGGGTAACGCAAGAAATTTGTAACACAATAGGAAAATATGTTGGGAAACATTTCTAATTTCAATTCCGTCCGGGATTTTCGTAAATTGACTAGCCCTGCTGTGTTTCGTATGTCTCGACTTGTCCTAATGGTCCCACTTTGTCCTTAATGACCCAAATTGACATATGCTAAAACTACAGAACAAGTCCAGCTGAGTAGACAAGAAATTTGTAAACACAATGGGAAAATGTTTGAGAACATTAAAATTTCAATTCCGACTGAGATTTTCATAATATGACTTCGACCTGCTCTGCTTCGTATGTCTTGAATTGACCTAATGGTCCCGATTTGTCCCTACTGACCCGACTTGACATATACCAAAACTACAGAACAAGTCCAGTGGTAAAGAAAGAAATTTGTAACACATTTGGAAAATGTTGAGGAACAATTTAAATTTCAATTCCGACTGAAATTTTCGTAATTTTACTTCGCCCTGCTGTGCTTAGTATGTCTCGACTTGTCCTAATGGTCCCGATTTGTCCCTACTGACCCGACTTGACAAATGCCAAAACTACAGAACAAGTCCAGCTGGATAAAACAAGAAATTTATAAAACAATAAGAAAATGTTGGGGAACAATTCTAATTTCAATTCCGACTGAGATTTTCGTAATTTGACTAGCCCTGCTGTGCTTCGTATGTCTCGACTTGTCCTAATGGTCCCGATTTGTCCCTACTGACCCGACTTGACAAATGCCAAAATACAGAACAAGTCCAGCTGGGTAAAGCAAGAAATTTGTAACACAATAGGAAATTGTTGGGAAACAATTCAAATTTCTATTCCGAATGAGATTTTTGTAATTTGACTTCGCCCTGCTGTGCTTCGTATCTATCAACTTGTCCTAATGGTCCCAATCTGTCCCCACTGACCCGATTTGACGAATGCCAAAACTACAGAACAAGTCCAGCTGGGTAAAACAAGAAATCTGTAACACAATAAGAAAATGTTGGGAAACAATTCAAATTTCAATTCCGACTGAGATTTTCGTAATTTGACTTCGCCCTGCTGTGCTTCATTTGCCTCCTCTTGTCCTAATGGTCCCGATTTGTCCTTGATGGCCCGACTTGACAAATGCTAAAAAAGAGACAAGTCCAGCTGGGTAAAACAAGAAATTTATAAAACAATAAGAAAATGTTGGGGAACAATTCTAATTTCAATTCCGACTGAGATTTTCGTAATTTGACTTCGCCCTGCTGTGCTTCGTATCTATCAACTTGTCCTAATGGTCCCAATCTGTCCCCACTGACCCGATTTGACGAATGCCAAAACTACAGAACAAGTCCAGCTGGGTAAAACAAGAAATTTGTAACACAATAAGAAAATGTTGGGAAACAATTCAAATTTCAATTCCGACTGAGATTTTCGTAATTTGACTTCGCCCTGCTGTGCTTCGTATCTATCAACTTGTCCCAATGGTCCCAATCTGTCCCCACTGACCCGATTTGACGAATGCCATAATTACAGAACAAGTCCAGCTGGGTAAAACAAGAAATTTGTAACACAATTGGAAAGTGTTGGGAACATTCAAATTTCAATTCCGACTGAGATTTTCGTAATTTGACTAGCCCTGCTGTGCTTCGTATGTCTCGACTTGTCCTAATGGTCCCAATCTGTCTCCACTGACCCGATTTGACGAATGCCAAAACTACAGAACAAGTCCAGCTGGGTAACACAATAAGAAAATGTTGGGAAACAATTCAAATTTCAATTCCGACTGAGATTTTCGTAATTTGACTTCGCCCTGCTGTGCTTCGTATCTATCAACTTGTCCTAATGGTCCCAATCTGTCCCCACTGACCCGATTTGACGAATGCCAGAACTACAGAACAAGTCCAGCTGGGTAAAACAAGAAATTTGTAACACAATTGGAAAGTGTTGGGAACATTCAAATTTCAATTCCGACTGAGAGTTCTGTAATTTGACTTCGCCCTGCTGTGCTTCATTTGCCTCCACTTGTCCTAATGGTCCCGATTTGTCCTTGATGGCCCGACTTGACAAATGCCAAAAAAGAGACAAGTCCAGCTGGGTAAAACAAGAAATTTATAAAACAATAAGAAAATGTTGGGGAACAATTCTAATTTCAATTCCGACTGAGATTTTCGTAATTTGACTAGCCCTGCTGTGCTTCGTATCTATCAACTTGTCCTAATGGTCCCGATTTGTCCCCACTGACCCGACTTGACGAAAACCAAAACTACAGAATAAGTCCAGCTGGGTAAAACAAGAAATTTGTAACACAATTGGAAAGTGTTGGAAACATTCAAATTTCAATTCCGACTGAGATTTTCATAATATGACTTCGACCTGCTGTGCTTCGTATGTCTTGACTTGACCTAATGGTCCCGATTTGTCCCTACTGACCCGACTTGACATATACCAAAACTACAGAACAAGTCCAGTGGTAAAGAAAGAAATTTGTAACACATTTGGAAAATGTTGAGGAACAATTTAAATTTCAATTCCGACTGAAATTTTCGTAATTTTACTTCGCCCTGCTGTGCTTCATTTGCCTCGACTTGTCCTAATGGTCCCGATTTGTCCTTGATGGCCCGACTTGACAAATGCCAAAAGAGAGACAAGTCCAGCTGGGTAAAACAAGAAATTTATAAAACAATAAGAAAATGTTGGGGAACAATTCTAATTTCAATTCCGACTGAGATTTTCGTAATTTGACTAGCCCTGCTGTGCTTCGTATGTCTCGACTTGTCCTAATGGTCCCGATTTGTCCCCACTGACCCGACTTGACATATGCTAAAACTACAGAACAAGTCCAGCTGGATAAAGCAAGAAATTTGTAACACAATAAGAAAATATTGGGAAACACTTCAAATTTCAATTCCGACCGAGATTTTCGTAATCTGACTAGCCCTGCTGTGCTTCGTATGTCTCGACTTGACCTAATGGTCCCGATTTTTCCCTACTGACCCGACTTGACATATGCTAAAACTACAGAACAAGTCCAGCTGGGTAAAGCAAGAAATTTGTAACACAATAGGAAATTGTTGGGAAACAATTCAAATTTCAATTCCGAATGAGATTTTCGTAATTTGACTTCGCCCTGCTGTGCTTCGTATCTATCAACTTGTCCTAATGGTCCCAATCTGTCCCCACTGACCCGATTTGACGAATGACAAAACTACAGAACAAGTCCAGCTGGGTAAAACAAGAAATTTGTAACACAATAAGAAAACGTTGGGAAACTATTCAAATTTCAATTCCGACTGAGATTTTCGTAATTTGACTTCGCCCTGCTGTGCTTCGTATCTATCAACTTGTCCTAATGGTCCCAATCTGTCCCCACTGACCCGATTTGACGAATGCCATAACTACAGAACAAGTCCAGCTGGGTAAAACAAGAAATTTGTAACACAATTGGAAAGTGTTGGGAACATTCAAATTTCAATTCCGACTGAGATTTTCGTAATTTGACTAGCCCTGCTGTGCTTCGTATGTCTCGACTTGTCCTAATGGTCCCGATTTGTCCCTACTGACCCGACTTGACATATGCTAAAACTACAGAACAAGTCCAGCTGGATAAAGCAAGAAATTTGTAACACAATAAGAAAATATTGGGAAACAATTCAAATTTCAATTCCGACTGAGATTTTCGTAATTTGACTAGCCCTGCTGTGCTTCGTATGTCTCGACTTGACCTAATGGTCCCGATTTTTCCCTACTGACCCGACTTGACATATGCTAAAACTACAGAACAAGTCCAGCTGGGTAAAGCAAGAAATTTGTAACACAATAGGAAATTGTTGGGAAACAATTCAAATTTCAATTCCGAATGAGATTTTCGTAATTTGACTTCGCCCTGCTGTGCTTCGTATCTATCAACTTGTCCTAATGGTCCCAATCTGTCCCCACTGACCCGATTTGACGAATGCCAAAACTACAGAACAAGTCCAGCTGGGTAATACAAGAAATTTGTAACACAATAAGAAAATGTTGGGAAACAATTCAAATTTTAATTCCGACTGAGATTTTCGTAATTTGACTTCGCCCTGCTGTGCTTCGTATCTATCAACTTGTCCTAATGGTCCCAATCTGTCCCCACTGACCCGATTTGACGAATGCCATAACTACAGAACAAGTCCAGCTGGGTAAAACAAGAAATTTGTAACACAATTGGAAAGTGTTGGGAACATTCAAATTTCAATTCCGACTGAGAATTTTATGATATGACTTCGACCTGCTGTGCTTCGTATGTCTCGACTTGTCCTAATGGTCCCGATTTGTCCTTAATGACCCAACTTGACATATGCTAAAACTACAGAACAAGTCCAGCTGGATAAAGCAAGAAATTTGTAACAAAATAAGAAAATGTTGGGAAACAATTCAAATTTCAATTCCGACTGAGATTTTCGTAATTTGAGTTCTCCCTGCTGTGCTTCGTATCTATCAACTTGTCCTAATGGTCCCGATTTGTCCCCACTGACCCGACTTGACGAAAGCCAAAACTACAGAACAAGTCCAGCTGGGTAACGCAAGAAATTTGTAACACAATAGGAAAATATGTTGGGAAACATTTCTAATTTCAATTCCGTCCGGGATATTCGTAAATTGACTAGCCCTGCTGTGCTTCGTATGTCTCGACTTGTCCTAATGGTTCCGATTTGTCCTTAATGACCCGAATTGACATATGCTAAAACTACAGAACAAGTCCAGCTGGATAAAGCAAGAAATTTGTAACAAAATGAGAAAATGTTGGGAAACAATTCGAATTTCAATTCCGACTGAGATTTTCGTAATTTGACTTCGCCCTGCTGTGCTTCGTATCTATCGACTTGTCCTAGTGGTCCCGATCTGTCCCCACTGACCCGACTTGACGAAAGCTAAAACTACAGAACAAGTCCAGCTGGGTAACGCAAGAAATTTGTAACACAATAGGAAAATATGTTGGGAAACATTTCTAATTTCAATTCCGTCCGGGATTTTCGTAAATTGACTAGCCCTGCTGTGTTTCGTATGTCTCGACTTGTCCTAATGGTCCCAATTTGTCCCTAATGACCCGAATTGACAAATGCTAAAACAACAGAACAAGTCCAGCTGGATAAAGCAAGAAATTTGTAACAAAATGAGAAAATGTTGGGAAACAATTCAAATTTCAATTCCGACTGAGATTTTCGTAATTTGACTTCGCCCTGCTGTGCTTCGTATCTATCGACTTGTCCTAATAGTCCCGATCTGTCCCCACTGACCCGACTTGACGAAAGCCAAAACTACAGAACAAGTCCAGCTGGGTAACGCAAGAAATTTGTAACACAATAGGAAAATATGTTGGGAAACATTTCTAATTTCAATTCCGTCCGGGATTTTCGTAAATTGACTAGCCCTGCTGTGTTTCGTATGTCTCGACTTGTCCTAATGGTCCCGATTTGTCCCTACTGACCCGACTTGACATATGCTAAAACTACAGAACAAGTCCAGCTGAGTAGACAAGAAATTTGTAAACACAATGGGAAAATGTTTGAGAACATTAAAATTTCAATTCCGACTGAGATTTTCATAATATGACTTCGACCTGCTGTGCTTCGTATGTCTTGAATTGACCTAATGGTCCCGATTTGTCCCTACTGACCCGACTTGACATATACCAAAACTACAGAACAAGTCCAGTGGTAAAGAAAGAAATTTGTAACACATTTGGAAAATGTTGAGGAACAATTTAAATTTCAATTCCGACTGAAATTTTCGTAATTTTACTTCGCCCTGCTGTGCTTAGTATGTCTCGACTTGTCCTAATGGTCCCGATTTGTCCCTACTGACCCGACTTGACAAATGCCAAAACTACAGAACAAGTCCAGCTGGATAAAACAAGAAATTTGTAAACACAATGGGAAAATGTTTGAGAACATTAAAATTTCAATTCCGACTGAGATTTTCGTAATTTGACTAGCCCTGCTGTGCTTCGTATGTCTCGACTTGTCCTAATGGTCCCGATTTGTCCCTACTGACCCGACTTGACATATACCAAAACTACAGAAAAAGTCCAGCAGGGTAAAATAAGAAATTTGTAACACATTTGGAAAATGTTGAGGAACTATTTAAATTTCAATTCCGACTGAAATTTTCGTAATTTTACTTCGCCCTGCTGTGCTTAGTACGTCTCGACTTGTCCTAATGGTCCCGATTTGTCCTTAATGACCCGACTTGACGAATGCCAAAAAACAAAAAGAGTCCAGCTGAGTAGTTCAAGAAATTAGTAACACAATTGGAAAGTGTTGGGAACATTCAAATTTCAATTCCGACTGAGAGTTCCGTAATTTGACTTCGCCCTGCTGTGCTTCATTTGCCTCGACTTGTCCTAATGGTCCCGATTTGTCCTTGATGGCCCGACTTGACAAATGCCAAAAAAGAGACAAGTCCAGCTGGGTAAAATAAGAAATTTATAAGACAATAAGAAAATGTTGGGGAACAATTCTAATTTCAATTCCGACTGAGATTTTCGTAATTTGACTAGCCCTGCTGTGCTTCGTATGTCTCGACTTGTCCTAATGGTCCCGATTTGTCCCTACTGACCCGACTTGACATATGCTAAAACTACAGAACAAGTCCAGCTGGATAAAGCAAGAAATTTGTAACACAATAAGAAAATATTGGGAAACAATTCAAATTTCAATTCCGACTGAGATTTTTGTAATTTGACTTCGCCCTGCTGTGCTTCGTATCTATCAACTTGTCCTAATGGTCCCAATCTGTCCCCACTGACCCGATTTGACGAATGCCAAAACTACAGAACAAGTCCAGCTGGGTAAAACAAGAAATTTGTAACACAATAAGAAAATGTTGGGAAACAATTCAAATTTCAATTCCGACTGAGATTTTCGTAATTTGACTTCGCCCTGCTGTGCTTCGTATCTATCAACTTGTCCTAATGGTCCCAATCTGTCTCCACTGACCCGATTTGACGAATGCCAAAACTACAGAACAAGTCCAGCTGGGTAAAACAAGAAATTTGTAACACAATAAGAAAATGTTGGGAAACAATTCAAATTTCAATTCCGACTGAGATTTTCGTAATTTGACTTCGCCCTGCTGTGCTTCGTATCTATCAACTTGTCCTAATGGTCCCAATCTGTCCCCACTGACCCGATTTGACGAATGCCAGAACTACAGAACAAGTCCAGCTGGGTAAAACAAGAAATTTGTAACAAAATTGGAAAGTGTTGGGAACATTCAAATTTCAATTCCGACTGAGAGTTCTGTAATTTGACTTCGCCCTGCTGTGCTTCATTTGCCTCCACTTGTCCTAATGGTCCCGATTTGTCCTTGATGGCCCGACTTGACAAATGCCAAAAAAGAGACAAGTCCAGCTGGGTAAAACAAGAAATTTATAAAACAATAAGAAAATGTTGGGGAACAATTCTAATTTCAATTCCGACTGAGATTTTCGTAATTTGACAAGCCCTGCTGTGCTTCGTATCTATCAACTTGTCCTAATGGTCCCGATTTGTCCTTAATGACCCGACTTGACGAATGCCAAAAAACAAAAAGAGTCCAGCTGAGTAGTTCAAGAAATTAGTAACACAATTGGAAAGTGTTGGGAACATTCAAATTTCAATTCCGACTGAGAGTTCCGTAATTTGACTTCGCCCTGCTGTGCTTCATTTGCCTCGACTTGTCCTAATGGTCCCGATTTGTCCTTGATGGCCCGACTTGACAAATGCCAAAAAAGAGACAAGTCCAGCTGGGTAAAATAAGAAATTTATAAGACAATAAGAAAATGTTGGGGAACAATTCTAATTTCAATTCCGACTGAGATTTTCGTAATTTGACTAGCCCTGCTGTGCTTCGTATGTCTCGACTTGTCCTAATGGTCCCGATTTGTCCCTACTGACCCGACTTGACATATGCTAAAACTACAGAACAAGTCCAGCTGGGTAAAACAAGAAATTTGTAACACAATAAGAAAATGTTGGGAAACAATTCAAATTTCAATTCCGACTGAGATTTTCGTAATTTGACTTCGCCCTGCTGTGCTTCGTATCTATCAACTTGTCCTAATGGTCCCAATCTGTCTCCACTGACCCGATTTGACGAATGCCAAAACTACAGAACAAGTCCAGCTGGGTAAAACAAGAAATTTGTAACACAATAAGAAAATGTTGGGAAACAATTCAAATTTCAATTCCGACTGAGATTTTCGTAATTTGACTTCGCCCTGCTGTGCTTCGTATCTATCAACTTGTCCTAATGGTCCCAATCTGTCTCCACTGACCCGATTTGACGAATGCCAAAACTACAGAACAAGTCCAGCTGGGTAAAACAAGAAATTTGTAACACAATAAGAAAATGTTGGGAAACAATTCAAATTTCAATTCCGACTGAGATTTTCGTAATTTGACTTCGCCCTGCTGTGCTTCGTATCTATCAACTTGTCCTAATGGTCCCAATCTGTCCCCACTGACCCGATTTGACGAATGCCATAACTACAGAACAAGTCCAGCTGGGTAAAACAAGAAATTTGTAACACAATTGGAAAGTGTTGGGAACATTCAAATTTCAATTCCGACTGAGAATTTTATGATATGACTTCGACCTGCTGTGCTTCGTATGTCTCGACTTGTCCTAATGGTCCCGATTTGTCCTTAATGACCCAACTTGACATATGCTAAAACTACAGAACAAGTCCAGCTGGATAAAGCAAGAAATTTGTAACAAAATAAGAAAATGTTGGGAAACAATTCAAATTTCAATTCCGACTGAGATTTTCGTAATTTGAGTTCTCCCTGCTGTGCTTCGTATCTATCAACTTGTCCTAATGGTCCCGATTTGTCCCCACTGACCCGACTTGACGAAAGCCAAAACTACAGAACAAGTCCAGCTGGGTAACGCAAGAAATTTGTAACACAATAGGAAAATATGTTGGGAAACATTTCTAATTTCAATTCCGTCCGGGATATTCGTAAATTGACTAGCCCTGCTGTGCTTCGTATGTCTCGACTTGTCCTAATGGTTCCGATTTGTCCTTAATGACCCGAATTGACATATGCTAAAACTGCAGAACAAGTCCAGCTGGATAAAGCAAGAAATTTGTAACAAAATGAGAAAATGTTGGGAAACAATTCGAATTTCAATTCCGACTGAGATTTTCGTAATTTGACTTCGCCCTGCTGTGCTTCGTATCTATCGACTTGTCCTAGTGGTCCCGATCTGTCCCCACTGACCCGACTTGACGAAAGCTAAAACTACAGAACAAGTCCAGCTGGGTAACGCAAGAAATTTGTAACACAATAGGAAAATATGTTGGGAAACATTTCTAATTTCAATTCCGTCCGGGATTTTCGTAAATTGACTAGCCCTGCTGTGTTTCGTATGTCTCGACTTGTCCTAATGGTCCCAATTTGTCCCTAATGACCCGAATTGACAAATGCTAAAACAACAGAACAAGTCCAGCTGGATAAAGCAAGAAATTTGTAACAAAATGAGAAAATGTTGGGAAACAATTCAAATTTCAATTCCGACTGAGATTTTCGTAATTTGACTTCGCCCTGCTGTGCTTCATTTGCCTCCTCTTGTCCTAATGGTCCCGATTTGTCCTTGATGGCCCGACTTGACAAATGCTAAAAAAGAGACAAGTCCAGCTGGGTAAAACAAGAAATTTATAAAACAATAAGAAAATGTTGGGGAACAATTCTAATTTCAATTCCGACTGAGATTTTCGTAATTTGACTTCGCCCTGCTGTGCTTCGTATCTATCAACTTGTCCTAATGGTCCCAATCTGTCCCCACTGACCCGATTTGACGAATGCCAAAACTACAGAACAAGTCCAGCTGGGTAAAACAAGAAATTTGTAACACAATAAGAAAATGTTGGGAAACAATTCAAATTTCAATTCCGACTGAGATTTTCGTAATTTGACTTCGCCCTGCTGTGCTTCGTATCTATCAACTTGTCCCAATGGTCCCAATCTGTCCCCACTGACCCGATTTGACGAATGCCATAACTACAGAACAAGTCCAGCTGGGTAAAACAAGAAATTTGTAACACAATTGGAAAGTGTTGGGAACATTCAAATTTCAATTCCGACTGAGATTTTCGTAATTTGACTAGCCCTGCTGTGCTTCGTATGTCTCGACTTGTCCTAATGGTCCCAATCTGTCTCCACTGACCCGATTTGACGAATGCCAAAACTACAGAACAAGTCCAGCTGGGTAACACAATAAGAAAATGTTGGGAAACAATTCAAATTTCAATTCCGACTGAGATTTTCGTAATTTGACTTCGCCCTGCTGTGCTTCGTATCTATCAACTTGTCCTAATGGTCCCAATCTGTCCCCACTGACCCGATTTGACGAATGCCAGAACTACAGAACAAGTCCAGCTGGGTAAAACAAGAAATTTGTAACACAATTGGAAAGTGTTGGGAACATTCAAATTTCAATTCCGACTGAGAGTTCTGTAATTTGACTTCGCCCTGCTGTGCTTCATTTGCCTCCACTTGTCCTAATGGTCCCGATTTGTCCTTGATGGCCCGACTTGACAAATGCCAAAAAAGAGACAAGTCCAGCTGGGTAAAACAAGAAATTTATAAAACAATAAGAAAATGTTGGGGAACAATTCTAATTTCAATTCCGACTGAGATTTTCGTAATTTGACTAGCCCTGCTGTGCTTCGTATCTATCAACTTGTCCTAATGGTCCCGATTTGTCCCCACTGACCCGACTTGACGAAAACCAAAACTACAGAATAAGTCCAGCTGGGTAAAACAAGAAATTTGTAACACAATTGGAAAGTGTTGGAAACATTCAAATTTCAATTCCGACTGAGATTTTCATAATATGACTTCGACCTGCTGTGCTTCGTATGTCTTGACTTGACCTAATGGTCCCGATTTGTCCCTACTGACCCGACTTGACATATACCAAAACTACAGAACAAGTCCAGTGGTAAAGAAAGAAATTTGTAACACATTTGGAAAATGTTGAGGAACAATTTAAATTTCAATTCCGACTGAAATTTTCGTAATTTTACTTCGCCCTGCTGTGCTTCATTTGCCTCGACTTGTCCTAATGGTCCCGATTTGTCCTTGATGGCCCGACTTGACAAATGCCAAAAGAGAGACAAGTCCAGCTGGGTAAAACAAGAAATTTATAAAACAATAAGAAAATGTTGGGGAACAATTCTAATTTCAATTCCGACTGAGATTTTCGTAATTTGACTAGCCCTGCTGTGCTTCGTATGTCTCGACTTGTCCTAATGGTCCCGATTTGTCCCCACTGACCCGACTTGACATATGCTAAAACTACAGAACAAGTCCAGCTGGATAAAGCAAGAAATTTGTAACACAATAAGAAAATATTGGGAAACACTTCAAATTTCAATTCCGACCGAGATTTTCGTAATCTGACTAGCCCTGCTGTGCTTCGTATGTCTCGACTTGACCTAATGGTCCCGATTTTTCCCTACTGACCCGACTTGACATATGCTAAAACTACAGAACAAGTCCAGCTGGGTAAAGCAAGAAATTTGTAACACAATAGGAAATTGTTGGGAAACAATTCAAATTTCAATTCCGAATGAGATTTTCGTAATTTGACTTCGCCCTGCTGTGTTTCGTATCTATCAACTTGTCCTAATGGTCCCAATCTGTCCCCACTGACCCGATTTGACGAATGACAAAACTACAGAACAAGTCCAGCTGGGTAAAACAAGAAATTTGTAACACAATAAGAAAATGTTGGGAAACTATTCAAATTTCAATTCCGACTGAGATTTTCGTAATTTGACTTCGCCCTGCTGTGCTTCGTATCTATCAACTTGTCCTAATGGTCCCAATCTGTCCCCACTGACCCGATTTGACGAATGCCATAACTACAGAACAAGTCCAGCTGGGTAAAACAAGAAATTTGTAACACAATTGGAAAGTGTTGGGAACATTCAAATTTCAATTCCGACTGAGATTTTCGTAATTTGACTAGCCCTGCTGTGCTTCGTATGTCTCGACTTGTCCTAATGGTCCCGATTTGTCCCTACTGACCCGACTTGACATATGCTAAAACTACAGAACAAGTCCAGCTGGATAAAGCAAGAAATTTGTAACACAATAAGAAAATATTGGGAAACAATTCAAATTTCAATTCCGACTGAGATTTTCGTAATTTGACTAGCCCTGCTGTGCTTCGTATGTCTCGACTTGACCTAATGGTCCCGATTTTTCCCTACTGACCCGACTTGACATATGCTAAAACTACAGAACAAGTCCAGCTGGGTAAAGCAAGAAATTTGTAACACAATAGGAAATTGTTGGGAAACAATTCAAATTTCAATTCCGAATGAGATTTTCGTAATTTGACTTCGCCCTGCTGTGCTTCGTATCTATCAACTTGTCCTAATGGTCCCAATCTGTCCCCACTGACCCGATTTGACGAATGCCAAAACTACAGAACAAGTCCAGCTGGGTAATACAAGAAATTTGTAACACAATAAGAAAATGTTGGGAAACAATTCAAATTTTAATTCCGACTGAGATTTTCGTAATTTGACTTCGCCCTGCTGTGCTTCGTATCTATCAACTTGTCCTAATGGTCCCAATCTGTCCCCACTGACCCGATTTGACGAATGCCATAACTACAGAACAAGTCCAGCTGTTTAAAACAAGAAATTTGTAACACAATTGGAAAGTGTTGGGAACATTCAAATTTCAATTCCGACTGAGAATTTTATGATATGACTTCGACCTGCTGTGCTTCGTATGTCTCGACTTGTCCTAATGGTCCCGATTTGTCCTTAATGACCCAACTTGACATATGCTAAAACTACAGAACAAGTCCAGCTGGATAAAGCAAGAAATTTGTAACAAAATAAGAAAATGTTGGGAAACAATTCAAATTTCAATTCCGACTGAGATTTTCGTAATTTGAGTTCTCCCTGCTGTGCTTCGTATCTATCAACTTGTCCTAATGGTCCCGATTTGTCCCCACTGACCCGACTTGACGAAAGCCAAAACTACAGAACAAGTCCAGCTGGGTAACGCAAGAAATTTGTAACACAATAGGAAAATATGTTGGGAAACATTTCTAATTTCAATTCCGTCCGGGATATTCGTAAATTGACTAGCCCTGCTGTGCTTCGTATGTCTCGACTTGTCCTAATGGTTCCGATTTGTCCTTAATGACCCGAATTGACATATGCTAAAACTACAGAACAAGTCCAGCTGGATAAAGCAAGAAATTTGTAACAAAATGAGAAAATGTTGGGAAACAATTCGAATTTCAATTCCGACTGAGATTTTCGTAATTTGACTTCGCCCTGCTGTGCTTCGTATCTATCGACTTGTCCTAGTGGTCCCGATCTGTCCCCACTGACCCGACTTGACGAAAGCTAAAACTACAGAACAAGTCCAGCTGGGTAACGCAAGAAATTTGTAACACAATAGGAAAATATGTTGGGAAACATTTCTAATTTCAATTCCGTCCGGGATTTTCGTAAATTGACTAGCCCTGCTGTGTTTCGTATGTCTCGACTTGTCCTAATGGTCCCAATTTGTCCCTAATGACCCGAATTGACAAATGCTAAAACAACAGAACAAGTCCAGCTGGATAAAGCAAGAAATTTGTAACAAAATGAGAAAATGTTGGGAAACAATTCAAATTTCAATTCCGACTGAGATTTTCGTAATTTGACTTCGCCCTGCTGTGCTTCGTATCTATCGACTTGTCCTAATAGTCCCGATCTGTCCCCACTGACCCGACTTGACGAAAGCCAAAACTACAGAACAAGTCCAGCTGGGTAACGCAAGAAATTTGTAACACAATAGGAAAATATGTTGGGAAACATTTCTAATTTCAATTCCGTCCGGGATTTTCGTAAATTGACTAGCCCTGCTGTGTTTCGTATGTCTCGACTTGTCCTAATGGTCCCGATTTGTCCCTACTGACCCGACTTGACATATGCTAAAACTACAGAACAAGTCCAGCTGAGTAGACAAGAAATTTGTAAACACAATGGGAAAATGTTTGAGAACATTAAAATTTCAATTCCGACTGAGATTTTCATAATATGACTTCGACCTGCTGTGCTTCGTATGTCTTGAATTGACCTAATGGTCCCGATTTGTCCCTACTGACCCGACTTGACATATACCAAAACTACAGAACAAGTCCAGTGGTAAAGAAAGAAATTTGTAACACATTTGGAAAATGTTGAGGAACAATTTAAATTTCAATTCCGACTGAAATTTTCGTAATTTTACTTCGCCCTGCTGTGCTTAGTATGTCTCGACTTGTCCTAATGGTCCCGATTTGTCCCTACTGACCCGACTTGACAAATGCCAAAACTACAGAACAAGTCCAGCTGGATAAAACAAGAAATTTGTAAACACAATGGGAAAATGTTTGAGAACATTAAAATTTCAATTCCGACTGAGATTTTCGTAATTTGACTAGCCCTGCTGTGCTTCGTATGTCTCGACTTGTCCTAATGGTCCCGATTTGTCCCTACTGACCCGACTTGACATATACCAAAACTACAGAAAAAGTCCAGCAGGGTAAAATAAGAAATTTGTAACACATTTGGAAAATGTTGAGGAACTATTTAAATTTCAATTCCGACTGAAATTTTCGTAATTTTACTTCGCCCTGCTGTGCTTAGTACGTCTCGACTTGTCCTAATGGTCCCGATTTGTCCTTAATGACCCGACTTGACGAATGCCAAAAAACAAAAAGAGTCCAGCTGAGTAGTTCAAGAAATTAGTAACACAATTGGAAAGTGTTGGGAACATTCAAATTTCAATTCCGACTGAGAGTTCCGTAATTTGACTTCGCCCTGCTGTGCTTCATTTGCCTCGACTTGTCCTAATGGTCCCGATTTGTCCTTGATGGCCCGACTTGACAAATGCCAAAAAAGAGACAAGTCCAGCTGGGTAAAATAAGAAATTTATAAGACAATAAGAAAATGTTGGGGAACAATTCTAATTTCAATTCCGACTGAGATTTTCGTAATTTGACTAGCCCTGCTGTGCTTCGTATGTCTCGACTTGTCCTAATGGTCCCGATTTGTCCCTACTGACCCGACTTGACATATGCTAAAACTACAGAACAAGTCCAGCTGGATAAAGCAAGAAATTTGTAACACAATAAGAAAATATTGGGAAACAATTCAAATTTCAATTCCGACTGAGATTTTTGTAATTTGACTTCGCCCTGCTGTGCTTCGTATCTATCAACTTGTCCTAATGGTCCCAATCTGTCCCCACTGACCCGATTTGACGAATGCCAAAACTACAGAACAAGTCCAGCTGGGTAAAACAAGAAATTTGTAACACAATAAGAAAATGTTGGGAAACAATTCAAATTTCAATTCCGACTGAGATTTTCGTAATTTGACTTCGCCCTGCTGTGCTTCGTATCTATCAACTTGTCCTAATGGTCCCAATCTGTCTCCACTGACCCGATTTGACGAATGCCAAAACTACAGAACAAGTCCAGCTGGGTAAAACAAGAAATTTGTAACACAATAAGAAAATGTTGGGAAACAATTCAAATTTCAATTCCGACTGAGATTTTCGTAATTTGACTTCGCCCTGCTGTGCTTCGTATCTATCAACTTGTCCTAATGGTCCCAATCTGTCCCCACTGACCCGATTTGACGAATGCCAGAACTACAGAACAAGTCCAGCTGGGTAAAACAAGAAATTTGTAACAAAATTGGAAAGTGTTGGGAACATTCAAATTTCAATTCCGACTGAGAGTTCTGTAATTTGACTTCGCCCTGCTGTGCTTCATTTGCCTCCACTTGTCCTAATGGTCCCGATTTGTCCTTGATGGCCCGACTTGACAAATGCCAAAAAAGAGACAAGTCCAGCTGGGTAAAACAAGAAATTTATAAAACAATAAGAAAATGTTGGGGAACAATTCTAATTTCAATTCCGACTGAGATTTTCGTAATTTGACTAGCCCTGCTGTGCTTCGTATCTATCAACTTGTCCTAATGGTCCCGATTTGTCCCCACTGACCCGACTTGACGAAAACCAAAACTACAGAATAAGTCCAGCTGGGTAAAACAAGAAATTTGTAACACAATTGGAAAGTGTTGGAAACATTCAAATTTCAATTCCGACTGAGATTTTCATAATATGACTTCGACCTGCTGTGCTTCGTATGTCTTGACTTGACCTAATGGTCCCGATTTGTCCCTACTGACCCGACTTGACATATACCAAAACTACAGAACAAGTCCAGTGGTAAAGAAAGAAATTTGTAACACATTTGGAAAATGTTGAGGAACAATTTAAATTTCAATTCCGACTGAAATTTTCGTAATTTTACTTCGCCCTGCTGTGCTTCATTTGCCTCGACTTGTCCTAATGGTCCCGATTTGTCCTTGATGGCCCGACTTGACAAATGCCAAAAGAGAGACAAGTCCAGCTGGGTAAAACAAGAAATTTATAAAACAATAAGAAAATGTTGGGGAACAATTCTAATTTCAATTCCGACTGAGATTTTCGTAATTTGACTAGCCCTGCTGTGCTTCGTATGTCTCGACTTGTCCTAATGGTCCCGATTTGTCCCTACTGACCCGACTTGACATATGCTAAAACTACAGAACAAGTCCAGCTGGATAAAGCAAGAAATTTGTAACACAATAAGAAAATATTGGGAAACAATTCAAATTTCAATTCCGACCGAGATTTTCGTAATTTGACTAGCCCTGCTGTGCTTCGTATGTCTCGACTTGACCTAATGGTCCCGATTTTTCCCTACTGACCCGACTTGACATATGCTAAAACTACAGAACAAGTCCAGCTGGGTAAAGCAAGAAATTTGTAACACAATAGGAAATTGTTGGGAAACAATTCAAATTTCAATTCCGAATGAGATTTTCGTAATTTGACTTCGCCCTGCTGTGCTTCGTATCTATCGACTTGTCCTAATGGTCCCGATCTGTCCCCACTGACCCGATTTGACGAATGCCAAAACTACAGAATAAGTCCAGCTGGGTAAAACAAGAAATTTGTAACACAATTGGAAAGTGTTGGGAACATTCAAATTTCAATTCCGACTGAGATTTTCATAATATGACTTCGACCTGCTGTGCTTCGTATGTCTTGACTTGACCTAATGGTCCCGATTTGTCCCTACTGACCCGACTTGACATATACCAAAACTACAGATCAAGTCCAGTGGTAAAGAAAGAAATTTGTAACACATTTGGAAAATGTTGAGGTACAATTTAAATTTCAATTCCGACTGAAATTTTAGTAATTTCACTTCGCCCTGCTGTGCTTAGTACGTCTCGACTTGTCCTAATGGTCCCGATTTGTCCTTAATGACCCGAATTGACGAATGCCAAAAAACAGAAAGAGTCCAGCTGAGTAATTCAAGAAATTATTAACACAATTGGAAAGTGTTGGGAACATTCAAATTTCAATTCCGACTGAGAGTTCTGTAAGTTGACTTCGCCCTGCTGTGCTTCATTTGCCTCGACTTGTCCTAATGGTCCCGATTTGTCCCTACTGACCCGACTTGACATATGCTAAAACTACAGAACAAGTCCAGATGTATAAAGCAAGAAATTTGTAACACAATAAGAAAATGTTGGGAAACAATTCAAATTTCAATTCCGACTGAGATTTTCGTAATTTAACTAGCCCTGCTGTGCTTCGTATGTTTTGACATGTCCTAATGGTACCGATTTGACCTTAATGACCCGACTTGACAAATGCCAAAATACAGAACAAGTCCAGCTGGGTAAAGCAAGAAATTTGTAACACAATGGGAAATTGTTGGGAAACAATTCAAATTTCAATTCCGAATGAGATTTTCGTAATTTGACTAGCCCTGCTGTGCTTCGTATGTCTCGACTTGTCCTAATGGTCCCGATCTGTCCCCACTGACCCGATTTGACGAATGCCAAAACTACAGAATAAGTCCAGCTGGGTAAAACAAGAAATTTATAAAACAATAAGAAAATGTTGGGGAACAATTCTAATTTCAATTCCGACTGAGATTTTCGTAATTTGACTAGCCCTGCTGTGCTTCGTATCTATCAACTTGTCCTAATGGTCCCGATTTGTCCCCACTGACCCGACTTGACGAAAACCAAAACTACAGAATAAGTCCAGCTGGGTAAAACAAGAAATTTGTAACACAATTGTAAAGTGTTGGAAACATTCAAATTTCAATTCCGACTGAGATTTTCATAATATGACTTCGACCTGCTGTGCTTCGTATGTCTTGACTTGACCTAATGGTCCCGATTTGTCCCTACTGACCCGTCTTGACATATACCAAAACTACAGAACAAGTCCAGTGGTAAAGAAAGAAATTTGTAACACATTTGGAAAATGTTGAGGAACAATTTAAATTTCAATTCCGACTGAAATTTTCGTAATTTTACTTCGCCCTGCTGTGCTTCATTTGCCTCGACTTGTCCTAATGGTCCCGATTTGTCCTTGATGGCCCGACTTGACAAATGCCAAAAGAGAGACAAGTCCAGCTGGGTAAAACAAGAAATTTATAAAACAATAAGAAAATGTTGGGGAACAATTCTAATTTCAATTCCGACTGAGATTTTCGTAATTTGACTAGCCCTGCTGTGCTTCGTATGTCTCGACTTGTCCTAATGGTCCCGATTTGTCCCTACTGACCCGACTTGACATATGCTAAAACTACAGAACAAGTCCAGCTGGATAAAGCAAGAAATTTGTAACACAATAAGAAAATATTGGGAAACAATTCAAATTTCAATTCCGACCGAGATTTTCGTAATTTGACTAGCCCTGCTGTGCTTCGTATGTCTCGACTTGACCTAATGGTCCCGATTTTTCCCTACTGACCCGACTTGACATATGCTAAAACTACAGAACAAGTCCAGCTGGGTAAAGCAAGAAATTTGTAACACAATAGGAAATTGTTGGGAAACAATTCAAATTTCAATTCCGAATGAGATTTTCGTAATTTGACTTCGCCCTGCTGTGCTTCGTATCTATCAACTTGTCCTAATGGTCCCAATCTGTCCCCACTGACCCGATTTGACGAATGCCAAAACTACAGAACAAGTCCAGCTGGGTAAAACAAGAAATTTGTAACACAATAAGAAAATGTTGGGAAACAATTCAAATTTCAATTCCGACTGAGATTTTCGTAATTTGACTTCGCCCTGCTGTGCTTCGTATCTATCAACTTGTCCTAATGGTCCCAATCTGTCCCCACTGACCCGATTTGACGAATGCCATAACTACAGAACAAGTCCAGCTGGGTAAAACAAGAAATTTGTAACACAATTGGAAAGTGTTGGGAACATTCAAATTTCAATTCCGACTGAGATTTTCGTAATTTGACTAGCCCTGCTGTGCTTCGTATGTCTCGACTTGTCCTAATGGTCCCGATTTGTCCCTACTGACCCGACTTGACATATGCTAAAACTACAGAACAAGTCCAGCTGGATAAAGCAAGAAATTTGTAACACAATAAGAAAATATTGGGAAACAATTCAAATTTCAATTCCGACTGAGATTTTCGTAATTTGAGTAGCCCTGCTGTGCTTCGTATGTCTCGACTTGACCTAATGGTCCCGATTTTTCCCTACTGACCCGACTTGACATATGCTAAAACTACAGAACAAGTCCAGCTGGGTAAAGCAAGAAATTTGTAACACAATAGGAAATTGTTGGGAAACAATTCAAATTTCAATTCCGAATGAGATTTTCGTAATTTGACTTCGCCCTGCTGTGCTTCGTATCTATCAACTTGTCCTAATGGTCCCAATCTGTCCCCACTGACCCGATTTGACGAATGCCAAAACTACAGAACAAGTCCAGCTGGGTAAAACAAGAAATTTGTAACACAATAAGAAAATGTTGGGAAACAATTCAAATTTTAATTCCGACTGAGATTTTCGTAATTTGACTTCGCCCTGCTGTGCTTCGTATCTATCAACTTGTCCTAATGGTCCCAATCTGTCCCCACTGACCCGATTTGACGAATGCCATAACTACAGAACAAGTCCAGCTGGGTAAAACAAGAAATTTGTAACACAATTGGAAAGTGTTGGGAACATTCAAATTTCAATTCCGACTGAGAATTTCATGATATGACTTCGACCTGCTGTGCTTCGTATGTCTCGACTTGTCCTAATGGTCCCGATTTGTCCTTAATGACCCGACTTGACATATGCTAAAACTACAGAACAAGTCCAGCTGGATCAAGCAAGAAATTTGTAACAAAATGAGAAAATGTTGGGAAACAATTCAAATTTCAATTCCGACTGAGATTTTCGTAATTTGACTTCGCCCTGCTGTGCTTCGTATCTATCGACTTGTCCTAGTGGTCCCGATCTGTCCCCACTGACCCGACTTGACGAAAGCCAAAACTACAGAACAAGTCCAGCTGGGTAACGCAAGAAATTTGTAACACAATAGGAAAATATGTTGGGAAACATTTCTAATTTCAATTCCGTCCGGGATTTTCGTAAATTGACTAGCCCTGCTGTGTTTCGTATGTCTCGACTTGTCCTAATGGTCCCAATTTGTCCTTAATGACCCAAATTGACATATGCTAAAACTACAGAACAAGTCCAGCTGAGTAGACAAGAAATTTGTAAACACAATGGGAAAATGTTTGAGAACATTAAAATTTCAATTCCGACTGAGATTTTCATAATATGACTTCGACCTGCTCTGCTTCGTATGTCTTGAATTGACCTAATGGTCCCGATTTGTCCCTACTGACCCGACTTGACATATACCAAAACTACAGAACAAGTCCAGTGGTAAAGAAAGAAATTTGTAACACATTTGGAAAATGTTGAGGAACAATTTAAATTTCAATTCCGACTGAAATTTTCGTAATTTTACTTCGCCCTGCTGTGCTTAGTATGTCTCGACTTGTCCTAATGGTCCCGATTTGTCCCTACTGACCCGACTTGACAAATGCCAAAACTACAGAACAAGTCCAGCTGGATAAAACAAGAAATTTATAAAACAATAAGAAAATGTTGGGGAACAATTCTAATTTCAATTCCGACTGAGATTTTCGTAATTTGGCTAGCCCTGCTGTGCTTCGTATGTCTCGACTTGTCCTAATGGTCCCGATTTGTCCCTACTGACCCGACTTGACAAATGCCAAAATACAGAACAAGTCCAGCTGGGTAAAGCAAGAAATTTGTAACACAATAGGAAATTGTTGGGAAACAATTCAAATTTCTATTCCGAATGAGATTTTTGTAATTTGACTTCGCCCTGCTGTGCTTCGTATCTATCAACTTGTCCTAATGGTCCCAATCTGTCCCCACTGACCCGATTTGACGAATGCCAAAACTACAGAACAAGTCCAGCTGGGTAAAACAAGAAATCTGTAACACAATAAGAAAATGTTGGGAAACAATTCAAATTTCAATTCCGACTGAGATTTTCGTAATTTGACTTCGCCCTGCTGTGCTTCGTATCTATCAACTTGTCCTAATGGTCCCAATCTGTCTCCACTGACCCGATTTGACGAATGCCAAAACTACAGAACAAGTCCAGCTGGGTAAAACAAGAAATTTGTAACACAATAAGAAAATGTTGGGAAACAATTCAAATTTCAATTCCGACTGAGATTTTCGTAATTTGACTTCGCCCTGCTGTGCTTCGTATCTATCAACTTGTCCTAATGGTCCCAATCTGTCCCCACTGACCCGATTTGACGAATGCCAGAACTACAGAACAAGTCCAGCTGGGTAAAACAAGAAATTTGTAACACAATTGGAAAGTGTTGGGAACATTCAAATTTCAATTCCGACTGAGAGTTCTGTAATTTGACTTCGCCCTGCTGTGCTTCATTTGCCTCCTCTTGTCCTAATGGTCCCGATTTGTCCTTGATGGCCCGACTTGACAAATGCTAAAAAAGAGACAAGTCCAGCTGGGTAAAACAAGAAATTTATAAAACAATAAGAAAATGTTGGGGAACAATTCTAATTTCAATTCCGACTGAGATTTTCGTAATTTGACTTCGCCCTGCTGTGCTTCGTATCTATCAACTTGTCCTAATGGTCCCAATCTGTCCCCACTGACCCGATTTGACGAATGCCAAAACTACAGAACAAGTCCAGCTGGGTAAAACAAGAAATTTGTAACACAATAAGAAAATGTTGGGAAACAATTCAAATTTCAATTCCGACTGAGATTTTCGTAATTTGACTTCGCCCTGCTGTGCTTCGTATCTATCAACTTGTCCCAATGGTCCCAATCTGTCCCCACTGACCCGATTTGACGAATGCCATAACTACAGAACAAGTCCAGCTGGGTAAAACAAGAAATTTGTAACACAATTGGAAAGTGTTGGGAACATTCATATTTCAATTCCGACTGAGATTTTCGTAATTTGACTAGCCCTGCTGTGCTTCGTATGTCTCGACTTGTCCTAATGGTCCCAATCTGTCTCCACTGACCCGATTTGACGAATGCCAAAACTACAGAACAAGTCCAGCTGGGTAACACAATAAGAAAATGTTGGGAAACAATTCAAATTTCAATTCCGACTGAGATTTTCGTAATTTGACTTCGCCCTGCTGTGCTTCGTATCTATCAACTTGTCCTAATGGTCCCAATCTGTCCCCACTGACCCGATTTGACGAATGCCAGAACTACAGAACAAGTCCAGCTGGGTAAAACAAGAAATTTGTAACACAATTGGAAAGTGTTGGGAACATTCAAATTTCAATTCCGACTGAGAGTTCTGTAATTTGACTTCGCCCTGCTGTGCTTCATTTGCCTCCACTTGTCCTAATGGTCCCGATTTGTCCTTGATGGCCCGACTTGACAAATGCCAAAAAAGAGACAAGTCCAGCTGGGTAAAACAAGAAATTTATAAAACAATAAGAAAATGTTGGGGAACAATTCTAATTTCAATTCCGACTGAGATTTTCGTAATTTGACTAGCCCTGCTGTGCTTCGTATCTATCAACTTGTCCTAATGGTCCCGATTTGTCCCCACTGACCCGACTTGACGAAAACCAAAACTACAGAATAAGTCCAGCTGGGTAAAACAAGAAATTTGTAACACAATTGGAAAGTGTTGGAAACATTCAAATTTCAATTCCGACTGAGATTTTCATAATATGACTTCGACCTGCTGTGCTTCGTATGTCTTGACTTGACCTAATGGTCCCGATTTGTCCCTACTGACCCGACTTGACATATACCAAAACTACAGAACAAGTCCAGTGGTAAAGAAAGAAATTTGTAACACATTTGGAAAATGTTGAGGAACAATTTAAATTTCAATTCCGACTGAAATTTTCGTAATTTTACTTCGCCCTGCTGTGCTTCATTTGCCTCGACTTGTCCTAATGGTCCCGATTTGTCCTTGATGGCCCGACTTGACAAATGCCAAAAGAGAGACAAGTCCAGCTGGGTAAAACAAGAAATTTATAAAACAATAAGAAAATGTTGGGGAACAATTCTAATTTCAATTCCGACTGAGATTTTCGTAATTTGACTAGCCCTGCTGTGCTTCGTATGTCTCGACTTGTCCTAATGGTCCCGATTTGTCCCCACTGACCCGACTTGACATATGCTAAAACTACAGAACAAGTCCAGCTGGATAAAGCAAGAAATTTGTAACACAATAAGAAAATATTGGGAAACAATTCAAATTTCAATTCCGACCG
Source organism: Chrysolina americana (assembly GCA_958502065.1). NCBI lineage: Eukaryota > Metazoa > Arthropoda > Insecta > Coleoptera > Chrysomelidae > Chrysolina > Chrysolina americana. The sequence goes on from OY293412.1 coordinate 40,907,133, forward strand.
AGATTTTCGTAATCTGACTAGCCCTGCTGTGCTTCGTATGTCTCGACTTGACCTAATGGTCCCGATTTTTCCCTACTGACCCGACTTGACATATGCTAAAACTACAGAACAAGTCCAGCTGGGTAAAGCAAGAAATTTGTAACACAATAGGAAATTGTTGGGAAACAATTCAAATTTCAATTCCGAATGAGATTTTCGTAATTTGACTTCGCCCTGCTGTGCTTCGTATCTATCAACTTGTCCTAATGGTCCCAATCTGTCCCCACTGACCCGATTTGACGAATGACAAAACTACAGAACAAGTCCAGCTGGGTAAAACAAGAAATTTGTAACACAATAAGAAAATGTTGGGAAACTATTCAAATTTCAATTCCGACTGAGATTTTCGTAATTTGACTTCGCCCTGCTGTGCTTCGTATCTATCAACTTGTCCTAATGGTCCCAATCTGTCCCCACTGACCCGATTTGACGAATGCCATAACTACAGAACAAGTCCAGCTGGGTAAAACAAGAAATTTGTAACACAATTGGAAAGTGTTGGGAACATTCAAATTTCAATTCCGACTGAGATTTTCGTAATTTGACTAGCCCTGCTGTGCTTCGTATGTCTCGACTTGTCCTAATGGTCCCGATTTGTCCCTACTGACCCGACTTGACATATGCTAAAACTACAGAACAAGTCCAGCTGGATAAAGCAAGAAATTTGTAACACAATAAGAAAATATTGGGAAACAATTCAAATTTCAATTCCGACTGAGATTTTCGTAATTTGACTAGCCCTGCTGTGCTTCGTATGTCTCGACTTGACCTAATGGTCCCGATTTTTCCCTACTGACCCGACTTGACATATGCTAAAACTACAGAACAAGTCCAGCTGGGTAAAGCAAGAAATTTGTAACACAATAGGAAATTGTTGGGAAACAATTCAAATTTCAATTCCGAATGAGATTTTCGTAATTTGACTTCGCCCTGCTGTGCTTCGTATCTATCAACTTGTCCTAATGGTCCCAATCTGTCCCCACTGACCCGATTTGACGAATGCCAAAACTACAGAACAAGTCCAGCTGGGTAATACAAGAAATTTGTAACACAATAAGAAAATGTTGGGAAATAATTCAAATTTTAATTCCGACTGAGATTTTCGTAATTTGACTTCGCCCTGCTGTGCTTCGTATCTATCAACTTGTCCTAATGGTCCCAATCTGTCCCCACTGACCCGATTTGACGAATGCCATAACTACAGAACAAGTCCAGCTGGGTAAAACAAGAAATTTGTAACACAATTGGAAAGTGTTGGGAACATTCAAATTTCAATTCCGACTGAGAATTTTATGATATGACTTCGACCTGCTGTGCTTCGTATGTCTCGACTTGTCCTAATGGTCCCGATTTGTCCTTAATGACCCAACTTGACATATGCTAAAACTACAGAACAAGTCCAGCTGGATAAAGCAAGAAATTTGTAACAAAATAAGAAAATGTTGGGAAACAATTCAAATTTCAATTCCGACTGAGATTTTCGTAATTTGAGTTCTCCCTGCTGTGCTTCGTATCTATCAACTTGTCCTAATGGTCCCGATTTGTCCCCACTGACCCGACTTGACGAAAGCCAAAACTACAGAACAAGTCCAGCTGGGTAACGCAAGAAATTTGTAACACAATAGGAAAATATGTTGGGAAACATTTCTAATTTCAATTCCGTCCGGGATATTCGTAAATTGACTAGCCCTGCTGTGCTTCGTATGTCTCGACTTGTCCTAATGGTCCCGATTTGTCCTTAATGACCCGAATTGACATATGCTAAAACTACAGAACAAGTCCAGCTGGATAAAGCAAGAAATTTGTAACAAAATGAGAAAATGTTGGGAAACAATTCGAATATCAATTCCGACTGAGATTTTCGTAATTTGACTTCGCCCTGCTGTGCTTCGTATCTATCGACTTGTCCTAGTGGTCCCGATCTGTCCCCACTGACCCGACTTGACGAAAGCTAAAACTACAGAACAAGTCCAGCTGGGTAACGCAAGAAATTTGTAACACAATAGGAAAATATGTTGGGAAACATTTCTAATTTCAATTCCGTCCGGGATTTTCGTAAATTGACTAGCCCTGCTGTGTTTCGTATGTCTCGACTTGTCCTAATGGTCCCAATTTGTCCCTAATGACCCGAATTGACAAATGCTAAAACAACAGAACAAGTCCAGCTGGATAAAGCAAGAAATTTGTAACAAAATGAGAAAATGTTGGGAAACAATTCAAATTTCAATTCCGACTGAGATTTTCGTAATTTGACTTCGCCCTGCTGTGCTTCGTATCTATCGACTTGTCCTAATAGTCCCGATCTGTCCCCACTGACCCGACTTGACGAAAGCCAAAACTACAGAACAAGTCCAGCTGGGTAACGCAAGAAATTTGTAACACAATAGGAAAATATGTTGGGAAACATTTCTAATTTCAATTCCGTCCGGGATTTTCGTAAATTGACTAGCCCTGCTGTGTTTCGTATGTCTCGACTTGTCCTAATGGTCCCGATTTGTCCCTACTGACCCGACTTGACATATGCTAAAACTACAGAACAAGTCCAGCTGAGTAGACAAGAAATTTGTAAACACAATGGGAAAATGTTTGAGAACATTAAAATTTCAATTCCGACTGAGATTTTCATAATATGACTTTGACCTGCTGTGCTTCGTATGTCTTGAATTGACCTAATGGTCCCGATTTGTCCCTACTGACCCGACTTGACATATACCAAAACTACAGAACAAGTCCAGTGGTAAAGAAAGAAATTTGTAACACATTTGGAAAATGTTGAGGAACAATTTAAATTTCAATTCCGACTGAAATTTTCGTAATTTTACTTCGCCCTGCTGTGCTTAGTATGTCTCGACTTGTCCTAATGGTCCCGATTTGTCCCTACTGACCCGACTTGACAAATGCCAAAACTACAGAACAAGTCCAGCTGGATAAAACAAGAAATTTGTAAACACAATGGGAAAATGTTTGAGAACATTAAAATTTCAATTCCGACTGAGATTTTCGTAATTTGACTAGCCCTGCTGTGCTTCGTATGTCTCGACTTGTCCTAATGGTCCCGATTTGTCCCTACTGACCCGACTTGACATATACCAAAACTACAGAAAAAGTCCAGCAGGGTAAAATAAGAAATTTGTAACACATTTGGAAAATGTTGAGGAACTATTTAAATTTCAATTCCGACTGAAATTTTCGTAATTTTACTTCGCCCTGCTGTGCTTAGTACGTCTCGACTTGTCCTAATGGTCCCGATTTGTCCTTAATGACCCGACTTGACGAATGCCAAAAAACAAAAAGAGTCCAGCTGAGTAGTTCAAGAAATTAGTAACACAATTGGAAAGTGTTGGGAACATTCAAATTTCAATTCCGACTGAGAGTTCCGTAATTTGACTTCGCCCTGCTGTGCTTCATTTGCCTCGACTTGTCCTAATGGTCCCGATTTGTCCTTGATGGTCCGACTTGACAAATGCCAAAAAAGAGACAAGTCCAGCTGGGTAAAATAAGAAATTTATAAGACAATAAGAAAATGTTGGGGAACAATTCTAATTTCAATTCCGACTGAGATTTTCGTAATTTGACTAGCCCTGCTGTGCTTCGTATGTCTCGACTTGTCCTAATGGTCCCGATTTGTCCCTACTGACCCGACTTGACATATGCTAAAACTACAGAACAAGTCCAGCTGGATAAAGCAAGAAATTTGTAACACAATAAGAAAATATTGGGAAACAATTCAAATTTCAATTCCGACTGAGATTTTTGTAATTTGACTTCGCCCTGCTGTGCTTCGTATCTATCAACTTGTCCTAATGGTCCCAATCTGTCCCCACTGACCCGATTTGACGAATGCCAAAACTACAGAACAAGTCCAGCTGGGTAAAACAAGAAATTTGTAACACAATAAGAAAATGTTGGGAAACAATTCAAATTTCAATTCCGACTGAGATTTTCGTAATTTGACTTCGCCCTGCTGTGCTTCGTATCTATCAACTTGTCCTAATGGTCCCAATCTGTCTCCACTGACCCGATTTGACGAATGCCAAAACTACAGAACAAGTCCAGCTGGGTAAAACAAGAAATTTGTAACACAATAAGAAAATGTTGGGAAACAATTCAAATTTCAATTCCGACTGAGATTTTCGTAATTTGACTTCGCCCTGCTGTGCTTCGTATCTATCAACTTGTCCTAATGGTCCCAATCTGTCCCCACTGACCCGATTTGACGAATGCCAGAACTACAGAACAAGTCCAGCTGGGTAAAACAAGAAATTTGTAACAAAATTGGAAAGTGTTGGGAACATTCAAATTTCAATTCCGACTGAGAGTTCTGTAATTTGACTTCGCCCTGCTGTGCTTCATTTGCCTCCACTTGTCCTAATGGTCCCGATTTGTCCTTGATGGCCCGACTTGACAAATGCCAAAAAAGAGACAAGTCCAGCTGGGTAAAACAAGAAATTTATAAAACAATAAGAAAATGTTGGGGAACAATTCTAATTTCAATTCCGACTGAGATTTTCGTAATTTGACTAGCCCTGCTGTGCTTCGTATCTATCAACTTGTCCTAATGGTCCCGATTTGTCCCCACTGACCCGACTTGACGAAAACCAAAACTACAGAATAAGTCCAGCTGGGTAAAACAAGAAATTTGTAACACAATTGGAAAGTGTTGGAAACATTCAAATTTCAATTCCGACTGAGATTTTCATAATATGACTTCGACCTGCTGTGCTTCGTATGTCTTGACTTGACCTAATGGTCCCGATTTGTCCCTACTGACCCGACTTGACATATACCAAAACTACAGAACAAGTCCAGTGGTAAAGAAAGAAATTTGTAACACATTTGGAAAATGTTGAGGAACAATTTAAATTTCAATTCCGACTGAAATTTTCGTAATTTTACTTCGCCCTGCTGTGCTTCATTTGCCTCGACTTGTCCTAATGGTCCCGATTTGTCCTTGATGGCCCGACTTGACAAATGCCAAAAGAGAGACAAGTCCAGCTGGGTAAAACAAGAAATTTATAAAACAATAAGAAAATGTTGGGGAACAATTCTAATTTCAATTCCGACTGAGATTTTCGTAATTTGACTAGCCCTGCTGTGCTTCGTATGTCTCGACTTGTCCTAATGGTCCCGATTTGTCCCTACTGACCCGACTTGACATATGCTAAAACTACAGAACAAGTCCAGCTGGATAAAGCAAGAAATTTGTAACACAATAAGAAAATATTGGGAAACAATTCAAATTTCAATTCCGACCGAGATTTTCGTAATTTGACTAGCCCTGCTGTGCTTCGTATGTCTCGACTTGACCTAATGGTCCCGATTTTTCCCTACTGACCCGACTTGACATATGCTAAAACTACAGAACAAGTCCAGCTGGGTAAAGCAAGAAATTTGTAACACAATAGGAAATTGTTGGGAAACAATTCAAATTTCAATTCCGAATGAGATTTTCGTAATTTGACTTCGCCCTGCTGTGCTTCGTATCTATCAACTTGTCCTAATGGTCCCAATCTGTCCCCACTGACCCGATTTGACGAATGCCAAAACTACAGAACAAGTCCAGCTGGGTAAAACAAGAAATTTGTAACACAATAAGAAAATGTTGGGAAACAATTCAAATTTCAATTCCGACTGAGATTTTCGTAATTTGACTTCGCCCTGCTGTGCTTCGTATCTATCAACTTGTCCTAATGGTCCCAATCTGTCCCCACTGACCCGATTTGACGAATGCCATAACTACAGAACAAGTCCAGCTGGGTAAAACAAGAAATTTGTAACACAATTGGAAAGTGTTGGGAACATTCAAATTTCAATTCCGACTGAGATTTTCGTAATTTGACTAGCCCTGCTGTGCTTCGTATGTCTCGACTTGTCCTAATGGTCCCGATTTGTCCCTACTGACCCGACTTGACATATGCTAAAACTACAGAACAAGTCCAGCTGGATAAAGCAAGAAATTTGTAACACAATAAGAAAATATTGGGAAACAATTCAAATTTCAATTCCGACTGAGATTTTCGTAATTTGAGTAGCCCTGCTGTGCTTCGTATGTCTCGACTTGACCTAATGGTCCCGATTTTTCCCTACTGACCCGACTTGACATATGCTAAAACTACAGAACAAGTCCAGCTGGGTAAAGCAAGAAATTTGTAACACAATAGGAAATTGTTGGGAAACAATTCAAATTTCAATTCCGAATGAGATTTTCGTAATTTGACTTCGCCCTGCTGTGCTTCGTATCTATCAACTTGTCCTAATGGTCCCAATCTGTCCCCACTGACCCGATTTGACGAATGCCAAAACTACAGAACAAGTCCAGCTGGGTAAAACAAGAAATTTGTAACACAATAAGAAAATGTTGGGAAACAATTCAAATTTTAATTCCGACTGAGATTTTCGTAATTTGACTTCGCCCTGCTGTGCTTCGTATCTATCAACTTGTCCTAATGGTCCCAATCTGTCCCCACTGACCCGATTTGACGAATGCCATAACTACAGAACAAGTCCAGCTGGGTAAAACAAGAAATTTGTAACACAATTGGAAAGTGTTGGGAACATTCAAATTTCAATTCCGACTGAGAATTTCATGATATGACTTCGACCTGCTGTGCTTCGTATGTCTCGACTTGTCCTAATGGTCCCGATTTGTCCTTAATGACCCGACTTGACATATGCTAAAACTACAGAACAAGTCCAGCTGGATCAAGCAAGAAATTTGTAACAAAATGAGAAAATGTTGGGAAACAATTCAAATTTCAATTCCGACTGAGATTTTCGTAATTTGACTTCGCCCTGCTGTGCTTCGTATCTATCGACTTGTCCTAGTGGTCCCGATCTGTCCCCACTGACCCGACTTGACGAAAGCCAAAACTACAGAACAAGTCCAGCTGGGTAACGCAAGAAATTTGTAACACAATAGGAAAATATGTTGGGAAACATTTCTAATTTCAATTCCGTCCGGGATTTTCGTAAATTGACTAGCCCTGCTGTGTTTCGTATGTCTCGACTTGTCCTAATGGTCCCAATTTGTCCTTAATGACCCAAATTGACATATGCTAAAACTACAGAACAAGTCCAGCTGAGTAGACAAGAAATTTGTAAACACAATGGGAAAATGTTTGAGAACATTAAAATTTCAATTCCGACTGAGATTTTCATAATATGACTTCGACCTGCTGTGCTTCGTATGTCTTGAATTGACCTAATGGTCCCGATTTGTCCCTACTGACCCGACTTGACATATACCAAAACTACAGAACAAGTCCAGTGGTAAAGAAAGAAATTTGTAACACATTTGGAAAATGTTGAGGAACAATTTAAATTTCAATTCCGACTGAAATTTTCGTAATTTTACTTCGCCCTGCTGTGCTTAGTATGTCTCGACTTGTCCTAATGGTCCCGATTTGTCCCTACTGACCCGACTTGACAAATGCCAAAACTACAGAACAAGTCCAGCTGGATAAAACAAGAAATTTATAAAACAATAAGAAAATGTTGGGGAACAATTCTAATTTCAATTCCGACTGAGATTTTCGTAATTTGACTAGCCCTGCTGTGCTTCGTATGTCTCGACTTGTCCTAATGGTCCCGATTTGTCCCTACTGACCCGACTTGACAAATGCCAAAATACAGAACAAGTCCAGCTGGGTAAAGCAAGAAATTTGTAACACAATAGGAAATTGTTGGGAAACAATTCAAATTTCTATTCCGAATGAGATTTTTGTAATTTGACTTCGCCCTGCTGTGCTTCGTATCTATCAACTTGTCCTAATGGTCCCAATCTGTCCCCACTGACCCGATTTGACGAATGCCAAAACTACAGAACAAGTCCAGCTGGGTAAAACAAGAAATCTGTAACACAATAAGAAAATGTTGGGAAACAATTCAAATTTCAATTCCGACTGAGATTTTCGTAATTTGACTTCGCCCTGCTGTGCTTCGTATCTATCAACTTGTCCTAATGGTCCCAATCTGTCTCCACTGACCCGATTTGACGAATGCCAAAACTACAGAACAAGTCCAGCTGGGTAAAACAAGAAATTTGTAACACAATAAGAAAATGTTGGGAAACAATTCAAATTTCAATTCCGACTGAGATTTTCGTAATTTGACTTCGCCCTGCTGTGCTTCGTATCTATCAACTTGTCCTAATGGTCCCAATCTGTCCCCACTGACCCGATTTGACGAATGCCAGAACTACAGAACAAGTCCAGCTGGGTAAAACAAGAAATTTGTAACACAATTGGAAAGTGTTGGGAACATTCAAATTTCAATTCCGACTGAGAGTTCTGTAATTTGACTTCGCCCTGCTGTGCTTCATTTGCCTCCTCTTGTCCTAATGGTCCCGATTTGTCCTTGATGGCCCGACTTGACAAATGCTAAAAAAGAGACAAGTCCAGCTGGGTAAAACAAGAAATTTATAAAACAATAAGAAAATGTTGGGGAACAATTCTAATTTCAATTCCGACTGAGATTTTCGTAATTTGACTTCGCCCTGCTGTGCTTCGTATCTATCAACTTGTCCCAATGGTCCCAATCTGTCCCCACTGACCCGATTTGACGAATGCCATAACTACAGAACAAGTCCAGCTGGGTAAAACAAGAAATTTGTAACACAATTGGAAAGTGTTGGGAACATTCAAATTTCAATTCCGACTGAGATTTTCGTAATTTGACTAGCCCTGCTGTGCTTCGTATGTCTCGACTTGTCCTAATGGTCCCAATCTGTCTCCACTGACCCGATTTGACGAATGCCAAAACTACAGAACAAGTCCAGCTGGGTAACACAATAAGAAAATGTTGGGAAACAATTCAAATTTCAATTCCGACTGAGATTTTCGTAATTTGACTTCGCCCTGCTGTGCTTCGTATCTATCAACTTGTCCTAATGGTCCCAATCTGTCCCCACTGACCCGATTTGACGAATGCCAGAACTACAGAACAAGTCCAGCTGGGTAAAACAAGAAATTTGTAACACAATTGGAAAGTGTTGGGAACATTCAAATTTCAATTCCGACTGAGAGTTCTGTAATTTGACTTCGCCCTGCTGTGCTTCATTTGCCTCCACTTGTCCTAATGGTCCCGATTTGTCCTTGATGGCCCGACTTGACAAATGCCAAAAAAGAGACAAGTCCAGCTGGGTAAAACAAGAAATTTATAAAACAATAAGAAAATGTTGGGGAACAATTCTAATTTCAATTCCGACTGAGATTTTCGTAATTTGACTAGCCCTGCTGTGCTTCGTATCTATCAACTTGTCCTAATGGTCCCGATTTGTCCCCACTGACCCGACTTGACGAAAACCAAAACTACAGAATAAGTCCAGCTGGGTAAAACAAGAAATCTGTAACACAATTGGAAAGTGTTGGAAACATTCAAATTTCAATTCCGACTGAGATTTTCATAATATGACTTCGACCTGCTGTGCTTCGTATGTCTTGACTTGACCTAATGGTCCCGATTTGTCCCTACTGACCCGACTTGACATATACCAAAACTACAGAACAAGTCCAGTGGTAAAGAAAGAAATTTGTAACACATTTGGAAAATGTTGAGGAACAATTTAAATTTCAATTCCGACTGAAATTTTCGTAATTTTACTTCGCCCTGCTGTGCTTCATTTGCCTCGACTTGTCCTAATGGTCCCGATTTGTCCTTGATGGCCCGACTTGACAAATGCCAAAAGAGAGACAAGTCCAGCTGGGTAAAACAAGAAATTTATAAAACAATAAGAAAATGTTGGGGAACAATTCTAATTTCAATTCCGACTGAGATTTTCGTAATTTGACTAGCCCTGCTGTGCTTCGTATGTCTCGACTTGTCCTAATGGTCCCGATTTGTCCCTACTGACCCGACTTGACATATGCTAAAACTACAGAACAAGTCCAGCTGGATAAAGCAAGAAATTTGTAACACAATAAGAAAATATTGGGAAACAATTCAAATTTCAATTCCGACCGAGATTTTCGTAATCTGACTAGCCCTGCTGTGCTTCGTATGTCTCGACTTGACCTAATGGTCCCGATTTTTCCCTACTGACCCGACTTGACATATGCTAAAACTACAGAACAAGTCCAGATGGGTAAAGCAAGAAATTTGTAACACAATAGGAAATTGTTGGGAAACAATTCAAATTTCAATTCCGAATGAGATTTTCGTAATTTGACTTCGCCCTGCTGTGCTTCGTATCTATCAACTTGTCCTAATGGTCCCAATCTGTCCCCACTGACCCGATTTGACGAATGACAAAACTACAGAACAAGTCCAGCTGGGTAAAACAAGAAATTTGTAACACAATAAGAAAATGTTGGGAAACTATTCAAATTTCAATTCCGACTGAGATTTTCGTAATTTGACTTCGCCCTGCTGTGCTTCGTATCTATCAACTTGTCCTAATAGTCCCAATCTGTCCCCACTGACCCGATTTGACGAATGCCATAACTACAGAACAAGTCCAGCTGGGTAAAACAAGAAATTTGTAACACAATTGGAAAGTGTTGGGAACATTCAAATTTCAATTCCGACTGAGATTTTCGTAATTTGACTAGCCCTGCTGTGCTTCGTATGTCTCGACTTGTCCTAATGGTCCCGATTTGTCCCTACTGACCCGACTTGACATATGCTAAAACTACAGAACAAGTCCAGCTGGATAAAGCAAGAAATTTGTAACACAATAAGAAAATATTGGGAAACAATTCAAATTTCAATTCCGACTGAGATTTTCGTAATTTGACTAGCCCTGCTGTGCTTCGTATGTCTCGACTTGACCTAATGGTCCCGATTTTTCCCTACTGACCCGACTTGACATATGCTAAAACTACAGAACAAGTCCAGCTGGGTAAAGCAAGAAATTTGTAACACAATAGGAAATTGTTGGGAAACAATTCAAATTTCAATTCCGAATGAGATTTTCGTAATTTGACTTCGCCCTGCTGTGCTTCGTATCTATCAACTTGTCCTAATGGTCCCAATCTGTCCCCACTGACCCGATTTGACGAATGCCAAAACTACAGAACAAGTCCAGCTGGGTAATACAAGAAATTTGTAACACAATAAGAAAATGTTGGGAAACAATTCAAATTTTAATTCCGACTGAGATTTTCGTAATTTGACTTCGCCCTGCTGTGCTTCGTATCTATCAACTTGTCCTAATGGTGCCAATCTGTCCCCACTGACCCGATTTGACGAATGCCATAACTACAGAACAAGTCCAGCTGGGTAAAACAAGAAATTTGTAACACAATTGGAAAGTGTTGGGAACATTCAAATTTCAATTCCGACTGAGAATTTTATGATATGACTTCGACCTGCTGTGCTTCGTATGTCTCGACTTGTCCTAATGGTCCCGATTTGTCCTTAATGACCCAACTTGACATATGCTAAAACTACAGAACAAGTCCAGCTGGATAAAGCAAGAAATTTGTAACAAAATAAGAAAATGTTGGGAAACAATTCAAATTTCAATTCCGACTGAGATTTTCGTAATTTGAGTTCTCCCTGCTGTGCTTCGTATCTATCAACTTGTCCTAATGGTCCCGATTTGTCCCCACTGACCCGACTTGACGAAAGCCAAAACTACAGAACAAGTCCAGCTGGGTAACGCAAGAAATTTGTAACACAATAGGAAAATATGTTGGGAAACATTTCTAATTTCAATTCCGTCCGGGATATTCGTAAATTGACTAGCCCTGCTGTGCTTCGTATGTCTCGACTTGTCCTAATGGTCCCGATTTGTCCTTAATGACCCGAATTGACATATGCTAAAACTACAGAACAAGTCCAGCTGGATAAAGCAAGAAATTTGTAACAAAATGAGAAAATGTTGGGAAACAATTCAAATTTCAATTCCGACTGAGATTTTCGTAATTTGACTTCGCCCTGCTGTGCTTCGTATCTATCGACTTGTCCTAGTGGTCCCGATCTGTCCCCACTGACCCGACTTGACGAAAGCTAAAACTACAGAACAAGTCCAGCTGGGTAACGCAAGAAATTTGTAACACAATAGGAAAATATGTTGGGAAACATTTCTAATTTCAATTCCGTCCGGGATTTTCGTAAATTGACTAGCCCTGCTGTGTTTCGTATGTCTCGACTTGTCCTAATGGTCCCAATTTGTCCCTAATGACCCGAATTGACAAATGCTAAAACAACAGAACAAGTCCAGCTGGATAAAGCAAGAAATTTGTAACAAAATGAGAAAATGTTGGGAAACAATTCAAATTTCAATTCCGACTGAGATTTTCGTAATTTGACTTCGCCCTGCTGTGCTTCGTATCTATCGACTTGTCCTAATAGTCCCGATCTGTCCCCACTGACCCGACTTGACGAAAGCCAAAACTACAGAACAAGTCCAGCTGGGTAACGCAAGAAATTTGTAACACAATAGGAAAATATGTTGGGAAACATTTCTAATTTCAATTCCGTCCGGGATTTTCGTAAATTGACTAGCCCTGCTGTGTTTCGTATGTCTCGACTTGTCCTAATGGTCCCGATTTGTCCCTACTGACCCGACTTGACATATGCTAAAACTACAGAACAAGTCCAGCTGAGTAGACAAGAAATTTGTAAACACAATGGGAAAATGTTTGAGAACATTAAAATTTCAATTCCGACTGAGATTTTCATAATATGACTTCGACCTGCTGTGCTTCGTATGTCTTGAATTGACCTAATGGTCCCGATTTGTCCCTACTGACCCGACTAGACATATACCAAAACTACAGAACAAGTCCAGTGGTAAAGAAAGAAATTTGTAACACATTTGGAAAATGTTGAGGAACAATTTAAATTTCAATTCCGACTGAAATTTTCGTAATTTTACTTCGCCCTGCTGTGCTTAGTATGTCTCGACTTGTCCTAATGGTCCCGATTTGTCCCTACTGACCCGACTTGACAAATGCCAAAACTACAGAACAAGTCCAGCTGGATAAAACAAGAAATTTGTAAACACAATGGGAAAATGTTTGAGAACATTAAAATTTCAATTCCGACTGAGATTTTCGTAATTTGACTAGCCCTGCTGTGCTTCGTATGTCTCGACTTGTCCTAATGGTCCCGATTTGTCCCTACTGACCCGACTTGACATATACCAAAACTACAGAAAAAGTCCAGCAGGGTAAAATAAGAAATTTGTAACACATTTGGAAAATGTTGAGGAACTATTTAAATTTCAATTCCGACTGAAATTTTCGTAATTTTACTTCGCCCTGCTGTGCTTAGTACGTCTCGACTTGTCCTAATGGTCCCGATTTGTCCTTAATGACCCGACTTGACGAATGCCAAAAAACAAAAAGAGTCCAGCTGAGTAGTTCAAGAAATTAGTAACACAATTGGAAAGTGTTGGGAACATTCAAATTTCAATTCCGACTGAGAGTTCCGTAATTTGACTTCGCCCTGCTGTGCTTCATTTGCCTCGACTTGTCCTAATGGTCCCGATTTGTCCTTGATGGCCCGACTTGACAAATGCCAAAAAAGAGACAAGTCCAGCTGGGTAAAATAAGAAATTTATAAGACAATAAGAAAATGTTGGGGAACAATTCTAATTTCAATTCCGACTGAGATTTTCGTAATTTGACTAGCCCTGCTGTGCTTCGTATGTCTCGACTTGTCCTAATGGTCCCGATTTGTCCCTACTGACCCGACTTGACATATGCTAAAACTACAGAACAAGTCCAGCTGGATAAAGCAAGAAATTTGTAACACAATAAGAAAATATTGGGAAACAATTCAAATTTCAATTCCGACTGAGATTTTCGTAATTTGACTAGCCCTGCTGTGCTTCGTATGTCTCGACTTGTCCTAATTGTCTCGATTTGTCCTCAATGACCCAACTTGACAAATGCCAAAATACAGAACAAGTCCAGCTGGGTAAAGCAAGAAATTTGTAACACAATAGGAAATTGTTGGGAAACAATTCAAATTTCAATTCCGAATGAGATTTTTGTAATTTGACTTCGCCCTGCTGTGCTTCGTATCTATCAACTTGTCCTAATGGTCCCAATCTGTCCCCACTGACCCGATTTGACGAATGCCAAAACTACAGAACAAGTCCAGCTGGGTAAAACAAGAAATTTGTAACACAATAAGAAAATGTTGGGAAACAATTCAAATTTCAATTCCGACTGAGATTTTCGTAATTTGACTTCGCCCTGCTGTGCTTCGTATCTATCAACTTGTCCTAATGGTCCCAATCTGTCTCCACTGACCCGATTTGACGAATGCCAAAACTACAGAACAGGTCCAGCTGGGTAAAACAAGAAATTTGTAACACAATAAGAAAATGTTGGGAAACAATTCAAATTTCAATTCCGACTGAGATTTTCGTAATTTGACTTCGCCCTGCTGTGCTTCGTATCTATCAACTTGTCCTAATGGTCCCAATCTGTCCCCACTGACCCGATTTGACGAATGCCAGAACTACAGAACAAGTCCAGCTGGGTAAAACAAGAAATTTGTAACAAAATTGGAAAGTGTTGGGAACATTCAAATTTCAATTCCGACTGAGAGTTCTGTAATTTGACTTCGCCCTGCTGTGCTTCATTTGCCTCCACTTGTCCTAATGGTCCCGATTTGTCCTTGATGGCCCGACTTGACAAATGCCAAAAAAGAGACAAGTCCAGCTGGGTAAAACAAGAAATTTATAAAACAATAAGAAAATGTTGGGGAACAATTCTAATTTCAATTCCGACTGAGATTTTCGTAATTTGACTAGCCCTGCTGTGCTTCGTATCTATCAACTTGTCCTAATGGTCCCGATTTGTCCCCACTGACCCGACTTGACGAAAACCAAAACTACAGAATAAGTCCAGCTGGGTAAAACAAGAAATTTGTAACACAATTGGAAAGTGTTGGAAACATTCAAATTTCAATTCCGACTGAGATTTTCATAATATGACTTCGACCTGCTGTGCTTCGTATGTCTTGACTTGACCTAATGGTCCCGATTTGTCCCTACTGACCCGACTTGACATATACCAAAACTACAGAACAAGTCCAGTGGTAAAGAAAGAAATTTGTAACACATTTGGAAAATGTTGAGGAACAATTTAAATTTCAATTCCGACTGAAATTTTCGTAATTTTACTTCGCCTTGCTGTGCTTCATTTGCCTCGACTTGTCCTAATGGTCCCGATTTGTCCTTGATGGCCCGACTTGACAAATGCCAAAAGAGAGACAAGTCCAGCTGGGTAAAACAAGAAATTTATAAAACAATAAGAAAATGTTGGGGAACAATTCTAATTTCAATTCCGACTGAGATTTTCGTATTTTGACTAGCCCTGCTGTGCTTCGTATGTCTCGACTTGTCCTAATGGTCCCGATTTGTCCCTACTGACCCGACTTGACGAAAGCCAAAACTACAGAATAAGTCCAGTTGGGTAAAACAAGAAATTTGTAACACAATTGGAAAGTGTTGGAAACATTCAAATTTCAATTCCGACTGAGATTTGCATAATATGACTTCGACCTGCTGTGCTTCGTATGTCTTGACTTGACCTAATGGTCCCGATTTGTCCCTACTGACCCGACTTGACATATACCAAAACTACAGAACAAGTCCAGTGGTAAAGAAAGAAATTTGTAACACATTTGGAAAATGTTGAGGAACAATTTAAATTTCAATTCCGACTGAAATTTTCGTAATTTTACTTCGCCCTGCTGTGCTTAGTATGTCTCGACTTGTCCTAATGGTCCCGATTTGTCCTTAATGACCCAACTTGACAAATGCCAAAATACAGAACAAGTCCAGCTGGGTAAAGCAAGAAATTTGTAACACAATAGGAAATTGTTGGGAAACAATTCAAATTTCAATTCCGAATGAGATTTTCGTAATTTGAATTCACCCTGCTGTGCTTCGTATCTATCAACTTGTCCTAATGGTCCCAATCTGTCCCCACTGACCCGATTTGACGAATGCCAAAACTACAGAACAAGTCCAGCTGAGTAAAACAAGAAATTTGTAACACAATAAGAAAATGTTGGGAAACAATTCAAATTTCAATTCCGACTGAGATTTTCGTAATTTGACTTCGCCCTGCTGTGCTTCGTATCTATCAACTTGTCCTAATGGTCCCAATCTGTCCCCACTGACCCGATTTGACGAATGCCAAAACTACAGAACAAGTCCAGCTGGGTAAAACAAGAAATTTGTAACACAATTGGAAAGTGTTGGGAACATTCAAATTTCAATTCCGACTGAGAATTCTGTAATTTGACTTCGCCCTGCTGTGCTTCATTTGCCTCGACTTGTCCTAATGGTCCCGATTTGTCCTTGATGGCCCGACTTGACAAATGCCAAAAAAGAGACAAGTCCAGCTGGGTAAAACAAGAAATTTATAAAACAATAAGAAAATGTTGGGGAACAATTCTAATTTCAATTCCGACTGAGATTTTCGTAATTTGACTAGCCCTGCTGTGCTTCGTATGTCTCGACTTGTCCTAATGGTCCCGATTCGTCCCTACTGACCCGACTTGACATATGCTAAAACTACAGAACAAGTCCAGCTGGATAAAGCAAGAAATTTGTAACACAATAAGAAAATATTGGGAAACAGTTCAAATTTCAATTCCGACTGAGATTTTCGTAATTTGACTAGCCCTGCTGTGCTTCGTATGTCTCGACTTGTCCTAATGGTCCCGATTTGTCCTCAATGACCCAACTTGACAAATGCCAAAATACAGAACAAGTCCAGCTGGGTAAAGCAAGAAATTTGTAACACAATAGGAAATTGTTGGGAAACAATTCAAATTTCAATTCCGAATGAGATTTTTGTAATTTGACTTCGCCCTGCTGTGCTTCGTATCTATCAACTTGTCCTAATGGTCCCAATCTGTCCCCACTGACCCGATTTGACGAATGCCAAAACTACAGAACAAGTCCAGCTGGGTAAAACAAGAAATTTGTAACACAATTAGAAAATGTTGGGAAACAATACAAATTTCAATTCCGACTGAGATTTTCGTAATTTGACTTCGCCCTGCTGTGCTTCGTATCTATCAACTTGTCCTAATGGTTCCAATCTGTCTCCACTGACCCGATTTGACGAATGCCAAAACTACAGAACAAGTCCAGCTGGGTAAAACAAGAAATTTGTAACACAATAAGAAAATGTTGGGAAACAATTCAAATTTCAATTCCGACTGAGATTTTCGTAATTTGACTTCGCCCTGCTGTGCTTCGTATCTATCAACTTGTCCTAATGGTCCCAATCTGTCCCCACTGACCCGATTTGACGAATGCCAGAACTACAGAACAAGTCCAGCTGGGTAAAACAAGAAATTTGTAACACAATTGGAAAGTGTTGGGAACATTCAAATTTCAATTCCGACTGAGAGTTCTGTAATTTGACTTCGCCCTGCTGTGCTTCGTATCTATCGACTTGTCCTAATAGTCCCGATCTGTCCCCACTGACCCGACTTGACGAAAGCCAAAACTACAGAACAAGTCCAGCTGGGTAACGCAAGAAATTTGTAACACAATAGGAAAATATGTTGGGAAACATTTCTAATTTCAATTCCGTCCGGGATTTTCGTAAATTGACTAGCCCTGCTGTGTTTCGTATGTCTCGACTTGTCCTAATGGTCCCGATTTGTCCCTACTGACCCGACTTGACATATGCTAAAACTACAGAACAAGTCCAGCTGAGTAGACAAGAAATTTGTAAACACAATGGGAAAATGTTTGAGAACATTAAAATTTCAATTCCGACTGAGATTTTCATAATATGACTTCGACCTGCTGTGCTTCGTACGTTTTGAATTGACCTAATGGTCCCGATTTGTCCCTACTGACCCGACTTGACATATACCAAAACTACAGAACAAGTCCAGTGGTAAAGAAAGAAATTTGTAACACATTTGGAAAATGTTGAGGAACAATTTAAATTTCAATTCCGACTGAAATTTTCGTAATTTTACTTCGCCCTGCTGTGCTTAGTATGTCTCGACTTGTCCTAATGGTCCCGATTTGTCCCTACTGACCCGACTTGACAAATGCCAAAACTACAGAACAAGTCCAGCTGGATAAAACAAGAAATTTGTAAACACAATGGGAAAATGTTTGAGAACATTAAAATTTCAATTCCGACTGAGATTTTCGTAATTTGACTAGCCCTGCTGTGCTTCGTATGTCTCGACTTGTCCTAATGGTCCCGATTTGTCCCTACTGACCCGACTTGACATATACCAAAACTACAGAAAAAGTCCAGCAGGGTAAAACAAGAAATTTGTAACACATTTGGAAAATGTTGAGGAACTATTTAAATTTCAATTCCGACTGAAATTTTCGTAATTTTACTTCGCCCTGCTGTGCTTAGTACGTCTCGACTTGTCCTAATGGTCCCGATTTGTCCTTAATGACCCGACTTGACGAATGCCAAAAAACAAAAAGAGTCCAGCTGAGTAGTTCAAGAAATTAGTAACACAATTGGAAAGTGTTGGGAACATTCAAATTTCAATTCCGACTGAGAGTTCCGTAATTTGACTTCGCCCTGCTGTGCTTCATTTGCCTCGACTTGTCCTAATGGTCCCGATTTGTCCTTGATGGCCCGACTTGACAAATGCCAAAAAAGAGACAAGTCCAGCTGGGTAAAATAAGAAATTTATAAGACAATAAGAAAATGTTGGGGAACAATTCTAATTTCAATTCCGACTGAGATTTTCGTAATTTGACTAGCCCTGCTGTGCTTCGTATGTCTCGACTTGTCCTAATGGTCCCGATTTGTCCCTACTGACCCGACTTGACATATGCTAAAACTACAGAACAAGTCCAGCTGGATAAAGCAAGAAATTTGTAACACAATAAGAAAATATTGGGAAACAATTCAAATTTCAATTCCGACTGAGATTTTCGTAATTTGACTAGCCCTGCTGTGCTTCGTATGTCTCGACTTGTCCTAATTGTCTCGATTTGTCCTCAATGACCCAACTTGACAAATGCCAAAATACAGAACAAGTCCAGCTGGGTAAAGCAAGAAATTTGTAACACAATAGGAAATTGTTGGGAAACAATTCAAATTTCAATTCCGAATGAGATTTTTGTAATTTGACTTCGCCCTGCTGTGCTTCGTATCTATCAACTTGTCCTTATGGTCCCAATCTGTCCCCACTGACCCGATTTGACGAATGCCAAAACTACAGAACAAGTCCAGCTGGGTAAAACAAGAAATTTGTAACACAATAAGAAAATGTTGGGAAACAATTCAAATTTCAATTCCGACTGAGATTTTCGTAATTTGACTTCGCCCTGCTGTGCTTCGTATCTATCAACTTGTCCTAATGGTCCCAATCTGTCTCCACTGACCCGATTTGACGAATGCCAAAACTACAGAACAAGTCCAGCTGGGTAAAACAAGAAATTTGTAACACAATAAGAAAATGTTGGGAAACAATTCAAATTTCAATTCCGACTGAGATTTTCGTAATTTGACTTCGCCCTGCTGTGCTTCGTATCTATCAACTTGTCCTAATGGTCCCAATCTGTCCCCACTGACCCGATTTGACGAATGCCAGAACTACAGAACAAGTCCAGCTGGGTGAAACAAGAAATTTGTAACACAATTGGAAAGTGTTGGGAAAATTCAAATTTCAATTCCGACTGAGAGTTCTGTAATTTGACTTCGCCCTGCTGTGCTTCATTTGCCTCCACTTGTCCTAATGGTCCCGATTTGTCCTTGATGGCCCGACTTGACAAATGCCAAAAAAGAGACAAGTCCAGCTGGGTAAAACAAGAAATTTATAAAACAATAAGAAAATGTTGGGGAACAATTCTAATTTCAATTCCGACTGAGATTTTCGTAATTTGACTAGCCCTGCTGTGCTTCGTATCTATCAACTTGTCCTAATGGTCCCGATTTGTCCCCACTGACCCGACTTGACGAAAACCAAAACTACAGAATAAGTCCAGCTGGGTAAAACAAGAAATTTGTAACACAATTGGAAAGTGTTGGAAACATTCAAATTTCAATTCCGACTGAGATTTTCATAATATGACTTCGACCTGCTGTGCTTCGTATGTCTTGACTTGACCTAATGGTCCCGATTTGTCCCTACTGACCCGACTTGACATATACCAAAACTACAGAACAAGTCCAGTGGTAAAGAAAGAAATTTGTAACACATTTGGAAAATGTTGAGGAACAATTTAAATTTCAATTCCGACTGAAATTTTCGTAATTTTACTTCGCCCTGCTGTGCTTCATTTGCCTCGACTTGTCCTAATGGTCCCGATTTGTCCTTGATGGCCCGACTTGACAAATGCCAAAAGAGAGACAAGTCCAGCTGGGTAAAACAAGAAATTTATAAAACAATAAGAAAATGTTGGGGAACAATTCTAATTTCAATTCCGACTGAGATTTTCGTATTTTGACTAGCCCTGCTGTGCTTCGTATGTCTCGACTTGTCCTAATGGTCCCGATTTGTCCCTACTGACCCGACTTGACGAAAGCCAAAACTACAGAATAAGTCCAGTTGGGTAAAACAAGAAATTTGTAAACACAATGGGAAAATGTTTGAGAACATTAAAATTTCAATTCCGACTGAGATTTTCATAATATGACTTCGACCTGCTGTGCTTCGTATGTCTTGAATTGACCTAATGGTCCCGATTTGTCCCTACTGACCCGACTTGACATAAACCAAAACTACAGAACAAGTCCAGTGGTAAAGAAAGAAATTTGTAACACATTTGGAAAATGTTGAGGAACAATTTAAATTTCAATTCCGACCGAAATTTTCGTAATTTTACTTCGCCCTGCTGTGCTTAGTATGTCTCGACTTGTCCTAATGGTCCCGATTTGTCCCTACTGACCCGACTTGACAAATGCCAAAACTACAGAACAAGTCCAGCTGGATAAAACAAGAAATTTATAAAACAATAAGAAAATGTTGGGGAACAATTCTAATTTCAATTCCGACTGAGATTTTCGTAATTTGACTAGCCCTGCTGTGCTTCGTATGTCTCGACTTGTCCTAATGGTCCCGATTTGTCCCTACTGACCCGACTTGACAAATGCCAAAATACAGAACAAGTCCAGCTGGGTAAAGCAAGAAATTTGTAACACAATAGGAAATTGTTGGGAAACAATTCAAATTTCTATTCCGAATGAGATTTTTGTAATTTGACTTCGCCCTGCTGTGCTTCGTATCTATCAACTTGTCCTAATGGTCCCAATCTGTCCCCACTGACCCGATTTGACGAATGCCAAAACTACAGAACAAGTCCAGCTGGGTAAAACAAGAAATCTGTAACACAATAAGAAAATGTTGGGAAACAATTCAAATTTCAATTCCGACTGAGATTTTCGTAATTTGACTTCGCCCTGCTGTGCTTCGTATCTATCAACTTGTCCTAATGGTCCCAATCTGTCTCCACTGACCCGATTTGACGAATGCCAAAACTACAGAACAAGTCCAGCTGGGTAAAACAAGAAATTTGTAACACAATAAGAAAATGTTGGGAAACAATTCAAATTTCAATTCCGACTGAGATTTTCGTAATTTGACTTCGCCCTGCTGTGCTTCGTATCTATCAACTTGTCCTAATGGTCCCAATCTGTCCCCACTGACCCGATTTGACGAATGCCAGAACTACAGAACAAGTCCAGCTGGGTAAAACAAGAAATTTGTAACACAATTGGAAAGTGTTGGGAACATTCAAATTTCAATTCCGACTGAGAGTTCTGTAATTTGACTTCGCCCTGCTGTGCTTCATTTGCCTCCTCTTGTCCTAATGGTCCCGATTTGTCCTTGATGGCCCGACTTGACAAATGCTAAAAAAGAGACAAGTCCAGCTGGGTAAAACAAGAAATTTATAAAACAATAAGAAAATGTTGGGGAACAATTCTAATTTCAATTCCGACTGAGATTTTCGTAATTTGACTAGCCCTGCTGTGCTTCGTATCTATCAACTTGTCCTAATGGTCCCGATTTGTCCCCACTGACCCGACTTGACGAAAACCAAAACTACAGAATAAGTCCAGCTGGGTAAAACAAGAAATTTGTAACACAATTGGAAAGTGTTGGAAACATTCAAATTTCAATTCCGACTGAGATTTTCATAATATGACTTCGACCTGCTGTGCTTCGTATGTCTTGACTTGACCTAATGGTCCCGATTTGTCCCTACTGACCCGACTTGACATATACCAAAACTACAGAACAAGTCCAGTGGTAAAGAAAGAAATTTGTAACACATTTGGAAAATGTTGAGGAACAATTTAAATTTCAATTCCGACTGAAATTTTCGTAATTTTACTTCGCCCTGCTGTGCTTCATTTGCCTCGACTTGTCCTAATGGTCCCGATTTGTCCTTGATGGCCCGACTTGACAAATGCCAAAAGAGAGACAAGTCCAGCTGGGTAAAACAAGAAATTTATAAAACAATATGAAAATGTTGGGGAACAATTCTAATTTCAATTCCGACTGAGATTTTCGTAATTTGACTAGCCCTGCTGTGCTTCGTATGTCTCGACTTGTCCTAATGGTCCCGATTTGTCCCTACTGACCCGACTTGACATATGCTAAAACTACAGAACAAGTCCAGCTGGATAAAGCAAGAAATTTGTAACACAATAAGAAAATATTGGGAAACAATTCAAATTTCAATTCCGACCGAGATTTTCGTAATTTGACTAGCCCTGCTGTGCTTCGTATGTCTCGACTTGACCTAATGGTCCCGATTTTTCCCTACTGACCCGACTTGACATATGCTAAAACTACAGAACAAGTCCAGCTGGGTAAAGCAAGAAATTTGTATCACAATAGGAAATTGTTGGGAAACAATTCAAATTTCAATTCCGAATGAGATTTTCGTAATTTGACTTCGCCCTGCTGTGCTTCGTATCTATCAACTTGTCCTAATGGTCCCAATCTGTCCCAACTGACCCGATTTGACGAATGCCTAAACTACAGAACAAGTCCAGCTGGGTAAAACAAGAAATTTGTAACACAATAAGAAAATGTTGGGAAACAATTCAAATTTCAATTCCGACTGAGATTTTCGTAATTTGACTTCGCCCTGCTGTGCTTCGTATCTATCAACTTGTCCTAATGGTCCCAATCTGTCCCCACTGACCCGATTTGACGAATGCCATAACTACAGAACAAGTCCAGCTGGGTAAAACAAGAAATTTGTAACACAATTGGAAAGTGTTGGGAACATTCAAATTTCAATTCCGACTGAGATTTTCGTAATTTGACTAGCCCTGCTGTGCTTCGTATGTCTCGACTTGTCCTAATGGTCCCAATCTGTCTCCACTGACCCGATTTGACGAATGCCAAAACTACAGAACAAGTCCAGCTGGGTAACACAATAAGAAAATGTTGGGAAACAATTCAAATTTCAATTCCGACTGAGATTTTCGTAATTTGACTTCGCCCTGCTGTGCTTCGTATCTATCAACTTGTCCTAATGGTCCCAATCTGTCCCCACTGACCC
The DNA here is from genome assembly GCA_958502065.1 of Chrysolina americana. Taxonomy (NCBI): domain Eukaryota; kingdom Metazoa; phylum Arthropoda; class Insecta; order Coleoptera; family Chrysomelidae; genus Chrysolina; species Chrysolina americana. The sequence continues at coordinate 40,930,603 of OY293412.1, forward strand.
GATTTGACGAATGCCAGAACTACAGAACAAGTCCAGCTGGGTAAAACAAGAAATTTGTAACACAATTGGAAAGTGTTGGGAACATTCAAATTTCAATTCCGACTGAGAGTTCTGTAATTTGACTTCGCCCTGCTGTGCTTCATTTGCCTCCACTTGTCCTAATGGTCCCGATTTGTCCTTGATGGCCCGACTTGACAAATGCCAAAAAAGAGACAAGTCCAGCTGGGTAAAACAAGAAATTTATAAAACAATAAGAAAATGTTGGGGAACAATTCTAATTTCAATTCCGACTGAGATTTTCGTAATTTGACTAGCCCTGCTGTGCTTCGTATCTATCAACTTGTCCTAATGGTCCCGATTTGTCCCCACTGACCCGACTTGACGAAAACCAAAACTACAGAATAAGTCCAGCTGGGTAAAACAAGAAATTTGTAACACAATTGGAAAGTGTTGGAAACATTCAAATTTCAATTCCGACTGAGATTTTCATAATATGACTTCGACCTGCTGTGCTTCGTATGTCTTGACTTGACCTAATGGTCCCGATTTGTCCCTACTGACCCGACTTGACATATACCAAAACTACAGAACAAGTCCAGTGGTAAAGAAAGAAATTTGTAACACATTTGGAAAATGTTGAGGAACAATTTAAATTTCAATTCCGACTGAAATTTTCGTAATTTTACTTCGCCCTGCTGTGCTTCATTTGCCTCGACTTGTCCTAATGGTCCCGATTTGTCCTTGATGGCCCGACTTGACAAATGCCAGAAGAGAGACAAGTCCAGCTGGGTAAAACAAGAAATTTATAAAACAATAAGAAAATGTTGGGGAACAATTCTAATTTCAATTCCGACTGAGATTTTCGTAATTTGACTAGCCCTGCTGTGCTTCGTATGTCTCGACTTGTCCTAATGGTCCCGATTTGTCCCTACTGACCCGACTTGACATATGCTAAAACTACAGAACAAGTCCAGCTGGATAAAGCAAGAAATTTGTAACACAATAAGAAAATATTGGGAAACAATTCAAATTTCAATTCCGACCGAGATTTTCGTAATTTGACTAGCCCTGCTGTGCTTCGTATGTCTCGACTTGACCTAATGGTCCCGATTTTTCCCTACTGACCCGACTTGACATATGCTAAAACTACAGAACAAGTCCAGCTGGGTAAAGCAAGAAATTTGTAACACAATAGGAAATTGTTGGGAAACAATTCAAATTTCAATTCCGAATGAGATTTTCGTAATTTGACTTCGCCCTGCTGTGCTTCGTATCTATCAACTTGTCCTAATGGTCCCAATCTGTCCCCACTGACCCGATTTGACGAATGACAAAACTACAGAACAAGTCCAGCTGGGTAAAACAAGAAATTTGTAACACAATAAGAAAATGTTGGGAAACTATTCAAATTTCAATTCCGACTGAGATTTTCGTAATTTGACTTCGCCCTGCTGTGCTTCGTATCTATCAACTTGTCCTAATGGTCCCAATCTGTCCCCACTGACCCGATTTGACGAATGCCATAACTACAGAACAAGTCCAGCTGGGTAAAACAAGAAATTTGTAACACAATTGGAAAGTGTTGGGAACATTCAAATTTCAATTCCGACTAAGATTTTCGTAATTTGACTAGCCCTGCTGTGGTTCGTATGTCTCGACTTGTCCTAATGGTCCCGATTTGTCCCTACTGACCCGACTTGACATATGCTAAAACTACAGAACAAGTCCAGCTGGATAAAGCAAGAAATTTGTAACACAATAAGAAAATATTGGGAAACAATTCAAATTTCAATTCCGACTGAGATTTTCGTAATTTGACTAGCCCTGCTGTGCTTCGTATGTCTCGACTTGACCTAATGGTCCCGATTTTTCCCTACTGACCCGACTTGACATATGCTAAAACTACAGAACAAGTCCAGCTGGGTAAAGCAAGAAATTTGTAACACAATAGGAAATTGTTGGGAAACAATTCAAATTTCAATTCCGAATGAGATTTTCGTAATTTGACTTCGCCCTGCTGTGCTTCGTATCTATCAACTTGTCCTAATGGTCCCAATCTGTCCCCACTGACCCGATTTGACGAATGCCAAAACTACAGAACAAGTCCAGCTGGGTATTACAAGAAATTTGTAACACAATAAGAAAATGTTGGGAAACAATTCAAATTTTAATTCCGACTGAGATTTTCGTAATTTGACTTCGCCCTGCTGTGCTTCGTATCTATCAACTTGTCCTAATGGTCCCAATCTGTCCCCACTGACCCGATTTGACGAATGCCATAACTACAGAACAAGTCCAGCTGGGTAAAACAAGAAATTTGTAACACAATTGGAAAGTGTTGGGAACATTCAAATTTCAATTCCGACTGAGAATTTCATGATATGACTTCGACCTGCTGTGCTTCGTATGTCTCGACTTGTCCTAATGGTCCCGATTTGTCCTTAATGACCCGACTTGACATATGCTAAAACTACAGAACAAGTCCAGCTGGATAAAGCAAGAAATTTGTAACAAAATAAGAAAATGTTGGGAAACAATTCAAATTTCAATTCCGACTGAGATTTTCGTAATTTGACTTCGCCCTGCTGTGCTTCGTATCTATCAACTTGTCCTAATGGTCCCGATTTGTCCCCACTGACCCGACTTGACGAAAGCCAAAACTACAGAACAAGTCCAGCTGGGTAACGCAAGAAATTTGTAACACAATAGGAAAATATCTTGGGAAACATTTCTAATTTCAATTCCGTCCGGGATATTCGTAAATTGACTAGCCCTGCTGTGCTTCGTATGTCTCGACTTGTCCTAATGGTCCCGATTTGTCCTTAATGACCCGAATTGACATATGCTAAAACTACAGAACAAGTCCAGCTGGATAAAGCAAGAAATTTGTAACAAAATGAGAAAATGTTGGGAAACAATTCAAATTTCAATTCCGACTGAGATTTTCGTAATTTGACTTCGCCCTGCTGTGCTTCGTATCTATCGACTTGTCCTAGTGGTCCCGATCTGTCCCCACTGACCCGACTTGACGAAAGCTAAAACTACAGAACAAGTCCAGCTGGGTAACGCAAGAAATTTGTAACACAATAGGAAAATATGTTGGGAAACATTTCTAATTTCAATTCCGTCCGGGATTTTCGTAAGTTGACTAGCCCTGCTGTGTTTCGTATGTCTCGACTTGTCCTAATGGTCCCAATTTGTCCCTAATGACCCGAATTGACATATGCTAAAACAACAGAACAAGTCCAGCTGGCTAAAGCAAGAAATTTGTAACAAAATGAGAAAATGTTGGGAAACAATTCAAATTTCAATTCCGACTGAGATTTTCGTAATTTGACTTCGCCCTGATGTGCTTCGTATCTATCGACTTGTCCTAATAGTCCCGATCTGTCCCCACTGACCCGACTTGACGAAAGCCAAAACACTACAGAACAAGTCCAGCTGGGTAACGCAAGAAATTTGTAACACAATAGGAAAATATGTTGGGAAACATTTCTAATTTCAATTCCGTCCGGGATTTTCGTAAATTGACTAGCCCTGCTGTGTTTCGTATGTCTCGACTTGTCCTAATGGTCCCGATTTGTCCCTACTGACCCGACTTGACATATGCTAAAACTACAGAACAAGTCCAGCTGAGTAGACAAGAAATTTGTAAACACAATGGGAAAATGTTTGAGAACATTAAAATTTCAATTCCGACTGAGATTTTCATAATATGACTTCGACCTGCTGTGCTTCGTATGTCTTGAATTGACCTAATGGTCCCGATTTGTCCCTACTGACCCGACTTGACATATACCAAAACTACAGAACAAGTCCAGTGGTAAAGAAAGAAATTTGTAACACATTTGGAAAATGTTGAGGAACAATTTAAATTTCAATTCCGACTGAAATTTTCGTAATTTTACTTCGCCCTGCTGTGCTTAGTATGTCTCGACTTGTCCTAATGGTCCCGATTTGTCCCTACTGACCCGACTTGACAAATGCCAAAACTACAGAACAAGTCCAGCTGGATAAAACAAGAAATTTGTAAACACAATGGGAAAATGTTTGAGAACATTAAAATTTCAATTCCGACTGAGATTTTCGTAATTTGACTAGCCCTGCTGTGCTTCGTATGTCTCGACTTGTCCTAATGGTCCCGATTTGTCCCTACTGACCCGACTTGACATATACCAAAACTACAGAAAAAGTCCAGCAGGGTAAAACAAGAAATTTGTAACACATTTGGAAAATGTTGAGGAACTATTTAAATTTCAATTCCGACTGAAATTTTCGTAATTTTACTTCGCCCTGCTGTGCTTAGTACGTCTCGACTTGTCCTAATGGTCCCGATTTGTCCTTAATGACCCGACTTGACGAATGCCAAAAAACAAAAAGAGTCCAGCTGAGTAGTTCAAGAAATTAGTAACACAATTGGAAAGTGTTGGGAACATTCAAATTTCAATTCCGACTGAGAGTTCCGTAATTTGACTTCGCCCTGCTGTGCTTCATTTGCCTCGACTTGTCCTAATGGTCCCGATTTGTCCTTGATGGCCCGACTTGACAAATGCCAAAAAAGAGACAAGTCCAGCTGGGTAAAATAAGAAATTTATAAGACAATAAGAAAATGTTGGGGAACAATTCTAATTTCAATTCCGACTGAGATTTTCGTAATTTGACTAGCCCTGCTGTGCTTCGTATGTCTCGACTTGTCCTAATGGTCCCGATTTGTCCCTACTGACCCGACTTGACATATGCTAAAACTACAGAACAAGTCCAGCTGGATAAAGCAAGAAATTTGTAACACAATAAGAAAATATTGGGAAACAATTCAAATTTCAATTCCGACTGAGATTTTCGTAATTTGACTAGCCCTGCTGTGCTTCGTATGTCTCGACTTGTCCTAATTGTCTCGATTTGTCCTCAATGACCCAACTTGACAAATGCCAAAATACAGAACAAGTCCAGCTGGGTAAAGCAAGAAATTTGTAACACAATAGGAAATTGTTGGGAAACAATTCAAATTTCAATTCCGAATGAGATTTTTGTAATTTGACTTCGCCCTGCTGTGCTTCGTATCTATCAACTTGTCCTAATGGTCCCAATCTGTCCCCACTGACCCGATTTGACGAATGCCAAAACTACAGAACAAGTCCAGCTGGGTAAAACAAGAAATTTGTAACACAATAAGAAAATGTTGGGAAACAATTCAAATTTCAATTCCGACTGAGATTTTCGTAATTTGACTTCGCCCTGCTGTGCTTCGTATCTATCAACTTGTCCTAATGGTCCCAATCTGTCTCCACTGACCCGATTTGACGAATGCCAAAACTACAGAACAAGTCCAGCTGGGTAAAACAAGAAATTTGTAACACAATAAGAAAATGTTGGGAAACAATTCAAATTTCAATTCCGACTGAGATTTTCGTAATTTGACTTCGCCCTGCTGTGCTTCGTATCTATCAACTTGTCCTAATGGTCCCAATCTGTCCCCACTGACCCGATTTGACGAATGCCAGAACTACAGAACAAGTCCAGCTGGGTAAAACAAGAAATTTGTAACACAATTGGAAAGTGTTGGGAACATTCAAATTTCAATTCCGACTGAGAGTTCTGTAATTTGACTTCGCCCTGCTGTGCTTCATTTGCCTCCACTTGTCCTAATGGTCCCGATTTGTCCTTGATGGCCCGACTTGACAAATGCCAAAAAAGAGACAAGTCCAGCTGGGTAAAACAAGAAATTTATAAAACAATAAGAAAATGTTGGGGAACAATTCTAATTTCAATTCCGACTGAGATTTTCGTAATTTGACTAGCCCTGCTGTGCTTCGTATCTATCAACTTGTCCTAATGGTCCCGATTTGTCCCCACTGACCCGACTTGACGAAAACCAAAACTACAGAATAAGTCCAGCTGGGTAAAACAAGAAATTTGTAACACAATTGGAAAGTGTTGGAAACATTCAAATTTCAATTCCGACTGAGATTTTCATAATATGACTTCGACCTGCTGTGCTTCGTATGTCTTGACTTGACCTAATGGTCCCGATTTGTCCCTACTGACCCGACTTGACATATACCAAAACTACAGAACAAGTCCAGTGGTAAAGAAAGAAATTTGTAACACATTTGGAAAATGTTGAGGAACAATTTAAATTTCAATTCCGACTGAAATTTTCGTAATTTTACTTCGCCCTGCTGTGCTTCATTTGCCTCGACTTGTCCTAATGGTCCCGATTTGTCCTTGATGGCCCGACTTGATAAATGCCAAAAGAGAGACAAGTCCAGCTGGGTAAAACAAGAAATTTATAAAACAATAAGAAAATGTTGGGGAACAATTCTAATTTCAATTCCGACTGAGATTTTCGTATTTTGACTAGCCCTGCTGTGCTTCGTATGTCTCGACTTGTCCTAATGGTCCCGATTTGTCCCTACTGACCCGACTTGACGAAAGCCAAAACTACAGAATAAGTCCAGTTGGGTAAAACAAGAAATTTGTAACACAATTGGAAAGTGTTGGAAACATTCAAATTTCAATTCCGACTGAGATTTTCATAATATGACTTCGACCTGCTGTGCTTCGTATGTCTTGACTTGACCTAATGGTCCCGATTTGTCCCTACTGACCCGACTTGACATATACCAAAACTACAGAACAAGTCCAGTGGTAAAGAAAGAAATTTGTAACACATTTGGAAAATGTTGAGGAACAATTTAAATTTCAATTCCGACTGAAATTTTCGTAATTTTACTTCGCCCTGCTGTGCTTAGTATGTCTCGACTTGTCCTAATGGTCCCGATTTGTCCTTAATGACCCAACTTGACAAATGCCAAAATACAGAACAAGTCCAGCTGGGTAAAGCAAGAAATTTGTAACACAATAGGAAATTGTTGGGAAACAATTCAAATTTCAATTCCGAATGAGATTTTCGTAATTTGAATTCACCCTGCTGTGCTTCGTATCTATCAACTTGTCCTAATGGTCCCAATCTGTCCCCTCTGACCCGATTTGACGAATGCCAAAACTACAGAACAAGTCCAGCTGAGTAAAACAAGAAATTTGTAACACAATAAGAAAATGTTGGGAAACAATTCAAATTTCAATTCCGACTGAGATTTTCGTAATTTGACTTCGCCCTGCTGTGCTTCGTATCTATCAACTTGTCCTAATGGTCCCAATCTGTCCCCACTGACCCGATTTGACGAATGCCAAAACTACAGAACAAGTCCAGCTGGGTAAAACAAGAAATTTGTAACACAATTGGAAAGTGTTGGGAACATTCAAATTTCAATTCCGACTGAGAGTTCTGTAATTTGACTTCGCCCTGCTGTGCTTCATTTGCCTCGACTTGTCCTAATGGTCCCGATTTGTCCTTGATGGCCCGACTTGACAAATGCCAAAAAAGAGACAAGTCCAGCTGGGTAAAACAAGAAATTTATAAAACAATAAGAAAATGTTGGGGAACAATTCTAATTTCAATTCCGACTGAGATTTTCGTAATTTGACTAGCCCTGCTGTGCTTCGTATGTCTCGACTCGTCCTAATGGTCCCGATTCGTCCCTACTGACCCGACTTGACATATGCTAAAACTACAGAACAAGTCCAGCTGGATAAAGCAAGAAATTTGTAACACAATAAGAAAATATTGGGAAACAATTCAAATTTCAATTCCGACTGAGATTTTCGTAATTTGACTAGCCCTGCTGTGCTTCGTATGTCTCGACTTGTCCTAATGGTCCCGATTTGTCCTCAATGACCCAACTTGACAAATGCCAAAATACAGAACAAGTCCAGCTGGGTAAAGCAAGAAATTTGTAACACAATAGGAAATTGTTGGGAAACAATTCAAATTTCAATTCCGAATGAGATTTTTGTAATTTGACTTCGCCCTGCTGTGCTTCGTATCTATCAACTTGTCCTAATGGTCCCAATCTGTCCCCACTGACCCAATTTGACGAATGCCAAAACTACAGAACAAGTCCAGCTGGGTAAAACAAGAAATTTGTAACACAATAAGAAAATGTTGGGAAACAATACAAATTTCAATTCCGACTGAGATTTTCGTAATTTGACTTCGCCCTGCTGTGCTTCGTATCTATCAACTTGTCCTAATGGTTCCAATCTGTCTCCACTGACCCGATTTGACGAATGCCAAAACTACAGAACAAGTCCAGCTGGGTAAAACAAGAAATTTGTAACACAATAAGAAAATGTTGGGAAACAATTCAAATTTCAATTCCGACTGAGATTTTCGTAATTTGACTTCGCCCTGCTGTGCTTCGTATCTATCAACTTGTCCTAATGGTCCCAATCTGTCCCCACTGACCCGATTTGACGAATGCCAGAACTACAGAACAAGTCCAGCTGGGTAAAACAAGAAATTTGTAACACAATTGGAAAGTGTTGGGAACATTCAAATTTCAATTCCGACTGAGAGTTCTGTAATTTGACTTCGCCCTGCTGTGCTTCATTTGCCTCCACTTGTCCTAATGGTCCCGATTTGTCCTTGATGGCCCGACTTGACAAATGCCAAAAAAGAGACAAGTCCAGCTGGGTAAAACAAGAAATTTATTAAACAATAAGAAAATGTTGGGGAACAATTCTAATTTCAATTCCGACTGAGATTTTCGTAATTTGACTAGCCCTGCTGTGCTTCGTATCTATCTACTTGTCCTAATGGTCCCGATTTGTCCCCACTGACCCGACTTGACGAAAACCAAAACTACAGAATAAGTCCAGCTGGGTAAAACAAGAAATTTGTAACACAATTGGAAAGTGTTGGAAACATTCAAATTTCAATTCCGACTGAGATTTTCATAATATGACTTCGACCTGCTGTGCTTCGTATGTCTTGACTTGACCTAATGGTCCCGATTTGTCCCTACTGACCCGACTTGACATATACCAAAACTACAGAACAAGTCCAGTGGTAAAGAAAGAAATTTGTAACACATTTGGAAAATGTTGAGGAACAATTTAAATTTCAATTCCGACTGAAATTTTCGTAATTTTACTTTGCCCTGCTGTGCTTCATTTGCCTCGACTTGTCCTAATGGTCCCGATTTGTCCTTGATGGCCCGACTTGACAAATGCCAAAAGAGAGACAAGTCCAGCTGGGTAATACAAGAAATTTATAAAACAATAAGAAAATGTTGGGGAACAATTCTAATTTCAATTCCGACTGAGATTTTCGTAATTTGACTAGCCCTGCTGTGCTTCGTATGTCTCGACTTGTCCTAATGGTCCCGATTTGTCCCTACTGACCCGACTTGACATATGCTAAAACTACAGAACAAGTCCAGCTGGATAAAGCAAGAAATTTGTAACACAATAAGAAAATATTGGGAAACAATTCAAATTTCAATTCCGACCGAGATTTTCGTAATTTGACTAGCCCTGCTGTGCTTCGTATGTCTCGACTTGACCTAATGGTCCCGATTTTTCCCTACTGACCCGACTTGACATATGCTAAAACTACAGAACAAGTCCAGCTGGGTAAAGCAAGAAATTTGTAACACAATAGGAAATTGTTGGAAAACAATTCAAATTTCAATTCCGAATGAGATTTTCGTAATTTGACTTCGCCCTGCTGTGCTTCGTATCTATCAACTTGTCCTAATGGTCCCAATCTGTCCCCACTGACCCGATTTGACGAATGCCAAAACTACAGAACAAGTCCAGCTGGGTAAAACAAGAAATTTGTAACACAATAAGAAAATGTTGGGAAACAATTCAAATTTCAATTCCGACTGAGATTTTCGTAATTTGACTTCGCCCTGCTGTGCTTCGTATCTATCAACTTGTCCTAATGGTCCCAATCTGTCCCCACTGACCCGATTTGACGAATGCCATAACTACAGAACAAGTCCAGCTGGGTAAAACAAGAAATTTGTAACACAATTGGAAAGTGTTGGGAACATTCAAATTTCAATTCCGACTGAGAATTTCATAATATGACTTCGACCTGCTGTGCTTCGTATGTCTCGACTTGTCCTAATGGTCCCGATTTGTCCTTAATGACCCGACTTGACATATGCTAAAACTACAGAACAAGTCCAGCTGGATAAAGCAAGAAATTTGTAACACAATAAGAAAATGTTGGGAAACAATTCAAATTTCAATTCCGACTGAGATTTTCGTAATTTGACTTCGCCCTGCTGTGCTTCGTATCTATCAACTTGTCCTAATGGTCCCGATTTGTCCCCACTGACCCGACTTGACGAAAGCCAAAACTACAGAATAAGTCCAGCTGGGTAAAACAAGAAATTTGTAACACAATTGGAAAGTGTTGGAAACATTCAAATTTCAATTCCGACTGAGATTTTCATAATATGACTTCGACCTGCTGTGCTTCGTATGTCTTGACTTGAGCTAATGGTCCCGATTTGTCCCTACTGACCCGACTTGACATATACCAAAACTACAGAACAAGTCCAGTGGTAAAGAAAGAAATATGTAACACATTTGGAAAATGTTGAGGAACAATTTAAATTTCAATTCCGACTGAAATTTTCGTAATTTTACTTCGCCCTGCTGTGCTTAGTATGTCTCGACTTGTCCTAATGGTCCCGATTTGTCCTTAATGACCCAACTTGACAAATGCCAAAATACAGAATAAGTCCAGCTGGGTAAAGCAAGAAATTTGTAACACAATAGGAAATTGTTGGGAAACAATTCAAATTTCAATTCCGACCGAGATTTTCGTAATTTGACTAGCCCTGCTGTGCTTCGTATGTCTCGACTTGACCTAATGGTCCCGATTTTTCCCTACTGACCCGACTTGACATATGCTAAAACTACAGAACAAGTCCAGCTGGGTAAAGCAAGAAATTTGTAACACAATAGGAAATTGTTGGGAAACAATTCAAATTTCAATTCCGAATGAGATCTTCGTAATTTGACTTCGCCCTGCTGTGCTTCGTATCTATCAACTTGTCCTAATGTTCCCAATCTGTCCCCACTGACCTGATTTGACGAATGCCAAAACTACAGAACAAGTCCAGCTGGGTAAAACAAGAAATTTGTAACACAATATGAAAATGTTGGGAAACAATTCAAATTTCAATTCCGACTGAGATTTTCGTAATTTGACTTCGCCCTGCTGTGCTTCGTATCTATCAACTTGTCCTAATGGTCCCAATCTGTCCCCACTGACCCGATTTGACGAATGCCATAACTACAGAACAAGTCCAGCTGGGTAAAACAAGAAATTTGTAACACAATTGGAAAGTGTTGGGAACATTCAAATTTCAATTCCGACTGAGAATTTCATAATATGACTTCGACCTGCTGTGCTTCGTATGTCTTGACTTGACCTAATGGTCCCGATTTGTCCCTACTGACCCGACTTGACATATACCAAAACTACAGAACAAGTCTAGTGGTAAAGAAAGAAATTTGTAACACATTTGGAAAATGTTGAGGAACAATTTAAATTTCAATTCCGACTGAAATTTTCGTAATTTTACTTTGCCCTGCTGTGCTTCATTTGCCTCGACTTGTCCTAATGGTCCCGATTTGTCCTTGATGGCCCGACTTGACAAATGCCAAAAGAGAGACAAGTCCAGCTGGGTAAAACAAGAAATTTATAAAACAATAAGAAAATGTTGGGGAACAATTCTAATTTCAATTCCGACTGAGATTTTCGTAATTTGACTAGCCCTGCTGTGCTTCGTATGTCTCGACTTGTCCTAATGGTCCCGATTTGTCCCTACTGACCCGACTTGACATATGCTAAAACTACAGAACAAGTCCAGCTGGATAAAGCAAGAAATTTGTAACACAATAAGAAAATATTGGGAAACAATTCAAATTTCAATTCCGACCGAGATTTTCGTAATTTGACTAGCCCTGCTGTGCTTCGTATGTCTCGACTTGACCTAATGGTCCCGATTTTTCCCTACTGACCCGACTTGACATATGCTAAAACTACAGAACAAGTCCAGCTGGGTAAAGCAAGAAATTTGTAACACAATAGGAAATTGTTGGAAAACAATTCAAATTTCAATTCCGAATGAGATTTTCGTAATTTGACTTCGCCCTGCTGTGCTTCGTATCTATCAACTTGTCCTAATGGTCCCAATCTGTCCCCACTGACCCGATTTGACGAATGCCAAAACTACAGAACAAGTCCAGCTGGGTAAAACAAGAAATTTGTAACACAATAAGAAAATGTTGGGAAACAATTCAAATTTCAATTCCGACTGAGATTTTCGTAATTTGACTTCGCCCTGCTGTGCTTCGTATCTATCAACTTGTCCTAATGGTCCCAATCTGTCCCCACTGACCCGATTTGACGAATGCCATAACTACAGAACAAGTCCAGCTGGGTAAAACAAGAAATTTGTAACACAATTGGAAAGTGTTGGGAACATTCAAATTTCAATTCCGACTGAGAATTTCATAATATGACTTCGACCTGCTGTGCTTCGTATGTCTCGACTTGTCCTAATGGTTCCGATTTGTCCTTAATGACCCGACTTGACATATGCTAAAACTACAGAACAAGTCCAGCTGGATAAAGCAAGAAATTTGTAACACAATAAGAAAATGTTGGGAAACAATTCAAATTTCAATTCCGACTGAGATTTTCGTAATTTGACTTCGCCCTGCTGTGCTTCGTATCTATCAACTTGTCCTAATGGTCCCGATTTGTCCCCACTGACCCGACTTGACGAAAGCCAAAACTACAGAATAAGTCCAGCTGGGTAAAACAAGAAATTTGTAACACAATTGGAAAGTGTTGGAAACATTCAAATTTCAATTCCGACTGAGATTTTCATAATATGACTTCGACCTGCTGTGCTTCGTATGTCTTGACTTGACCTAATGGTCCCGATTTGTCCCTACTGACCCGACTTGACATATACCAAAACTACAGAACAAGTCCAGTGGTAAAGAAAGAAATATGTAACACATTTGGAAAATGTTGAGGAACAATTTAAATTTCAATTCCGACTGAAATTTTCGTAATTTTACTTCGCCCTGCTGTGCTTAGTATGTCTCGACTTGTCCTAATGGTCCCGATTTGTCCTTAATGACCCAACTTGACAAATGCCAAAATACAGAATAAGTCCAGCTGGGTAAAGCAAGAAATTTGTAACACAATAGGATATTGTTGGAAAACAATTCAAATTTCAATTCCGAATGAGATTTTCGTAATTTGACTTCGCCCTGCTGTGCTTCGTATCTATCAACTTGTCCTAATGGTCCCAATCTGTCCCCACTGACCCGATTTGACGAATGCCAAAACTACAGAACAAGTCCAGCTGGGTAAAACAAGAAATTTGTAACACAATAAGAAAATGTTGGGAAACAATTCAAATTTCAATTCCGACTGAGATTTTCGTAATTTGACTTCGCCCTGCTGTGCTTCGTATCTATCAACTTGTCCTAATGGTCCCAATCTGTCCCCACTGACCCGATTTGACGAATGCCAAAACTACAGAACAAGTCCAGCTGGGTAAAACAAGAAATTTGTAACACAATTGGAAAGTGTTGGAAACATTCAAATTTCAATTCCGACTGAGATTTTCATAATATGACTTCGACCTGCTGTGCTTCGTATGTCTTGACTTGACCTAATGGTCCCGATTTGTCCCTACTGACCCGACTTGACATATACCAAAACTACAGAACAAGTCCAGTGGTAAAGAAAGAAATATGTAACACATTTGGAAAATGTTGAGGAACAATTTAAATTTCAATTCCGACTGAAATTTTCGTAATTTTACTTCGCCCTGCTGTGCTTAGTATGTCTCGACTTGTCCTAATGGTCCCGATTTGTCCTTAATGACCCAACTTGACAAATGCCAAAATACAGAATAAGTCCAGCTGGGTAAAGCAAGAAATTTGTAACACAATAGGAAATTGTTGGAAAACAATTCAAATTTCAATTCCGAATGAGATTTTCGTAATTTGACTTCGCCCTGCTGTGCTTCGTATCTATCAACTTGTCCTAATGGTCCCAATCTGTCCCCACTGACCCGATTTGACGAATGCCAAAACTACAGAACAAGTCCAGCTGGGTAAAACAAGAAATTTGTAACACAATAAGAAAATGTTGGGAAACAATTCAAATTTCAATTCCGACTGAGATTTTCGTAATTTGACTTCGCCCTGCTGTGCTTCGTATCTATCAACTTGTCCTAATGGTCCCAATCTGTCCCCACTGACCCGATTTGACGAATGCCAAAACTACAGAACAAGTCCAGCTGGGTAAAACAAGAAATTTGTAACACAATAAGAAAATGTTGGGAAACAATTCAAATTTCAATTCCGACTGAGATTTTCGTAATTTGACTTCGCCCTGCTGTGCTTCGTATCTATCAACTTGTCCTAATGGTCCCAATCTGTCCCCACTGACCCGATTTGACGAATGCCATAACTACAGAACAAGTCCAGCTGGGTAAAACAAGAAATTTGTAACACAATTGGAAAGTGTTGGGAACATTCAAATTTCAATTCCGACTGAGAATTTCATAATATGACTTCGACCTGCTGTGCTTCGTATGTCTCGACTTGTCCTAATGGTTCCGATTTGTCCTTAATGACCCGACTTGACATATGCTAAAACTACAGAACAAGTCCAGCTGGATAAAGCAAGAAATTTGTAACACAATAAGAAAATGTTGGGAAACAATTCAAATTTCAATTCCGACTGAGATTTTCGTAATTTGACTTCGCCCTGCTGTGCTTCGTATCTATCAACTTGTCCTAATGGTCCCGATTTGTCCCCACTGACCCGACTTGACGAAAGCCAAAACTACAGAATAAGTCCAGCTGGGTAAAACAAGAAATTTGTAACACAATTGGAAAGTGTTGGAAACATTCAAATTTCAATTCCGACTGAGATTTTCATAATATGACTTCGACCTGCTGTGCTTCGTATGTCTTGACTTGACCTAATGGTCCCGATTTGTCCCTACTGACCCGACTTGACATATACCAAAACTACAGAACAAGTCCAGTGGTAAAGAAAGAAATATGTAACACATTTGGAAAATGTTGAGGAACAATTTAAATTTCAATTCCGACTGAAATTTTCGTAATTTTACTTCGCCCTGCTGTGCTTAGTATGTCTCGACTTGTCCTAATGGTCCCGATTTGTCCTTAATGACCCAACTTGACAAATGCCAAAATACAGAATAAGTCCAGCTGGGTAAAGCAAGAAATTTGTAACACAATAGGAAATTGTTGGAAAACAATTCAAATTTCAATTCCGAATGAGATTTTCGTAATTTGACTTCGCCCTGCTGTGCTTCGTATCTATCAACTTGTCCTAATGGTCCCAATCTGTCCCCACTGACCCGATTTGACGAATGCCAAAACTACAGAACAAGTCCAGCTGGGTAAAACAAGAAATTTGTAACACAATAAGAAAATGTTGGGAAACAATTCAAATTTCAATTCCGACTGAGATTTTCGTAATTTGACTTCGCCCTGCTGTGCTTCGTATCTATCAACTTGTCCTAATGGTCCCAATCTGTCCCCACTGACCCGATTTGACGAATGCCAAAACTACAGAACAAGTCCAGCTGGGTAAAACAAGAAATTTGTAACACAATTGGAAAGTGTTGGGAACATTCAAATTTCAATTCCGACTGAGAGTTCTGTAATTTGACTTCGCCCTGCTGTGCTTCATTTGCCTCGACTTGTCCTAATGGTCCCGATTTGTCCTTGATGGCCTGACTTGACAAATGCCAAAAAAGAGACAAGTCCAGCTGGGTAAAACAAGAAATTTATAAAACAATAAGAAAATGTTGGGGAACAATTCTAATTTCAATTCCGACTGAGATTTTCGTAATTTGACTAGCCCTGCTGTGCTTCGTATGTCTCGACTTGACCTAATGGTCCCGATTTTTCCCTACTGACCCGACTTGACATATGCTAAAACTACAGAACAAGTCCAGCTGGGTAAAGCAAGAAATTTGTAACACAATAGGAAATTGTTGGGAAAAAATTCAAATTTCAATTCCGAATGAGATCTTCGTAATTTGACTTCGCCCTGCTGTGCTTCGTATCTATCAACTTGTCCTAATGGTCCCAATCTGTCCTCACTGACCCGATTTGACGAATGCCAAAACTACAGAACAAGTCCAGCTGGGTAAAACAAGAAATTTGTAACACAATAAGAAAATGTTGGGAAACAATTCAAATTTCAATTCCGACTGAGATTTTCGTAATTTGACTTCGCCCTGCTGTGCTTCGTATCTATCAACTTGTCCTAATGGTCCCGATTTGTCTCCACTGACCCGACTTGACGAAAGCCAAAACTACAGAATAAGTCCAGCTGGGTAAAACAAGAAATTTGTAACACAATTGGAAAGTGTTGGGAACATTCAAATTTCAATTCCGACTGAGAATTTCATAATATGACTTCGACCTGCTGTGCTTCGTATGTCTCGACTTGTCCTAATGGTCCCGATTTGTCCTTAATGACCCGACTTGACATATGCTAAAACTACAGAACAAGTCCAGCTGGATAAAGCAAGAAATTTGTAACACAATAAGAAAATGTTGGGAAACAATTCAAATTTCAATTCCGACTGAGATTTTCGTAATTTGACTTCGCCCTGCTGTGCTTCGTATCTATCAACTTGTCCTAATGGTCCCGATTTGTCCCCACTGACCCGACTTGACGAAAGCCAAAACTACAGAATAAGTCCAGCTGGGTAAAACAAGAAATTTGTAACACAATTGGAAAGTGTTGGAAACATTCAAATTTCAATTCCGACTGAGTTTTCATAATATGACTTCGACCAGATGTGCTTCGTATGTCTTGACTTGACCTAATGGTCCCGATTTGTCCCTACTGACCCGACTTGACATATACCAAAACTACAGAACAAGTCCAGTGGTAAAGAAAGAAATTTGTAACACATTTGGAAAATGTTGAGGAACAATTTAAATTTCAATTCCGACTGAAATTTTCGTAATTTTACTTCGCCCTGCTGTGCTTAGTATGTCTCGACTTGTCCTAATGGTCCCGATTTGTCCTTAATGACCCAACTTGACAAATGCCAAAATACAGAACAAGTCCAGCTGGGTAAAGCAAGAAATTTGTAACACAATAGGAAATTGTTGGGAAACAATTCAAATTTCAATTCCGAATGAGATTTTCGTAATTTGAATTCACCCTGCTGTGCTTCGTATCTATCAACTTGTCCTAATGGTCCCAATCTGTCCCCACTGACCCGATTTGACGAATGCCAAAACTACAGAACAAGTCCAGCTGAGTAAAACAAGAAATTTGTAACACAATAAAAAAATGTTGGGAAACAATTCAAATTTCAATTCCGACTGAGATTTTCGTAATTTGACTTCGCCCTGCTGTGCTTCGTATCTATCAACTTGTCCTAATGGTCCCAATCTGTCCCCACTGACCCGATTTGACGAATGCCAAAACTACAAAACTAGTCCAGCTGAGTAAAACAAGAAATTTGTAACACAATAAGAAAATGTTGGGAAACAATTCAAATTTTAATTCCGACTGAGATTTTCGTAATTTGACTTCGCCCTGCTGTGCTTCGTATCTATCAACTTGTCCTAATGGTCCCAATCTGTCCCCACTGACCCGATTTGACGAATGCCATAACTACAGAACAAGTCCAGCTGGGTAAAACAAGAAATTTGTAACACAATTGGAAAGTGTTGGGAACATTCAAATTTCAATTCCGACTGAGAATTTCATGATATGACTTCGACCTGCTGTGCTTCGTATGTCTCGACTTGTCCTAATGGTCCCGATTTGTCCTTAATGACCCGACTTGACATATGCTAAAACTACAGAACAAGTCCAGCTGGATAAAGCAAGAAATTTGTAACAAAATAAGAAAATGTTGGGAAACAATTCAAATTTCAATTCCGACTGAGATTTTCGTAATTTGACTTCGCCCTGCTGTGCTTCGTATCTATCAACTTGTCCTAATGGTCCCGATTTGTTCCCACTGACCCGACTTGACGAAAGCCAAAACTACAGAACAAGTCCAGCTGGGTAACGCAAGAAATTTGTAACACAATAGGAAAATATGTTGGGAAACATTTCTAATTTCAATTCCGTCCGGGATATTCGTAAATTGACTAGCCCTGCTGTGCTTCGTATGTCTCGACTTGTCCTAATGGTCCCGATTTGTCCTTAATGACCCGAATTGACATATGCTAAAACTACAGAACAAGTCCAGCTGGATAAAGCAAGAAATTTGTAACAAAATGAGAAAATGTTGGGAAACAATTCAAATTTCAATTCCGACTGAGATTTTCGTAATTTGACTTCGCCCTGCTGTGCTTCGTATCTATCGACTTGTCCTAGTGGTCCCGATCTGTCCCCACTGACCCGACTTGACGAAAGCCAAAACTACAGAACAAGTCCAGCTGGGTAACGCAAGAAATTTGTAACACAATAGGAAAATATGTTGGGAAACATTTCTAATTTCAATTCCGTCCGGGATTTTCGTAAATTGACTAGCCCTGCTGTGTTTCGTATGTCTCGACTTGTCCTAATGGTCCCAATTTGTCCTTAATGACCCGAATTGACATATGCTAAAACAACAGAACAAGTCCAGCTGGATAAAGCAAGAAATTTGTAACAAAATGAGAAAATGTTGGGAAACAATTCAAATTTCAATTCCGACTGAGATTTTCGTAATTTGACTTCGCCCTGCTGTGCTTCGTATCTATCGACTTGTCCTAATGGTCCCGATCTGTCCCCACTGACCCGACTTGACGAAAGCCAAAACTACAGAACAAGTCCAGCTGGGTAACGCAAGAAATTTGTAACACAATAGGAAAATATGTTGGGAAACATTTCTAATTTCAATTCCGTCCGCGATTTTCGTAAATTGACTAGCCCTGCTGTGTTTCGTATGTCTCGACTTGTCCTAATGGTCCCGATTTGTCCCTACTGACCCGACTTGACATATGCTAAAACTACAGAACAAGTCCAGCTGAGTAGACAAGAAATTTGTAAACACAATGGGAAAATGTTTGAGAACATTAAAATTTCAATTCCGACTGAGATTTTCATAATATGACTTCGACCTGCTGTGCTTCGTATGTCTTGAATTGACCTAATGGTCCCGATTTGTCCCTACTGACCCGACTTGACATATACCAAAACTACAGAACAAGTCCAGTGGTAAAGAAAGAAATTTGTAACACATTTGGAAAATGTTGAGGAACAATTTAAATTTCAATTCCGACTGAAATTTTCGTAATTTTACTTCGCCCTGCTATGCTTAGTATGTCTCGACTTGTCCTAATGGTCCCGATTTGTCCCTACTGACCCGACTTGACAAATGCCAAAACTACAGAACAAGTCCAGCTGGATAAAACAAGAAATTTGTAAACACAATGGGAAAATGTTTGAGAACATTAAAATTTCAATTCCGACTGAGATTTTCATAATATGACTTCGACCTGCTGTGCTTCGTATGTCTTGAATTGACCTAATGGTCCCGATTTGTCCCTACTGACCCGACTTGACATATACCAAAACTACAGAACAAGTCCAGTGGTAAAGAAAGAAATTTGTAACACATTTGGAAAATGTTGAGGAACAATTTAAATTTCAATTCCGACTGAAATTTTCGTAATTTGACTAGCCCTGCTGTGCTTCGTATGTCTCGACTTGTCCTAATGGTCCCGATTTGTCCCTACTGACCCGACTTGACAAATGCCAAAATACAGAACAAGTCCAGCTGGGTAAAACAAGAAACTTTTAACCCAATAGGAAAATGTTGGGGAACAATTCTAATTACAATTCCCACTGGGATTTTCGTAAATTGACTTAGCCCTACTGTGCTTCGTTGTCTAGACTTGTCCTAATGGTCCCGATTTGTCCCTACTGACCCGACTTGACATATACCAAAACTACAGAAAAAGTCCAGCAGGGTAAAACAAGAAATTTGTAACACATTTGGAAAATGTTGAGGAACTATTTAAATTTCAATTCCGACTGAAATTTTCGTAATTTTACTTCGCCCTGCTGTGCTTAGTACGTCTCGACTTGTCCTAATGGTCCCGATTTGTCCTTAATGACCCGACTTGACGAATGCCAAAAAACAAAAAGAGTCCAGCTGAGTAATTCAAGAAATTAGTAACACAATTGGAAAGTGTTGGGAACATTCAAATTTCAATTCCGACTGAGAGTTCCGTAATTTGACTTCGCCCTGCTGTGCTTCATTTGCCTCGACTTGTCCTAATGGTCCCGATTTGTCCTTGATGGCCCGACTTGACAAATGCCAAAAAAGAGACAAGTCCAGCTGGGTAAAATAAGAAATTTATAAAACAATAAGAAAATGTTGGGGAACAATTCTAATTTCAATTCCGACTGAGATTTTCGTAATTTGACTAGCCCTGCTGTGCTTCGTATGTCTCGACTTGTCCTAATGGTCCCGATTTGTCCCTACTGACCCGACTTGACATATGCTAAAACTACAGAACAAGTCCAGCTGGATAAAGCAAGAAATTTGTAACACAATAAGAAAATATTGGGAAACAATTCTAATTTCAATTCCGACTGAGATTTTCGTAATTTGACTAGCCCTGCGGTGCTTCGTATGTCTCGACTTGTCCTAATGGTCCCGATTTGTCCCTACTGACCCGACTTGACATATGCTAAAACTACAGAACAAGTCCAGCTGGATAAAGCAAGAAATTTGTAACACAATAAGAAAATATTGGGAAACAATTCAAATTTCAATTCCGACTGAGATTTTCGTAATTTGACTAGCCCTGCTGTGCTTCGTATGTCTCGACTTGACCTAATGGTCCCGATTTTTCCCTACTGACCCGACTTGACATATGCTAAAACTACAGAACAAGTCCAGCTGGGTAAAGCAAGAAATTTGTAACACAATAGGAAATTGTTGGGAAACAATTCAAATTTCAATTCCGAATGAGATTTTCGTAATTTGACTTCGCCCTGCTGTGCTTCGTATCTATCAACTTGTCCTAATGGTCCCAATCTGTCCCCACTGACCCGATTTGACGAATGCCAAAACTACAGAACAAGTCCAGCTGGGTAAAACAAGAAATTTGTAACACAATAAGAAAATGTTGGGAAACAATTCAAATTTTAATTCCGACTGAGATTTTCGTAAATTGACTTCGCCCTGCTGTGCTTCGTATCTATCAACTTGTCCTAATGGTCCCAATCTGTCCCCACTGACCCGATTTGACGAATGCCATAACTACAGAACAAGTCCAGCTGGGTAAAACAAGAAATTTGTAACACAATTGGAAAGTGTTGGGAACATTCAAATTTCAATTCCGACTGAGAATTTCATGATATGACTTCGACCTGCTGTGCTTCGTATGTCTCCACTTGTCCTAATGGTCCCGATTTGTCCTTAATGACCCGACTTGACATATGCTAAAACTACAGAACAAGTCCAGCTGGATAAAGCAAGAAATTTGTAACAAAATAAGAAAATGTTGGGAAACAATTCAAATTTCAATTCCGACTGAGATTTTCGTAATTTGACTTCGCCCTGCTGTGCTTCGTATCTATCA
This sequence comes from Chrysolina americana, assembly GCA_958502065.1. NCBI lineage: Eukaryota > Metazoa > Arthropoda > Insecta > Coleoptera > Chrysomelidae > Chrysolina > Chrysolina americana. The sequence goes on from OY293412.1 coordinate 40,952,098, forward strand.
ACTTGTCCTAATGGTCCCGATTTGTCCCCACTGACCCGACTTGACAAAAGCCAAAACTACAGAACAAGTCCAGCTGGGTAACGCAAGAAATTTGTAACACAATAGGAAAATATGTTGGGAAACATTTCTAATTTCAATTCCGTCCGGGATATTCGTAAATTGACTAGCCCTGCTGTGCTTCGTATGTCTCGACTTGTCCTAATGGTCCCAATTTGTCCTTAATGACCCGAATTGACATATGCTAAAACAACAGAACAAGTCCAGCTGGATAAAGCAAGAAATTTGTAACAATATGAGAAAATGTTGGGAAACAATTCAAATTTCAATTCCGACTGAGATTTTCGTAATTTGACTTCGCCCTGCTGTGCTTCGTATCTATCGACTTGTCCTAATGGTCCCGATCTGTCCCCACTGACCCGACTTGACGAAAGCCAAAACTACAGAACAAGTCCAGCTGGGTAACGCAAGAAATTTGTAACACAATAGGAAAATATGTTGGGAAACATTTCTAATTTCAATTCCGTCCGCGATTTTCGTAAATTGACTAGCCCTGCTGTGTTTCGTATGTCTCGACTTGTCCTAATGGTCCCGATTTGTCCCTACTGACCCGACTTGACATATGCTAAAACTACAGAACAAGTCCAGCTGAGTAGACAAGAAATTTGTAAACACAATGGGAAAATGTTTGAGAACATTAAAATTTCAATTCCGACTGAGATTTTCATAATATGACTTCGACCTGCTGTGCTTCGTATGTCTTGAATTGACCTAATGGTCCCGATTTGTCCCTACTGACCCGACTTGACATATACCAAAACTACAGAACAAGTCCAGTGGTAAAGAAAGAAATTTGTAACACATTTGGAAAATGTTGAGGAACAATTTAAATTTCAATTCCGACTGAAATTTTCGTAATTTTACTTCGCCCTGCTATGCTTAGTATGTCTCGACTTGTCCTAATGGTCCCGATTTGTCCCTACTGACCCGACTTGACAAATGCCAAAACTACAGAACAAGTCCAGCTGGATAAAACAAGAAATTAGTAAACACAATGGGAAAATGTTTGAGAACATTAAAATTTCAATTCCGACTGAGATTTTCGTAATTTGACTAGCCCTGCTGTGCTTCGTATGTCTCGACTTGTCCTAATGGTCCCGATTTGTCCCTACTGACCCGACTTGACAAATGCCAAAATACAGAACAAGTCCAGCTGGGTAAAACAAGAAACTTTTAACCCAATAGGAAAATGTTGGGGAACAATTCTAATTACAATTCCGACTGGGATTTTCGTAAATTGACTTAGCCCAACTGTGCTTCGTTGTCTAGACTTGTCCTAATGGTCCCGATTTGTCCCTACTGACCCGACTTGACATATACCAAAACTACAGAAAAAGTCCAGCAGGGTAAAACAAGAAATTTGTAACACATTTGGAAAATGTTGAGGAACTATTTAAATTTCAATTCCGACAGAAATTTTCGTAATTTTACTTCGCCCTGCTGTGCTTAGTACGTCTCGACTTGTCCTAATGGTCCCGATTTGTCCTTAATGACCCGACTTGACGAATGCCAAAAAACAAAAAGAGTCCAGCTGAGTAATTCAAGAAATTAGTAACAAAATTGGAAAGTGTTGGGAACATTCAAATTTCAATTCCGACTGAGAGTTCCGTAATTTGACTTCGCCCTGCTGTGCTTCATTTGCCTCGACTTGTCCTAATGGTCCCGATTTGTCCTTGATGGCCCGACTTGACGAATGCCAAAAAAGAGACAAGTCCAGCTGGGTAAAATAAGAAATTTATAAAACAATAAGAAAATGTTGGGGAACAATTCTAATTTCAATTCCGACTGAGATTTTCGTAATTTGACTAGCCCTGCTGTGCTTCGTATGTCTCGACTTGTCCTAATGGTCCCGATTTGTCCCTACTGACCCGACTTGACATATGCTAAAACTACAGAACAAGTCCAGCTGGATAAAGCAAGAAATTTGTAACACAATAAGAAAATATTGGGAAACAATTCAAATTTCAATTCCGACTGAGATTTTCGTAATTTGACTAGCCCTGCGGTGCTTCGTATGTCTCGACTTGCCCTAATGGTCCCGATTTGTCCTCAATGACCCAACTTGACAAATGCCAAAATACAGAACAAGTCCAGCTGGGTAAAGCAAGAAATTTGTAACACAATAGGAAATTGTTGGGAAACAATTCAAATTTCAATTCCGAATGAGATTTTTGTAATTTGACTTCGCCCTGCTGTGCTTCGTATCTATCAACTTGTCCTAATGGTCCCAATCTGTCCCCACTGACCCGATTTGACGAATGCCAAAACTACAGAACAAGTCCAGCTGGGTACATTCAAATTTCAATTCCGACTGAGAGTTCCGTAATTTGACTTCGCCCTGCTGTGCTTCATTTGCCTCCACTTGTCCTAATGGTCCCGATTTGTCCTTGATGGCCCGACTTGACAAATGCCAAAAAAGAGACAAGTCCAGCTGGGTAAAACAAGAAATTTATAAAACAATAAGAAAATGTTGGGGAACAATTCTAATTTCAATTCCGACTGAGATTTTCGTAATTTGACTAGCCCTGCTGTGCTTCGTATGTCTCGACTTGTCCTAATGGTCCCGATTTGTCCCTACTGACCCGACTTGACATATGCTAAAACTACAGAACAAGTCCAGCTGGATAAAGCAAGAAATTTGTAACACAATAAGAAAATATTGGGAAACAATTCAAATTTCAATTCCGACCGAGATTTTCTTAATTTGACTAGTCCTGCTGTGCTTCGTATGTCTCGACTTGACCTAATGGTCCCGATTTTTCCCTACTGACCCGACTTGACATATGCAAAAACTACAGAACAAGTCCAGCTGGGTAAAGCAAGAAATTTGTAACACAATAGGAAATTGTTGGGAAACAATTCAAATTTCAATTCCGAATGAGATTTTCGTAATTTGACTTCGCCCTGCTGTGCTTCGTATCTATCAACTTGTCCTAATGGTCCCAATCTGTCCCCACTGACCCGATTTGACGAATGCCAAAACTACAGAACAAGTCCAGCTGGGTAAAACAAGAAATTTGTAACACAATAAGAAAATGTTGGGAAACAATTCAAATTTCAATTCCGACTGAGATTTTCGTAATTTGACTTCGCCCTGCTGTGCTTCGTATCTATCAACTTGTCCTAATGGTCCCAATCTGTCCCCACTGACCCGATTTGACGAATGCCATAACTACAGAACAAGTCCAGCTGGGTAACACAAGAAATTTGTAACACAATTGGAAAGTGTTGGGAACATTCAAATTTCAATTCCGACTGAGAATTTCATAATATGACTTCGACCTGCTGTGCTTCGTATGTCTCGACTTGTCCTAATGGTCCCGATTTGTCCTTAATGACCCGACTTGACATATGCTAAAACTACAGAACAAGTCCAGCTGGATAAAGCAAGAAATTTGTAACACAATAAGAAAATGTTGGGAAACAATTCAAATTTCAATTCCGACTGAGATTTTCGTAATTTGTTTTCGCCCTGCTGTGCTTCGTATCTATCAACTTGTCCTAATGGTCCCGATTTGTCCCCACTGACCCGACTTGACGAAAGCCAAAACTACAGAATAAGTCCAGCTGGGTAAAACAAGAAATTTGTAACACAATTGGAAAGTGTTGGAAACATTCAAATTTCAATTCCGACTGAGTTTTCATAATATGACTTCGACCTGCTGTGCTTCGTATGTCTTGACTTGACCTAATGGTCCCGATTTGTCCCTACTGACCCGACTTGACAAATGCCAAAATACAGAACAAGTCCAGCTGGGTAAAGCAAGAAATTTGTAACACATTTGGAAAATGTTGAGGAACAATTTAAATTTCAATTCCGACTGAAATTTTCGTAATTTTACTTCGCCCTGCTGTGCTTAGTATGTCTCGACTTGTCCTAATGGTCCCGATTTGTCCTTAATGACCCAACTTGACAAATGCCAAAATACAGAACAAGTCCAGCTGGGTAAAGCAAGAAATTTGTAACACAATAGGAAATTGTTGGGAAACAATTCAAATTTCAATTCCGAATGAGATTTTCGTAATTTGAATTCACCCTGCTGTGCTTCGTATCTATCAACTTGTCCTAATGGTCCCAATCTGTCCCCACTGACCCGATTTGACGAATGCCAAAACTACAGAACAAGTCCAGCTGAGTAAAACAAGAAATTTGTAACACAATGAGAAAATGTTGGGAAACAATTCAAATTTCAATTCCGACTGAGATTTTCGTAATTTGACTTCGCCCTGCTGTGCTTCGTATCTATCAACTTGTCCTAATGGTCCCAATCTGTCCCCACTGACCCGATTTGACGAATGCCAAAACTACAGAACTAGTCCAGCTGAGTAAAACAAGAAATTTGTAACACAATAAGAAAATGTTGGGAAACAATTCAAATTTTAATTCCGACTGAGATTTTCGTAATTTGACTTCGCCCTGCTGTGCTTCGTATCTATCAACTTGTCCTAATGGTCCCAATCTGTCCCCACTGACCCGATTTGACGAATGCCATAACTACAGAACAAGTCCAGCTGAGTAAAACAAGAAATTTGTAACACAATAAGAAAATGTTGGGAAACAATTCAAATTTCAATTCCGACTGAGATTTTCGTAATTTGACTTCGCCCTGCTGTGCTTCGTATCTATCAACTTGTCCTAATGGTCCCAATCTGTCCCCACTGACCCGATTTGACGAATGCCATATCTACAGAACAAGTCCAGCTGGGTAAAACAAGAAATTTGTAACACAATTGGAAAGTGTTGGAACATTCAAATTTCAATTCCGACTGAGAATTTCATGATATGACTTCGACCTGCTGTGCTTCGTATGTCTCGACTTGTCCTAATGGTCCCGATTTGTCCTTAATGACCCGACTTGACATATGCTAAAACTACAGAACAAGTCCAGCTGGATAAAGCAAGAAATTTGTAACAAAATAAGAAAATGTTGGGAAACAATTCAAATTTCAATTCCGACTGAGATTTTCGTTATTTGACTTCGCCCTGCTGTGCTTCGTATCTATCAACTTGTCCTAATGGTCCCGATTTGTCCCCACTGACCCGACTTGACGAAAGCCAAAACTACAGAACAAGTCCAGCTGGGTAACGCAAGAAATTTGTAACACAATAGGAAAATATGTTGGGAAACATTTCTAATTTCAATTCCGTCCGGGATATTCGTAAATTGACTAGCCCTGCTGTGCTTCGTATGTCTCGACTTGTCCTAATGGTCCCGATTTGTCCTTAATGACCCGAATTGACATATGCTAAAACTACAGAACAAGTCCAGCTGGATAAAGCAAGAAATTTGTAACAAAATGAGAAAATGTTGGGAAACAATTCAAATTTCAATTCCGACTGAGATTTTCGTAATTTGACTTCGCCCTGCTGTGCTTCGTATCTATCGACTTGTCCTAGTGGTCCCGATCTGTCCCCACTGACCCGACTTGACGAAAGCCAAAACTACAGAACAAGTCCAGCTGGGTAACGCAAGAAATTTGTAACACAATAGGAAAATATGTTGGGAAACATTTCTAATTTCAATTCCGTCCGGGATTTTCGTAAATTGACTAGCCCTGCTGTGTTTCGTATGTCTCGACTTGTCCTAATGGTCCCAATTTGTCCTTAATGACCCGAATTGACATATGCTAAAACAACAGAACAAGTCCAGCTGGATAAAGCAAGAAATTTGTAACAAAATGAGAAAATGTTGGGAAACAATTCAAATTTCAATTCCGACTGAGATTTTCGTAATTTGACTTCGCCCTGCTGTGCTTCGTATCTATCGACTTGTCCTAATGGTCCCGATCTGTCCCCACTGACCCGACTTGACGAAAGCCAAAACTACAGAACAAGTTCAGCTGGGTAACGCAAGAAATTTGTAACACAATAGGAAAATATGTTGGGAAACATTTCTAATTTCAATTCCGTCCGCGATTTTCGTAAATTGACTAGCCCTGCTGTGTTTCGTATGTCTCGACTTGTCCTAATGGTCCCGATTTGTCCCTACTGACCCGACTTGACATATGCTAAAACTACAGAACAAGTCCAGCTGGATAAAGCAAGAAATTTGTAACACAATAAGAAAATATTGGGAAACAATTCAAATTTCAATTCCGACTGAGATTTTCGTGATTTGACTAGCCCTGCGGTGCTTCGTATGTCTCGACTTGTCCTAATGGTCCCGATTTGTCCTCAATGACCCAACTTGACAAATGCCAAAATACAGAACAAGTCCAGCTGGGTAAAGCAAGAAATTTGTAACACAATAGGAAATTGTTGGGAAACAATTCAAATTTCAATTCCGAATGAGATTTTTGTAATTTGACTTCGCCCTGCTGTGCTTCGTATCTATCAACTTGTCCTAATGGTCCCAATCTGTCCCGACTGACCCGATTTGACGAATGCCAAAACTACAGAACAAGTCCAGCTGGGTAAAACAAGAAATTTGTAACACAATAAGAAAATGTTGGGAAACAATTCAAATTTCAATTCCGACTGAGATTTTCGTAATTTGACTTCGCCCTGCTGTGCTTCGTATCTATCAACTTGTCCTAATGGTCCCAATCTGTCTCCACTGACCCGATTTGACGAATGCCAAAACTACAGAACAAGTCCAGCTGGGTAAAACAAGAAATTTGTAACACAATAAGAAAATGTTGGGAAACAAATCAAATTTCAATTCCGACTGAGATTTTCGTAATTTGACTTCGCCCTGCTGTGCTTCGTATCTATCAACTTGTCCTAATGGTCCCAATCTGTCCCCACTGACCCGATTTGACGAATGCCAGAACTACAGAACAAGTCCAGCTGGGTAAAACAAGAAATTTGTAACACAATTGGAAAGTGTTGGGAACATTCAAATTTCAATTCCGACTGAGAGTTCTGTAATTTGACTTCGCCCTGCTGTGCTTCATTTGCCTCCACTTGTCCTAATGGTCCCGATTTGTCCTTGATGACCCGACTTGACAAATGCCAAAAAAGAGACAAGTCCAGCTGGGTAAAACAAGAAATTTATAAAACAATAAGAAAATGTTGGGGAACAATTCTAATTTCAATTCCGACTGAGATTTTCGTAATTTGACTAGCCCTGCTGTGCTTCGTATGTCTCGACTTGTCCTAATGGTCCCGATTTGTCCCTACTGACCCGACTTGACATATGCTATAACTACAGAACAAGTCCAGCTGGATAAAGCAAGAAATTTGTAACACAATAAGAAAATATTGGGAAACAATTCAAATTTCAATTCCGACCGAGATTTTCTTAATTTGACTAGCCCTGCTGTGCTTCGTATGTCTCGACTTGACCTAATGGTCCCGATTTTTCCCTACTGACCCGACTTTACATATGCAAAAACTACAGAACAAGTCCAGCTGGGTAAAGCAAGAAATTTGTAACACAATAGGAAATTGTTGGGAAACAATTCAAATTCCAATTCCGAATGAGATTTTCGTAATTTGACTTCGCCCTGCTGTGCTTCGTATCTATCAACTTGTCCTAATGGTCCCAATCTGTCCCCACTGACCCGATTTGACGAATGCCAAAACTACAGAACAAGTCCAGCTGGGTAAAACAAGAAATTTGTAACACAATAAGAAAATGTTGGGAAACAATTCAAATTTCAATTCCGACTGAGATTTTCGTAATTTGACTTCGCCCTGCTGTGCTTCGTATCTATCAACTTGTCCTAATGGTCCCAATCTGTCCCCACTGACCCGATTTGACGAATGCCAAAACTACAGAACAAGTCCAGCTGGGTAAAACAAGAAATTTGTAACACAATAAGAAAATGTTGGGAAACAATTCAAATTTCAATTCCGACTGAGATTTTCGTAATTTGACTTCGCCCTGCTGTGCTTCGTATCTATCAACTTGTCCTAATGGTCCCAATCTGTCCCCACTGACCCGATTTGACGAATGCCATAACTACAGAACAAGTCCAGCTGGGTAAAACAAGAAATTTGTAACACAATTGGAAAGTGTTGGGAACATTCAAATTTCAATTCCGACTGAGAATTTCATAATATGACTTCGACCTGCTGTGCTTCGTATGTCTCGACTTGTCCTAATGGTTCCGATTTGTCCTTAATGACCCGACTTGACATATGCTAAAACTACAGAACAAGTCCAGCTGGATAAAGCAAGAAATTTGTAACACAATAAGAAAATGTTGGGAAACAATTCAAATTTCAATTCCGACTGAGATTTTCGTAATTTGACTTCGCCCTGCTGTGCTTCGTATCTATCAACTTGTCCTAATGGTCCCGATTTGTCCCCACTGACCCGACTTGACGAAAGCCAAAACTACAGAATAAGTCCAGCTGGGTAAAACAAGAAATTTGTAACACAATTGGAAAGTGTTGGAAACATTCAAATTTCAATTCCGACTGAGATTTTCATAATATGACTTCGACCTGCTGTGCTTCGTATGTCTTGACTTGACCTAATGGTCCCGATTTGTCCCTACTGACCCGACTTGACATATACCAAAACTACAGAACAAGTCCAGTGGTAAAGAAAGAAATATGTAACACATTTGGAAAATGTTGAGGAACAATTTAAATTTCAATTCCGACTGAAATTTTCGTAATTTTACTTCGCCCTGCTGTGCTTAGTATGTCTCGACTTGTCCTAATGGTCCCGATTTGTCCTTAATGACCCAACTTGACAAATGCCAAAATACAGAATAAGTCCAGCTGGGTAAAGCAAGAAATTTGTAACACAATAGGAAATTGTTGGAAAACAATTCAAATTTCAATTCCGAATGAGATTTTCGTAATTTGACTTCGCCCTGCTGTGCTTCGTATCTATCAACTTGTCCTAATGGTCCCAATCTGTCCCCACTGACCCGATTTGACGAATGCCAAAACTACAGAACAAGTCCAGCTGGGTAAAACAAGAAATTTGTAACACAATAAGAAAATGTTGGGAAACAATTCAAATTTCAATTCCGACTGAGATTTTCGTAATTTGACTTCGCCCTGCTGTGCTTCGTATCTATCAACTTGTCCTAATGGTCCCAATCTGTCCCCACTGACCCGATTTGACGAATGCCAAAACTACAGAACAAGTCCAGCTGGGTAAAACAAGAAATTTGTAACACAATTGGAAAGTGTTGGGAACATTCAAATTTCAATTCCGACTGAGAGTTCTGTAATTTGACTTCGCCCTGCTGTGCTTCATTTGCCTCGACTTGTCCTAATGGTCCCGATTTGTCCTTGATGGCCTGACTTGACAAATGCCAAAAAAGAGACAAGTCCAGCTGGGTAAAACAAGAAATTTATAAAACAATAAGAAAATGTTGGGGAACAATTCTAATTTCAATTCCGACTGAGATTTTCGTAATTTGACTAGCCCTGCTGTGCTTCGTATGTCTCGACTTGACCTAATGGTCCCGATTTTTCCCTACTGACCCGACTTGACATATGCTAAAACTACAGAACAAGTCCAGCTGGGTAAAGCAAGAAATTTGTAACACAATAGGAAATTGTTGGGAAACAATTCAAATTTCAATTCCGAATGAGATCTTCGTAATTTGACTTCGCCCTGCTGTGCTTCGTATCTATCAACTTGTCCTAATGGTCCCAATCTGTCCCCACTGACCCGATTTGACGAATGCCAAAACTACAGAACAAGTCCAGCTGGGTAAAACAAGAAATTTGTAACACAATAAGAAAATGTTGGGAAACAATTCAAATTTCAATTCCGACTGAGATTTTCGTAATTTGACTTCGCCCTGCTGTGCTTCGTATCTATCAACTTGTCCTAATGGTCCCGATTTGTCTCCACTGACCCGACTTGACGAAAGCCAAAACTACAGAATAAGTCCAGCTGGGTAAAACAAGAAATTTGTAACACAATTGGAAAGTGTTGGGAACATTCAAATTTCAATTCCGACTGAGAATTTCATAATATGACTTCGACCTGCTGTGCTTCGTATGTCTCGACTTGTCCTAATGGTCCCGATTTGTCCTTAATGACCCGACTTGACATATGCTAAAACTACAAAACAAGTCCAGCTGGATAAAGCAAGAAATTTGTAACACAATAAGAAAATGTTGGGAAACAATTCAAATTTCAATTCCGACTGAGATTTTCGTAATTTGACTTCGCCCTGCTGTGCTTCGTATCTATCAACTTGTCCTAATGGTCCCGATTTGTCCCCACTGACCCGACTTGACGAAAGCCAAAACTACAGAATAAGTCCAGCTGGGTAAAACAAGAAATTTGTAACACAATTGGAAAGTGTTGGAAACATTCAAATTTCAATTCCGACTGAGTTTTCATAATATGACTTCGACCTGCTGTGCTTCGTATGTCTTGACTTGACCTAATGGTCCCGATTTGTCCCTACTGACCCGACTTGACATATACCAAAACTACAGAACACGTCCAGTGGTAAAGAAAGAAATTTGTAACACATTTGGAAAATGTTGAGGAACAATTTAAATTTCAATTCCGACTGAAATTTTCGTAATTTTACTTCGCCCTGCTGTGCTTAGTATGTCTCGACTTGTCCTAATGGTCCCGATTTGTCCTTAATGACCCAACTTGACAAATGCCAAAATACAGAACAAGTCCAGCTGGGTAAAGCAAGAAATTTGTAACACAATAGGAAATTGTTGGGAAACAATTCAAATTTCAATTCCGAATGAGATTTTCGTAATTTGAATTCACCCTGCTGTGCTTCGTATCTATCAACTTGTCCTAATGGTCCCAATCTGTCCCCACTGACCCGATTTGACGAATGCCAAAACTACAGAACAAGTCCAGCTGAGTAAAACAAGAAATTTGTAACACAATAAAAAAATGTTGGGAAACAATTCAAATTTCAATTCCGACTGAGATTTTCGTAATTTGACTTCGCCCTGCTGTGCTTCGTATCTATCAACTTGTCCTAATGGTCCCAATCTGTCCCCACTGACCCGATTTGACGAATGCCAAAACTACAGAACTAGTCCAGCTGAGTAAAACAAGAAATTTGTAACACAATAAGAAAATGTTGGGAAACAATTCAAATTTTAATTCCGACTGAGATTTTCGTAATTTGACTTCGCCCTGCTGTGCTTCGTATCTATCAACTTGTCCTAATGGTCCCAATCTGTCCCCACTGACCCGATTTGACGAATGCCATAACTACAGAACAAGTCCAGCTGGGTAAAACAAGAAATTTGTAACACAATTGGAAAGTGTTGGGAACATTCAAATTTCAATTCCGACTGAGAATTTCATGATATGACTTCGACCTGCTGTGCTTCGTATGTCTCGACTTGTCCTAATGGTCCCGATTTGTCCTTAATGACCCGACTTGACATATGCTAAAACTACAGAACAAGTCCAGCTGGATAAAGCAAGAAATTTGTAACAAAATAAGAAAATGTTGGGAAACAATTCAAATTTCAATTCCGACTGAGATTTTCGTAATTTGACTTCGCCCTGCTGTGCTTCGTATCTATCAACTTGTCCTAATGGTCCCGATTTGTTCCCACTGACCCGACTTGACGAAAGCCAAAACTACAGAACAAGTCCAGCTGGGTAACGCAAGAAATTTGTAACACAATAGGAAAATATGTTGGGAAACATTTCTAATTTCAATTCCGTCCGGGATATTCGTAAATTGACTAGCCCTGCTGTGCTTCGTATGTCTCGACTTGTCCTAATGGTCCCGATTTGTCCTTAATGACCCGAATTGACATATGCTAAAACTACAGAACAAGTCCAGCTGGATAAAGCAAGAAATTTGTAACAAAATGAGAAAATGTTGGGAAACAATTCAAATTTCAATTCCGACTGAGATTTTCGTAATTTGACTTCGCCCTGCTGTGCTTCGTATCTATCGACTTGTCCTAGTGGTCCCGATCTGTCCCCACTGACCCGACTTGACGAAAGCCAAAACTACAGAACAAGTCCAGCTGGGTAACGCAAGAAATTTGTAACACAATAGGAAAATATGTTGGGAAACATTTCTAATTTCAATTCCGTCCGGGATTTTCGTAAATTGACTAGCCCTGCTGTGTTTCGTATGTCTCGACTTGTCCTAATGGTCCCAATTTGTCCTTAATGACCCGAATTGACATATGCTAAAACAACAGAACAAGTCCAGCTGGATAAAGCAAGAAATTTGTAACAAAATGAGAAAATGTTGGGAAACAATTCAAATTTCAATTCCGACTGAGATTTTCGTAATTTGACTTCGCCCTGCTGTGCTTCGTATCTATCGACTTGTCCTAATGGTCCCGATCTGTCCCCACTGACCCGACTTGACGAAAGCCAAAACTACAGAACAAGTCCAGCTGGGTAACGCAAGAAATTTGTAAAACAATAGGAAAATATGTTGGGAAACATTTCTAATTTCAATTCCGTCCGCGATTTTCGTAAATTGACTAGCCCTGCTGTGTTTCGTATGTCTCGACTTGTCCTAATGGTCCCGATTTGTCCCTACTGACCCGACTTGACATATGCTAAAACTACAGAACAAGTCCAGCTGAGTAGACAAGAAATTTGTAAACACAATGGGAAAATGTTTGAGAACATTAAAATTTCAATTCCGACTGAGATTTTCATAATATGACTTCGACCTGCTGTGCTTCGTATGTCTTGAATTGACCTAATGGTCCCGATTTGTCCCTACTGACCCGACTTGACATATACCAAAACTACAGAACAAGTCCAGTGGTAAAGAAAGAAATTTGTAACACATTTGGAAAATGTTGAGGAACAATTTAAATTTCAATTCCGACTGAAATTTTCGTAATTTTACTTCGCCCTGCTATGCTTAGTATGTCTCGACTTGTCCTAATGGTCCCGATTTGTCCCTACTGACCCGACTTGACAAATGCCAAAACTACAGAACAAGTCCAGCTGGATAAAACAAGAAATTTGTAAACACAATGGGAAAATGTTTGAGAACATTAAAATTTCAATTCCGACTGAGATTTTCATAATATGACTTCGACCTGCTGTGCTTCGTATGTCTTGAATTGACCTAATGGTCCCGATTTGTCCCTACTGACCCGACTTGACATATACCAAAACTACAGAACAAGTCCAGTGGTAAAGAAAGAAATTTGTAACACATTTGGAAAATGTTGAGGAACAATTTAAATTTCAATTCCGACTGAAATTTTCGTAATTTGACTAGCCCTGCTGTGCTTCGTATGTCTCGACTTGTCCTAATGGTCCCGATTTGTCCCTACTGACCCGACTTGACAAATGCCAAAATACAGAACAAGTCCAGCTGGGTAAAACAAGAAACTTTTAACCCAATAGGAAAATGTTGGGGAACAATTCTAATTACAATTCCGACTGGGATTTTCGTAAATTGACTTAGCCCTACTGTGCTTCGTTGTCTAGACTTGTCCTAATGGTCCCGATTTGTCCCTACTGACCCGACTTGACATATACCAAAACTACAGAAAAAGTCCAGCAGGGTAAAACAAGAAATTTGTAACACATTTGGAAAATGTTGAGGAACTATTTAAATTTCAATTCCGACTGAAATTTTCGTAATTTTACTTCGCCCTGCTGTGCTTAGTACGTCTCGACTTGTCCTAATGGTCCCGATTTGTCCTTAATGACCCGACTTGACGAATGCCAAAAAACAAAAAGAGTCCAGCTGAGTAATTCAAGAAATTAGTAACACAATTGGAAAGTGTTGGGAACATTCAAATTTCAATTCCGACTGAGAGTTCCGTAATTTGACTTCGCCCTGCTGTGCTTCATTTGCCTCGACTTGTCCTAATGGTCCCGATTTGTCCTTGATGGCCCGACTTGACAAATGCCAAAAAAGAGACAAGTCCAGCTGGGTAAAATAAGAAATTTATAAAACAATAAGAAAATGTTGGGGAACAATTCTAATTTCAATTCCGACTGAGATTTTCGTAATTTGACTAGCCCTGCTGTGCTTCGTATGTCTCGACTTGTCCTAATGGTCCCGATTTGTCCCTACTGACCCGACTTGACATATGCTAAAACTACAGAACAAGTCCAGCTGGATAAAGCAAGAAATTTGTAACACAATAAGAAAATATTGGGAAACAATTCTAATTTCAATTCCGACTGAGATTTTCGTAATTTGACTAGCCCTGCGGTGCTTCGTATGTCTCGACTTGTCCTAATGGTCCCGATTTGTCCCTACTGACCCGACTTGACATATGCTAAAACTACAGAACAAGTCCAGCTGGATAAAGCAAGAAATTTGTAACACAATAAGAAAATATTGGGAAACAATTCAAATTTCAATTCCGACTGAGATTTTCGTAATTTGACTAGCCCTGCTGTGCTTCGTATGTCTCGACTTGACCTAATGGTCCCGATTTTTCCCTACTGACCCGACTTGACATATGCTAAAACTACAGAACAAGTCCAGCTGGGTAAAGCAAGAAATTTGTAACACAATAGGAAATTGTTGGGAAACAATTCAAATTTCAATTCCGAATGAGATTTTCGTAATTTGACTTCGCCCTGCTGTGCTTCGTATCTATCAACTTGTCCTAATGGTCCCAATCTGTCCCCACTGACCCGATTTGACGAATGCCAAAACTACAGAACAAGTCCAGCTGGGTAAAACAAGAAATTTGTAACACAATAAGAAAATGTTGGGAAACAATTCAAATTTTAATTCCGACTGAGATTTTCGTAAATTGACTTCGCCCTGCTGTGCTTCGTATCTATCAACTTGTCCTAATGGTCCCAATCTGTCCCCACTGACCCGATTTGACGAATGCCATAACTACAGAACAAGTCCAGCTGGGTAAAACAAGAAATTTGTAACACAATTGGAAAGTGTTGGGAACATTCAAATTTCAATTCCGACTGAGAATTTCATGATATGACTTCGACCTGCTGTGCTTCGTATGTCTCCACTTGTCCTAATGGTCCCGATTTGTCCTTAATGACCCGACTTGACATATGCTAAAACTACAGAACAAGTCCAGCTGGATAAAGCAAGAAATTTGTAACAAAATAAGAAAATGTTGGGAAACAATTCAAATTTCAATTCCGACTGAGATTTTCGTAATTTGACTTCGCCCTGCTGTGCTTCGTATCTATCAACTTGTCCTAATGGTCCCGATTTGTCCCCACTGACCCGACTTGACAAAAGCCAAAACTACAGAACAAGTCCAGCTGGGTAACGCAAGAAATTTGTAACACAATAGGAAAATATGTTGGGAAACATTTCTAATTTCAATTCCGTCCGGGATATTCGTAAATTGACTAGCCCTGCTGTGCTTCGTATGTCTCGACTTGTCCTAATGGTCCCAATTTGTCCTTAATGACCCGAATTGACATATGCTAAAACAACAGAACAAGTCCAGCTGGATAAAGCAAGAAATTTGTAACAATATGAGAAAATGTTGGGAAACAATTCAAATTTCAATTCCGACTGAGATTTTCGTAATTTGACTTCGCCCTGCTGTGCTTCGTATCTATCGACTTGTCCTAATGGTCCCGATCTGTCCCCACTGACCCGACTTGACGAAAGCCAAAACTACAGAACAAGTCCAGCTGGGTAACGCAAGAAATTTGTAACACAATAGGAAAATATGTTGGGAAACATTTCTAATTTCAATTCCGTCCGCGATTTTCGTAAATTGACTAGCCCTGCTGTGTTTCGTATGTCTCGACTTGTCCTAATGGTCCCGATTTGTCCCTACTGACCCGACTTGACATATGCTAAAACTACAGAACAAGTCCAGCTGAGTAGACAAGAAATTTGTAAACACAATGGGAAAATGTTTGAGAACATTAAAATTTCAATTCCGACTGAGATTTTCATAATATGACTTCGACCTGCTGTGCTTCGTATGTCTTGAATTGACCTAATGGTCCCGATTTGTCCCTACTGACCCGACTTGACATATACCAAAACTACAGAACAAGTCCAGTGGTAAAGAAAGAAATTTGTAACACATTTGGAAAATGTTGAGGAACAATTTAAATTTCAATTCCGACTGAAATTTTCGTAATTTTACTTCGCCCTGCTATGCTTAGTATGTCTCGACTTGTCCTAATGGTCCCGATTTGTCCCTACTGACCCGACTTGACAAATGCCAAAACTACAGAACAAGTCCAGCTGGATAAAACAAGAAATTTGTAAACACAATGGGAAAATGTTTGAGAACATTAAAATTTCAATTCCGACTGAGATTTTCGTAATTTGACTAGCCCTGCTGTGCTTCGTATGTCTCGACTTGTCCTAATGGTCCCGATTTGTCCCTACTGACCCGACTTGACAAATGCCAAAATACAGAACAAGTCCAGCTGGGTAAAACAAGAAACTTTTAACCCAATAGGAAAATGTTGGGGAACAATTCTAATTACAATTCCGACTGGGATTTTCGTAAATTGACTTAGCCCAACTGTGCTTCGTTGTCTAGACTTGTCCTAATGGTCCCGATTTGTCCCTACTGACCCGACTTGACATATACCAAAACTACAGAAAAAGTCCAGCAGGGTAAAACAAGAAATTTGTAACACATTTGGAAAATGTTGAGGAACTATTTAAATTTCAATTCCGACTGAAATTTTCGTAATTTTACTTCGCCCTGCTGTGCTTAGTACGTCTCGACTTGTCCTAATGGTCCCGATTTGTCCTTAATGACCCGACTTGACGAATGCCAAAAAACAAAAAGAGTCCAGCTGAGTAATTCAAGAAATTAGTAACAAAATTGGAAAGTGTTGGGAACATTCAAATTTCAATTCCGACTGAGAGTTCCGTAATTTGACTTCGCCCTGCTGTGCTTCATTTGCCTCGACTTGTCCTAATGGTCCCGATTTGTCCTTGATGGCCCGACTTGACGAATGCCAAAAAAGAGACAAGTCCAGCTGGGTAAAATAAGAAATTTATAAAACAATAAGAAAATGTTGGGGAACAATTCTAATTTCAATTCCGACTGAGATTTTCGTAATTTGACTAGCCCTGCTGTGCTTCGTATGTCTCGACTTGTCCTAATGGTCCCGATTTGTCCCTACTGACCCGACTTGACATATGCTAAAACTACAGAACAAGTCCAGCTGGATAAAGCAAGAAATTTGTAACACAATAAGAAAATATTGGGAAACAATTCAAATTTCAATTCCGACTGAGATTTTCGTAATTTGACTAGCCCTGCGGTGCTTCGTATGTCTCGACTTGCCCTAATGGTCCCGATTTGTCCTCAATGACCCAACTTGACAAATGCCAAAATACAGAACAAGTCCAGCTGGGTAAAGCAAGAAATTTGTAACACAATAGGAAATTGTTGGGAAACAATTCAAATTTCAATTCCGAATGAGATTTTTGTAATTTGACTTCGCCCTGCTGTGCTTCGTATCTATCAACTTGTCCTAATGGTCCCAATCTGTCCCCACTGACCCGATTTGACGAATGCCAAAACTACAGAACAAGTCCAGCTGGGTACATTCAAATTTCAATTCCGACTGAGAGTTCCGTAATTTGACTTCGCCCTGCTGTGCTTCATTTGCCTCCACTTGTCCTAATGGTCCCGATTTGTCCTTGATGGCCCGACTTGACAAATGCCAAAAAAGAGACAAGTCCAGCTGGGTAAAACAAGAAATTTATAAAACAATAAGAAAATGTTGGGGAACAATTCTAATTTCAATTCCGACTGAGATTTTCGTAATTTGACTAGCCCTGCTGTGCTTCGTATGTCTCGACTTGTCCTAATGGTCCCGATTTGTCCCTACTGACCCGACTTGACATATGCTAAAACTACAGAACAAGTCCAGCTGGATAAAGCAAGAAATTTGTAACACAATAAGAAAATATTGGGAAACAATTCAAATTTCAATTCCGACCGAGATTTTCTTAATTTGACTAGTCCTGCTGTGCTTCGTATGTCTCGACTTGACCTAATGGTCCCGATTTTTCCCTACTGACCCGACTTGACATATGCAAAAACTACAGAACAAGTCCAGCTGGGTAAAGCAAGAAATTTGTAACACAATAGGAAATTGTTGGGAAACAATTCAAATTTCAATTCCGAATGAGATTTTCGTAATTTGACTTCGCCCTGCTGTGCTTCGTATCTATCAACTTGTCCTAATGGTCCCAATCTGTCCCCACTGACCCGATTTGACGAATGCCAAAACTACAGAACAAGTCCAGCTGGGTAAAACAAGAAATTTGTAACACAATAAGAAAATGTTGGGAAACAATTCAAATTTCAATTCCGACTGAGATTTTCGTAATTTGACTTCGCCCTGCTGTGCTTCGTATCTATCAACTTGTCCTAATGGTCCCAATCTGTCCCCACTGACCCGATTTGACGAATGCCATAACTACAGAACAAGTCCAGCTGGGTAACACAAGAAATTTGTAACACAATTGGAAAGTGTTGGGAACATTCAAATTTCAATTCCGACTGAGAATTTCATAATATGACTTCGACCTGCTGTGCTTCGTATGTCTCGACTTGTCCTAATGGTCCCGATTTGTCCTTAATGACCCGACTTGACATATGCTAAAACTACAGAACAAGTCCAGCTGGATAAAGCAAGAAATTTGTAACACAATAAGAAAATGTTGGGAAACAATTCAAATTTCAATTCCGACTGAGATTTTCGTAATTTGTTTTCGCCCTGCTGTGCTTCGTATCTATCAACTTGTCCTAATGGTCCCGATTTGTCCCCACTGACCCGACTTGACGAAAGCCAAAACTACAGAATAAGTCCAGCTGGGTAAAACAAGAAATTTGTAACACAATTGGAAAGTGTTGGAAACATTCAAATTTCAATTCCGACTGAGTTTTCATAATATGACTTCGACCTGCTGTGCTTCGTATGTCTTGACTTGACCTAATGGTCCCGATTTGTCCCTACTGACCCGACTTGACAAATGCCAAAATACAGAACAAGTCCAGCTGGGTAAAGCAAGAAATTTGTAACACATTTGGAAAATGTTGAGGAACAATTTAAATTTCAATTCCGACTGAAATTTTCGTAATTTTACTTCGCCCTGCTGTGCTTAGTATGTCTCGACTTGTCCTAATGGTCCCGATTTGTCCTTAATGACCCAACTTGACAAATGCCAAAATACAGAACAAGTCCAGCTGGGTAAAGCAAGAAATTTGTAACACAATAGGAAATTGTTGGGAAACAATTCAAATTTCAATTCCGAATGAGATTTTCGTAATTTGAATTCACCCTGCTGTGCTTCGTATCTATCAACTTGTCCTAATGGTCCCAATCTGTCCCCACTGACCCGATTTGACGAATGCCAAAACTACAGAACAAGTCCAGCTGAGTAAAACAAGAAATTTGTAACACAATGAGAAAATGTTGGGAAACAATTCAAATTTCAATTCCGACTGAGATTTTCGTAATTTGACTTCGCCCTGCTGTGCTTCGTATCTATCAACTTGTCCTAATGGTCCCAATCTGTCCCCACTGACCCGATTTGACGAATGCCAAAACTACAGAACTAGTCCAGCTGAGTAAAACAAGAAATTTGTAACACAATAAGAAAATGTTGGGAAACAATTCAAATTTTAATTCCGACTGAGATTTTCGTAATTTGACTTCGCCCTGCTGTGCTTCGTATCTATCAACTTGTCCTAATGGTCCCAATCTGTCCCCACTGACCCGATTTGACGAATGCCATAACTACAGAACAAGTCCAGCTGAGTAAAACAAGAAATTTGTAACACAATAAGAAAATGTTGGGAAACAATTCAAATTTCAATTCCGACTGAGATTTTCGTAATTTGACTTCGCCCTGCTGTGCTTCGTATCTATCAACTTGTCCTAATGGTCCCAATCTGTCCCCACTGACCCGATTTGACGAATGCCATAACTACAGAACAAGTCCAGCTGGGTAAAACAAGAAATTTGTAACACAATTGGAAAGTGTTGGGAACATTCAAATTTCAATTCCGACTGAGAATTTCATGATATGACTTCGACCTGCTGTGCTTCGTATGTCTCGACTTGTCCTAATGGTCCCGATTTGTCCTTAATGACCCGACTTGACATATGCTAAAACTACAGAACAAGTCCAGCTGGATAAAGCAAGAAATTTGTAACAAAATAAGAAAATGTTGGGAAACAATTCAAATTTCAATTCCGACTGAGATTTTCGTAATTTGACTTCGCCCTGCTGTGCTTCGTATCTATCAACTTGTCCTAATGGTCCCGATTTGTCCCCACTGACCCGACTTGACGAAAGCCAAAACTACAGAACAAGTCCAGCTGGGTAACGCAAGAAATTTGTAACACAATAGGAAAATATGTTGGGAAACATTTCTAATTTCAATTCCGTCCGGGATATTCGTAAATTGACTAGCCCTGCTGTGCTTTGTATGTCTCGACTTGTCCTAATGGTCCCGATTTGTCCTTAATGACCCGAATTGACATATGCTAAAACTACAGAACAAGTCCAGCTGGATAAAGCAAGAAATTTGTAACAAAATGAGAAAATGTTGGGAAACAATTCAAATTTCAATTCCGACTGAGATTTTCGTAATTTGACTTCGCCCTGCTGTGCTTCGTATCTATCGACTTGTCCTAGTGGTCCCGATCTGTCCCCACTGACCCGACTTGACGAAAGCCAAAACTACAGAACAAGTCCAGCTGGGTAACGCAAGAAATTTGTAACACAATAGGAAAATATGTTGGGAAACATTTCTAATTTCAATTCCGTCCGGGATTTTCGTAAATTGACTAGCCCTGCTGTGTTTCGTATGTCTCGACTTGTCCTAATGGTCCCAATTTGTCCTTAATGACCCGAATTGACATATGCTAAAACAACAGAACAAGTCCAGCTGGATAAAGCAAGAAATTTGTAACAAAATGAGAAAATGTTGGGAAACAATTCAAATTTCAATTCCGACTGAGATTTTCGTAATTTGACTTCGCCCTGCTGTGCTTCGTATCTATCGACTTGTCCTAATGGTCCCGATCTGTCCCCACTGACCCGACTTGACGAAAGCCAAAACTACAGAACAAGTTCAGCTGGGTAACGCAAGAAATTTGTAACACAATAGGAAAATATGTTGGGAAACATTTCTAATTTCAATTCCGTCCGCGATTTTCGTAAATTGACTAGCCCTGCTGTGTTTCGTATGTCTCGACTTGTCCTAATGGTCCCGATTTGTCCCTACTGACCCGACTTGACATATGCTAAAACTACAGAACAAGTTCAGCTGAGTAGACAAGAAATTTGTAAACACAATGGGAAAATGTTTGAGAACATTAAAATTTCAATTCCGACTGAGATTTTCATAATATGACTTCGACCTGCTGTGCTTCGTATGTCTTGAATTGACCTAATGGTCCCGATTTGTCCCTACTGACCCGACTTGACATATACCAAAACTACAGAACAAGTCCAGTGGTAAAGAAAGAAATTTGTAACACATTTGGAAAATGTTGAGGAACAATTTAAATTTCAATTCCGACTGAAATTTTCGTAATTTTACTTCGCCCTGCTATGCTTAGTATGTCTCGACTTGTCCTAATGGTCCCGATTTGTCCCTACTGACCCGACTTGACAAATGCCAAAACTACAGAACAAGTCCAGCTGGATAAAACAAGAAATTTGTAAACACAATGGGAAAATGTTTGAGAACATTAAAATTTCAATTCCGACTGAGATTTTCGTAATTTGACTAGCCCTGCTGTGCTTCGTATGTCTCGACTTGTCCTAATGGTCCCGATTTGTCCCTACTGACCCGACTTGACAAATGCCAAAATACAGAACAAGTCCAGCTGGGTAAAACAAGAAACTTTTAACCCAATAGGAAAATGTTGGGGAACAATTCTAATTACAATTCCGACTGGGATTTTCGTAAATTGACTAAGCCCTACTGTGCTTCGTTGTCTAGACTTGTCCTAATGGTCCCGATTTGTCCCTACTGACCCGACTTGACATATACCAAAACTACAGAAAAAGTCCAGCAGGGTAAAACAAGAAATTTGTAACACATTTGGAAAATGTTGAGGAACTATTTAAATTTCAATTCCGACTGAAATTTTCGTAATTTTACTTCGCCCTGCTGTGCTTAGTACGTCTCGACTTGTCCTAATGGTCCCGATTTGTCCTTAATGACCCGACTTGACGAATGCCAAAAAACAAAAAGAGTCCAGCTGAGTAATTCAAGAAATTAGTAACACAATTGGAAAGTGTTGGGAACATTCAAATTTCAATTCCGACTGAGAGTTCCGTAATTTGACTTCGCCCTGCTGTGCTTCATTTGCCTCGACTTGTCCTAATGGTCCCGATTTGTCCTTGATGGCCCGACTTGACAAATGCCAAAAAAGAGACAAGTCCAGCTGGGTAAAATAAGAAATTTATAAAACAATAAGAAAATGTTGGGGAACAATTCTAATTTCAATTCCGACTGAGATTTTCGTAATTTGACTAGCCCTGCTGTGCTTCGTATGTCTCGACTTGTCCTAATGGTCCCGATTTGTCCCTACTGACCCGACTTGACATATGCTAAAACTACAGAACAAGTCCAGCTGGATAAAGCAAGAAATTTGTAACACAATAAGAAAATATTGGGAAACAATTCAAATTTCAATTCCGACTGAGATTTTCGTGATTTGACTAGCCCTGCGGTGCTTCGTATGTCTCGACTTGTCCTAATGGTCCCGATTTGTCCTCAATGACCCAACTTGACAAATGCCAAAATACAGAACAAGTCCAGCTGGGTAAAGCAAGAAATTTGTAACACAATAGGAAATTGTTGGGAAACAATTCAAATTTCAATTCCGAATGAGATTTTTGTAATTTGACTTCGCCCTGCTGTGCTTCGTATCTATCAACTTGTCCTAATGGTCCCAATCTGTCCCGACTGACCCGATTTGACGAATGCCAAAACTACAGAACAAGTCCAGCTGGGTAAAACAAGAAATTTGTAACACAATAAGAAAATGTTGGGAAACAATTCAAATTTCAATTCCGACTGAGATTTTCGTAATTTGACTTCGCCCTGCTGTGCTTCGTATCTATCAACTTGTCCTAATGGTCCCAATCTGTCTCCACTGACCCGATTTGACGAATGCCAAAACTACAGAACAAGTCCAGCTGGGTAAAACAAGAAATTTGTAACACAATAAGAAAATGTTGGGAAACAATTCAAATTTCAATTCCGACTGAGATTTTCGTAATTTGACTTCGCCCTGCTGTGCTTCGTATCTATCAACTTGTCCTAATGGTCCCAATCTGTCCCCACTGACCCGATTTGACGAATGCCAGAACTACAGAACAAGTCCAGCTGGGTAAAACAAGAAATTTGTAACACAATTGGAAAGTGTTGGGAACATTCAAATTTCAATTCCGACTGAGAGTTCTGTAATTTGACTTCGCCCTGCTGTGCTTCATTTGCCTCCACTTGTCCTAATGGTCCCGATTTGTCCTTGATGACCCGACTTGACAAATGCCAAAAAAGAGACAAGTCCAGCTGGGTAAAACAAGAAATTTATAAAACAATAAGAAAATGTTGGGGAACAATTCTAATTTCAATTCCGACTGAGATTTTCGTAATTTGACTAGCCCTGCTGTGCTTCGTATGTCTCGACTTGTCCTAATGGTCCCGATTTGTCCCTACTGACCCGACTTGACATATGCTATAACTACAGAACAAGTCCAGCTGGATAAAGCAAGAAATTTGTAACACAATAAGAAAATATTGGGAAACAATTCAAATTTCAATTCCGACCGAGATTTTCTTAATTTGACTAGCCCTGCTGTGCTTCGTATGTCTCGACTTGACCTAATGGTCCCGATTTTTCCCTACTGACCCGACTTTACATATGCAAAAACTACAGAACAAGTCCAGCTGGGTAAAGCAAGAAATTTGTAACACAATAGGAAATTGTTGGGAAACAATTCAAATTCCAATTCCGAATGAGATTTTCGTAATTTGACTTCGCCCTGCTGTGCTTCGTATCTATCAACTTGTCCTAATGGTCCCAATCTGTCCCCACTGACCCGATTTGATGAATGCCAAAACTACAGAACAAGTCCAGCTGGGTAAAACAAGAAATTTGTAACACAATAAGAAAATGTTGGGAAACAATTCAAATTTCAATTCCGACTGAGATTTTCGTAATTTGACTTCGCCCTGCTGTGCTTCGTATCTATCAACTTGTCCTAATGGTCCCAATCTGTCCTAACTGACCCGATTTGACGAATGCCATAACTACAGAACAAGTCCAGCTGGGTAAAACAAGAAATTTGTAACACAATTGGAAAGTGTTGGGAACATTCAAATTTCAATTCCGACTGAGAATTTCATAATATGACTTCGACCTGCTGTGCTTCGTATGTCTCGACTTGTCCTAATGGTCCCGATTTGTCCTTAATGACCCGACTTGACATATGCTAAAACTACAGAACAAGTCCAGCTGGATAAAGCAAGAAATTTGTAATACAATAAGAAAATGTTGGGAAACAATTCAAATTTCAATTCCGACTGAGATTTTCGTAATTTGACTTCGCCCTGCTGTGCTTCGTATCTATCAACTTGTCCTAATGGTCCCGATTTGTCCCCACTGACCCGACTTGACGAAAGCCAAAACTACAGAATAAGTCCAGCTGGGTAAAACAAGAAATTTGTAACACAATTGGAAAGTGTTGGAAACATTCAAATTTCAATTCCGACTGAGTTTTCATAATATGACTTCGACCTGCTGTGCTTCGTATGTCTTGACTTGACCTAATGGTCCCGATTTGTCCCTACTGACCCGACTTGACATGTACCAAAACTACAGAACAAGTCCAGTGGTAAAGAAAGAAATTTGAAACACATTTGGAAAATGTTGAGGAACAATTTAAATTTCAATTCCGACTGAAATTTTCGTAATTTTACTTCGCCCTGCTGTGCTTAGTATGTCTCGACTTGTCCTAATGGTCCCGATTTGTCCTTAATGACCCAACTTGACAAATGCCAAAATACAGAACAAGTCCAGCTGGGTAAAGCAAGAAATTTGTAACACAATAGGAAATTGTTGGGAAACAATTCAAATTTCAATTCCGAATGAGATTTTCGTAATTTGAATTCACCCTGCTGTGCTTCGTATCTATCAACTTGTCCTAATGGTCCCAATCTGTCCCCACTGACCCGATTTGACGAATGCCAAAACTACAGAACAAGTCCAGCTGAGTAAAACAAGAAATTTGTAACACAATAAGAAAATGTTGGGAAACAATTCAAATTTCAATTCCGACTGAGATTTTCGTAATTTGACTTCGCCCTGCTGTGCTTCGTATCTATCAACTTGTCCTAATGGTCCCAATCTGTCCCCACTGACCCGATTTGACGAATGCCAAAACTACAGAACTAGTCCAGCTGAGTAAAACAAGAAATTTGTAACACAATAAGAAAATGTTGGGAAACAATTCAAATTTTAATTCCGACTGAGATTTTCGTAATTTGACTTCGCCCTGCTGTGCTTCGTATCTATCAACTTGTCCTAATGGTCCCAATCTGTCCCCACTGACCCGATTTGACGAATGCCATAACTACAGAACAAGTCCAGCTGGGTAAAACAAGAAATTTGTAACACAATTGGAAAGTGTTGGGAACATTCAAATTTCAATTCCGACTGAGAATTTCATGATATGACTTCGACCTGCTGTGCTTCGTATGTCTCGACTTGTCCTAATGGTCCCGATTTGTCCTTAATGACCCGACTTGACATATGCTAAAACTACAGAACAAGTCCAGCTGGATAAAGCAAGAAATTTGTAACAAAATAAGAAAATGTTGGGAAACAATTCAAATTTCGATTCCGACTGAGATTTTCGTAATTTGACTTCGCCCTGCTGTGCTTCGTATCTATCAACTTGTCCTAATGGTCCCGATTTGTCCCCACTGACCCGACTTGACGAAAGCCAAAACTACAGAACAAGTCCAGCTGGGTAACGCAAGAAATTTGTAACACAATAGGAAAATATGTTGGGAAACATTTCTAATTTCAATTCCGTCCGGGATATTCGTAAATTGACTAGCCCTGCTGTGCTTCGTATGTCTCGACTTGTCCTAATGGTCCCGATTTGTCCTTTATGACCCGAATTGACATATGCTAAAACAACAGAACAAGTCCAGCTGGATAAAGCAAGAAATTTGTAACAAAATGAGAAAATGTTGGGAAACAATTCAAATTTCAATTCCGACTGAGATTTTCGTAATTTGACTTCGCCCTGCTGTGCTTCGTATCTATCGACTTGTCCTAATGGTCCCGATCTGTCCCCACTGACCCGACTTGACGAAAGCCAAAACTACCGAACAAGTCCAGCTGGGTAACGCAAGAAATTTGTAACACAATAGGAAAATATGTTGGGAAACGTTTCTAATTTCAATTCCGTCCGCGATTTTCGTAAATTGACTAGCCCTGCTGTGTTTCGTATGTCTCGACTTGTCCTAATGGTCCCGATTTGTCCCTACTGACCCGACTTGACATATGCTAAAACTACAGAACAAGTCCAGCTGAGTAGACAAGAAATTTGTAAACACAATCGGAAAATGTTTGAGAACATTAAAATTTCAATTCCGACTGAGATTTTCATAATATGACTTCGACCTGCTGTGCTTCGTATGTCTTGAATTGACCTAATGGTCCCGATTTGTCCCTACTGACCCGACTTGACATATACCAAAACTACAGAACAAGTCAAGTGGTAAAGAAAGAAATTTGTAACACATTTGGAAAATGTTGTGGAACAATTTAAATTTCAATTCCGACTGAAATTTTCGTAATTTTACTTCGCCCTGCTATGCTTAGTATGTCTCGACTTGTCCTAATGGTCCCGATTTGTCCCTACTGACCCGACTTGACAAATGCCAAAACTACAGAACAAGTCCAGCTGGATAAAACAAGAAATTTGTAAACACAATGGGAAAATGTTTGAGAACATTAAAATTTCAATTCCGACTGAGATTTTCGTAATTTGACTAGCCCTGCTGTGCTTCGTATGTCTCGACTTGTCCTAATGGTCCCGATTTGTCCCTACTGACCCGACTTGACAAATGCCAAAATACAGAACAAGTCCAGCTGGGTAAAACAAGAAACTTTTAACCCAATAGGAAAATGTTGGGGAACAATTCTAATTACAATTCCGACTGGGATTTTCGTAAATTGACTTAGCCCTACTGTGCTTCGTTGTCTAGACTTGTCCTAATGGTCCCGATTTGTCCCTACTGACCCGACTTGACATATACCAAAACTACAGAAAAAGTCCAGCAGGGTAAAACAAGAAATTTGTAACACATTTGGAAAATGTTGAGGAACTATTTAAATTTCAATTCCGACTGAAATTTTCGTAATTTTACTTCGCCCTGCTGTGCTTAGTACGTCTCGACTTGTCCTAATGGTCCCGATTTGTCCTTAATGACCCGACTTGACGAAAGCCAAAAAACAAAAAGAGTCCAGCTGAGTAATTCAAGAAATTAGTAACACAATTGGAAAGTGTTGGGAACATTCAAATTTCAATTCCGACTGAGAGTTCCGTAATTTGACTTCGCCCTGCTGTGCTTCATTTGCCTCGACTTGTCCTAATGGTCCCGATTTGTCCTTGATGGCCCGACTTGACAAATGCCAAAAAAGAGACAAGTCCAGCTGGGTAAAATAAGAAATTTATAAAACAATAAGAAAATGTTGGGGAACAATTCTAATTTCAATTCCGACTGAGATTTTCGTAATTTGACTAGCCCTGCTGTGCTTCGTATGTCTCGACTTGTCCTAATGGTCCCGATTTGTCCCTACTGACCCGACTTGACATATGCTAAAACTACAGAACAAGTCCAGCTGGATAAAGCAAGAAATTTGTAACACAATAAGAAAATATTGGGAAACAATTCAAATTTCAATTCCGACTGAGATTTTCGTAATTTGACTTCGCCCTGCTGTGCTTCGTATCTATCAACTTGTCCTAATGGTCCCAATCTGTCCCCACTGACCCGATTTGACGAATGCCAGAACTACAGAACAAGTCCAGCTCGGTAAAACAAGAAATTTGTAACACAATTGGAAAGTGTTGGGAACATTCAAATTTCAATTCCGACTGAGAGTTCTGTAATTTGACTTCGCCCTGCTGTGCTTCATTTGCCTCCACTTGTCCTAATGGTCCCGATTTGTCCTTGATGGCCCGACTTGACAAATGCCAAAAAAGAGACAAGTCCAGCTGGGTAGAACAAGAAATTTATAAAACAATAAGAAAATATTGGGGAACAATTCTAATTTCAATTCCGACTGAGATTTTCGTAATTTGACTAGCCCTGCTGTGCTTCGTATGTCTCGACTTGTCCTAATGGTCCCGATTTGTCCCTACTGACCCGACTTGACATATGCTAAAACTACAGAACAAGTCCAGCTGGATAAAGCAAGAAATTTGTAACACAATAAGAAAATATTGGGAAACAATTCAAATTTCAATTCCGACTGAGATTTTCGTAATTTGACTAGCCCTGCGGTGCTTCGTATGTCTCGACTTGTCCTAATGGTCCCGATTTGTCCTCAATGACCCAACTTGACAAATGCCAAAATACAGAACAAGTCCAGCTGGGTAAAGCAAGAAATTTGTAACACAATAGGAAATTGTTGGGAAACAATTCAAATTTCAATTCCGAATGAGATTTTCGTAATTTGACTTCGCCCTGCTGTGCTTCGTATCTATCAACTTGTCCTAATGGTCCCAATCTGTCCCCACTGACCCGATTTGACGAATGCCAAAACTACAGAACAAGTCCAGCTGGGTAAAACAAGAAATTTGTAACACAATAAGAAAATGTTGGGAAACAATTCAAATTTCAATTCCGACTGAGATTTTCGTAATTTGACTTCGCCCTGCTGTGCTTCGTATCTATCAACTTGTCCTAATGGTCCCAATCTGTCCCCACTGACCCGATTTGACGAATGCCATAACTACAGAACAAGTCCAGCTGGGTAAAACAAGAAATTTGTAACACAATTGGAAAGTGTTGGGAACATTCAAATTTCAATTCCGACTGAGAATTTCATAATATGACTTCGACCTGCTGTGCTTCGTATGTCTCGACTTGTCCTAATGGTCCCGATTTGTCCTTGATGGCCCGACTTGACAAATGCCAAAAAAGAGACAAGTCCAGCTGGGTAAAATAAGAAATTTATAAAACAATAAGAAAATGTTGGGGAACAATTCTAATTTCAATTCCGACTGAGATTTTCGTAATTTGACTAGCCCTGCTGTGCTTCGTATGTCTCGACTTGTCCTAATGGTCCCGATTTGTCCCTACTGACCCGACTTGACATATGCTAAAACTACAGAACAAGTCCAGCTGGATAAAGCAAGAAATTTGTAACACAATAAGAAAATATTGGGAAACAATTCAAATTTCAATTCCGACTGAGATTTTCGTAATTTGACTTCGCCCTGCTGTGCTTCGTATCTATCAACTTGTCCTAATGGTCCCAATCTGTCCCCACTGACCCGATTTGACGAATGCCAGAACTACAGAACAAGTCCAGCTCGGTAAAACAAGAAATTTGTAACACAATTGGAAAGTGTTGGGAACATTCAAATTTCAATTCCGACTGAGAGTTCTGTAATTTGACTTCGCCCTGCTGTGCTTCATTTGCCTCCACTTGTCCTAATGGTCCCGATTTGTCCTTGATGGCCCGACTTGACAAATGCCAAAAAAGAGACAAGTCCAGCTGGGTAGAACAAGAAATTTATAAAACAATAAGAAAATATTGGGGAACAATTCTAATTTCAATTCCGACTGAGATTTTCGTAATTTGACTAGCCCTGCTGTGCTTCGTATGTCTCGACTTGTCCTAATGGTCCCGATTTGTCCCTACTGACCCGACTTGACATATGCTAAAACTACAGAACAAGTCCAGCTGGATAAAGCAAGAAATTTGTAACACAATAAGAAAATATTGGGAAACAATTCAAATTTCAATTCCGACTGAGATTTTCGTAATTTGACTAGCCCTGCGGTGCTTCGTATGTCTCGACTTGTCCTAATGGTCCCGATTTGTCCTCAATGACCCAACTTGACAAATGCCAAAATACAGAACAAGTCCAGCTGGGTAAAGCAAGAAATTTGTAACACAATAGGAAATTGTTGGGAAACAATTCAAATTTCAATTCCGAATGAGATTTTCGTAATTTGACTTCGCCCTGCTGTGCTTCGTATCTATCAACTTGTCCTAATGGTCCCAATCTGTCCCCACTGACCCGATTTGACGAATGCCAAAACTACAGAACAAGTCCAGCTGGGTAAAACAAGAAATTTGTAACACAATAAGAAAATGTTGGGAAACAATTCAAATTTCAATTCCGACTGAGATTTTCGTAATTTGACTTCGCCCTGCTGTGCTTCGTATCTATCAACTTGTCCTAATGGTCCCGATTTGTCCCCACTGACCCGACTTGACGAAAGCCAAAACTACAGAATAAGTCCAGCTGGGTAAAACAAGAAATTTGTAACACAATTGGAAAGTGTTGGAAACATTCAAATTTCAATTCCGACTGAGTTTTCATAATATGACTTCGACCTGCTGTGCTTCGTATGTCTTGACTTGACCTAATGGTCCCGATTTGTCCCTACTGACCCGACTTGACATATACCAAAACTACAGAACAAGTCCAGTGGTAAAGAAAGAAATTTGTAACACATTTGGAAAATGTTGAGGAACAATTTAAATTTCAATTCCGACTGAAATTTTCGTAATTTTACTTCGCCCTGCTGTGCTTAGTATGTCTCGACTTGTCCTAATGGTCCCGATTTGTCCTTAATGACCCAACTTGACAAATGCCAAAATACAGAACAAGTCCAGCTGGGTAAAGCAAGAAATTTGTAACACAATAGGAAATTGTTGGGAAACAATTCAAATTTCAATTCCGAATGAGATTTTCGTAATTTGAATTCACCCTGCTGTGCTTCGTATCTATCAACTTGTCCTAATGGTCCCAATCTGTCCCCACTGACCCGATTTGACGAATGCCAAAACTACAGAACAAGTCCAGCTGAGTAAAACAAGAAATTTGTAACACAATAAGAAAATGTTGGGAAACAATTCAAATTTCAATTCCGACTGAGATTTTCGTAATTTGACTTCGCCCTGCTGTGCTTCGTATCTATCAACTTGTCCTAATGGTCCCAATCTGTCCCCACTGACCCGATTTGACGAATGCCAAAACTACAGAACTAGTCCAGCTGAGTAAAACAAGAAATTTGTAACACAATAAGAAAATGTTGGGAAACAATTCAAATTTTAATTCCGACTGAGATTTTCGTAATTTGACTTCGCCCTGCTGTGCTTCGTATCTATCAACTTGTCCTAATGGTCCCAATCTGTCCCCACTGACCCGATTTGACGAATGCCATAACTACAGAACAAGTCCAGCTGGGTAAAACAAGAAATTTGTAACACAATTGGAAAGTGTTGGGAACATTCAAATTTCAATTCCGACTGAGAATTTCATGATATGACTTCGACCTGCTGTGCTTCGTATGTCTCGACTTGTCCTAATGGTCCCGATTTGTCCTTAATGACCCGACTTGACATATGCTAAAACTACAGAACAAGTCCAGCTGGATAAAGCAAGAAATTTGTAACAAAATAAGAAAATGTTGGGAAACAATTCAAATTTCAATTCCGACTGAGATTTTCGTAATTTGACTTCGCCCTGCTGTGCTTCGTATCTATCAACTTGTCCTAATGGTCCCGATTTGTCCCCACTGACCCGACTTGACGAAAGCCAAAACTACAGAACAAGTCCAGCTGAGTTAAGGCAAGAAATTTGTAACACAATAGGAAAATATGTTGGGAAACATTTCTAATTTCAATTCCGTCCGGGATATTCGTAAATTGACTAGCCCTGCTGTGCTTCGTATGTCTCGACTTGTCCCAATGGTCCCGATTTGTCCTTAATGACCCGAATTGACATATGCTAAAACTACAGAACAAGTCCAGCTGGATAAAGCAAGAAATTTGTAACAAAATGAGAAAATGTTGGGAAACAATTCAAATTTCAATTCCGACTGAGATTTTCGTAATTTGACTTCGCCCTGCTGTGCTTCGTATCTATCGACTTGTCCTAGTGGTCCCGATCTGTCCCCACTGACCCGACTTGACGAAAGCCAAAACTACAGAACAAGTCCAGCTGGGTAACGCAAGAAATTTGTAACACAATAGGAAAATATGTTGGGAAACATTTCTAATTTCAATTCCGTCCGGGATTTTCGTAAATTGACTAGCCCTGCTGTGTTTCGTATGTCTCGACTTGTCCTAATGGTCCCAATTTGTCCTTAATGACCCGAATTGACATATGCTAAAACAACAGAACAAGTCCAGCTGGATAAAGCAAGAAATTTGTAACAAAATGAGAAAATGTTGGGAAACAATTCAAATTTCAATTCCGACTGAGATTTTCGTAATTTGACTTCGCCCTGCTGTGCTTCGTATCTATCGACTTGTCCTAATGGTCCCGATCTGTCCCCACTGACCCGACTTGACGAAAGCCAAAACTACAGAACAAGTCCAGCTGGGTAACGCAAGAAATTTGTAACACAATAGGAAAATATGTTGGGAAACATTTCTAATTTCAATTCCGTCCGCGATTTTCGTAAATTGACTAGCCCTGCTGTGTTTCGTATGTCTCGACTTGTCCTAATGGTCCCGATTTGTCCCTACTGACCCGACTTGACATATGCTAAAACTACAGAACAAGTCCAGCTGAGTAGACAAGAAATTTGTAAACACAATGGGAAAATGTTTGAGAACATTAAAATTTCAATTCCGACTGAGATTTTCATAATATGACTTCGACCTGCTGTGCTTCGTATGTCTTGAATTGACCTAATGGTCCCGATTTGTCCCTACTGACCCGACTTGACATATACCAAAACTACAGAACAAGTCAAGTGGTAAAGAAAGAAATTTGTAACACATTTGGAAAATGTTGAGGAACAATTTAAATTTCAATTCCGACTGAAATTTTCGTAATTTTACTTCGCCCTGCTATGCTTAGTATGTCTCTACTTGTCCTAATGGTCCCGATTTGTCCCTACTGACCCGACTTGACAAATGCCAAAACTACAGAACAAGTCCAGCTGGATAAAACAAGAAATTTGTAAACACAATGGGAAAATGTTTGAGAACATTAAAATTTCAATTCCGACTGAGATTTTCGTAATTTGACTAGCCCTGCTGTGCTTCGTATGTCTCGACTTGTCCTAATGGTCCCGATTTGTCCCTACTGACCCGACTTGACAAATGCCAAAATACAGAACAAGTCCAGCTGGGTAAAACAAGAAACATTTAACCCAATAGGAAAATGTTGGGGAACAATTCTAATTACAATTCCGACTGGGATTTTCGTAAATTGACTTAGCCCTACTGTGCTTCGTTGTCTAGACTTGTCCTAATGGTCCCGACTTGTCCCTACTGACCCGACTTGACATATACCAAAACTACAGAAAAAGTCCAGCAGGGTAAAACAAGAAATTTGTAACACATTTGGAAAATGTTGAGGAACTATTTAAATTTCAATTCCGACTGAAATTTTCGTAATTTTACTTCGCCCTGCTGTGCTTAGTACGTCTCGACTTGTCCTAATGGTCCCGATTTGTCCTTAATGACCCGACTTGACGAATGCCAAAAAACAAAAAGAGTCCAGCTGAGTAATTCAAGAAATTAGTAACACAATTGGAAAGTGTTGGGAACATTCAAATTTCAATTCCGACTGAGAGTTCCGTAATTTGACTTCGCCCTGCTGTGCTTCATTTGCCTCGACTTGTCCTAATGGTCCCGATTTGTCCTTGATGACCCGACTTGACAAATGCCAAAAAAGAGACAAGTCCAGCTGGGTAAAATAAGAAATTTATAAAACAATAAGAAAATGTTGGGGAACAATTCTAATTTCAATTCCGACTGAGATTTTCGTAATTTGACTAGCCCTGCTGTGCTTCGTATGTCTCGACTTGTCCTAATGGTCCCGATTTGTCCCTACTGACCCGACTTGACATATGCTAAAACTACAGAACAAGTCCAGCTGGATAAAGCAAGAAATTTGTAACACAATAAGAAAATATTGGGAAACAATTCAAATTTCAATTCCGACTGAGATTTTCGTAATTTGACTAGCCCTGTGGTGCTTCGTATGTCTCGACTTGTCCTAATGGTCCCGATTTGTCCTCAATGACCCAACTTGACAAATGCCAAAATACAGAACAAGTCCAGCTGGGTAAAGCAAGAAATTTGTAACACAATAGGAAATTGTTGGGAAACAATTCAAATTTCAATTCCGAATGAGATTTTTGTAATTTGACTTCGCCCTGCTGTGCTTCGTATCTATCAACTTGTCCTAATGGTCCCAATCTGTCCCCACTGACCCGATTTGACGAATGCCAAAACTACAGAACAAGTCCAGCTGGGTAAAACAAGAAATTTGTAACACAATAAGAAAATGTTGGGAAACAATTCAAATTTCAATTCCGACTGAGATTTTCGTAATTTGACTTCGCCCTGCTGTGCTTCGTATCTATCAACTTGTCCTTATGGTCCCAATCTGTCTCCACTGACCCGATTTGACGAATGCCAAAACTACAGAACAAGTCCAGCTGGGTAAAACAAGAAATTTGTAACACAATAAGAAAATGTTGGGAAACAATTCAAATTTCAATTCCGACTGAGATTTTCGTAATTTGACTTCGCCCTGCTGTGCTTCGTATCTATCAACTTGTCCTAATGGTCCCAATCTGTCCCCACTGACCCGATTTGACGATTGCCAGAACTACAGAACAAGTCCAGCTCGGTAAAACAAGAAATTTGTAACACAATTGGAAAGTGTTGGGAACATTCAAATTTCAATTCCGACTGAGAGTTCTGTAATTTGACTTCGCCCTGCTGTGCTTCATTTGCCTCCACTTGTCCTAATGGTCCCGATTTGTCCTTGATGGCCCGACTTGACAAATGCCAAAAAAGAGACAAGTCCAGCTGGGTAAAACAAGAAATTTATAAAACAATAAGAAAATGTTGGGGAACAATTCTAATTTCAATTCCGACTGAGATTTTCGTAATTTGACTAGCCCTGCTGTGCTTCGTATGTCTCGACTTGTCCTAATGGTCCCGATTTGTCCCTACTGACCCGACTTGACATATGCAAAAACTACAGAACAAGTCCAGCTGGATAAAGCAAGAAATTTGTAACACAATAAGAAAATATTGGGAAACAATTCAAATTTCAATTCCGACCGAGATTTTCTTAATTTGACTAGCCCTGCTGTGCTTCGTATGTCTCGACTTGACCTAATGGTCCCGATTTTTCCCTACTGACCCGACTTGACATATGCAAAAACTACAGAACAAGTCCAGCTGGGTAAAGCAAGAAATTTGTAACACAATAGGAAATTGTTGGGAAACAATTCAAATTTCAATTCCGAATGAGATTTTCGTAATTTGACTTCGCCCTGCTGTGCTTCGTATCTATCAACTTGTCCTAATGGTCCCAATCTGTCCCCACTGACCCGATTTGACGAATGCCAAAACTACAGAACAAGTCCAGCTGGGTAAAACAAGAAATTTGTAACACAATAAGAAAATGTTGGGAAACAATTCAAATTTCAATTCCGACTGAGATTTTCGTAATTTGACTTCGCCCTGCTGTGCTTCGTATCTATCAACTTGTCCTAATGGTCCCAATCTGTCCCCACTGACCCGATTTGACGAATGCCATAACTACAGAACAAGTCCAGCTGGGTAAAGCAAGAAATTTGTAACACAATAGGAAATTGTTGGGAAACAATTCAAATTTCAATTCCGAATGAGATTTTCGTAATTTTACTTCGCCCTGCTGTGCTTAGTACGTCTCGACTTGTCCTAATGGTCCCGATTTGTCCTTAATGACCCGACTTGACGAATGCCAAAAAACAAAAAGAGTCCAGCTGAGTAATTCAAGAAATTAGTAACACAATTGGAAAGTGTTGGGAACATTCAAATTTCAATTCCGACTGAGAGTTCCGTAATTTGACTTCGCCCTGCTGTGCTTCATTTGCCTCGACTTGTCCTAATGGTCCCGATTTGTCCTTGATGGCCCGACTTGACAAATGCCAAAAAAGAGACAAGTCCAGCTGGGTAAAATAAGAAATTTATAAAACAATAAGAAAATGTTGGGGAACAATTCTAATTTCAATTCCGACTGAGATTTTCGTAATTTGACTAGCCCTGCTGTGCTTCGTATGTCTCGACTTGTCCTAATGGTCCCGATTTGTCCCTACTGACCCGACTTGACATATGCTAAAACTACAGAACAAGTCCAGCTGGATAAAGCAAGAAATTTGTAACACAATAAGAAAATATTGGGAAACAATTCAAATTTCAATTCCGACTGAGATTTTCGTAATTTGACTAGCCCTGCGGTGCTTCGTATGTCTCGACTTGTCCTAATGGTCCCGATTTGTCCTCTATGACCCAACTTGACAAATGCCAAAATACAGAACAAGTCCAGCTGGGTAAAGCAAGAAATTTGTAACACAATAGGAAATTGTTGGGAAACAATTCAAATTTCAATTCCGTCCGGGATATTCGTAAATTGACTAGCCCTGCTGTGCTTCGTATGTCTCGACTTGTCCTAATGGTCCCGATTTGTCCTTAATGACCCGAATTGACATATGCTAAAACTACAGAACAAGTCCAGCTGGATAAAGCGAGAAATTTGTAACAAAATGAGAAAATGTTGGGAAACAATTCAAATTTCAATTCCGACTGAGATTTTCGTAATTTGACTTCGCCCTGCTGTGCTTCGTATCTATCAACTTGTCCTAATGGTCCCAATCTGTCCCCACTGACCCGATTTGACGAATGCCATAACTACAGAACAAGTCCAGCTGGGTAAAACAAGAAATTTGTAACACAATAGGAAAATATGTTGGGAAACATTTCTAATTTCAATTCCGTCCGGGATATTCGTAAATTGACTAGCCCTGCTGTGCTTCGTATGTCTCGACTTGTCCTAATGGTCCCGATTTGTCCTTAATGACCCGAATTGACATATGCTAAAACTACAGAACAAGTCCAGCTGGATATAGCAAGAAATTTGTAACAAAATGAGAAAATGTTGGGAAACAATTCAAATTTCAATTCCGACTGAGATTTTCGTAATTTGACTTCGCCCTGCTGTGCTTCGTATCTATCGACTTGTCCTAGTGGTCCCGATCTGTCCCCACTGACCCGACTTGACGAAAGCCAAAACTACAGAACAAGTCCAGCTGGGTAACGCAAGAAATTTGTAACACAATAGGAAAATATGTTGGGAAACATTTCTAATTACAATTCCGTCCGGGATTTTCGTAAATTGACTAGCCCTGCTGTGTTTCGTATGTCTCGACTTGTCCTAATGGTCCCAATTTGTCCTTAATGACCCGAATTGACATATGCTAAAACAACAGAACAAGTCCAGCTGGATAAAGCAAGAAATTTGTAACAAAATGAGAAAATGTTGGGAAACAATTCAAATTTCAATTCCGACTGAGATTTTCGTAATTTGACTTCGCCCTGCTGTGCTTCGTATCTATCGACTTGTCCTAATGGTCCCGATCTGTCCCCACTGACCCGACTTGACGAAAGCCAAAACTACAGAACAAGTCCAGCTGGGTAACGCAAGAAATTTGTAACACAATAGGAAAATATGTTGGGAAACATTTCTAATTTCAATTCCGTCCGCGATTTTCGTAAATTGACTAGCCCTGCTGTGTTTCGTATGTCTCGACTTGTCCTAATGGTCCCGATTTGTCCCTACTGACCCGACTTGACATATGCTAAAACTACAGAACAAGTCCAGCTGAGTAGACAAGAAATTTGTAAACACAATGGGAAAATGTTTGAGAACATTAAAATTTCAATTCCGACTGAGATTTTCATAATATGACTTCGACCTGCTGTGCTTCGTATGTCTTGAATTGACCTAATGGTCCCGATTTGTCCCTACTGACCCGACTTGACATATACCAAAACTACAGAACAAGTCAAGTGGTAAAGAAAGAAATTTGTAACACATTTGGAAAATGTTGAGGAACAATTTAAATTTCAATTCCGACTGAAATTTTCGTAATTTTACTTCGCCCTGCTGTGCTTCGTATCTATCGACTTGTCCTAATGGTCCCGATCTGTCCCCACTGACCCGACTTGACGAAAGCCAAAACTACAGAACAAGTCCAGCTGGGTAACGCAAGAAATTTGTAACACAATAGGAAAATATGTTGGGAAACATTTCTAATTTCAATTCCGTCCGCGATTTTCGTAAATTGACTAGCCCTGCTGTGTTTCGTATGTCTCGACTTGTCCTAATGGTCCCGATTTGTCCCTACTGACCCGACTTGACATATGCTAAAACTACAGAACAAGTCCAGCTGAGTAGACAAGAAATTTGTAAACACAATGGGAAAATGTTTGAGAACATTAAAATTTCAATTCCGACTGAGATTTTCATAATATGACTTCGACCTGCTGTGCTTAGTATGTCTCGACTTGTCCTAATGGTCCCGATTTGTCCCTACTGACCCGACTTGACAAATGCCAAAACTACAGAATAAGTCCAGCTGGATAAAACAAGAAATTTGTAAACACAATGGGAAAATGTTTGAGAACATTAAAATTTCAATTCCGACTGAGATTTTCGTAATTTGACTAGCCCTGCTGTGCTTCGTATGTCTCGACTTGTCCTAATGGTCCCGATTTGTCCCTACTGACCCGACTTGACAAATGCCAAAATACAGAACAAGTCCAGCTGGGTAAAACAAGAAACTTTTAACCCAATAGGAAAATGTTGGGGAACAATTCTAATTACAATTCCGACTGGGATTTTCGTAAATTGACTTAGCCCTACTGTGCTTCGTTGTCTAGACTTGTCCTAATGGTCCCGATTTGTCCCTACTGACCCGACTTGACATATACCAAAACTACAGAAAAGGTCCAGCAGGGTAAAACAAGAAATTTGTAACACATTTGGAAAATGTTGAGGAACTATTTAAATTTCAATTCCGACTGAAATTTTCGTAATTTTACTTCGCCCTGCTGTGCTTAGTACGTCTCGACTTGTCCTAATGGTCCCGATTTGTCCTTAATGACCCGACTTGACGAATGCCAAAAAACAAAAAGAGTCCAGCTGAGCAATTCAAGAAATTAGTAACACAATTGGAAAGTGTTGGGAACATTCAAATTTCAATTCCGACTGAGAGTTCCGTAATTTGACTTCGCCCTGCTGTGCTTCATTTGCCTCGACTTGTCCTAATGGTCCCGATTTGTCCTTGATGGCCCGACTTGACAAATGCCAAAAAAGAGACAAGTCCAGCTGGGTAAAATAAGAAATTTATAAAACAATAAGAAAATGTTGGGGAACAATTCTAATTTCAATTCCGACTGAGATTTTCGTAATTTGACTAGCCCTGCTGTGCTTCGTATGTCTCGACTTGTCCTAATGGTCCCGATTTGTCCCTACTGACCCGACTTGACATATGCTAAAACTACAGAACAAGTCCAGCTGGATAAAGCAAGAAATTTGTAACACAATAAGAAAATATTGGGAAACAATTCAAATTTCAATTCCGACTGAGATTTTCGTAATTTGACTAGCCCTGCGGTGCTTCGTATGTCTCGACTTGTCCTAATGGTCCCGATTTGTCCTCAATGACCCAACTTGACAAATGCCAAAATACAGAACAAGTCCAGCTGGGTAAAGCAAGAAATTTGTAACACAATAGGAAATTGTTGGGAAACAATTCAAATTTCAATTCCGAATGAGATTTTTGTAATTTGACTTCGCCCTGCTGTGCTTCGTATCTATCAACTTGTCCTAATGGTCCCAATCTGTCCCCACTGACCCGATTTGACGAATGCCAAAACTACAGAACAAGTCCAGCTGGGTAAAACAAGAAATTTGTAACACAATAAGAAAATGTTGGGAAACAATTCAAATTTCAATTCCGACTGAGATTTTCGTAATTTGACTTCGCCCTGCTGTGCTTCGTATCTATCAACTTGTCCTAATGGTCCCAATCTGTCTCCACTGACCCGATTTGACGAATGCCAAAACTACAGAACAAGTCCAGCTGGGTAAAACAAGAAATGTGTAACACAATAAGAAAATGTTGGGAAACAATTCAAATTTCAATTCCGACTGAGATTTTCGTAATTTGACTTCGCCCTGCTGTGCTTCGTATCTATCAACTTGTCCTAATGGTCCCAATCTGTCCCCACTGACCCGATTTGACGAATGCCAGAACTACAGAACAAGTCCAGCTCGGTAAAACAAGAAATTTGTAACACAATTGGAAAGTGTTGGGAACATTCAAATTTCAATTCCGACTGAGAGTTCTGTAATTTGACTTCGCCCTGCTGTGCTTCATTTGCCTCCACTTGTCCTAATGGTCCCGATTTGTCCTTGATGGCCCGACTTGACAAATGCCAAAAAAGAGACAAGTCCAGCTGGGTAAAACAAGAAATTTATAAAACAATAAGAAAATGTTGGGGAACAATTCTAATTTCAATTCCGACTGAGATTTTCGTAATTTGACTAGCCCTGCTGTGCTTCGTATGTCTCGACTTGTCCTAATGGTCCCGATTTGTCCCTACTGACCCGACTTGACATATGCTAAAACTACAGAACAAGTCCAGCTGGATAAAGCAAGAAATTTGTAACACAATAAGAAAATATTGGGAAACAATTCAAATTTCAATTCCGACCGAGATTTTCTTAATTTGACTAGCCCTGCTGTGCTTCGTATGTCTCGACTTGACCTAATGGTCCCGATTTTTCCCTACTGACCCGACTTGACATATGCAAAAACTACAGAACAAGTCCAGCTGGGTAAAGCAAGAAATTTGTAACACAATAGGAAATTGTTGGGAAACAATTCAAATTTCAATTCCGAATGAGATTTTCGTAATTTGACTTCGCCCTGCTGTGCTTCGTATCTATCAACTTGTCCTAATGGTCCCAATCTGTCCCCACTGACCCGATTTGACGAATGCCAAAACTACAGAACAAGTCCAGCTGGGTAAAACAAGAAATTTGTAACACAATAAGAAAATGTTGGGAAACAATTCAAATTTCAATTCCGACTGAGATTTTCGTAATTTGACTTCGCCCTGCTGTGCTTCGTATCTATCAACTTGTCCTAATGGTCCCAATCTGTCCCCACTGACCCGATTTGACGAATGCCATAACTACAGAACAAGTCCAGCTGGGTAAAGCAAGAAATTTGTAACACAATAGGAAATTGTTGGGAAACAATTCAAATTTCAATT
Organism: Chrysolina americana; assembly: GCA_958502065.1. NCBI lineage: Eukaryota > Metazoa > Arthropoda > Insecta > Coleoptera > Chrysomelidae > Chrysolina > Chrysolina americana. The sequence goes on from OY293412.1 coordinate 40,993,374, forward strand.
CCGAATGAGATTTTCGTAATTTTACTTCGCCCTGCTGTGCTTAGTACGTCTCGACTTGTCCTAATGGTCCCGATTTGTCCTTAATGACCCGACTTGACGAATGCCAAAAAACAAAAAGAGTCCAGCTGAGTAATTCAAGAAATTAGTAACACAATTGGAAAGTGTTGGGAACATTCAAATTTCAATTCCGACTGAGAGTTCCGTAATTTGACTTCGCCCTGCTGTGCTTCATTTGCCTCGACTTGTCCTAATGGTCCCGATTTGTCCTTGATGGCCCGACTTGACAAATGCCAAAAAAGAGACAAGTCCAGCTGGGTAAAATAAGAAATTTATAAAACAATAAGAAAATGTTGGGGAACAATTCTAATTTCAATTCCGACTGAGATTTTCGTAATTTGACTAGCCCTGCTGTGCTTCGTATGTCTCGACTTGTCCTAATGGTCCCGATTTGTCCCTACTGACCCGACTTGACATATGCTAAAACTACAGAACAAGTCCAGCTGGATAAAGCAAGAAATTTGTAACACAATAAGAAAATATTGGGAAACAATTCAAATTTCAATTCCGACTGAGATTTTCGTAATTTGACTAGCCCTGCGGTGCTTCGTATGTCTCGACTTGTCCTAATGGTCCCGATTTGTCCTCAATGACCCAACTTGACAAATGCCAAAATACAGAACAAGTCCAGCTGGGTAAAGCAAGAAATTTGAAACACAATAGGAAATTGTTGGGAAACAATTCAAATTTCAATTCCGAATGAGATTTTCGTAATTTGACTTCGCCCTGCTGTGCTTCGTATCTATCAACTTGTCCTAATGGTCCCAATCTGTCCCCACTGACCCGATTTGACGAATGCCAAAACTACAGAACAAGTCCAGCTGGGTAAAACTAGAAATTTGTAACACAATAAGAAAATGTTGGAAAACAATTCAAATTTCAATTCCGACTGAGATTTTCGTAATTTGACTTCGCCCTGCTGTGCTTCGTATCTATCAACTTGTCCTAATGGTCCCAATCTGTCCCCACTGACCCGATTTGACGAATGCCATAACTACAGAACAAGTCCAGCTGGGTAAAACAAGAAATTTGTAACACAATTGGAAAGTGTTGGGAACATTCAAATTTCAATTCCGACTGAGAATTTCATAATATGACTTCGACCTGCTGTGCTTCGTATGTCTCGACTTGTCCTAATGGTCCCGATTTGTCCTTAATGACCCGACTTGACATATGCTAAAACTACAGAACAAGTCCAGCTGGATAAAGCAAGAAATTTGTAATACAATAAGAAAATGTTGGGAAACAATTCAAATTTCAATTCCGACTGAGATTTTCGTAATTTGACTTCGCCCTGCTGTGCTTCGTATCTATCAACTTGTCCTAATGGTCCCGATTTGTCCCCACTGACCCGACTTGACGAAAGCCAAAACTACAGAATAAGTCCAGCTGGGTAAAACAAGAAATTTGTAACACAATTGGAAAGTGTTGGAAACATTCAAATTTCAATTCCGACTGAGTTTTCATAATATGACTTCGACCTGCTGTGCTTCGTATGTCTTGACTTGACCTAATGGTCCCGATTTGTCCCTACTGACCCGACTTGACATATACCAAAACTACAGAACAAGTCCAGTGGTAAAGAAAGAAATTTGTAACACATTTGGAAAATGTTGAGGAACAATTTAAATTTCAATTCCGACTGAAATTTTCGTAATTTTACTTCGCCCTGCTGTGCTTAGTATGTCTCGACTTGTCCTAATGGTCCCGATTTGTCCTTAATGACCCAACTTGACAAATGCCAAAATACAGAACAAGTCCAGCTGGGTAAAGCAAGAAATTTGTAACACAATAGGAAATTGTTGGGAAACAATTCAAATTTCAATTCCGAATGAGATTTTCGTAATTTGAATTCACCCTGCTGTGCTTCGTATCTATCAACTTGTCCTAATGGTCCCAATCTGTCCCCACTGACCCGATTTGACGAATGCCAAAACTACAGAACAAGTCCAGCTGAGTAAAACAAGAAATTTGTAACACAATAAGAAAATGTTGGGAAACAATTCAAATTTCAATTCCGACTGAGATTTTCGTAATTTGACTTCGCCCTGCTGTGCTTCGTATCTATCAACTTGTCCTAATGGTCCCAATCTGTCCCCACTGACCCGATTTGACGAATGCCAAAACTACAGAACTAGTCCAGCTGAGTAAAACAAGAAATTTGTAACACAATAAGAAAATGTTGGGAAACAATTCAAATTTTAATTCCGACTGAGATTTTCGTAATTTGACTTCGCCCTGCTGTGCTTCGTATCTATCAACTTGTCCTAATGGTCCCAATCTGTCCCCACTGACCCGATTTGACGAATGCCATAACTACAGAACAAGTCCAGCTGGGTAAAACAAGAAATATGTAACACAATTGGAAAGTGTTGGGAACATTCAAATTTCAATTCCGACTGAGAATTTCATGATATGACTTCGACCTGCTGTGCTTCGTATGTCTCGACTTGTCCTAATGGTCCCGATTTGTCCTTAATGACCCGACTTGACATATGCTAAAACTACAGAACAAGTCCAGCTGGATAAAGCAAGAAATTTGTAACAAAATAAGAAAATGTTGGGAAACAATTCAAATTTCAATTCCGACTGAGATTTTCGTAATTTGACTTCGCCCTGCTGTGCTTCGTATCTATCAACTTGTCCTAATGGTCCCGATTTGTCCCCACTGACCCGACTTGACGAAAGCCAAAACTACAGAACAAGTCCAGCTGGGTAACGCAAGAAATTTGTAACACAATAGGAAAATATGTTGGGAAACATTTCTAATTTCAATTCCGTCCGGGATATTCGTAAATTGACTAGCCCTGCTGTGCTTCGTATGTCTCGACTTGTCCTAATGGTCCCGATTTGTCCTTAATGACCCGAATTGACATATGCTAAAACTACAGAACAAGTCCAGCTGGATAAAGCAAGAAATTTGTAACAAAATGAGAAAATGTTGGGAAACAATTCAAATTTCAATTCCGACTGAGATTTTCGTAATTTGACTTCGCCCTGCTGTGCTTCGTATCTATCGACTTGTCCTAGTGGTCCCGATCTGTCCCCACTGACCCGACTTGACGAAAGCCAAAACTACAGAACAAGTCCAGCTGGGTAACGCAAGAAATTTGTAACACAATAGGAAAATATGTTGGGAAACATTTCTAATTTCAATTCCGTCCGGGATTTTCGTAAATTGACTAGCCCTGCTGTGTTTCGTATGTCTCGACTTGTCCTAATGGTCCCAATTTGTCTTTAATGACCCGAATTGACATATGCTAAAACAACAGAACAAGTCCAGCTGGATAAAGCAAGAAATTTGTAACAAAATGAGAAAATGTTGGGAAACAATTCAAATTTCAATTCCGACTGAGATTTTCGTAATTTGACTTCGCCCTGCTGTGCTTCGTATCTATCGACTTGTCCTAATGGTCCCGATCTGTCCCCACTGACCCGACTTGACGAAAGCCAAAACTACAGAACAAGTCCAGCTGGGTAACGCAAGAAATTTGTAACACAATAGGAAAATATGTTGGGAAACATTTCTAATTTCAATTCCGTCCGCGATTTTCGTAAATTGACTAGCCCTGCTGTGTTTCGTATGTCTCGACTTGTCCTAATGGTCCCGATTTGTCCCTACTGACCCGACTTGACATATGCTAAAACTACAGAACAAGTCCAGCTGAGTAGACAAGAAATTTGTAAACACAATGGGAAAATGTTTGAGAACATTAAAATTTCAATTCCGACTGAGATTTTCATAATATGACTTCGACCTGCTGTGCTTCGTATGTCTTGAATTGACCTAATGGTCCCGATTTGTCCCTACTGACCCGACTTGACATATACCAAAACTACAGAACAAGTCAAGTGGTAAAGAAAGAAATTTGTAACACATTTGGAAAATGTTGAGGAACAATTTAAATTTCAATTCCGACTGAAATTTTCGTAATTTTACTTCGCCCTGCTATGCTTAGTATGTCTCGACTTGTCCTAATGGTCCCGATTTGTCCCTACTGACCCGACTTGACAAATGCCAAAACTACAGAACAAGTCCAGCTGGATAAAACAAGAAATTTGTAAACACAATGGGAAAATGTTTGAGAACATTAAAATTTCAATTCCGACTGAGATTTTCGTAATTTGACTAGCCCTGCTGTGCTTCGTATGTCTCGACTTGTCCTAATGGTCCCGATTTGTCCCTACTGACCCGACTTGACAAATGCCAAAATACAGAACAAGTCCAGCTGGGTAAAACAAGAAACTTTTAACCCAATAGGAAAATGTTGGGGAACAATTCTAATTACAATTCCGACTGGGATTTTCGTAAATTGACTTAGCCCTACTGTGCTTCGTTGTCTAGACTTGTCCTAATGGTCCCGATTTGTCCCTACTGACCCGACTTGACATATACCAAAACTACAGAAAAAGTCCAGCAGGGTAATACAAGAAATTTGTAACACATTTGGAAAATGTTGAGGAACTATTTAAATTTCAATTCCGACTGAAATTTTCGTAATTTTACTTCGCCCTGCTGTGCTTAGTACGTCTCGACTTGTCCTAATGGTCCCGATTTGTCCTTAATGACCCGACTTGACGAATGCCAAAAAACAAAAAGAGTCCAGCTGAGTAATTCAAGAAATTAGTAACACAATTGGAAAGTGTTGGGAACATTCAAATTTCAATTCCGACTGAGAGTTCCGTAATTTGACTTCGCCCTGCTGTGCTTCATTTGCCTCGACTTGTCCTAATGGTCCCGATTTGTCCTTGATGGCCCGACTTGACAAATGCCAAAAAAGAGACAAGTCCAGCTGGGTAAAATAAGAAATTTATAAAACAATAAGAAAATGTTGGGGAACAATTCTAATTTCAATTCCGACTGAGATTTTCGTAATTTGACTAGCCCTGCTGTGCTTCGTATGTCTCGACTTGTCCTAATGGTCCCGATTTGTCCCTACTGACCCGACTTGACATATGCTAAAACTACAGAACAAGTCCAGCTGGATAAAGCAAGAAATTTGTAACACAATAAGAAAATATTGGGAAACAATTCAAATTTCAATTCCGACTGAGATTTTCGTAATTTGACTAGCCCTGCGGTGCTTCGTATGTCTCGACTTGTCCTAATGGTCCCGAATTGTCCTCAATGACCCAACTTGACAAATGCCAAAATACAGAACAAGTCCAGCTGGGTAAAGCAAGAAATTTGTAACACAATAGGAAATTGTTGGGAAACAATTCAAATTTCAATTCCGAATGAGATTTTTGTAATTTGACTTCGCCCTGCTGTGCTTCGTATCTATCAACTTGTCCTAATGGTCCCAATCTGTCCCCACTGACCCGATTTGACGAATGCCAAAACTACAGAACAAGTCCAGCTGGGTAAAACAAGAAATTTGTAACACAATAAGAAAATGTTGGGAAACAATTCAAATTTCAATTCCGACTGAGATTTTCGTAATTTGACTTCGCCCTGCTGTGCTTCGTATCTATCAACTTGTCCTAATGGTCCCAATCTGTCTCCACTGACCCGATTTGACGAATGCCAAAACTACAGAACAAGTCCAGCTGGGTAAAACAAGAAATTTGTAACACAATAAGAAAATGTTGGGAAACAATTCAAATTTCAATTCCGACTGAGATTTTCGTAATTTGACTTCGCCCTGCTGTGCTTCGTATCTATCAACTTGTCCTAATGGTCCCAATCTGTCCCCACTGACCCGATTTGACGAATGCCATAACTACAGAACAAGTCCAGCTGGGTAAAACAAGAAATTTGTAACACAATTGGAAAGTGTTGGGAACATTCAAATTTCAATTCCGACTGAGAATTTCATAATATGACTTCGACCTGCTGTGCTTCGTATGTCTCGACTTGTCCTAATGGTCCCGATTTGTCCTTAATGACCCGACTTGACATATGCTAAAACTACAGAACAAGTCCAGCTGGATAAAGCAAGAAATTTGTAATACAATAAGAAAATGTTGGGAAACAATTCAAATTTCAATTCCGACTGAGATTTTCGTAATTTGACTTCGCCCTGCTGTGCTTCGTATCTATCAACTTGTCCTAATGGTCCCGATTTGTCCCCACTGACCCGACTTGACGAAAGCCAAATCTACAGAATAAGTCCAGCTGGGTAAAACAAGAAATTTGTAACACAATTGGAAAGTGTTGGAAACATTCAAATTTCAATTCCGACTGAGTTTTCATAATATGACTTCGACCTGCTGTGCTTCGTATGTCTTGACTTGACCTAATGGTCCCGATTTGTCCCTACTGACCCGACTTGACATATACCAAAACTACAGAACAAGTCCAGTGGTAAAGAAAGAAATTTGTAACACATTTGGAAAATGTTGAGGAACAATTTAAATTTCAATTCCGACTGAAATTTTCGTAATTTTACTTCGCCCTGCTGTGCTTAGTATGTCTCGACTTGTCCTAATGGTCCCGATTTGTCCTTAATGACCCAACTTGACAAATGCCAAAATACAGAACAAGTCCAGCTGGGTAGAGCAAGAAATTTGTAACACAATAGGAAATTGTTGGGAAACAATTCAAATTTCAATTCCGAATGAGATTTTCGTAATTTGAATTCACCCTGCTGTGCTTCGTATCTATCAACTTGTCCTAATGGTCCCAATCTGTCCCCACTGACCCGATTTGACGAATGCCAAAACTACAGAACAAGTCCAGCTGAGTAAAACAAGAAATTTGTACCACAATAAGAAAATGTTGGGAAACAATTCAAATTTCAATTCCGACTGAGATTTTCGTAATTTGACTTCGCCCTGCTGTGCTTCGTATCTATCAACTTGTCCTAATGGTCCCAATCTGTCCCCACTGACCCGATTTGACGAATGCCAAAACTACAGAACTAGTCCAGCTGAGTAAAACAAGAAATTTGTAACACAATAAGAAAATGTTGGGAAACAATTCAAATTTTAATTCCGACTGAGATTTTCGTAATTTGACTTCGCCCTGCTGTGCTTCGTATCTATCAACTTGTCCTAATGGTCCCAATCTGTCCCCACTGACCCGATTTGACGAATGCCATAACTACAGAACAAGTCCAGCTGGGTAAAACAAGAAATTTGTAACACAATTGGAAAGTGTTGGGAACATTCAAATTTCAATTCCGACTGAGAATTTCATGATATGACTTCGACCTGCTGTGCTTCGTATGTCTCGACTTGTCCTAATGGTCCCGATTTGTCCTTAATGACCCGACTTGACATATGCTAAAACTACAGAACAAGTCCAGCTGGATAAAGCAAGAAATTTGTAACAAAATAAGAAAATGTTGGGAAACAATTCAAATTTCAATTCCGACTGAGATTTTCGTAATTTGACTTCGCCCTGCTGTGCTTCGTATCTATCAACTTGTCCTAATGGTCCCGATTTGTCCCCACTGACCCGACTTGACGAAAGCCAAAACTACAGAACAAGTCCAGCTGGGTAACGCAAGAAATTTGTAACACAATAGGAAAATATGTTGGGAAACATTTCTAATTTCAATTCCGTCCGGGATTTTCGTAAATTGACTAGCCCTGCTGTGTTTCGTATGTCTCGACTTGTCCTAATGGTCCCAATTTGTCCTTAATGACCCGAATTGACATATGCTAAAACAACAGAACAAGTCCAGCTGGATAAAGCAAGAAATTTGTAACAAAATGAGAAAATGTTGGGAAACAATTCAAATTTCAATTCCGACTGAGATTTTCGTAATTTGACTTCGCCCTGCTGTGCTTCGTATCTATCGACTTGTCCTAATGGTCCCGATCTGTCCCCACTGACCCGACTTGACGAAAGCCAAAACTACAGAACAAGTCCAGCTGGGTAACGCAAGAAATTTGTAACACAATAGGAAAATATGTTGGGAAACATTTCTAATTTCAATTCCGTCCGCGATTTTCGTAAATTGACTAGCCCTGCTGTGTTTCGTATGTCTCGACTTGTCCTAATGGTCCCGATTTGTCCCTACTGACCCGACTTGACATATGCTAAAACTACAGAACAAGTCCAGCTGAGTAGACAAGAAATTTGTAAACACAATGGGAAAATGTTTGAGAACATTAAAATTTCAATTCCGACTGAGATTTTCATAATATGACTTCGACCTGCTGTGCTTCGTATGTCTTGAATTGACCTAATGGTCCCGATTTGTCCCTACTGACCCGACTTGACATATACCAAAACTACAGAACAAGTCAAGTGGTAAAGAAAGAAATTTGTAACACATTTGGAAAATGTTGAGGAACAATTTAAATTTCAATTCCGACTGAAATTTTCGTAATTTTACTTCGCCCTGCTATGCTTAGTATGTCTCGACTTGTCCTAATGGTCCCGATTTGTCCCTACTGACCCGACTTGACAAATGCCAAAACTACAGAACAAGTCCAGCTGGATAAAACAAGAAATTTGTAAACACAATGGGAAAATGTTTGAGAACATTAAAATTTCAATTCCGACTGAGATTTTCGTAATTTGACTAGCCCTGCTGTGCTTCGTATGTCTCGACTTGTCCTAATGGTCCCGATTTGTCCCTACTGACCCGACTTGACAAATGCCAAAATACAGAACAAGTCCAGCTGGGTAAAACAAGAAACTTTTAACCCAATAGGAAAATGTTGGGGAACAATTCTAATTACAATTCCGACTGGGATTTTCGTAAATTGACTTAGCCCTACTGTGCTTCGTTGTCTAGACTTGTCCTAATGGTCCCGATTTGTCCCTACTGACCCGACTTGACATATACCAAAACTACAGAAAAAGTCCAGCAGGGTAAAACAAGAAATTTGTAACACATTTGGAAAATGTTGAGGAACTATTTAAATTTCAATTCCGACTGAAATTTTCGTAATTTTACTTCGCCCTGCTGTGCTTAGTACGTCTCGACTTGTCCTAATGGTCCCGATTTGTCCTTAATGACCCGACTTGACGAATGCCAAAAAACAAAAAGAGTCCAGCTGAGTAATTCAAGAAATTAGTAACACAATTGGAAAGTGTTGGGAACATTCAAATTTCAATTCCGACTGAGAGTTCCGTAATTTGACTTCGCCCTGCTGTGCTTCATTTGCCTCGACTTGTCCTAATGGTCCCGATTTGTCCTTGATGGCCCGACTTGACAAATGCCAAAAAAGAGACAAGTCCAGCTGGGTAAAATAAGAAATTTATAATACAATAAGAAAATGTTGGGGAACAATTCTAATTTCAATTCCGACTGAGATTTTCGTAATTTGACTAGCCCTGCTGTGCTTCGTATGTCTCGACTTGTCCTAATGGTCCCGATTTGTCCCTACTGACCCGACTTGACATATGCTAAAACTACAGAACAAGTCCAGCTGGATAAAGCAAGAAATTTGTAACACAATAAGAAAATATTGGGAAACAATTCAAATTTCAATTCCGACTGAGATTTTCGTAATTTGACTAGCCCTGCGGTGCTTCGTATGTCTCGACTTGTCCTAATGGTCCCGATTTGTCCTCAATGACCCAACTTGACAAATGCCAAAATACAGAACAAGTCCAGCTGGGTAAAGCAAGAAATTTGTAACACAATAGGAAATTGTTGGGAAACAATTCAAATTTCAATTCCGAATGAGATTTTTGTAATTTGACTTCGCCCTGCTGTGCTTCGTATCTATCAACTTGTCCTAATGGTCCCAATCTGTCCCCACTGACCCGATTTGACGAATGCCAAAACTACAGAACAAGTCCAGCTGGGTAATACAAGAAATTTGTAACACAATAAGAAAATGTTGGGAAACAATTCAAATTTCAATTCCGACTGAGATTTTCGTAATTTGACTTCGCCCTGCTGTGCTTCGTATCTATCAACTTGTCCTAATGGTCCCAATCTGTCCCCACTGACCCGATTTGACGAATGCCAGAACTACAGAACAAGTCCAGCTCGGTAAAACAAGAAATTTGTAACACAATTGGAAAGTGTTGGGAACATTCAAATTTCAATTCCGACTGAGAGTTCTGTAATTTGACTTCGCCCTGCTGTGCTTCATTTGCCTCCACTTGTCCTAATGGTCCCGATTTGTCCTTGATGGCCCGACTTGACAAATGCCAAAAAAGAGACAAGTCCAGCTGGGTAAAACAAGAAATTTATAAAACAATAAGAAAATGTTGGGGAACAATTCTAATTTCAATTCCGACTGAGATTTTCGTAATTTGACTAGCCCTGCTGTGCTTCGTATGTCTCGACTTGTCCTAATGGTCCCGATTTGTTCCTACTGACCCGACTTGACATATGCTAAAACTACAGAACAAGTCCAGCTGGATAAAGCAAGAAATTTGTAACACAATAAGAAAATATTGGGAAACAATTCAAATTTCAATTCCGACCGAGATTTTCTTAATTTGACTAGCCCTGCTGTGCTTCGTATGTCTCGACTTGACCTAATGGTCCCGATTTTCCCCTACTGACCCGACTTGACATATGCAAAAACTACAGAACAAGTCCAGCTGGGTAAAGCAAGAAATTTGTAACACAATAGGAAATTGTTGGGAAACAATTCAAATTTCAATTCCGAATGAGATTTTCGTAATTTGACTTCGCCCTGCTGTGCTTCGTATCTATCAACTTGTCCTAATGGTCCCAATCTGTCCCCACTGACCCGATTTGACGAATGCCAAAACTACAGAACAAGTCCAGCTGGGTAAAACAAGAAATTTGTAACACAATAAGAAAATGTTGGGAAACAATTCAAATTTCAATTCCGACTGAGATTTTCGTAATTTGACTTCGCCCTGCTGTGCTTCGTATCTATCAACTTGTCCTAATGGTCCCAATCTGTCCCCACTGACCCGATTTGACGAATGCCATAACTACAGAACAAGTCCAGCTGGGTAAAGCAAGAAATTTGTAACACAATAGGAAATTGTTGGGAAACAATTCAAATTTCAATTCCGAATGAGATTTTCGTAATTTTACTTCGCCCTGCTGTGCTTAGTACGTCTCGACTTGTCCTAATGGTCCCGATTTGTCCTTAATGACCCGACTTGACGAATGCCAAAAAACAAAAAGAGTCCAGCTGAGTAATTCAAGAAATTAGTAACACAATTGGAAAGTGTTGGGAACATTCAAATTTCAATTCCGACTGAGAGTTCCGTAATTTGACTTCGCCCTGCTGTGCTTCATTTGCCTCGACTTGTCCTAATGGTCCCGATTTGTCCTTGATGGCCCGACTTGACAAATGCCAAAAAAGAGACAAGTCCAGCTGGGTAAATTAAGAAATTTATAAAACAATAAGAAAATGTTGGGGAACAATTCTAATTTCAATTCCGACTGAGATTTTCGTAATTTGACTAGCCCTGCTGTGCTTCGTATGTCTCGACTTGTCCTAATGGTCCCGATTTGTCCCTACTGACCCGACTTGACATATGCTAAAACTACAGAACAAGTCCAGCTGGATAAAGCAAGAAATTTGTAACACAATAAGAAAATATTGGGAAACAATTCAAATTTCAATTCCGACTGAGATTTTCGTAATTTGACTAGCCCTGCTGTGCTTCGTATGTCTCGACTTGACCTAATGGTCCCGATTTTTCCCTACTGACCCGACTTGACATATGCAAAAACTACATAACAAGTCCAGCTGGGTAAAGCAAGAAATTTGTAACACAATAGGAAATTGTTGGGAAACAATTCAAATTTCAATTCCGAATGAGATTTTCGTAATTTGACTTCGCCCTGCTGTGCATCGTATCTATCAACTTGTCCTAATGGTCCCAATCTGTCCCCACTGACCCGATTTGACGAATGCCAAAACTACAGAACAAGTCCAGCTGGGTAAAACAAGAAATTTGTAACACAATAAGAAAATGTTGGGAAACAATTCAAATTTCAATTCCGACTGAGATTTTCGTAATTTGACTTCGCCCTGCTGTGCTTCGTATCTATCAACTTGTCCTAATGGTCCCAATCTGTCCCCACTGACCCGATTTGACGAATGCCATAACTACAGAACAAGTCCAGCTGGGTAAAGCAAGAAATTTGTAACACAATAGGAAATTGTTGGGAAACAATTCAAATTTCAATTCCGAATGAGATTTTCGTAATTTTACTTCGCCCTGCTGTGCTTAGTACGTCTCGACTTGTCCTAATGGTCCCGATTTGTCCTTAATGACCCGACTTGACGAATGCCAAAAAACAAAAAGAGTCCAGCTGGGTAATTCAAGAAATTAGTAACACAATTGGAAAGTGTTGGGAACATTCAAATTTCAATTCCGACTGAGAGTTCCGTAATTTGACTTCGCCCTGCTGTGCTTCATTTGCCTCGACTTGTCCTAATGGTCCCGATTTGTCCTTGATGGCCCGACTTGACAAATGCCAAAAAAGAGACAAGTCCAGCTGGGTAAAATAAGAAATTTATAAAACAATAAGAAAATGTTGGGGAACAATTCTAATTTCAATTCCGACTGAGATTTTCGTAATTTGACTAGCCCCGCTGTGCTTCGTATGTCTCGACTTGTCCTAATGGTCCCGATTTGTCCCTACTGACCCGACTTGACATATGCTAAAACTACAGAACAAGTCCAGCTGGATAAAGCAAGAAATTTGTAACACAATAAGAAAATATTGGGAAACAATTCAAATTTCAATTCCGACTGAGATTTTCGTAATTTGACTAGCCCTGCGGTGCTTCGTATGTCTCGACTTGTCCTAATGGTCCCGATTTGTCCTCAATGACCCAACTTGACAAATGCCAAAATACAGAACAAGTCCAGCTGGGTAAAGCAAGAAATTTGTAACACAATAGGAAATTGTTGGGAAACAATTCAAATTTCAATTCCGAATGAGATTTTCGTAATTTGACTTCGCCCTGCTGTGCTTCGTATCTATCAACTTGTCCTAATGGTCCCAATCTGTCCCCACTGACCCGATTTGACGAATGCCAAAACTACAGAACAAGTCCAGCTGGGTAAAACAAGAAATTTGTAACACAATAAGAAAATGTTGGGAAACAATTCAAATTTCAATTCCGACTGAGATTTTCGTAATTTGACTTCGCCCTGCTGTGCTTCGTATCTATCAACTTGTCCTAATGGTCCCAATCTGTCCCCACTGACCCGATTTGACGAATGCCATAACTACAGAACAAGTCCAGCTGGGTAAAACAAGAAATTTGTAACACAATTGGAAAGTGTTGGGAACATTCAAATTTCAATTCCGACTGAGAATTTCATAATATGACTTCGACCTGCTGTGCTTCGTATGTCTCGACTTGTCCTAATGGTCCCGATTTGTCCTTAATGACCCGACTTGACATATGCTAAAACTACAGAACAAGTCCAGCTGGATAAAGCAAGAAATTTGTAATACAATAAGAAAATGTTGGGAAACAATTCAAATTTCAATTCCGACTGAGATTTTCGTAATTTGACTTCGCCCTGCTGTGCTTCGTATCTATCAACTTGTCCTAATGGTCCCGATTTGTCCCCACTGACCCGACTTGACGAAAGCCAAAACTACAGAATAAGTCCAGCTGGGTAAAACAAGAAATTTGTAACACAATTGGAAAGTGTTGGAAACATTCAAATTTCAATTCCGACTGAGTTTTCATAATATGACTTCGACCTGCTGTGCTTCGTATGTCTTGACTTGACCTAATGGTCCCGATTTGTCCCTACTGACCCGACTTGACATATACCAAAACTACAGAACAAGTCCAGTGGTAAAGAAAGAAATTTGTAACACATTTGGAAAAATGTTGAGGAACAATTTAAATTTCAATTCCGACTGAAATTTTCGTAATTTTACTTCGCCCTGCTGTGCTTAGTATGTCTCGACTTGTCCTAATGGTCCCGATTTGTCCTTAATGACCCAACTTGACAAATGCCAAAATACAGAACAAGTCCAGCTGGGTAAAGCAAGAAATTTGTAACACAATAGGAAATTGTTGGGAAACAATTCAAATTTCAATTCCGAATGAGATTTTCGTAATTTGAATTCACCCTGCTGTGCTTCGTATCTATCAACTTGTCCTAATGGTCCCAATCTGTCCCCACTGACCCGATTTGACGAATGCCAAAACTACAGAACAAGTCCAGCTGAGTAAAACAAGAAATTTGTAACACAATAAGAAAATGTTGGGAAACAATTCAAATTTCAATTCCGACTGAGATTTTCATAATTTGACTTCGCCCTGCTGTGCTTCGTATCTATCAACTTGTCCTAATGGTCCCAATCTGTCCCCACTGACCCGATTTGACGAATGCCAAAACTACAGAACTAGTCCAGCTGAGTAAAACAAGAAATTTGTAACACAATAAGAAAATGTTGGGAAACAATTCAAATTTTAATTCCGACTGAGATTTTCGTAATTTGACTTCGCCCTGCTGTGCTTCGTATCTATCAACTTGTCCTAATGGTCCCAATCTGTCCCCACTGACCCGATTTGACGAATGCCATAACTACAGAACAAGTCCAGCTGGGTAAAACAAGAAATTTGTAACACAATTGGAAAGTGTTGGGAACATTCAAATTTCAATTCCGACTGAGAATTTCATGATATGACTTCGACCTGCTGTGCTTCGTATGTCTCGACTTGTCCTAATGGTCCCGATTTGTCCTTAATTACCCGACTTGACATATGCTAAAACTACAGAACAAGTCCAGCTGGATAAAGCAAGAAATTTGTAACAAAATAAGAAAATGTTGGGAAACAATTCAAATTTCAATTCCGACTGAGATTTTCGTAATTTGACTTCGCCCTGCTGTGCTTCGTATCTATCAACTTGTCCTAATGGTCCCGATTTGTCCCCACTGACCCGACTTGACGATAGCCAAAACTACAGAACAAGTCCAGCTGGGTAACGCAAGAAATTTGTAACACAATAGGAAAATATGTTGGGAAACATTTCTAATTTCAATTCCGTCCGGGATATTCGTAAATTGACTAGCCCTGCTGTGCTTCGTATGTCTCGACTTGTCCTAATGGTCCCGATTTGTCCTTAATGACCCGAATTGACATATGCTAAAACTACAGAACAAGTCCAGCTGGATAAAGCAAGAAATTTGTAACAAAATGAGAAAATGTTGGGAAACAATTCAAATTTCAATTCCGACTGAGATTTTCGTAATTTGACTTCGCCCTGCTGTGCTTCGTATCTATCGACTTGTCCTAGTGGTCCCGATCTGTCCCCACTGACCCGACTTGACGAAAGCCAAAACTACAGAACAAGTCCAGCTGGGTAACGCAAGAAATTTGTAACACAATAGGAAAATATGTTGGGAAACATTTCTAATTTCAATTCCGTCCGGGATTTTCGTAAATTGACTAGCCCTGCTGTGTTTCGTATGTCTCGACTTGTCCTAATGGTCCCAATTTGTCCTTAATGACCCGAATTGACATATGCTAAAACAACAGAACAAGTCCAGCTGGATAAAGCAAGAAATTTGTAACAAAATGAGAAAATGTTGGGAAACAATTCAAATTTCAATTCCGACTGAGATTTTCGTAATTTGACTTCGCCCTGCTGTGCTTCGTATCTATCGACTTGTCCTAATGGTCCCGATCTGTCCCCACTGACCCGACTTGACGAAAGCCAAAACTACAGAACAAGTCCAGCTGGGTAACGCAAGAAATTTGTAACACAATAGGAAAATATGTTGGGAAACATATCTAATTTCAATTCCGTCCGCGATTTTCGTAAATTGACTAGCCCTGCTGTGTTTCGTATGTCTCGACTTGTCCTAATGGTCCCGATTTGTCCCTACTGACCCGACTTGACATATGCTAAAACTACAGAACAAGTCCAGCTGAGTAGACAAGAAATTTGTAAACACATTGGGAAAATGTTTGAGAACATTAAAATTTCAATTCCGACTGAGATTTTCATAATATGACTTCGACCTGCTGTGCTTCGTATGTCTTGAATTGACCTAATGGTCCCGATTTGTCCCTACTGACCCGACTTGACATATACCAAAACTACAGAACAAGTCAAGTGGTAAAGAAAGAAATTTGTAACACATTTGGAAAATGTTGAGGAACAATTTAAATTTCAATTCCGACTGAAATTTTCGTAATTTTACTTCGCCCTGCTATGCTTAGTATGTCTCGACTTGTCCTAATGGTCCCGATTTGTCCCTACTGACCCGACTTGACAAATGCCAAAACTACAGAACAAGTCCAGCTGGATAAAACAAGAAATTTGTAAACACAATGGGAAAATGTTTGAGAACATTAAAATTTCAATTCCGACTGAGATTTTCGTAATTTGACTAGCCCTGCTGTGCTTCGTATGTCTCGACTTGTCCTAATGGTCCCGATTTGTCCCTACTGACCCGACTTGACAAATGCCAAAATACAGAACAAGTCCAGCTGGGTAAAACAAGAAACTTTTAACCCAATAGGAAAATGTTGGGGAACAATTCTAATTACAATTCCGACTGGGATTTTCGTAAATTGACTTAGCCCTACTGTGCTTCGTTGTCTAGACTTGTCCTAATGGTCCCGATTTGTCCCTACTGACCCGACTTGACATATACCAAAACTACAGAAAAAGTCCAGCAGGGTAAAACAAGAAATTTGTAACACATTTGGAAAATGTTGAGGAACTATTTAAATTTCAATTCCGACTGAAATTTTCGTAATTTTACTTCGCCCTGCTGTGCTTAGTACGTCTCGACTTGTCCTAATGGTCCCGATTTGTCCTTAATGACCCGACTTGACGAATGCCAAAAAACAAAAAGAGTCCAGCTGAGTAATTCAAGAAATTAGTAACACAATTGGAAAGTGTTGGGAACATTCAAATTTCAATTCCGACTGAGAGTTCCGTAATTTGACTTCGCCCTGCTGTGCTTCATTTGCCTCGACTTGTCCTAATGGTCCCGATTTGTCCTTGATGGCCCGACTTGACAAATGCCAAAAAAGAGACAAGTCCAGCTGGGTAAAATAAGAAATTTATAAAACAATAAGAAAATGTTGGGGAACAATTCTAATTTCAATTCCGACTGAGATTTTCGTAATTTGACTAGCCCTGCTGTGCTTCGTATGTCTCGACTTGTCCTAATGGTCCCGATTTGTCCCTACTGACCCGACTTGACATATGCTAAAACTACAGAACAAGTCCAGCTGGATAAAGCAAGAAATTTGTAACACAATAAGAAAATATTGGGAAACAATTCAAATTTCAATTCCGACTGAGATTTTCGTAATTTGACTAGCCCTGCGGTGCTTCGTATGTCTCGACTTGTCCTAATGGTCCCGATTTGTCCTCAATGACCCAACTTGACAAATGCCAAAATACAGAACAAGTCCAGCTGGGTAAAACAAGAAATTTGTAACACAATAAGAAAATGTTGGGAAACAATTCAAATTTCAATTCCGACTGAGATTTTCGTAATTTGACTTCGCCCTGCTGTGCTTCGTATCTATAAACTTGTCCTAATGGTCCCAATCTGTCCCCACTGACCCGATTTGACGAATGCCAAAACTACAGAACAAGTCCAGCTGGGTAAAACAAGAAATTTGTAACACAATAAGAAAATGTTGGGAAACAATTCAAATTTCAATTCCGACTGAGATTTTCGTAATTTGACTTCGCCCTGCTGTGCTTCGTATCTATCAACTTGTCCTAATGGTCCCAATCTGTCCCCACTGACCCGATTTGAATTTGTAACACAATTGGAAAGTGTTGGGAACATTCAAATTTCAATTCCGACTGAGAGTTCTGTAATTTGACTTCGCCCTGCTGTGCTTCGTATGTCTCGACTTGTCCTAATGGTCCCGATTTGTCCTTAATGACCCGACTTGACGAAAGCCAAAACTACAGAACAAGTCCAGCTGGGTAACGCAAGAAATTTGTAACACAATAGGAAAATATGTTGGGAAACATTTCTAATTTCAATTCCGTCCGGGATTTTCGTAAATTGACTAGCCCTGCTGTGTTTCGTATGTCTCGACTTGTCCTAATGGTCCCGATTTGTCCCTACTGACCCGACTTGACATATGCTAAAACTACAGAACAAGTCCAGCTGAGTAGACAAGAAATTTGTAAACACAATGGGAAAATGTTTGAGAACATTAAAATTTCAATTCCGACTGAGATTTTCATAATATGACTTCGACCTGCTGTGCTTCGTATGTCTTGAATTGACCTAATGGTCCCGATTTGTCCCTACTGACCCGACTTGACATATACCAAAACTACAGAACAAGTCCAGTGGTAAAGAAAGAAATTTGTAACACATTTGGAAAATGTTGAGGAACAATTTAAATTTCAATTCCGACTGAAATTTTCGTAATTTTACTTCGCCCTGCTATGCTTAGTATGTCTCGACTTGTCCTAATGGTCCCGATTTGTCCCTACTGACCCGACTTGACAAATGCCAAAACTACAGAACAAGTCCAGCTGGATAAAACAAGAAATTTGTAAACACAATGGGAAAATGTTTGAGAACATTAAAATTTCAATTCCGACTGAGATTTTCGTAATTTGACTAGCCCTGCTGTGCTTCGTATGTCTCGACTTGTCCTAATGGTCCCGATTTGTCCCTACTGACCCGACTTGACATATGCTAAAACTACAGAACAAGTCCAGCTGGATAAAGCAAGAAATTTGTAACACAATAAGAAAATATTGGGAAACAATTCAAATTTCAATTCCGACTGAGATTTTCGTAATTTGACTAGCCCTGCTGTGCTTCGTATGTCTCGACTTGACCTAATGGTCCCGATTTTTCCCTACTGACCCGACTTGACATATGCTAAAACTACAGAACAAGTCCAGCTGGGTAAAGCAAGAAATTTGTAACACAATAGGAAATTGTTGGGAAACAATTCAAATTTCAATTCCGAATGAGATGTTCGTAATTTGACTTCGCCCTGCTGTGCTTCGTATCTATCAACTTGTCCTAATGGTCCCAATCTGTCCCCACTGACCCTATTTGACGAATGCCAAAACTACAGAACAAGTCCAGCTGGGTAACACAAGAAATTTGTAACACAATTGGAAAGTGTTGGGAACATTCAAATTTCAATTCCGACTGAGAATTTCATAATATGACTTCGACCTGCTGTGCTTCGTATGTCTCGACTTGTCCTAATGGTCCCGATTTTTCCCTACTGACCCGACTTGACATATGCAAAAACTACAGAACAAGTCCAGCTGGGTAAAGCAAGAAATTTGTAACACAATAGGAAATTGTTGGGAAACAATTCAAATTTCAATTCCGAATGAGATTTTCGTAATTTTACTTCGCCCTGCTGTGCTTAGTACGTCTCGACTTGTCCTAATGGTCCCGATTTGTCCTTAATGACCCGACTTGACGAATGCCAAAAAACAAAAAGAGTCCAGCTGAGTAATTCAAGAAATTAGTAACACAATTGGAAAGTGTTGGGAACATTCAAATTTCAATTCCGACTGAGAGTTCCGTAATTTGACTTCGCCCTGCTGTGCTTCATTTGCCTCGACTTGTCCTAATGGTCCCGATTTGTCCTTGATGGCCCGACTTGACAAATGCCAAAAAAGAGACAAGTCCAGCTGGGTAAAATAAGAAATTTATAAAACAATAAGAAAATGTTGGGGAACAATTCTAATTTCAATTCCGACTGAGATTTTCGTAATTTGACTAGCCCTGCTGTGCTTCGTATGTCTCGACTTGTCCTAATGGTCCCGATTTGTCCCTACTGACCCGACTTGACATATGCTAAAACTACAGAACAAGTCCAGCTGGATAAAGCAAGAAATTTGTAACACAATAAGAAAATATTGGGAAACAATTCAAATTTCAATTCCGACTGAGATTTTCGTAATTTGACTAGCCCTGCGGTGCTTCGTATGTCTCGACTTGTCCTAATGGTCCCGATTTGTCCTCAATGACCCAACTTGACAAATGCCAAAATACAGAACAAGTCCAGCTGGGTAAAGCAAGAAATTTGTAACACAATAGGAAATTGTTGGGAAACAATTCAAATTTCAATTCCGAATGAGACTTTTGTAATTTGACTTCGCCCTGCTGTGCTTCGTATCTATAAACTTGTCCTAATGGTCCCAATCTGTCCCCACTGACCCGATTTGACGAATGCCAAAACTACAGAACAAGTCCAGCTGGGTAAAACAAGAAATTTGTAACACAATAAGAAAATGTTGGGAAACAATTCAAATTTCAATTCCGACTGAGATTTTCGTAATTTGACTTCGCCCTGCTGTGCTTCGTATCTATCAACTTGTCCTAATGGTCCCAATCTGTCCCCACTGACCCGATTTGAATTTGTAACACAATTGGAAAGTGTTGGGAACATTCAAATTTCAATTACGACTGAGAGTTCTGTAATTTGACTTCGCCCTGCTGTGCTTCATTTGCCTCCACTTGTCCTAATGGTCCCGATTTGTCCTTAATGACCCGACTTGACATATGCTAAAACTACAGAACAAGTCCAGCTGGATAAAGCAAGAAATTTGTAACAAAATAAGAAAATGTTGGGAAACAATTCAAATTTCAATTCCGACTGAGATTTTCGTAATTTGACTTCGCCCTGCTGTGCTTCGTATCTATCAACTTGTCCTAATGGTCCCGATTTGTCCCCACTAACCCGACTTGACGAAAGCCAAAACTACAGAACAAGTCCAGCTGGGTAACGCAAGAAATTTGTAACACAATAGGAAAATATGTTGGGAAACATTTCTAATTTCAATTCCGTCCGGGATATTCGTAAATTGACTAGCCCTGCTGTGCTTCGTATGTCTCGACTTGTCCTAATGGTCCCGATTTGTCCTTAATGACCCGAATTGACATATGCTGAAACTACAGAACAAGTCCAGCTGGATAAAGCAAGAAATTTGTAACAAAATGAGAAAATGTTGGGAAACAATTCAAATTTCAATTCCGACTGAGATTTTCGTAATTTGACTTCGCCCTGCTGTGCTTCGTATCTATCGACTTGTCCTAGTGGTCCCGATCTGTCCCCACTGACCCGACTTGACGAAAGCCAAAACTACAGAACAAGTCCAGCTGGGTAACGCAAGAAATTTGTAACACAATAGGAAAATATGTTGGGAAACATTTCTAATTTCAATTCCGTCCGGGATTTTCGTAAATTGACTAGCCCTGCTGTGTTTCGTATGTCTCGACTTGTCCTAATGGTCCCAATTTGTCCTTTATGACCCGAATTGACATATGCTAAAACAACAGAACAAGTCCAGCTGGATAAAGCAAGAAATTTGTAACAAATTGAGAAAATGTTGGGAAACAATTCAAATTTCAATTCCGACTGAGATTTTCGTAATTTGACTTCGCCCTGCTGTGCTTCGTATCTATCGACTTGTCCTAATGGTCCCGATCTGTCCCCACTGACCCGACTTGACGAAAGCCAAAACTACAGAACAAGTCCAGCTGGGTAACGCAAGAAATTTGTAACACAATAGGAAAATATGTTGGGAAACATTTCTAATTTCAATTCCGTCCGGGATTTTCGTAAATTGACTAGCCCTGCTGTGTTTCGTATGTCTCGACTTGTCCTAATGGTCCCGATTTGTCCCTACTGACCCGACTTGACATATGCTAAAACTACAGAACAAGTCCAGCTGAGTAGACAAGAAATTTGTAAACACAATGGGAAAATGTTTGAGAACATTAAAATTTCAATTCCGACTGAGATTTTCATAATATGACTTCGACCTGCTGTGCTTCGTATGTCTTGAATTGACCTAATGGTCCCGATTTGTCCCTACTGACCCGACTTGACATATACCAAAACTACAGAACAAGTCCAGTGGTAAAGAAAGAAATTTGTAACACATTTGGAAAATGTTGAGGAACAATTTAAATTTCAATTCCGACTGAAATTTTCGTAATTTTACTTCGCCCTGCTATGCTTAGTATGTCTCGACTTGTCCTAATGGTCCCGATTTGTCCCTACTGACCCGACTTGACAAATGCCAAAACTACAGAACAAGTCCAGCTGGATAAAACAAGAAATTTGTAAACACAATGGGAAAATGTTTGAGAACATTAAAATTTCAATTCCGACTGAGATTTTCGTAATTTGACTAGCCCTGCTGTGCTTCGTATGTCTCGACTTGTCCTAATGGTCCCGATTTGTCCCTACTGACCCGACTTGACAAATGCCAAAATACAGAACAAGTCCAGCTGGGTAAAACAAGAAACTTTTAACCCAATAGGAAAATGTTGGGGAACAATTCTAATTACAATTCCGACTGGGATTTTCGTAAATTGACTTAGCCCTACTGTGCTTCGTTGTCTAGACTTGTCCTAATGGTCCCGATTTGTCCCTACTGACCCGACTTGACATATACCAAAACTACAGAAAAAGTCCAGCAGGGTAAAACAAGAAATTTGTAACACATTTGGAAAATGTTGAGGAACTATTTAAATTTCAATTCCGACTGAAATTTTCGTAATTTTACTTCGCCCTGCTGTGCTTAGTACGTCTCGACTTGTCCTAATGGTCCCGATTTGTCCTTAATGACCCGACTTGACGAATGCCAAAAAACAAAAAGAGTCCAGCTGAGTAATTCAAGAAATTAGTAACACAATTGGAAAGTGTTGGGAACATTCAAATTTCAATTCCGACTGAGAGTTCCGTAATTTGACTTCGCCCTGCTGTGCTTCATTTGCCTCGACTTGTCCTAATGGTCCCGATTTGTCCTTGATGGCCCGACTTGACAAATGCCAAAAAAGAGACAAGTCCAGCTGGGTAAAATAAGAAATTTATAAAACAATAAGAAAATGTTGGGGAACAATTCTAATTTCAATTCCGACTGAGATTTTCGTAATTTGACTAGCCCTGCTGTGCTTCGTATGTCTCGACTTGTCCTAATGGTCCCGATTTGTCCCTACTGACCCGACTTGACATATGCTAAAACTACAGAACAAGTCCAGCTGGATAAAGCAAGAAATTTGTAACACAATAAGAAAATATTGGGAAACAATTCAAATTTCAATTCCGACTGAGATTTTCGTAATTTGACTAGCCCTGCTGTGCTTCGTATGTCTCGACTTGACCTAATGGTCCCGATTTTTCCCTACTGACCCGACTTGACATATGCTAAAACTACAGAACAAGTCCAGCTGGGTAAAGCAAGAAATTTGTAACACAATAGGAAATTGTTGGGAAACAATTCAAATTTCAATTCCGAATGAGATTTTCGTAATTTGACTTCGCCCTGCTGTGCTTCGTATCTATCAACTTGTCCTAATGGTCCCAATCTGTCCCCACTGACCCTATTTGACGAATGCCAAAACTACAGAACAAGTCCAGCTGGGTAACACAAGAAATTTGTAACACAATTGGAAAGTGTTGGGAACATTCAAATTTCAATTCCGACTGAGAATTTCATAATATGACTTCGACCTGCTGTGCTTCGTATGTCTCGACTTGTCCTAATGGTCCCGATTTTTCCCTACTGACCCGACTTGACATATGCAAAAACTACAGAACAAGTCCAGCTGGGTAAAGCAAGAAATTTGTAACACAATAGGAAATTGTTGGGAAACAATTCAAATTTCAATTCCGAATGAGATTTTCGTAATTTTACTTCGCCCTGCTGTGCTTAGTACGTCTCGACTTGTCCTAATGGTCCCGATTTGTCCTTAATGACCCGACTTGACGAATGCCAAAAAACAAAAAGAGTCCAGCTGAGTAATTCAAGAAATTAGTAACACAATTGGAAAGTGTTGGGAACATTCAAATTTCAATTCCGACTGAGAGTTCCGTAATTTGACTTCGCCCTGCTGTGCTTCATTTGCCTCGACTTGTCCTAATGGTCCCGATTTGTCCTTGATGGCCCGACTTGACAAATGCCAAAAAAGAGACAAGTCCAGCTGGGTAAAATAAGAAATTTATAAAACAATAAGAAAATGTTGGGGAACAATTCTAATTTCAATTCCGACTGAGATTTTCGTAATTTGACTAGCCCTGCTGTGCTTCGTATGTCTCGACTTGTCCTAATGGTCCCGATTTGTCCCTACTGACCCGACTTGACATATGCTAAAACTACAGAACAAGTCCAGCTGGATAAAGCAAGAAATTTGTAACAAAATAAGAAAATGTTGGGAAACAATTCAAATTTCAATTCCGACTGAGATTTTCGTAATTTGACTTCGCCCTGCTGTGCTTCGTATCTATCAACTTGTCCTAATGGTCCCGATTTGTCCCCACTGACCCGACTTGACGAAAGCCAAAACTACAGAACAAGTCCAGCTGGGTAACGCAAGAAATTTGTAACACAATAGGAAAATATGTTGGGAAACATTTCTAATTTCAATTCCGTCCGGGATATTCGTAAATTGACTAGCCCTGCTGTGCTTCGTATGTCTCGACTTGTCCTAATGGTCCCGATTTGAATTTGTAACACAATTAGAAAGTGTTGGGAACATTCAAATTTCAATTCCGACTGAGAGTTCTGTAATTTGACTTCGCCCTGCTGTGCTTCATTTGCCTCCACTTGTCCTAATGGTCCCGATTTGTCCTTAATGACCCGACTTGACATATGCTAAAACTACAGAACAAGTCCAGCTGGATAAAGCAAGACATTTGTAACAAAATGAGAAAATGTTGGGAAACAATTCAAATTTCAATTCCGACTGAGATTTTCGTAATTTGACTTCGCCCTGCTGTGCTTCGTATCTATCGACTTGTCCTAGTGGTCCCGATCTGTCCCCACTGACCCGACTTGACGAAAGCCAAAACTACAGAACAAGTCCAGCTGGGTAACGCAAGAAATTTGTAACACAATAGGAAAATATGTTGGGAAACATTTCTAATTTCAATTCCGTCCGGGATTTTCGTAAATTGACTAGCCCTGCTGTGTTTCGTATGTCTCGACTTGTCCTAATGGTCCCAATTTGTCCTTTATGACCCGAATTGACATATGCTAAAACAACAGAACAAGTCCAGCTGGATAAAGCAAGAAATTTGTAACAAATTGAGAAAATGTTGGGAAACAATTCAAATTTCAATTCCGACTGAGATTTTCGTAATTTGACTTCGCCCTGCTGTGCTTCGTATCTATCGACTTGTCCTAATGGTCCCGATCTGTCCCCACTGACCCGACTTGACGAAAGCCAAAACTACAGAACAAGTCCAGCTGGGTAACGCAAGAAATTTGTAACACAATAGGAAAATATGTTGGGAAACATTTCTAATTTCAATTCCGTCCGGGATTTTCGTAAATTGACTAGCCCTGCTGTGTTTCGTATGTCTCGACTTGTCCTAATGGTCCCGATTTGTCCCTACTGACCCGACTTGACATATGCTAAAACTACAGAACAAGTCCAGCTGAGTAGACAAGAAATTTGTAAACACAATGGGAAAATGTTTGAGAACATTAAAATTTCAATTCCGACTGAGATTTTCATAATATGACTTCGACCTGCTGTGCTTCGTATGTCTTGAATTGACCTAATGGTCCCGATTTGTCCCTACTGACCCGACTTGACATATACCAAAACTACAGAACAAGTCCAGTGGTAAAGAAAGAAATTTGTAACACATTTGGAAAATGTTGAGGAACAATTTAAATTTCAATTCCGACTGAAATTTTCGTAATTTTACTTCGCCCTGCTATGCTTAGTATGTCTCGACTTGTCCTAATGGTCCCGATTTGTCCCTACTGACCCGACTTGACAAATGCCAAAACTACAGAACAAGTCCAGCTGGATAAAACAAGAAATTTGTAAACACAATGGGAAAATGTTTGAGAACATTAAAATTTCAATTCCGACTGAGATTTTCGTAATTTGACTAGCCCTGCTGTGCTTCGTATGTCTCGACTTGTCCTAATGGTCCCGATTTGTCCCTACTGACCCGACTTGACAAATGCCAAATTACAGAACAAGTCCAGCTGGGTAAAACAAGAAACTTTTAACCCAATAGGAAAATGTTGGGGAACAATTCTAATTACAATTCCGACTGGGATTTTCGTAAATTGACTTAGCCCTACTGTGCTTCGTTGTCTAGACTTGTCCTAATGGTCCCGATTTGTCCCTACTGACCCGACTTGACATATACCAAAACTACAGAAAAAGTCCAGCAGGGTAAAACAAGAAATTTGTAACACATTTGGAAAATGTTGAGGAACTATTTAAATTTCAATTCCGACTGAAATTTTCGTAATTTTACTTCGCCCTGCTGTGCTTAGTACGTCTCGACTTGTCCTAATGGTCCCGATTTGTCCTTAATGACCCGACTTGACGAATGCCAAAAAACAAAAAGAGTCCAGCTGAGTAATTCAAGAAATTAGTAACACAATTGGAAAGTGTTGGGAACATTCAAATTTCAATTCCGACTGAGAGTTCCGTAATTTGACTTCGCCCTGCTGTGCTTCATTTGCCTCGACTTGTCCTAATGGTCCCGATTTGTCCTTGATGGCCCGACTTGACAAATGCCAAAAAAGAGACAAGTCCAGCTGGGTAAAATAAGAAATTTATAAAACAATAAGAAAATGTTGGGGAACAATTCTAATTTCAATTCCGACTGAGATTTTCGTAATTTGACTAGCCCTGCTGTGCTTCGTATGTCTCGACTTGTCCTAATGGTCCCGATTTGTCCCTACTGACCCGACTTGACATATGCTAAAACTACAGAACAAGTCCAGCTGGATAAAGCAAGAAATTTGTAACACAATAAGAAAATATTGGGAAACAATTCAAATTTCAATTCCGACTGAGATTTTCGTAATTTGACTAGCCCTGCTGTGCTTCGTATGTCTCGACTTGACCTAATGGTCCCGATTTTTCCCTACTGACCCGACTTGACATATGCTAAAACTACAGAACAAGTCCAGCTGGGTAAAGCAAGAAATTTGTAACACAATAGGAAATTGTTGGGAAACAATTCAAATTTCAATTCCGAATGAGATTTTCGTAATTTGACTTCGCCCTGCTGTGCTTCGTATCTATCAACTTGTCCTAATGGTCCCAATCTGTCCCCACTGACCCTATTTGACGAATGCCAAAACTACAGAACAAGTCCAGCTGGGTAACACAAGAAATTTGTAACACAATTGGAAAGTGTTGGGAACATTCAAATTTCAATTCCGACTGAGAATTTCATAATATGACTTCGACCTGCTGTGCTTCGTATGTCTCGACTTGTCCTAATGGTCCCGATTTTTCCCTACTGACCCGACTTGACATATGCAAAAACTACAGAACAAGTCCAGCTGGGTAAAGCAAGAAATTTGTAACACAATAGGAAATTGTTGGGAAACAATTCAAATTTCAATTCCGAATGAGATTTTCGTAATTTTACTTCGCCCTGCTGTGCTTAGTACGTCTCGACTTGTCCTAATGGTCCCGATTTGTCCTTAATGACCCGACTTGACGAATGCCAAAAAACAAAAAGAGTCCAGCTGAGTAATTCAAGAAATTAGTAACACAATTGGAAAGTGTTGGGAACATTCAAATTTCAATTCCGACTGAGAGTTCCGTAATTTGACTTCGCCCTGCTGTGCTTCATTTGCCTCGACTTGTCCTAATGGTCCCGATTTGTCCTTGATGGCCCGACTTGACAAATGCCAAAAAAGAGACAAGTCCAGCTGGGTAAAATAAGAAATTTATAAAACAATAAGAAAATGTTGGGGAACAATTCTAATTTCAATTCCGACTGAGATTTTCGTAATTTGAATAGCCCTGCTGTGCTTCGTATGTCTCGACTTGTCCTAATGGTCCCGATTTGTCCCTACTGACCCGACTTGACATATGCTAAAACTACAGAACAAGTCCAGCTGGATAAAGCAAGAAATTTGTAACACAATAAGAAAATATTGGGAAACAATTCAAATTTCAATTCCGACTGAGATTTTCGTAATTTGACTAGCCCTGCGGTGCTTCGTATGTCTCGACTTGTCCTAATGGTCCCGATTTGTCCTCAATGACCCAACTTGACAAATGCCAAAATACAGAACAAGTCCAGCTGGGTAAAGCAAGAAATTTGTAACACAATAGGAAATTGTTGGGAAACAATTCAAATTTCAATTCCGAATGAGATTTTTGTAATTTGACTTCGCCCTGCTGTGCTTCGTATCTATCAACTTGTCCTAATGGTCCCAATCTGTCCCCACTGACCCGATTTGACGAATGCCAAAACTACAGAACAAGTCCAGCTGGGTAAAACAAGAAATTTGTAACACAATAAGAAAATGTTGGGAAACAATTCAAATTTCAATTCCGACTGAGATTTTCGTAATTTGACTTCGCCCTGCTGTGCTTCGTATCTATCAACTTGTCCTAATGGTCCCAATCTGTCCCCACTGACCCGATTTGACGAATGCCATAACTACAGAACAAGTCCAGCTGGGTAAAACAAGAAATTTGTAACACAATTGGAAAGTGTTGGGAACATTCAAATTTCAATTCCGACTGAGAATTTCATAATATGACTTCGACCTGCTGTGCTTCGTATGTCTCGACTTGTCCTAATGGTCCCGATTTGTCCTTAATGACCCGACTTGACATATGCTAAAACTACAGAACAAGTCCAGCTGGATAAAGCAAGAAATTTGTAACACAATAAGAAAATGTTGGGAAACAATTCAAATTTCAATTCCGACTGAGATTTTCGTAATTTGACTTCGCCCTGCTGTGCTTCGTATCTATCAACTTGTCCTAATGGTCCCGATTTGTCCCCACTGACCCGACTTGACGAAAGCCAAAACTACAGAATAAGTCCAGCTGGGTAAAACAAGAAATTTGTAACACAATTGGAAAGTGTTGGAAACATTCAAATTTCAATTCCGACTGAGTTTTCATAATATGACTTCGACCTGCTGTGCTTCGTATGTCTTGACTTGACCTAATGGTCCCGATTTGTCCCTACTGACCCGACTTGACATATACTAAAACTACAGAACAAGTCCAGTGGTAAAGAAAGAAATTTGTAACACATTTGGAAAATGTTGAGGAACAATTTAAATTTCAATTCCGACTGAAATTTTCGTAATTTTACTTCGCCCTGCTGTGCTTAGTATGTCTCGACTTGTCCTAATGGTCCCGATTTGTCCCTACTGACCCGACTTGACAAATGCCAAAAAACAGAAAGAGTCCAGCTGAGTAATTCAAGAAATTAGTAACACAATTGGAAAGTGTTGGGAACATTCAAATTTCAATTCCGACTGAGAGTTCCGTAATTTGACTTCGCCCTGCTGTGCTTCATTTGCCTCGACTTGTCCTAATGGTCCCGATTTGTCCTTGATGGCCCGACTTGACAAATGCCAAAAAAGAGACAAGTCCAGCTGGGTAAAACAAGATATTTGTAACACAATTGGAAAATGTTGGGAACATTCAAATTTCAATTCCGACTGAGAGTTCCGTAATTTGACTTCGCTCTGCTGTGCTTCATTTGCCTCGACTTGTCCTAATGGTCCCGATTTGTCCTTGATGGCCCGACTTGACAAATGCCAAAAAAGAGACAAGTCCAGCTGGGTAAAACAAGATATTTGTAACACAATTGGAAAATGTTGGGAAATAATTCAAATTTCAATTCCGACTGAGATTTTCGTAATTTGACTAGCCCTGCTGTGCTTCGTATGTCTCGACTTGTCCTAATGGTCCCGATTTGTCCCTACTGACCCGACTTGACATATGCTAAAACTACAGAACAAGTCCAGCTGGATAAAGCAAGAAATTTGTAACACAATAAGAAATTATTGGGAAACAATTCAAATTTCAATTCCGACTGAGATTTTCGTAATTTGACTAGCCCTGCTGTGCTTCGTATGTCTCGACTTGTCCTAATGGTCCCGATTTGTCCTTAATGACCCAACTTGACAAATGCCAACATACAGAACAAGTCCAGCTGGGTAAAGCAAGAAATTTGTAACACAATAGGAAATTGTTGGGAAACAATTCAAATTTCAATTCCGAATGAGATTTTCGTAATTTGACTAGCCCTGCTGTGCTTCGTATGTCTCGACTTGTCCTAATGGTCCCGATTTGTCCTTAATAACCCGACTTGACATATGCTAAAACTACAGAACAAGTCCAGCTGGATAAAGCAAGAAATTTGTAACACAATAAGAAAATGTTGGGAAACAATTCAAATTTCATTTCCGACTGAGATTTTCGTAATTTGACTTCGCCCTGCTGTGCTTCGTATCTATCAACTTGTCCTAATGGTCCCAATCTGTCCCCACTGACCCGATTTGACGAATGCCAAAACTACAGAACAAGTCCAGCTGGGTAAAACAAGAAATTTGTAACACAATTGGAAAGTGTTGGGAACATTCAAATTTCAATTCCGACTGAGATTTTCATAATATGACTTCGACCTGCTGTGCTTCGTATGTCTCGACTTGTCCTAATGGTCCCGATTTGTCCCTACTGACCCGACTTGACATATGCTAAAACTACAGAACAAGTCCAGCTGAGTAGACAAGAAATTTGTAAACACAATGGGAAAATGTTTGAGAACTTAAAAATTTCAATTCCGACTGAGATTTTCGTAATTTGACTTCGCCTTGCTGTGCTTCATTTTCCTCGACTTGTCCTAATGGTCCCGATTTGTCCTTAATGACCCGACTTGACAAATGCCAAAAAACAGAACAAGTCCAGCTGGATAAAACAAGAAATTTGTAACACAATTGGAAAGTGTTGGGAACATTCAAATTTCAATTCCGACTGAGATTTTCATAATATGACTTCGACCTGCTGTGTTTCGTATGTCTCGATTTGTCCTAATAGTCCCGATTTGTCCTTAATGACCCGACTTGACAAATGCCAAAAAACTAAACGAGTCCATCTGGATAAAACAAGAAGTTTTTAACACAATTGGAAAGTGATGGGAACATTCTAATTTCAATTCCGACTGAGAGTTCTGTAATTTGACTTCGCCCTGCTGTGCTTCATTTGCCTCGACTTGTCCAAATTGTCCCGATTTGTCCGTAATGACCCGACTTGACGAATGCCAAAAAACAGAAAGAGTCCAGCTGAGTAATTCAAGAAATTAGTAACACAATTGGAAAGTGTTGGGAACATTCAAATTTCAATTCCGACTGAGAGTTCCGTAATTTGACTTCGCCCTGCTGTGCTTCATTTGCCTCGACTTGTCCTAATGGTCCCGATTTGTCCTTGATGGCCCGACTTGACAAATGCCAAAAAAGAGACAAGTCCAGCTGGGTAAAACAAGATATTTGTAACACAATTGGAAAATGTTGGGAAATAATTCAAATTTCAATTACGACTGAGATTTTCGTAATTTGACTTGCCCTGCTGTGCTTCGTATCTATCAACTTGTCCTAATGGTCCCGATTTGTCCTCAATGACCCGACTTGACGAATGCCAAAAAACAGAAAGAGTCCAGCTGAGTAATTCAAGAAATTAGTAACACAATTGGAAAGTGATGGGAACATTCAAATTTCAATTCCGACTGAGAGTTCTGTAATTTGACTTCGCCCTGCTGTGCTTCATTTGCCTCGACTTGTCCTAATGGTCCCGATTTGTCCTTGATGGCCCGACTTGACAAATGCCACAAAAGGAACAAGTCCAGCTGGGTAAAATAAGAAATTTATAAAACACTAAGAAAATGTTGGGGAACAATTCTAATTTCAATTCCGACTGAGATTTTCGTAATTTGACTAGCCCTGCTGTGCTTCGTATGTCTCGACTTGTCCTAATGGTCCCGATTTGTCCCTACTGACCCGACTTGACATATGCTAAAACTACAGAACAAGTCCAGCTGGATAAAGCAAGAAATTTGTAACACAATAAGAAAATATTGGGAAACAATTCAAATTTCAATTCCGACTGAGATTTTCGTAATTTGGCTAGCCCTGCTGTGCTTCGTATGTCTCGACTTGTCCTAATGGTCCCGATTTGTCCTCAATGACCCAACTTGACAAATGCCAAAATACAGAACAAGTCCAGCTGGGTAAAACAAAAAATTTGTAACACAATTGGAAAGTGTTGGGAACATTCAAATTTCAATTCCGACTGAGATTTTCATAATATGACTTCGAACTGCTGTGCTTAGTATGTCTTGACTTGACCTAATGGTCCCGATTTGTCCCTACTGACCCGACTTGACATATACCAAAACTACAGATCAAGTCCAGTGGTAAAGAAAGAAATTTGTAACACATTTGGAAAATGTTGAGGTACAATTTAAATTCCAATTCCGACTGAAATTTTAGTAATTTCACTTCGCCCTGCTGTGCTTAGTACGTCTCGACTTGTCCTAATGGTCCCGATTTGTCCTTAATGACCCGAATTGACGAATGCCAAAAAACAGAAAGAGTCCAGCTGAGTAATTCAAGAAATTAGTAACACAATTGGAAAGTGTTGGGAACATTCAAATTTCAATTCCGACTGAGAGTTCTGTAAGTTGACTTCGCCCTGCTGTGCTTCATTTGCCTCGACTTGTCCTAATGGTCCCGATTTGTCCCTACTGACCCGACTTGACATATGCTAAAACTACAGAACAAGTCCAGCTGTATAAAGCAAGAAATTTGTAACACAATAAGAAAATGTTGGGAAACAATTCAAATTTCAATTCCGACTGAGATTTTCGTAATTTAACTAGCCCTGCTGTGCTTCGTATGTTTTGACATGTCCTAATGGTACCGATTTGACCTTAATGACCCGACTTGACAAATGCCAAAATACAGAACAAGTCCAGCTGGGTAAAGCAAGAAATTTGTAACACAATAGGAAATTGTTGGGAAACAATTCAAATTTCAATTCCGAATGAGATTTTCGTAATTTAACTAGCCCTGCTGTGCTTCGAATGTCTCGACTTGTCCTAATGGTCCCGATCTGTCCCCACTGACCCGATTTGACGAATGCCAAAACTACAGAATAAGTCCAGCTGGGTAAAACAAGAAATTTGTAACACAATTGGTAAGTGTTGGGAACATTCAAATTTCAATTCCGACTGAGATTTTCATAATATGACTTCGACCTGCTGTGCTTCGTATGTCTTGACTTGACCTAATGGTCCCGATTTGTCCCTACTGACCCGACTTGACATATACCAAAACTACAGAACAAGTCCAGTGGTAAAGAAAGAAATTTGTAACACATTTGGAAAATGTTGAGGTACAATTTAAATTTCAAATCCGACTGAAATTTTCGTAATTTCACTTCGCCCTGCTGTGCTTAGTACGTCTCGACTTGTCCTAATGGTCCCGATTTGTCCTTAATGACCCGACTTGACGAATGCCAAAAAACAGAAAGAGTCCAGCTGAGTAATTCAAGAAATTAGTAACACAATTGGAAAGTGTTGGGAACATTCAAATTTCAATTCCGACTGAGAGTTCCGTAATTTGACTTCGCCCTGCTGTGCTTCATTTGCCTCGACTTGTCCTAATGGTCCCGATTTGTCCTTGATGGCCCGACTTGACAAATGCCAAAAAAGAGACAAGTCCAGCTGGGTAAAACAAGATATTTGTAACACAATTGGAAAATGTTGGGAAATAATTCAAATTTCAATTACGACTGAGATTTTCGTAATTTGACTTGCCCTGCTGTGCTTCGTATCTATCAACTTGTCCTAATGGTCCCGATTTGTCCCCAATGACCCGACTTGACGAATGTCAAAAAACAGAAAGAGTCCAGCTGAGTAATTCAAGAAATTAGTAACACAATTGGAAAGTGTTGGGAACATTCAAATTTCAATTCCGACTGAGAGTTCTGTAATTTGACTTCGCCCTGCTGTGCTTCATTTGCCTCGACTTGTCCTAATGGTCCCGATTTGTCCTTGATGGCCCGACTTGACAAATGCCAAAAAAGAGACAAGTCCAGCTGGGTAAAACAAGAAATTTATAAAACAATAAGAAAATGTTGGGGAACAATTCTAATTTCAATTCCGACTGAGATTTTTGTAATTTGACTAGCCCTGCTGTGCTTCGTATGTCTCGACTTGTCCTAATGGTCCCGATTTGTCCCTACTGACCCGACTTGACATATGCTAAAACTACAGAACAAGTCCAGCTGGATAAAGCAAGAAATTTGTAACACAATAAGAAAATATTGGGAAACAATTCAAATTTCAATTCCGACTGAGATTTTCGTAATTTGACTAGCCCTGCTGTGCTTCGTATGTCTCGACTTGTCCTAATGGTCCCGATTTGTCCTTAATGACCCAACTTGACAAATGCCAACATACAGAACAAGTCCAGCTGGGTGAAGCAAGAAATTTGTAACACAATAGGAAATTGTTGGGAAACAATTCAAATTTCAATTCCGAATGAGATTTTCGTAATTTGACTAGCCCTGCTGTGCTTCGTATGTCTCGACTTGTCCTAATGGTCTCGATTTGTCCTTAATAACCCGACTTGACATATGCTAAAACTACAGAACAAGTCCAGCTGGATAAAGCAAGAAATTTGTAACACAATAAGAAAATGTTGGGAAACAATTCAAATTTCAATTCCGACTGAGATTTTCGTAATTTGACTTCGCCCTGCTGTGCTTCGTATCTATCAACTTGTCCTAATGGTCCCAATCTGTCCCCACTGACCCGATTTGACGAATGCCAAAACTACAGAACAAGTCCAGCTGGGTAAAACAAGAAATTTGTAACACAATTGGAAAGTGTTGGGAACATTCAAATTTCAATTCCGACTGAGATTTTCATAATATGACTTCGACCTGCTGTGCTTCGTATGTCTCGACTTGTCCTAATGGTCCCGATTTGTCCCTACTGACCCGAATTGACATATGCTAAAACTACAGAACAAGTCCAGCTGAGTAGACAAGAAATTTGTAAACACAATGGGAAAATGTTTGAGAACTTAAAAATTTCAATTCCGACTGAGATTTTCGTAATTTGACTTCGCCTTGCTGTGCTTCATTTTCCTCGACTTGTCCTAATGGTCCCGATTTGTCCTTAATGACCCGACTTGACAAATGCCAAAAAACAGAACAAGTCCAGCTGGATAAAACAAGAAATTTGTAACACAATTGGAAAGTGTTGGGAACATTCAAATTTCAATTCCGACTGAGATTTTCATAATATGACTTCGACCTGCTGTGTTTCGTATGTCTCGATTTGTCCTAATTGTCCCGATTTGTCCTTAATGACCCGACTTGACAAATGCCAAAAAACTAAACGAGTCCATCTGGATAAAACAAGAAGTTTTTAACACAATTGGAAAGTGATGGGAACATTCTAATTTCAATTCCGACGAGAGTTCTGTAATTTGACTTCGCCCTGCTGTGCTTCATTTGCCTCAACTTGTCCTAATTGTCCCGATTTGTCCTTAATGACCCGACTTGACGAATGCCAAAAAACAGAAAGAGTCCAGCTGAGTAATTCAAGAAATTAGTAACACAATTGGAAAGTGTTGGGAACATTCAAATTTCAATTCCGACTGAGAGTTCCGTAATTTGACTTCGCCCTGCTGTGCTTCATTTGCCTCGACTTGTCCTAATGGTCCCGATTTGTCCTTGATGGCCCGACTTGACAAATGCCAAAAAAGAGACAAGTCCAGCTGGGTAAAACAAGATATTTGTAACACAATTGGAAAATGTTGGGAAATAATTCAAATTTCAATTACGACTGAGATTTTCGTAATTTGACTTGCCCTGCTGTGCTTCGTATCTATCAACTTGTCCTAATGGTCCCGATTTGTCCTCAATGACCCGACTTGACGATTGCCAAAAAACAGAAAGAGTCCAGCTGAGTAATTCAAGAAATTAGTAACACAATTGGAAAGTGATGGGAACATTCAAATTTCAATTCCGACTGAGAGTTCTGTAATTTGACTTCGCCCTGCTGTGCTTCATTTGCCTCGACTTGTCCTAATGGTCCCGATTTGTCCCTACTGACCCGACTTGACATATGCTAAAACTACAGAACAAGTCCAGCTGTATAAAGCAAGAAATTTGTAACACAATAAGAAAATGTTGGGAAACAATTCAAATTTCAATTCCGACTGAGATTTTCGTAATTTAACTAGCCCTGCTGTGCTTCGTATGTTTTGACATGTCCTAATGGTACCGATTTGACCTTAATGACCCGACTTGACAAATGCCAAAATACAGAACAAGTCCAGCTGGGTAAAGCAAGAAATTTGTAACACAATAGGAAATTGTTGGGAAACAATTCAAATTTCAATTCCGAATGAGATTTTTGTAATTTGACTAGCCCTGCTGTGCTTCGTATGTCTCGACTTGTCCTAATGGTCCCGATTTGTCCTTAATGACCCGACTTGACGAATGGTAAAAAACAGAAAGAGTCCAGCTGAGTAATTCAAGAAATTAGTAACACAATTGGAAAGTGTTGGGAACATTCAAATTTCAATTCCGACTGAGAGTTCCGTAATTTGACTTCGCCCTGCTGTGCTTCATTTGCCTCGACTTGTCCTAATGGTCCCGATTTGTCCTTGATGGCCCGACTTGACAAATGCCAAAAAAGAGACAAGTCCAGCTGGGTAAAACAAGATATTTGTAACACAATTGGAAAATGTTGGGAAATAATTCAAATTTCAATTACGACTGAGATTTTCGTAATTTGTCTTGCCCTGCTGTGCTTCGTATCTATCAACTTGTCCCAATGGTCCCGATTTGTCCCCAATGACCCGACTTGACGAATGTCAAAAAACAGAAAGAGTCCAGCTGAGTAATTCAAGAAATTAGTAACACAATTGGAAAGTGTTGGGAACATTCAAATATCAATTCCGACTGAGAGTTCTGTAATTTGACTTCGCCCTGCTGTGCTTCATTTGCCTCGACTTGTCCTAATGGTCCCGATTTGTCCTTGATGGCCCGACTTGACAAATGCCAAAAAAGAGACAAGTCCAGCTGGGTAAAACAAGAAATTTATAAAACAATAAGAAAATGTTGGGGAACAATTCTAATTTCAATTCCGACTGAGATTTTCGTAATTTGACTAGCCCTGCTGTGCTTCGTATGTCTCGACTTGTCCTAATGGTCCCGATTTGTCCCTACTGACCCGACTTGACATATGCTAAAACTACAGAACAAGTCCAGCTGAGTAGACAAGAAATTTGTAAACACAATGGGAAAATGTTTGAGAACTTAAAAATTTCAATTCCGACTGAGATTTTCGTAATTTGACTTCGCCTTGCTGTGCTTCATTTTCCTCGACTTGTCCTAATGGTCCCGATTTGTCCTTAATGACCCGACTTGACAAATGCCAAAAAACAGAACAAGTCCAGCTGGATAAAACAAGAAATTTGTAACACAATTGGAAAGTGTTGGGAACATTCAAATTTCAATTCCGACTGAGATTTTCATAATATGACTTCGACCTGCTGTGTTTCGTATGTCTCGATTTGTCCTAATAGTCCCGATTTGTCCTTAATGACCCGACTTGACAAATGCCAAAAAACTAAACGAGTCCATCTGGATAAAACAAGAAGATTTTAACACAATTGGAAAGTGATGGGAACATTCTAATTTCAATTCCGACTGAGAGTTCTGTAATTTGACTTCGCCCTGCTGTGCTTCATTTGCCTCGACTTGTCCTAATTGTCCCGATTTGTCCTTAATGACCCGACTTGACGAATGCCAAAAAACAGAAAGAGTCCAGCTGAGTAATTCAAGAAATTAGTAACACAATTGGAAAGTGTTGGGAACATTCAAATTTCAATTCCGACTGAGAGTTCCGTAATTTGACTTCGCCCTGCTGTGCTTCATTTGCCTCGACTTGTCCTAATGGTCCCGATTTGTCCTTGATGGCCCGACTTGACAAATGCCAAAAAAGAGACAAGTCCAGCTGGGTAAAACAAGAAATTTATAAAACAATAAGAAAATGTTGGGGAACAATTCTAATTTCAATTCCGACTGAGATTTTCGTAATTTGACTAGCCCTGCTGTGCTTCGTATCTATCAACTTGTCCTAATGGTCCCAATCTGTCCCCACTGACCCGATTTGACGAATGCCAAAACTACAGAACAAGTCCAGCTGGGTAAAACAAGAAATTTGTAACACAATTGGAAAGTGTTGGGAACATTCAAATTTCAATTCCGACTGAGAGTTCTGTAATTTGACTTCGCCCTGCGGTGCTTCATTTGCCTCGACTTGTCCTAATGGTCCCGATTTGTCCTTGATGGCCCGACTTGACAAATGCCAAAAAAGAGACAAGTCCAGCTGGGTAAAACAAGAAATTTATAAAACAATAAGAAAATGTTGGGGAACAATTCTAATTTCAATTCCGACTGAGATTTTCGTAATTTGACTAGCCCTGCTGTGCTTCGTATGTCTCGACTTGTCCTAATGGTCCCGATTTGTCCCTACTGACCCGACTTGACATATGCTAAAACTACAGAACAAGTCCAGCTGGATAAAGCAAGAAATTTGTAACACAATAAGAAAATGTTGGGAAACAATTCAAATTTCAATTCCGACTGAGATTTTCGTAATTTGACTTCGCCCTGCTGTGCTTCGTATCTATCGACTTGTCCTAATGGTCCCGATTTGTCCTCAATGACCCGACTTGGCATATGCCAAAACTACAGAATAGTCCAGCTGGGTAAAACAAGAAATTTGTAACACAATTGGAAAGTGTTGGGAACATTCAAATTTCAATTCCGACTGAGATTTTCATAATATGACTTCGACCTGCTGAGCTTCGTATGTCTTGACTTAACCTAATGGTCCCGATTTGGCCCTACTGACCCGACTTGACATATACCAAAACTACAGAACAAGTCCAGTGGTAAAGAAAGAAATTTGTAACACTTTTGGAAAATGTTGAGGAACAATTTAAATTTCAATTCCGACTGAGATTTTCGTAATTTGGCTAGCCCTGCTGTGCTTCGTATGTCTCGACTTGTCCTAATGGTCCCGATTTGTCCTCAATGACCCAACTTGACAAATGCCAAAATACAGAACAAGTCCAGCTGGGTAAAACAAGAAATTTGTAACACAATTGGAAAGTGTTGGGAACATTCAAATTTCAATTCCGACTGAGATTTTCATAATATGACTTCGAACTGCTGTGCTTAGTATGTCTTGACTTGACCTAATGGTCCCGATTTGTCCCTACTGACCCGACCCGACATATACCAAAACTACAGATCAAGTCCAGTGGTAAAGAAAGAAATTTGTAACACATTTGGAAAATGTTGAGGTACAATTTAAATTCCAATTCCGACTGAAATTTTAGTAATTTCACTTCGCCCTGCTGTGCTTAGTACGTCTCGACTTGTCCTAATGGTCCCGATTTGTCCTTAATGACCCGAATTGACGAATGCCAAAAAACAGAAAGAGTCCAGCTGAGTAATTCAAGAAATTAGTAACACAATTGGAAAGTGTTGGGAACATTCAAATTTCAATTCCGACTGAGAGTTCTGTAAGTTGACTTCGCCCTGCTGTGCTTCATTTGCCTCGACTTGTCCTAATGGTCCCGATTTGTCCCTACTGACCCGACTTGACATATGCTAAAACTACAGAACAAGTCCAGCTGTATAAAGCAAGAAATTTGTAACACAATAAGAAAATGTTGGGAAACAATTCAAATTTCAATTCCGACTGAGATTTTCGTAATTTAACTAGCCCTGCTGTGCTTCGTATGTTTTGACATGTCCTAATGGTACCGATTTGACCTTAATGACCCGACTTGACAAATGCCAAAATACAGAACAAGTCCAGCTGGGTAAAGCAAGAAATTTGTAACACAATAGGAAATTGTTGGGAAACAATTCAAATTTCAATTCCGAATGAGATTTTCGTAATTTAACTAGCCCTGCTGTGCTTCGAATGTCTCGACTTGTCCTAATGGTCCCGATCTGTCCCCACTGACCCGATTTGACGAATGCCAAAACTACAGAATAAGTCCAGCTGGGTAAAACAAGAAATTTGTAACACAATTGGTAAGTGTTGGGAACATTCAAATTTCAATTCCGACTGAGATTTTCATAATATGACTTCGACCTGCTGTGCTTCGTATGTCTTGACTTGACCTAATGGTCCCGATTTGTCCCTACTGACCCGACTTGACATATACCAAAACTACAGAACAAGTCCAGTGGTAAAGAAAGAAATTTGTAACACATTTGGAAAATGTTGAGGTACAATTTAAATTTCAAATCCGACTGAAATTTTCGTAATTTCACTTCGCCCTGCTGTGCTTAGTACGTCTCGACTTGTCCTAATGGTCCCGATTTGTCCTTAATGACCCGACTTGACGAATGCCAAAAAACAGAAAGAGTCCAGCTGAGTAATTCAAGAAATTAGTAACACAATTGGAAAGTGTTGGGAACATTCAAATTTCAATTCCGACTGAGAGTTCCGTAATTTGACTTCGCCCTGCTGTGCTTCATTTGCCTCGACTTGTCCTAATGGTCCCGATTTGTCCTTGATGGCCCGACTTGACAAATGCCAAAAAAGAGACAAGTCCAGCTGGGTAAAACAAGATATTTGTAACACAATTGGAAAATGTTGGGAAATAATTCAAATTTCAATTACGACTGAGATTTTCGTAATTTGACTTGCCCTGCTGTGCTTCGTATCTATCAACTTGTCCTAATGGTCCCGATTTGTCCCCAATGACCCGACTTGACGAATGTCAAAAAACAGAAAGAGTCCAGCTGAGTAATTCAAGAAATTAGTAACACAATTGGAAAGTGTTGGGAACATTCAAATTTCAATTCCGACTGAGAGTTCTGTAATTTGACTTCGCCCTGCTGTGCTTCATTTGCCTCGACTTGTCCTAATGGTCCCGATTTGTCCTTGATGGCCCGACTTGACAAATGCCAAAAAAGAGACAAGTCCAGCTGGGTAAAACAAGAAATTTATAAAACAATAAGAAAATGTTGGGGAACAATTCTAATTTCAATTCCGACTGAGATTTTTGTAATTTGACTAGCCCTGCTGTGCTTCGTATGTCTCGACTTGTCCTAATGGTCCCGATTTGTCCCTACTGACCCGACTTGACATATGCTAAAACTACAGAACAAGTCCAGCTGGATAAAGCAAGAAATTTGTAACACAATAAGAAAATATTGGGAAACAATTCAAATTTCAATTCCGACTGAGATTTTCGTAATTTGACTAGCCCTGCTGTGCTTCGTATGTCTCGACTTGTCCTAATGGTCCCGATTTGTCCTTAATGACCCAACTTGACAAATGCCAACATACAGAACAAGTCCAGCTGGGTGAAGCAAGAAATTTGTAACACAATAGGAAATTGTTGGGAAACAATTCAAATTTCAATTCCGAATGAGATTTTCGTAATTTGACTAGCCCTGCTGTGCTTCGTATGTCTCGACTTGTCCTAATGGTCTCGATTTGTCCTTAATAACCCGACTTGACATATGCTAAAACTACAGAACAAGTCCAGCTGGATAAAGCAAGAAATTTGTAACACAATAAGAAAATGTTGGGAAACAATTCAAATTTCAATTCCGACTGAGATTTTCGTAATTTGACTTCGCCCTGCTGTGCTTCGTATCTATCAACTTGTCCTAATGGTCCCAATCTGTCCCCACTGACCCGATTTGACGAATGCCAAAACAACAGAACAAGTCCAGCTGGGTAAAACAAGAAATTTGTAACACAATTGGAAAGTGTTGGGAACATTCAAATTTCAATTCCGACTGAGATTTTCATAATATGACTTCGACCTGCTGTGCTTCGTATGTCTCGACTTGTCCTAATGGTCCCGATTTGTCCCTACTGACCCGACTTGACATATGCTAAAACTACAGAACAAGTCCAGCTGAGTAGACAAGAAATTTGTAAACACAATGGGAAAATGTTTGAGAACTTAAAAATTTCAATTCCGACTGAGATTTTCGTAATTTGACTTCGCCTTGCTGTGCTTCATTTTCCTCGACTTGTCCTAATGGTCCCGATTTGTCCTTAATGACCCGACTTGACAAATGCCAAAAAACAGAACAAGTCCAGCTGGATAAAACAAGAAATTTGTAACACAATTGGAAAGTGTTGGGAACATTCAAATTTCAATTCCGACTGAGATTTTCATAATATGACTTCGACCTGCTGTGTTTCGTATGTCTCGATTTGTCCTAATAGTCCCGATTTGTCCTTAATGACCCGACTTGACAAATGCCAAAAAACTAAACGAGTCCATCTGGATAAAACAAGAAGTTTTTAACACAATTGGAAAGTGATGGGAACATTCTAATTTCAATTCCGACGAGAGTTCTGTAATTTGACTTCGCCCTGCTGTGCTTCATTTGCCTCAACTTGTCCTAATTGTCCCGATTTGTCCTTAATGACCCGACTTGACGAATGCCAAAAAACAGAAAGAGTCCAGCTGAGTAATTCAAGAAATTAGTAACACAATTGGAAAGTGTTGGGAACATTCAAATTTCAATTCCGACTGAGAGTTCCGTAATTTGACTTCGCCCTGCTGTGCTTCATTTGCCTCGACTTGTCCTAATGGTCCCGATTTGTCCTTGATGGCCCGACTTGACAAATGCCAAAAAAGAGACAAGTCCAGCTGGGTAAAACAAGATATTTGTAACACAATTGGAAAATGTTGGGAAATAATTCAAATTTCAATTACGACTGAGATTTTCGTAATTTGACTTGCCCTGCTGTGCTTCGTATCTATCAACTTGTCCTAATGGTCCCGATTTGTCCTCAATGACCCGACTTGACGATTGCCAAAAAACAGAAAGAGTCCAGCTGAGTAATTTAAGAAATTAGTAACACAATTGGAAAGTGATGGGAACATTCAAATTTCAATTCCGACTGAGAGTTCTGTAATTTGACTTCGCCCTGCTGTGCTTCATTTGCCTCGACTTGTCCTAATGGTCCCGATTTGTCCCTACTGACCCGACTTGACATATGCTAAAACTACAGAACAAGTCCAGCTGTATAAAGCAAGAAATTTGTAACACAATAAGAAAATGTTGGGAAACAATTCAAATTTCAATTCCGACTGAGATTTTCGTAATTTAACTAGCCCTGCTGTGCTTCGTATGTTTTGACATGTCCTAATGGTACCGATTTGACCTTAATGACCCGACTTGACAAATGCCAAAATACAGAACAAGTCCAGCTGGGTAAAGCAAGAAATTTGTAACACAATAGGAAATTGTTGGGAAACAATTCAAATTTCAATTCCGAATGAGATTTTTGTAATTTGACTAGCCCTGCTGTGCTTCGTATGTCTCGACTTGTCCTAATGGTCCCGATTTGTCCTTAATGACCCGACTTGACGAATGGTAAAAAACAGAAAGAGTCCAGCTGAGTAATTCAAGAAATTAGTAACACAATTGGAAAGTGTTGGGAACATTCAAATTTCAATTCCGACTGAGAGTTCCGTAATTTGACTTCGCCCTGCTGTGCTTCATTTGCCTCGACTTGTCCTAATGGTCCCGATTTGTCCTTGATGGCCCGACTTGACAAATGCCAAAAAAGAGACAAGTCCAGCTGGGTAAAACAAGATATTTGTAACACAATTGGAAAATGTTGGGAAATAATTCAAATTTCAATTACGACTGAGATTTTCGTAATTTGACTTGCCCTGCTGTGCTT
Source organism: Chrysolina americana (assembly GCA_958502065.1). NCBI lineage: Eukaryota > Metazoa > Arthropoda > Insecta > Coleoptera > Chrysomelidae > Chrysolina > Chrysolina americana. The sequence continues at coordinate 41,036,814 of OY293412.1, forward strand.
CGTATCTATCAACTTGTCCCAATGGTCCCGATTTGTCCCCAATGACCCGACTTGACGAATGTCAAAAAACAGAAAGAGTCCAGCTGAGTAATTCAAGAAATTAGTAACACAATTGGAAAGTGTTGGGAACATTCAAATATCAATTCCGACTGAGAGTTCTGTAATTTGACTTCGCCCTGCTGTGCTTCATTTGCCTCGACTTGTCCTAATGGTCCCGATTTGTCCTTGATGGCCCGACTTGACAAATGCCAAAAAAGAGACAAGTCCAGCTGGGTAAAACAAGAAATTTATAAAACAATAAGAAAATGTTGGGGAACAATTCTAATTTCAATTCCGACTGAGATTTTCGTAATTTGACTAGCCCTGCTGTGCTTCGTATGTCTCGACTTGTCCTAATGGTCCCGATTTGTCCCTACTGACCCGACTTGACATATGCTAAAACTACAGAACAAGTCCAGCTGAGTAGACAAGAAATTTGTAAACACAATGGGAAAATGTTTGAGAACTTAAAAATTTCAATTCCGACTGAGATTTTCGTAATTTGACTTCGCCTTGCTGTGCTTCATTTTCCTCGACTTGTCCTAATGGTCCCGATTTGTCCTTAATGACCCGACTTGACAAATGCCAAAAAACAGAACAAGTCCAGCTGGATAAAACAAGAAATTTGTAACACAATTGGAAAGTGTTGGGAACATTCAAATTTCAATTCCGACTGAGATTTTCATAATATGACTTCGACCTGCTGTGTTTCGTATGTCTCGATTTGTCCTAATAGTCCCGATTTGTCCTTAATGACCCGACTTGACAAATGCCAAAAAACTAAACGAGTCCATCTGGATAAAACAAGAAGATTTTAACACAATTGGAAAGTGATGGGAACATTCTAATTTCAATTCCGACTGAGAGTTCTGTAATTTGACTTCGCCCTGCTGTGCTTCATTTGCCTCGACTTGTCCTAATTGTCCCGATTTGTCCTTAATGACCCGACTTGACGAATGCCAAAAAACAGAAAGAGTCCAGCTGAGTAATTCAAGAAATTAGTAACACAATTGGAAAGTGTTGGGAACATTCAAATTTCAATTCCGACTGAGAGTTCCGTAATTTGACTTCGCCCTGCTGTGCTTCATTTGCCTCGACTTGTCCTAATGGTCCCGATTTGTCCTTGATGGCCCGACTTGACAAATGCCAAAAAAGAGACAAGTCCAGCTGGGTAAAACAAGAAATTTATAAAACAATAAGAAAATGTTGGGGAACAATTCTAATTTCAATTCCGACTGAGATTTTCGTAATTTGACTAGCCCTGCTGTGCTTCGTATCTATCAACTTGTCCTAATGGTCCCAATCTGTCCCCACTGACCCGATTTGACGAATGCCAAAACTACAGAACAAGTCCAGCTGGGTAAAACAAGAAATTTGTAACACAATTGGAAAGTGTTGGGAACATTCAAATTTCAATTCCGACTGAGAGTTCTGTAATTTGACTTCGCCCTGCGGTGCTTCATTTGCCTCGACTTGTCCTAATGGTCCCGATTTGTCCTTGATGGCCCGACTTGACAAATGCCAAAAAAGAGACAAGTCCAGCTGGGTAAAACAAGAAATTTATAAAACAATAAGAAAATGTTGGGGAACAATTCTAATTTCAATTCCGACTGAGATTTTCGTAATTTGACTAGCCCTGCTGTGCTTCGTATGTCTCGACTTGTCCTAATGGTCCCGATTTGTCCCTACTGACCCGACTTGACATATGCTAAAACTACAGAACAAGTCCAGCTGGATAAAGCAAGAAATTTGTAACACAATAAGAAAATGTTGGGAAACAATTCAAATTTCAATTCCGACTGAGATTTTCGTAATTTGACTTCGCCCTGCTGTGCTTCGTATCTATCGACTTGTCCTAATGGTCCCGATTTGTCCTCAATGACCCGACTTGGCATATGCCAAAACTACAGAATAGTCCAGCTGGGTAAAACAAGAAATTTGTAACACAATTGGAAAGTGTTGGGAACATTCAAATTTCAATTCCGACTGAGATTTTCATAATATGACTTCGACCTGCTGAGCTTCGTATGTCTTGACTTAACCTAATGGTCCCGATTTGGCCCTACTGACCCGACTTGACATATACCAAAACTACAGAACAAGTCCAGTGGTAAAGAAAGAAATTTGTAACACTTTTGGAAAATGTTGAGGAACAATTTAAATTTCAATTCCGACTGAAATTTTCGTAATTTTACTTCGCCCTGCTGTGCTTAGTATGTCTCGACTTGTCCTAATGGTCCCGATTTGTCCCTACTGACCCGACTTGACAAATGCCAAAAAACAGAAAGAGTCCAGCTGAGTAATTCAAGAAATTAGTAACACAATTGGAAAGTGTTGGGAACATTCAAATTTCAATTCCGACTGAGAGTTCCGTAATTTGACTTCGCCCTGCTGTGCTTCATTTGCCTCGACTTGTCCTAATGGTCCCGATTTGTCCTTGATGGCCCGACTTGACAAATGCCAAAAAAGAGACAAGTCCAGCTGGGTAAAACAAGATATTTGTAACACAATTGGAAAATGTTGGGAAATAATTCAAATTTCAATTACGACTGAGATTTTCGTAATTTGACTTGCCCTGCTGTGCTTTGTATCTATCAACTTGTCCTAATGGTCCCGATTTGTCCCCAAAGACCCGACTTGACGAATGCCAAAAAACAGATAGAGTCCAGCTGAGTAATTCAAGAAATTAGTAACACAATTGGAAAGTGTTGGGAACATTCAAATTTCAATTCCGATTGAGAGTTCTGTAATTTGACTTCGCCCTGCTGTGCTTCATTTGCCTCGACTTGTCCTAATGGTCCCGATTTGTCCTTAATGACCCGACTTGACAAATGCCAAAAAACAAAACGAGTCCAGCTGGATAAAACAAGAAGTTTTTAACACAAATGGAAAGTGATGGGAACATTCAAATTTCAATTCCGACTGAGAGTTCTGTAAGTTGACTTCGCCCTGCTGTGCTTCGTATCTATCAACTTGTCCTAATGGTCCCAATCTGTCCCCACTGACCCGATTTGACGAATGCCAAAACTACAGAACAAGTCCAGCTGTATAAAGCAAGAAATTTGTAACACAATAAGAAAATGTTGGGAAACAATTCAAATTTCAATTCCGACTGAGATTTTCGTAATTTGACTAGCCCTGCTGTGCTTCGCATGTCTCGACATGTCCTAATGGTTCCGATTTGTCCTTAATGACCCGACTTGAAAAATGCCAAAATACAGAACAAGTCCAGCTGGGTAAAGCAAGAAATTTGTAACACAATAGGAAATTGTTGGGAAACAATTCAAATTTCAATTCCGAATGAGATTTTCGTAATTTGACTAGCCCTGCTGTGCTTCGTATGTCTCGACTTGTCCTAATGGTCCCGATTTGTCCTTAATGACCCGACTTGACAAATGCCAAAATACAGAACAAGTCCAGCTGGGTAAAGCAAGAAATTTGTAACACAATAGGAAATTGTTGGGAAACAATTCAAATTTCAATTCCGAATGAGATTTTCGTAATTTGACTAGCCCTGCTGTGCTTCGTATGTCTCGACTTGTCCTAATGGTCCCGATTTGTCCTTAATAACCCGACTTGACATATGCTAAAACTACAGAACAAGTCCAGCTGGATAAAGCAAGAAATTTGTAACACAATAAGAAAATGTTGGGAAACAATTCAAATTTCAATTCCGACTGAGATTTTCGTAATTTGACTTCGCCCTGCTGTGCTTCGTATCTATCAACTTGTCCTAATGGTCCCAATCTGTCCCCACTGACCCGATTTGACGAATGCCAAAACTACAGAACAAGTCCAGCTGGGTAAAACAAGAAATTTGTAACACAATTGGAAAGTGTTGGGAACATTCAAATTTCAATTCCGACTGAGATTTTCATAATATGACTTCGACCTGCTGTGCTTCGTATGTCTCGACTTGTCCTAATGGTCCCGATTTGTCCCTACTGACCCGACTTGACATATGCTAAAACTACAGAACAAGTCCAGCTGAGTAGACAAGAAATTTGTAAACACAATGGGAAAATGTTTGAGAACTTAAAAATTTCAATTCCGACTGAGATTTTCGTAATTTGACTTCGCCTTGCTGTGCTTCATTTTCCTCGACTTGTCCTAATGGTCCCGATTTGTCCTTAATGACCCGACTTGACAAATGCCAAAAAACAGAACAAGTCCAGCTGGATAAAACAAGAAATTTGTAACACAATTGGAAAGTGTTGGGAACATTCAAATTTCAATTCCGACTGAGATTTTCATAATATGACTTCGACCTGCTGTGTTTCGTATGTCTCGATTTGTCCTAATAGTCCCGATTTGTCCTTAATGACCCAACTTGACAAATGCCAAAAAACTAAACGAGTCCATCTGGATAAAACAAGAAGTTTTTAACACAATTGGAAAGTGATGGGAACATTCTAATTTCAATTCCGACTGAGAGTTCTGTAATTTGACTTCGCCCTGCTGTGCTTCATTTGCCTCGACTTGTCCTAATTGTCCCGATTTGTCCGTAATGACCCGACTTGACGAATGCCAAAAAACAGAAAGAGTCCAGCTGAGTAATTCAAGAAATTAGTAACACAATTGGAAAGTGTTGGGAACATTCAAATTTCAATTCCGACTGAGAGTTCTGTAATTTGACTTCGCCCTGCTGTGCTTCATTTGCCTCGACTTGTCCTAATGGTCCCGATTTGTCCTTGATGGCCCGACTTGACAAATGCCAAAAAAGAGACAAGTCCAGCTGGGTAATACAAGATATTTGTAACACAATTGGAAAATGTTGGGAAATAATTCAAATTTCAATTACGACTGAGATTTTCGTAATTTGACTTGCCCTGCTGTGCTTCGTATCTATCAACTTGTCCTAATGGTCCCGATTTGTCCTCAATGACCCGACTTGACGAATGCCAAAAAACAGAAAGAGTCCAGCTGAGTAATTCAAGAAATTAGTAACACAATTGGAAAGTGATGGGAACATTCAAATTTCAATTCCGACTGAGAGTTCTGTAATTTGACTTCGCCCTGCTGTGCTTCATTTGCCTCGACTTGTCCTAATGGTCCCGATTTGTCCTTGATGGCCCGACTTGACAAATGCCAAAAAAGAGACAAGTCCAGCTGGGTAAAATAAGAAATTTATAAAACAATAAGAAAATGTTGGGGAACAATTCTAATTTCAATTCCGACTGAGATTTTCGTAATTTGACTAGCCCTGCTGTGCTTCGTATGTCTCGACTTGTCCTAATGGTCCCGATTTGTCCCTACTGACCCGACTTGACATATGCTAGAACTACTGAACAAGTCCAGCTGGATAAAGCAAGAAATTTGTAACACAATAAGAAAATATTGGGAAACAATTCAAATTTCAATTCCGACTGAGATTTTCGTAATTTGACTAGCCCTGCTGTGCTTCGTATGTCTCGACTTGTCCTAATGGTCCCGATTTGTCCTCAATGACCCAACTTGAGAAATGCCAAAATACAGAACAAGTCCAGCTGGGTAAAGCAAGAAATTTGTAACACAATAGGAAATTGTTGGGAAACAATTCAAATTTCAATTCCGAATGAGATTTTTGTAATTTGACTTCGCCCTGCTGTGCTTCGTATCTATCAACTTGTCCTAATGGTCCCAATCTGTCTCCACTGACCCGATTTGACGAATGCCAAAACTACAGAACAAGTCCAGCTGGGTAAAACAAGAAATTTGTAACACAATAAGAAAATGTTGGGAAACAATTCAAATTTCAATTCCGACTGAGATTTTCGTAATTTGACTTCGCCCTGTTGTGCTTCGTATGTATCAACTTGTCCTAATGGTCCCAATCTGTCCCCACTGACCCGATTTGACGAATGCCAGAACTACAGAACAAGTCCAGCTGGGTAAAACAAGAAATTTGTAACACAATTGGAAAGTGTTGGGAACATTCAAATTTCCATTCCGACTGAGAGTTCTGTAATTTGACTTCGCCCTGCTGTGCTTCATTTGCCTCCACTTGTCCTAATGGTCCCGATTTGTCCTTGATGGCCCGACTTGACAAATGCCAAAAAAGAGACAAGTCCAGCTGGGTAAAACAAGAAATTTATAAAACAATAAGAAAATGTTGGGGAACAATTCTAATTTCAATTCCGACTGAGATTTTCGTAATTTGACTAGCCCTGCTGTGCTTCGTATCTATCAACTTGTCCTAATGGTCCCGATTTGTCCCCACTGACCCGACTTGACGAAAACCAAAACTACAGAAAAAGTCCAGCAGGGTAAAACAAGAAATTCGTAACGCATTTGGAGAATGTTGAGGAACAATTTAAATTTCAATTCCGACTGAAATTTTCGTAATTTTACTTCGCCCTGCTGTGCTTAGTACGTCTCGACTTGTCCTAATGGTCCCGATTTGTCCTTAATGACCCGACTTGACGAATGCCAAAAAACAAAAAGAGTCCAGCTGAGTAATTCAAGAAATTAGTAACACAATTGGAAAGTGTTGGGAACATTCAAATTTCAATTCCGACTGAGAGTTCCGTAATTTGACTTCGCCCTGCTGTGCTTCATTTGCCTCGACTTGTCCTAATTGTCCCGATTTGTCCTTAATGACCCGACTTGACAAATGCCAAAAAACGAAACGAGTCCAGCTGGATAAAACAAGAAGTTTTTAACACAAATGGAAAGTGATGGGAACATTCAAATTTCAATTCCGACTGAGAGTTCTGTAAGTTGACTTCGCCCTGCTGTGCTTCATTTGCCTCGACTTGTCCTAATGGTCCCGATTTGTCCCTACTGACCTGACTTGACATATGCTAAAACTACAGAACAAGTCCAGCTGTATAAAGCAAGAAATTTGTAACACAATAAGAAAATGTTGGGAAACAATTCAAATTTCAATTCCGACTGAGATTTTTGTAATTTGACTAGCCCTGCTGTGCTTCGTATGTTTTGACATGTCCTAATGGTACCGATTTGTCCTTAATGACCCGACTTGACAAATGCCAAAATACAGAACAAGTCCAGCTGGGTAAAGCAAGAAATTTGTAACACAATAGGAAATTGTTGGGAAACAATTCAAATTTCAATTCCGAATGAGATTTTCGTAATTTGACTAGCCCTGCTGTGCTTCGTATGTCTCGACTTGTCCTAATGGTCCCGATTTGTCCTTAATGACCCGACTTGACAAATGCCAAAATACAGAACAAGTCCAGCTGGGTAAAGCAAGAAATTTGTAACACAATAGGAAATTGTTGGGAAACAATTCAAATTTCAATTCCGAATGAGATTTTCGTAATTTGACTAGCCCTGCTGTGCTTCGTATGTCTCGACTTGTCCTAATGGTCCCGATTTGTCCTTAATAACCCGACTTGACATATGCTAAAACTACAGAACAAGTCCAGCTGGATAAAGCAAGAAATTTGTAACACAATAAGAAAATGTTGGGAAACAATTCAAATTTCAATTCCGACTGAGATTTTCGTAATTTGACTTCGCCCTGCTGTGCTTCGTATCTATCAACTTGTCCTAATGGTCCCAATCTGTCCCCACTGACCCGATTTGACGAATGCCAAAACTACAGAACATGTCCAGCTGGGTAAAACAAGAAATTTGTAACACAATTGGAAAGTGTTGGGAACATTCAAATTTCAATTCCGACTGAGATTTTCATAATATGACTTCGACCTGCTGTGCTTCGTATGTCTCGACTTGTCCTAATGGTCCCGATTTGTCCCTACTGACCCGACTTGACATATGCTAAAACTACAGAACAAGTCCAGCTGAGTAGACAAGAAATTTGTAAACACAATGGGAAAATGTTTGAGAACTTAAAAATTTCAATTCCGACTGAGATTTTCGTAATTTGACTTCGCCTTGCTGTGCTTCATTTTCCTCGACTTGTCCTAATGGTCCCGATTTGTCCTTAATGACCCGACTTGACAAATGCCAAAAAACAGAACAAGTCCAGCTGGATAAAACAAGAAATTTGTAACACAATTGGAAAGTGTTGGGAACATTCAAATTTCAATTCCGACTGAGATTTTCATAATATGACTTCGACCTGCTGTGTTTCGTATGTCTCGATTTGTCCTAATAGTCCCGATTTGTCCTTAATGACCCGACTTGACAAATGCCAAAAAACTAAACGAGTCCATCTGGATAAAACAAGAAGTTTTTAACACAATTGGAAAGTGATGGGAACATTCTAATTTCAATTCCGACTGAGAGTTCTGTAATTTGACTTCGCCCTGCTGTGCTTCATTTGCCTCGACTTGTCCTAATTGTCCCGATTTGTCCGTAATGACCCGACTTGACGAATGCCAAAAAACAGAAAGAGTCCAGCTGAGTAATTCAAGAAATTAGTAACACAATTGGAAAGTGTTGGGAACATTCAAATTTCAATTCCGACTGAGAGTTCCGTAATTTGACTTCGCCCTGCTGTGCTTCATTTGCCTCGACTTGTCCTAATGGTCCCGATTTGTCCTTGATGGCCCGACTTGACAAATACCAAAAAAGAGACAAGTCCAGCTGGGTAATACAAGATATTTGTAACACAATTGGAAAATGTTGGGAAATAATTCAAATTTCAATTACGACTGAGATTTTCGTAATTTGACTTGCCCTGCTGTGCTTCGTATCTATCAACTTGTCCTAATGGTCCCGATTTGTCCTCAATGACCCGACTTGACGAATGCCAAAAAACAGAAAGAGTCCAGCTGAGTAATTCAAGAAATTAGTAACACAATTGGAAAGTGATGGGAACATTCAAATTTCAATTCCGACTGAGAGTTCTGTAATTTGACTTCGCCCTGCTGTGCTTCATTTGCCTCGACTTGTCCTAATGGTCCCGATTTGTCCTTGATGGCCCGACTTGACAAATGCCAAAAAAGAGACAAGTCCAGCTGGGTAAAATAAGAAATTTATAAAACAATAAGAAAATGTTGGGGAACAATTCTAATTTCAATTCCGACTGAGATTTTCGTAATTTGACTAGCCCTGCTGTGCTTCGTATGTCTCGACTTGTCCTAATGGTCCCGATTTGTCCCTACTGACCCGACTTGACATATGCTAAAACTACTGAACAAGTCCAGCTGGATAAAGCAAGAAATTTGTAACACAATAAGAAAATATTGGGAAACAATTCAAATTTCAATTCCGACTGAGATTTTCGTAATTTGACTAGCCCTGCTGTGCTTCGTATGTCTCGACTTGTCCTAATGGTCCCGATTTGTCCTCAATGACCCAACTTGACAAATGCCAAAATACAGAACAAGTCCAGCTGGGTAAAGCAAGAAATTTGTAACACAATAGGAAATTGTTGGGAAACAATTCAAATTTCAATTCCGAATGAGATTTTTGTAATTTGACTTCGCCCTGCTGTGCTTCGTATGTATCAACTTGTCCTAATGGTCCCAATCTGTCCCCACTGACCCGATTTGACGAATGCCAGAACTACAGAACAAGTCCAGCTGGGTAAAACAAGAAATTTATAAAACAATAAGAAAATGTTGGGAAACAATTCAAATTTCAATTCCGACTGAGATTTTCGTAATTTGACTTCGCCCTGCTGTGCTTCGTATCTATCAACTTGTCCTAATGGTCCCAATCTGTCCCCACTGACCCGATTTGACGAATGCCAAAACTACAGAACATGTCCAGCTGGGTAAAACAAGAAATTTGTAACACAATTGGAAAGTGTTGGGAACATTCAAATTTCAATTCCGACTGAGATTTTCATAATATGACTTCGACCTGCTGTGCTTCGTATGTCTCGACTTGTCCTAATGGTCCCGATTTGTCCCTACTGACCCGACTTGACATATGCTAAAACTACAGAACAAGTCCAGCTGAGTAGACAAGAAATTTGTAAACACAATGGGAAAATGTTTGAGAACTTAAAAATTTCAATTCCGACTGAGATTTTCGTAATTTGACTTCGCCTTGCTGTGCTTCATTTTCCTCGACTTGTCCTAATGGTCCCGATTTGTCCTTAATGACCCGACTTGACAAATGCCAAAAAACAGAACAAGTCCAGCTGGATAAAACAAGAAATTTGTAACACAATTGGAAAGTGTTGGGAACATTCAAATTTCAATTCCGACTGAGATTTTCATAATATGACTTCGACCTGCTGTGTTTCGTATGTCTCGATTTGTCCTAATAGTCCCGATTTGTCCTTAATGACCCGACTTGACAAATGCCAAAAAACTAAACGAGTCCATCTGGATAAAACAAGAAGTTTTTAACACAATTGGAAAGTGATGGGAACATTCTAATTTCAATTCCGACTGAGAGTTCTGTAATTTGACTTCGCCCTGCTGTGCTTCATTTGCCTCGACTTGTCCTAATTGTCCCGATTTGTCCGTAATGACCCGACTTGACGAATGCCAAAAAACAGAAAGAGTCCAGCTGAGTAATTCAAGAAATTAGTAACACAATTGGAAAGTGTTGGGAACATTCAAATTTCAATTCCGACTGAGAGTTCCGTAATTTGACTTCGCCCTGCTGTGCTTCATTTGCCTCGACTTGTCCTAATGGTCCCGATTTGTCCTTGATGGCCCGACTTGACAAATACCAAAAAAGAGACAAGTCCAGCTGGGTAATACAAGATATTTGTAACACAATTGGAAAATGTTGGGAAATAATTCAAATTTCAATTACGACTGAGATTTTCGTAATTTGACTTGCCCTGCTGTGCTTCGTATCTATCAACTTGTCCTAATGGTCCCGATTTGTCCTCAATGACCCGACTTGACGAATGCCAAAAAACAGAAAGAGTCCAGCTGAGTAATTCAAGAAATTAGTAACACAATTGGAAAGTGATGGGAACATTCAAATTTCAATTCCGACTGAGAGTTCTGTAATTTGACTTCGCCCTGCTGTGCTTCATTTGCCTCGACTTGTCCTAATGGTCCCGATTTGTCCTTGATGGCCCGACTTGACAAATGCCAAAAAAGAGACAAGTCCAGCTGGGTAAAATAAGAAATTTATAAAACAATAAGAAAATGTTGGGGAACAATTCTAATTTCAATTCCGACTGAGATTTTCGTAATTTGACTAGCCCTGCTGTGCTTCGTATGTCTCGACTTGTCCTAATGGTCCCGATTTGTCCCTACTGACCCGACTTGACATATGCTAAAACTACTGAACAAGTCCAGCTGGATAAAGCAAGAAATTTGTAACACAATAAGAAAATATTGGGAAACAATTCAAATTTCAATTCCGACTGAGATTTTCGTAATTTGACTAGCCCTGCTGTGCTTCGTATGTCTCGACTTGTCCTAATGGTCCCGATTTGTCCTCAATGACCCAACTTGACAAATGCCAAAATACAGAACAAGTCCAGCTGGGTAAAGCAAGAAATTTGTAACACAATAGGAAATTGTTGGGAAACAATTCAAATTTCAATTCCGAATGAGATTTTTGTAATTTGACTTCGCCCTGCTGTGCTTCGTATCTATCAACTTGTCCTAATGGTCCCAATCTGTCTCCACTGACCCGATTTGACGAATGCCAAAACTACAGAACAAGTCCAGCTGGGTAAAACAAGAAATTTGTAACACAATAAGAAAATGTTGGGAAACAATTCAAATTTCAATTCCGACTGAGATTTTCGTAATTTGACTTCGCCCTGTTGTGCTTCGTATGTATCAACTTGTCCTAATGGTCCCAATCTGTCCCCACTGACCCGATTTGACGAATGCCAGAACTACAGAACAAGTCCAGCTGGGTAAAACAAGAAATTTGTAACACAATTGGAAAGTGTTGGGAACATTCAAATTTCCATTCCGACTGAGAGTTCTGTAATTTGACTTCGCCCTGCTGTGCTTCATTTGCCTCCACTTGTCCTAATGGTCCCGATTTGTCCTTGATGGCCCGACTTGACAAATGCCAAAAAAGAGACAAGTCCAGCTGGGTAAAACAAGAAATTTATAAAACAATAAGAAAATGTTGGGGAACAATTCTAATTTCAATTCCGACTGAGATTTTCGTAATTTGACTAGCCCTGCTGTGCTTCGTATCTATCAACTTGTCCTAATGGTCCCGATTTATCCCCACTGACCCGACTTGACGAAAACCAAAACTACAGAAAAAGTCCAGCAGGGTAAAACAAGAAATTCGTAACGCATTTGGAGAATGTTGAGGAACAATTTAAATTTCAATTCCGACTGAAATTTTCGTAATTTTACTTCGCCCTGCTGTGCTTAGTACGTCTCGACTTGTCCTAATGGTCCCGATTTGTCCTTAATGACCCGACTTGACGAATGCCAAAAAACAAAAAGAGTCCAGCTGAGTAATTCAAGAAATTAGTAACACAATTGGAAAGTGTTGGGAACATTCAAATTTCAATTCCGACTGAGAGTTCCGTAATTTGACTTCGCCCTGCTGTGCTTCATTTGCCTCGACTTGTCCTAATTGTCCCGATTTGTCCTTAATGACCCGACTTGACAAATGCCAAAAAACGAAACGAGTCCAGCTGGATAAAACAAGAAGTTTTTAACACAAATGGAAAGTGATGGGAACATTCAAATTTCAATTCCGACTGAGAGTTCTGTAAGTTGACTTCGCCCTGCTGTGCTTCATTTGCCTCGACTTGTCCTAATGGTCCCGATTTGTCCCTACTGACCTGACTTGACATATGCTAAAACTACAGAACAAGTCCAGCTGTATAAAGCAAGAAATTTGTAACACAATAAGAAAATGTTGGGAAACAATTCAAATTTCAATTCCGACTGAGATTTTTGTAATTTGACTAGCCCTGCTGTGCTTCGTATGTTTTGACATGTCCTAATGGTACCGATTTGTCCTTAATGACCCGACTTGACAAATGCCAAAATACAGAACAAGTCCAGCTGGGTAAAGCAAGAAATTTGTAACACAATAGGAAATTGTTGGGAAACAATTCAAATTTCAATTCCGAATGAGATTTTCGTAATTTGACTAGCCCTGCTGTGCTTCGTATGTCTCGACTTGTCCTAAAGGTCCCGATCTGTCCCCACTGACCCGATTTGACGAATGCCAAAACTACAGAATAAGTCCAGCTGGGTAAAACAAGAAATTTGTAACACAATGTGAAAGTGTTGGGAACATTCAAATTTCAATTCCGACTGAGATTTTCATAATATGACTTCGACCTGCTGTGCTTCGTATGTCTTGACTTGACCTAATGGTCCCAATTTGTCCCTACTGACCCGACTTGACATATACCAAAACTACAGAACAAGTCCAGTGGTAAAGAATGAAATTTGTAACACATTTGGAAAATATTGAGGAACAATTTAAATTTCAATTCCGACTGAAATTTTCGTAATTTTACTTCGCCCTGCTGTGCTTAGTATGTCTCGACTTGTCCTAATGGTCCCGATTTGTCCCTACTGACCCGACTTGACAAATGCAAAAACTACAGAACAAGTCCAGCTGAATAAAACAAGAAATTTGTAAACACAATGGGAAAATGTTTGAGAACATTAAAATTTCAATTCCGACTGAGATTTTCGTAATTTGACTTCGCCCTGCTGTGCTTCGTATCTATCGACTTGTCCTAATGGTCCCGATCTGTCCCCACTGACCCGATTTGACGAATGCCAAGACTACAGAATAAGTCCAGCTGGGTAAAACAAGAAATTTGTAATACAATTCGAAAGTGTTGGAAAAATTCAAATTTCAATTCCGACTGAGATTTTCATAATATGACTTCGACCTGCTGTGCTTCGTATGTCTTGACTTGACCTAATGGTCCCGATTTGTCCCTACTGACCCGACTTGACATATACCAAAACTACAGAACAAGTCCAGTGGTAAAGAAAGAAATTTGAAACACATTTGGAAAATGTTGAGGAACAATTTAAATTTCAATTCCGACTGAAATTTTCGTAATTTTACTTCGCCCTGCTGTGCTTAGTATGTCTCGACTTGTCCTAATGGTACCGATTTGTCCCTACTGACCCGACTTGACAAATGCCAAAACTACAGAACAAGTCCAGCTGGATAAAACAAGAAATTTGTAAACACAATGGGAAAATGTTTGAGAACATTAAAATTTCAATTCCGACTGAGATTTTCATAATATGACTTCGACCTGCTGTGCTTCGTATGTCTTGAATTGACCTAATGGTCCCGATTTGTCCCTACTGACCCGACTTGACATATGCTAAAACTACAGAACAAGTCCAGCTGTATAAAGCAAGAAATTTGTAACACAATAAGAAAATGTTGGGAAACAATTCAAATTTCAATTCCGACTGAGATTTTCGTAATTTGACTAGCCCTGCTGTGCTTCGTATGTTTTGACATGTCCTAATGGTACCGATTTGTCCTTAATGACCCGACTTGACAAATGCCAAAATACAGAACAAGTCCAGCTGGGTAAAGCAAGAAATTTGTAACACAATAGGAAATTGTTGGGAAACAATTCAAATTTCAATTCCGAATGAGATTTTCGTAATTTGACTAGCCCTGCTGTGCTTCGTATGTCTCGACTTGTCCTAATGGTCCCGATCTGTCCCCACTGACCCGATTTGACGAATGCCAAAACTACAGAATAAGTCCAGCTGGGTAAAACAAGAAATTTGTAACACAATTGGAAAGTGTTGGGAACATTCAAATTTCAATTCCGACTGAGATTTTCATAATATGACTTCGACCTGCTGTGCTTCGTATGTCTTGACTTGACCTAATGGTCCCGATTTGTCCCTACTGACCCGACTTGACATATACCAAAACTACAGATCTAGTCCAGTGGTAAAGAAAGAAATTTGGAAAATGTTGAGGTACAATTTAAATTTCAATTCCGACTGAAATTTTAGTAATTTCACTTCGCCCTGCTGTGCTTAGTACGTCTCGACTTGTCCTAATGGTCCCGATTTGTCCTTAATGACCCGAATTGACGAATGCCAAAAAACAGAAAGAGTCCAGCTGAGTAATTCAAGAAATTAGTAACACAATTGGAAAGTGTTGGAAACATTCAAATTTCAATTCCGACTGAGAGTTCTGTAAGTTGACTTCGCCCTGCTGTGCTTCATTTGCCTCGACTTGTCCTAATTGTCCCGATTTGTCCTTAATGACCCGACTTGACAAATGCCAAAAAACGAAACGAGTCCAGCTGGATAAAACAAGAAGTTTTTAACACAAATGGAAAGTGATGGGAACATTCAAATTTCAATTCCAACTGAGAGTTCTGTAAGTTGACTTCGCCCTGCTGTGCTTCATTTGCCTCGACTTGTCCTAATGGTCCCGATTTGTCCCTACTGACCTGACTTGACATATGCTAAAACTACAGAACAAGTCCAGCTGTATAAAGCAAGAAATTTGTAACACAATAAGAAAATGTTGGGAAACAATTCAAATTTCAATTCCGACTGAGATTTTCGTAATTTAACTAGCCCTGCTGTGCTTCGTATGTTTTGACATGTCCTAATGGTACCGATTTGACCTTAATGACCCGACTTGACAAATGCCAAAATACAGAACAAGTCCAGTTGGGTAAAGCAAGAAATTTGTAACACAATAGGAAATTGTTGGGAAACAATTCAAATTTCAATTCCGAATGAGATTTTCGTAATTTGACTAGCCCTGCTGTGCTTCGTATGTCTCGACTTGTCCTAATGGTCCCGATCTGTCCCCACTGACCCGATTTGACGAATGCCAAAACTACAGAATAAGTCCAGCTGGGTAAAACTAGAAATTTGTAACACAATTGGAAAGTGTTGGGAACATTCAAATTTCAATTCCGACTGAGATTTTCATAATATGACTTCGACCTGCTGTGCTTCGTATGTCTTGACTTGACCTAATGGTCCCAATTTGTCCCTACTGACCCGACTTGACATATACCAAAACTACAGAACAAGTCCAGTGGTAAAGAATGAAATTTGTAACACATTTGGAAAATATTGAGGAACAATTTAAATTTCAATTCCGACTGAAATTTTCGTAATTTTACTTCGCCCTGCTGTGCTTAGTATGTCTCGACTTGTCCTAATGGTCCCGATTTGTCCCTACTGACCCGACTTGACAAATGCCAAAACTACAGAACAAGTCCAGCTGGATAAAACAAGAAATTTGTAAACACAATGGGAAAATGTTTGAGAACATTAAAATTTCAATTCCGACTGAGATTTTCGTAATTTGACTTCGCCCTGCTGTGCTTCGTATCTATCGACTTGTCCTAATGGTCCCGATCTGTCCCCACTGACCCGATTTGACGAATGCCAAAACTACAGAATAAGTCCAGCTGGGTAAAACAAGAAATTTGTAACACAATTGGAAAGTGTTGGGAACATTCAAATTTCAATTCCGACTGAGATTTTCATAATATGACTTCGAACTGCTGTGCTTCGTATGTCTTGACTTGACCTAATGGTCCCGATTTGTCCCTACTGACCCGACTTGACATATACCAAAACTACAGATCAAGTCCAGTGGTAAAGAAAGAAATTTGTAACACATTTGGAAAATGTTGAGGTACAATTTAAATTTCAATTCCGACTGAAATTTTAGTAATTTCACTTCGCCCTGCTGTGCTTAGTACGTCTCGACTTGTCCTAATGGTCCCGATTTGTCCTTAATGACCCGAATTGACGAATGCCAAAAAACAGAAAGAGTCCAGCTGAGTAATTCAAGAAATTAGTAACACAATTGGAAAGTGTTGGGAACATTCAAATTTCAATTCCGACTGAGAGTTCTGTAAGTTGACTTCGCCCTGCTGTGCTTCATTTGCCTCGACTTGTCCTAATGGTCCCGATTTGTCCCTACTGACCCGACTTGACATATGCTAAAACTACAGAACAAGTCCAGCTGTATAAAGCAAGAAATTTGTAACACAATAAGAAAATATTGGGAAACAATTCAAATTTCAATTCCGACTGAGATTTTCGTAATTTAACTAGCCCTGCTGTGCTTCGTATGTTTTGACATGTCCTAATGGTACCGATTTGACCTTAATGACCAGACTTGACAAATGCCAAAATACAGAACAAGTCCAGCTGGGTAAAGCAAGAAATTTGTAACACAATAGGAAATTGTTGGGAAACAATTCAAATTTCAATTCCGAATGAGATTTTCGTAATTTAACTAGCCCTGCTGTGCTTCGAATGTCTCGACTTGTCCTAATGGTCCCGATCTGTCCCCACTGACCCGATTTGACGAATGCCAAAACTACAGAATAAGTCCAGCTGGGTAAAACAAGAAATTTGTAACACAATTGGTAAGTGTTGGGAACATTCAAATTTCAATTCCGACTGAGATTTTCATAATATGACTTCGACCTGCTGTGCTTCGTATGTCTTGACTTGACCTAATGGTCCCGATTTGTCCCTACTGACCCGACTTGACATATACCAAAACTACAGAACAAGTCCAGTGGTAAAGAAAGAAATTTGTAACACATTTGGAAAATGTTGAGGTACAATTTAAATTTCAAATCCGACTGAAATTTTCGTAATTTCACTTCGCCCTGCTGTGCTTAGTACGTCTCGACTTGTCCTAATGGTCCCGATTTGTCCTTAATGACCCGACTTGACGAATGCCAAAAAACAGAAAGAGTCCAGCTGAGTAATTCAAGAAATTAGTAACACAATTGGAAAGTGTTGGGAACATTCAAATTTCAATTCCGACTGAGAGTTCCGTAATTTGACTTCGCCCTGCTGTGCTTCATTTGCCTCGACTTGTCCTAATGGTCCCGATTTGTCCTTGATGGCCCGACTTGACAAATGCCAAAAAAGAGACAAGTCCAGCTGGGTAAAACAAGATATTTGTAACACAATTGGAAAATGTTGGGAAATAATTCAAATTTCAATTACGACTGAGATTTTCGTAATTTGACTTGCCCTGCTGTGCTTCGTATCTATCAACTTGTCCTAATGGTCCCGATTTGTCCCCAATGACCCGACTTGACGAATGTCAAAAAACAGAAAGAGTCCAGCTGAGTAATTCAAGAAATTAGTAACACAATTGGAAAGTGTTGGGAACATTCAAATTTCAATTCCGACTGAGAGTTCTGTAATTTGACTTCGCCCTGCTGTGCTTCATTTGCCTCGACTTGTCCTAATGGTCCCGATTTGTCCTTGATGGCCCGACTTGACAAATGCCAAAAAAGAGACAAGTCCAGCTGGGTAAAACAAGAAATTTATAAAACAATAAGAAAATGTTGGGGAACAATTCTAATTTCAATTCCGACTGAGATTTTTGTAATTTGACTAGCCCTGCTGTGCTTCGTATGTCTCGACTTGTCCTAATGGTCCCGATTTGTCCCTACTGACCCGACTTGACATATGCTAAAACTACAGAACAAGTCCAGCTGGATAAAGCAAGAAATTTGTAACACAATAAGAAAATATTGGGAAACAATTCAAATTTCAATTCCGACTGAGATTTTCGTAATTTGACTAGCCCTGCTGTGCTTCGTATGTCTCGACTTGTCCTAATGGTCCCGATTTGTCCTTAATGACCCAACTTGACAAATGCCAACATACAGAACAAGTCCAGCTGGGTAAAGCAAGAAATTTGTAACACAATAGGAAATTGTTGGGAAACAATTCAAATTTCAATTCCGACTGAGATTTTCGTAATTTGACTAGCCCTGCTGTGCTTCGTATCTATCAACTTGTCCTAATGGTCCCGATTTATCCCCACTGACCCGACTTGACGAAAACCAAAACTACAGAAAAAGTCCAGCAGGGTAAAACAAGAAATTCGTAACGCATTTGGAGAATGTTGAGGAACAATTTAAATTTCAATTCCGACTGAAATTTTCGTAATTTTACTTCGCCCTGCTGTGCTTAGTACGTCTCGACTTGTCCTAATGGTCCCGATTTGTCCTTAATGACCCGACTTGACGAATGCCAAAAAACAAAAAGAGTCCAGCTGAGTAATTCAAGAAATTAGTAACACAATTGGAAAGTGTTGGGAACATTCAAATTTCAATTCCGACTGAGAGTTCCGTAATTTGACTTCGCCCTGCTGTGCTTCATTTGCCTCGACTTGTCCTAATTGTCCCGATTTGTCCTTAATGACCCGACTTGACAAATGCCAAAAAACGAAACGAGTCCAGCTGGATAAAACAAGAAGTTTTTAACACAAATGGAAAGTGATGGGAACATTCAAATTTCAATTCCGACTGAGAGTTCTGTAAGTTGACTTCGCCCTGCTGTGCTTCATTTGCCTCGACTTGTCCTAATGGTCCCGATTTGTCCCTACTGACCTGACTTGACATATGCTAAAACTACAGAACAAGTCCAGCTGTATAAAGCAAGAAATTTGTAACACAATAAGAAAATGTTGGGAAACAATTCAAATTTCAATTCCGACTGAGATTTTTGTAATTTGACTAGCCCTGCTGTGCTTCGTATGTTTTGACATGTCCTAATGGTACCGATTTGTCCTTAATGACCCGACTTGACAAATGCCAAAATACAGAACAAGTCCAGCTGGGTAAAGCAAGAAATTTGTAACACAATAGGAAATTGTTGGGAAACAATTCAAATTTCAATTCCGAATGAGATTTTCGTAATTTGACTAGCCCTGCTGTGCTTCGTATGTCTCGACTTGTCCTAAAGGTCCCGATCTGTCCCCACTGACCCGATTTGACGAATGCCAAAACTACAGAATAAGTCCAGCTGGGTAAAACAAGAAATTTGTAACACAATGTGAAAGTGTTGGGAACATTCAAATTTCAATTCCGACTGAGATTTTCATAATATGACTTCGACCTGCTGTGCTTCGTATGTCTTGACTTGACCTAATGGTCCCAATTTGTCCCTACTGACCCGACTTGACATATACCAAAACTACAGAACAAGTCCAGTGGTAAAGAATGAAATTTGTAACACATTTGGAAAATATTGAGGAACAATTTAAATTTCAATTCCGACTGAAATTTTCGTAATTTTACTTCGCCCTGCTGTGCTTAGTATGTCTCGACTTGTCCTAATGGTCCCGATTTGTCCCTACTGACCCGACTTGACAAATGCAAAAACTACAGAACAAGTCCAGCTGGATAAAACAAGAAATTTGTAAACACAATGGGAAAATGTTTGAGAACATTAAAATTTCAATTCCGACTGAGATTTTCGTAATTTGACTTCGCCCTGCTGTGCTTCGTATCTATCGACTTGTCCTAATGGTCCCGATCTGTCCCCACTGACCCGATTTGACGAATGCCAAGACTACAGAATAAGTCCAGCTGGGTAAAACAAGAAATTTGTAATACAATTCGAAAGTGTTGGAAAAATTCAAATTTCAATTCCGACTGAGATTTTCATAATATGACTTCGACCTGCTGTGCTTCGTATGTCTTGACTTGACCTAATGGTCCCGATTTGTCCCTACTGACCCGACTTGACATATACCAAAACTACAGAACAAGTCCAGTGGTAAAGAAAGAAATTTGAAACACATTTGGAAAATGTTGAGGAACAATTTAAATTTCAATTCCGACTGAAATTTTCGTAATTTTACTTCGCCCTGCTGTGCTTAGTATGTCTCGACTTGTCCTAATGGTACCGATTTGTCCCTACTGACCCGACTTGACAAATGCCAAAACTACAGAACAAGTCCAGCTGGATAAAACAAGAAATTTGTAAACACAATGGGAAAATGTTTGAGAACATTAAAATTTCAATTCCGACTGAGATTTTCATAATATGACTTCGACCTGCTGTGCTTCGTATGTCTTGAATTGACCTAATGGTCCCGATTTGTCCCTACTGACCCGACTTGACATATGCTAAAACTACAGAACAAGTCCAGCTGTATAAAGCAAGAAATTTGTAACACAATAAGAAAATGTTGGGAAACAATTCAAATTTCAATTCCGACTGAGATTTTCGTAATTTGACTAGCCCTGCTGTGCTTCGTATGTTTTGACATGTCCTAATGGTACCGATTTGTCCTTAATGACCCGACTTGACAAATGCCAAAATACAGAACAAGTCCAGCTGGGTAAAGCAAGAAATTTGTAACACAATAGGAAATTGTTGGGAAACAATTCAAATTTCAATTCCGAATGAGATTTTCGTAATTTGACTAGCCCTGCTGTGCTTCGTATGTCTCGACTTGTCCTAATGGTCCCGATCTGTCCCCACTGACCCGATTTGACGAATGCCAAAACTACAGAATAAGTCCAGCTGGGTAAAACAAGAAATTTGTAACACAATTGGAAAGTGTTGGGAACATTCAAATTTCAATTCCGACTGAGATTTTCATAATATGACTTCGACCTGCTGTGCTTCGTATGTCTTGACTTGACCTAATGGTCCCGATTTGTCCCTACTGACCCGACTTGACATATACCAAAACTACAGATCTAGTCCAGTGGTAAAGAAAGAAATTTGTAACACATTTGGAAAATGTTGAGGTACAATTTAAATTTCAATTCCGACTGAAATTTTAGTAATTTCACTTCGCCCTGCTGTGCTTAGTACGTCTCGACTTGTCCTAATGGTCCCGATTTGTCCTTAATGACCCGAATTGACGAATGCCAAAAAACAGAAAGAGTCCAGCTGAGTAATTCAAGAAATTAGTAACACAATTGGAAAGTGTTGGAAACATTCAAATTTCAATTCCGACTGAGAGTTCTGTAAGTTGACTTCGCCCTGCTGTGCTTCATTTGCCTCGACTTGTCCTAATTGTCCCGATTTGTCCTTAATGACCCGACTTGACAAATGCCAAAAAACGAAACGAGTCCAGCTGGATAAAACAAGAAGTTTTTAACACAAATGGAAAGTGATGGGAACATTCAAATTTCAATTCCAACTGAGAGTTCTGTAAGTTGACTTCGCCCTGCTGTGCTTCATTTGCCTCGACTTGTCCTAATGGTCCCGATTTGTCCCTACTGACCTGACTTGACATATGCTAAAACTACAGAACAAGTCCAGCTGTATAAAGCAAGAAATTTGTAACACAATAAGAAAATGTTGGGAAACAATTCAAATTTCAATTCCGACTGAGATTTTCGTAATTTAACTAGCCCTGCTGTGCTTCGTATGTTTTGACATGTCCTAATGGTACCGATTTGACCTTAATGACCCGACTTGACAAATGCCAAAATACAGAACAAGTCCAGTTGGGTAAAGCAAGAAATTTGTAACACAATAGGAAATTGTTGGGAAACAATTCAAATTTCAATTCCGAATGAGATTTTCGTAATTTGACTAGCCCTGCTGTGCTTCGTATGTCTCGACTTGTCCTAATGGTCCCGATCTGTCCCCACTGACCCGATTTGACGAATGCCAAAACTACAGAATAAGTCCAGCTGGGTAAAACTAGAAATTTGTAACACAATTGGAAAGTGTTGGGAACATTCAAATTTCAATTCCGACTGAGATTTTCATAATATGACTTCGACCTGCTGTGCTTCGTATGTCTTGACTTGACCTAATGGTCCCAATTTGTCCCTACTGACCCGACTTGACATATACCAAAACTACAGAACAAGTCCAGTGGTAAAGAATGAAATTTGTAACACATTTGGAAAATATTGAGGAACAATTTAAATTTCAATTCCGACTGAAATTTTCGTAATTTTACTTCGCCCTGCTGTGCTTAGTATGTCTCGACTTGTCCTAATGGTCCCGATTTGTCCCTACTGACCCGACTTGACAAATGCCAAAACTACAGAACAAGTCCAGCTGGATAAAACAAGAAATTTGTAAACACAATGGGAAAATGTTTGAGAACATTAAAATTTCAATTCCGACTGAGATTTTCGTAATTTGACTTCGCCCTGCTGTGCTTCGTATCTATCGACTTGTCCTAATGGTCCCGATCTGTCCCCACTGACCCGATTTGACGAATGCCAAAACTACAGAATAAGTCCAGCTGGGTAAAACAAGAAATTTGTAACACAATTGGAAAGTGTTGGGAACATTCAAATTTCAATTCCGACTGAGATTTTCATAATATGACTTCGAACTGCTGTGCTTCGTATGTCTTGACTTGACCTAATGGTCCCGATTTGTCCCTACTGACCCGACTTGACATATACCAAAACTACAGATCAAGTCCAGTGGTAAAGAAAGAAATTTGTAACACATTTGGAAAATGTTGAGGTACAATTTAAATTTCAATTCCGACTGAAATTTTAGTAATTTCACTTCGCCCTGCTGTGCTTAGTACGTCTCGACTTGTCCTAATGGTCCCGATTTGTCCTTAATGACCCGAATTGACGAATGCCAAAAAACAGAAAGAGTCCAGCTGAGTAATTCAAGAAATTAGTAACACAATTGGAAAGTGTTGGGAACATTCAAATTTCAATTCCGACTGAGAGTTCTGTAAGTTGACTTCGCCCTGCTGTGCTTCATTTGCCTCGACTTGTCCTAATGGTCCCGATTTGTCCCTACTGACCCGACTTGACATATGCTAAAACTACAGAACAAGTCCAGCTGTATAAAGCAAGAAATTTGTAACACAATAAGAAAATATTGGGAAACAATTCAAATTTCAATTCCGACTGAGATTTTCGTAATTTAACTAGCCCTGCTGTGCTTCGTATGTTTTGACATGTCCTAATGGTACCGATTTGACCTTAATGACCAGACTTGACAAATGCCAAAATACAGAACAAGTCCAGCTGGGTAAAGCAAGAAATTTGTAACACAATAGGAAATTGTTGGGAAACAATTCAAATTTCAATTCCGAATGAGATTTTCGTAATTTAACTAGCCCTGCTGTGCTTCGAATGTCTCGACTTGTCCTAATGGTCCCGATCTGTCCCCACTGACCCGATTTGACGAATGCCAAAACTACAGAATAAGTCCAGCTGGGTAAAACAAGAAATTTGTAACACAATTGGTAAGTGTTGGGAACATTCAAATTTCAATTCCGACTGAGATTTTCATAATATGACTTCGACCTGCTGTGCTTCGTATGTCTTGACTTGACCTAATGGTCCCGATTTGTCCCTACTGACCCGACTTGACATATACCAAAACTACAGAACAAGTCCAGTGGTAAAGAAAGAAATTTGTAACACATTTGGAAAATGTTGAGGTACAATTTAAATTTCAAATCCGACTGAAATTTTCGTAATTTCACTTCGCCCTGCTGTGCTTAGTACGTCTCGACTTGTCCTAATGGTCCCGATTTGTCCTTAATGACCCGACTTGACGAATGCCAAAAAACAGAAAGAGTCCAGCTGAGTAATTCAAGAAATTAGTAACACAATTGGAAAGTGTTGGGAACATTCAAATTTCAATTCCGACTGAGAGTTCCGTAATTTGACTTCGCCCTGCTGTGCTTCATTTGCCTCGACTTGTCCTAATGGTCCCGATTTGTCCTTGATGGCCCGACTTGACAAATGCCAAAAAAGAGACAAGTCCAGCTGGGTAAAACAAGATATTTGTAACACAATTGGAAAATGTTGGGAAATAATTCAAATTTCAATTACGACTGAGATTTTCGTAATTTGACTTGCCCTGCTGTGCTTCGTATCTATCAACTTGTCCTAATGGTCCCGATTTGTCCCCAATGACCCGACTTGACGAATGTCAAAAAACAGAAAGAGTCCAGCTGAGTAATTCAAGAAATTAGTAACACAATTGGAAAGTGTTGGGAACATTCAAATTTCAATTCCGACTGAGAGTTCTGTAATTTGACTTCGCCCTGCTGTGCTTCATTTGCCTCGACTTGTCCTAATGGTCCCGATTTGTCCTTGATGGCCCGACTTGACAAATGCCAAAAAAGAGACAAGTCCAGCTGGGTAAAACAAGAAATTTATAAAACAATAAGAAAATGTTGGGGAACAATTCTAATTTCAATTCCGACTGAGATTTTTGTAATTTGACTAGCCCTGCTGTGCTTCGTATGTCTCGACTTGTCCTAATGGTCCCGATTTGTCCCTACTGACCCGACTTGACATATGCTAAAACTACAGAACAAGTCCAGCTGGATAAAGCAAGAAATTTGTAACACAATAAGAAAATATTGGGAAACAATTCAAATTTCAATTCCGACTGAGATTTTCGTAATTTGACTAGCCCTGCTGTGCTTCGTATGTCTCGACTTGTCCTAATGGTCCCGATTTGTCCTTAGTGACCCAACTTGACAAATGCCAACATACAGAACAAGTCCAGCTGGGTAAAGCAAGAAATTTGTAACACAATAGGAAATTGTTGGGAAACAATTCAAATTTCAATTCCGAATGAGATTTTCGTAATTTGACTAGCCCTGCTGTGCTTCGTATGTCTCGACTTGTCCTAATGGTCTCGATTTGTCCTTAATAACCCGACTTGACATATGCTAAAACTACAGAACAAGTCCAGCTGGATAAAGCAAGAAATTTGTAACACAATAAGAAAATGTTGGGAAACAATTCAAATTTCAATTCCGACTGAGATTTTCGTAATTTGACTTCGCCCTGCTGTGCTTCGTATCTATCTACTTGTCCTAATGGTCCCAATCTGTCCCCACTGACCCGATTTGACGAATGCCAAAACTACAGAACAAGTCCAGCTGGGTAAAACAAGAAATTTGTAACACAATTGGAAAGTGTTGGGAACATTCAAATTTCAATTCCGACTGAGAGTTCTGTAATTTGACTTCGCCCTGCTGTGCTTCATTTGCCTCGACTTGTCCTAATGGTCCCGATTTGTCCTTGATGGCCCGACTTGACAAATGCCAAAAAAGAGACAAGTCCAGCTGGGTAAAATAAGAAATTTATAAAACAATAAGAAAATGTTGGGGAACAATTCTAATTTCAATTCCGACTGAGATTTTCGTAATTTGACTAGCCCTGCTGTGCTTCGTATGTCTCGACTTGTCCTAATGGTCCCGATTTGTCCCTACTGACCCGACTTGACATATGCTAAAACTACAGAACAAGTCCAGCTGGATAAAGCAAGAAATTTGTAACACAATAAGAAAATATTGGGAAACAATTCAAATTTCAATTCCGACTGAGATTTTCGTAATTTGACTAGCCCTGCGGTGCTTCGTATGTCTCGACTTGCCCTAATGGTCCCGATTTGTCCTCAATGACCCAACTTGACAAATGCCAAAATACAGAACAAGTCCAGCTGGGTAAAGCAAGAAATTTGTAACACAATAGGAAATTGTTGGGAAACAATTCAAATTTCAATTCCGAATGAGATTTTTGTAATTTGACTTCGCCCTGCTGTGCTTCGTATCTATCAACTTGTCCTAATGGTCCCAATCTGTCCCCACTGACCCGATTTGACGAATGCCAAAACTACAGAACAAGTCCAGCTGGGTACATTCAAATTTCAATTCCGACTGAGAGTTCCGTAATTTGACTTCGCCCTGCTGTGCTTCATTTGCCTCCACTTGTCCTAATGGTCCCGATTTGTCCTTGATGGCCCGACTTGACAAATGCCAAAAAAGAGACAAGTCCAGCTGGGTAAAACAAGAAATTTATAAAACAATAAGAAAATGTTGGGGAACAATTCTAATTTCAATTCCGACTGAGATTTTCGTAATTTGACTAGCCCTGCTGTGCTTCGTATGTCTCGACTTGTCCTAATGGTCCCGATTTGTCCCTACTGACCCGACTTGACATATGCTAAAACTACAGAACAAGTCCAGCTGGATAAAGCAAGAAATTTGTAACACAATAAGAAAATATTGGGAAACAATTCAAATTTCAATTCCGACCGAGATTTTCTTAATTTGACTAGTCCTGCTGTGCTTCGTATGTCTCGACTTGACCTAATGGTCCCGATTTTTCCCTACTGACCCGACTTGACATATGCAAAAACTACAGAACAAGTCCAGCTGGGTAAAGCAAGAAATTTGTAACACAATAGGAAATTGTTGGGAAACAATTCAAATTTCAATTCCGAATGAGATTTTCGTAATTTGACTTCGCCCTGCTGTGCTTCGTATCTATCAACTTGTCCTAATGGTCCCAATCTGTCCCCACTGACCCGATTTGACGAATGCCAAAACTACAGAACAAGTCCAGCTGGGTAAAACAAGAAATTTGTAACACAATAAGAAAATGTTGGGAAACAATTCAAATTTCAATTCCGACTGAGATTTTCGTAATTTGACTTCGCCCTGCTGTGCTTCGTATCTATCAACTTGTCCTAATGGTCCCAATCTGTCCCCACTGACCCGATTTGACGAATGCCATAACTACAGAACAAGTCCAGCTGGGTAACACAAGAAATTTGTAACACAATTGGAAAGTGTTGGGAACATTCAAATTTCAATTCCGACTGAGAATTTCATAATATGACTTCGACCTGCTGTGCTTCGTATGTCTCGACTTGTCCTAATGGTCCCGATTTGTCCTTAATGACCCGACTTGACATATGCTAAAACTACAGAACAAGTCCAGCTGGATAAAGCAAGAAATTTGTAACACAATAAGAAAATGTTGGGAAACAATTCAAATTTCAATTCCGACTGAGATTTTCGTAATTTGTTTTCGCCCTGCTGTGCTTCGTATCTATCAACTTGTCCTAATGGTCCCGATTTGTCCCCACTGACCCGACTTGACGAAAGCCAAAACTACAGAATAAGTCCAGCTGGGTAAAACAAGAAATTTGTAACACAATTGGAAAGTGTTGGAAACATTCAAATTTCAATTCCGACTGAGTTTTCATAATATGACTTCGACCTGCTGTGCTTCGTATGTCTTGACTTGACCTAATGGTCCCGATTTGTCCCTACTGACCCGACTTGACAAATGCCAAAATACAGAACAAGTCCAGCTGGGTAAAGCAAGAAATTTGTAACACATTTGGAAAATGTTGAGGAACAATTTAAATTTCAATTCCGACTGAAATTTTCGTAATTTTACTTCGCCCTGCTGTGCTTAGTAT